>CM024765.1:8675381-9372976 GCA_014218235.1 Colocasia esculenta | reverse complement strand
CGATGGAACTCTCATCGGTTTAAACCCCCCCACCCATGCAATGTAAGGGGGGCCTTCCCCTATAAAAGGCACCCCATCCCCCATGAAAGGGCTCTCCGGCTCCTCCTCCTCCGACCCGGCTTGGAAACCCTCGGCTCCCGGCTTCCATTCTCCCGGATCCCCATTCTCCATGTAAAAGCCCCCCGGCTCTTTAGCCCTCCTCTTTCTTGAAGGAAATAGAAATTTCCAAATCCATTTCAATCTCGTTTCTTTGTGAGCCAAGGTACGGCATCGGCAAACTTCATCGGCTAAAAGTCCGCAATAGCGGCACTGGCCCTCACGGGCTATAGGTTCTAAATACCGTCCGTTTCGGACATATGGTATTTTAGATACCTTTGTTATTTATGCCACCTCCCATCGAGTTTTAAACTCTCCGGGATGGTGTGTTTGTGCTATATGCATATGTTTCTTAGAGGAGACTCTGCCCAGTGGAGATTCTGCTCGAGAACGTATTCATATTTCACAGATTCGTATTTTTATATATATGTTTCCTAGGGAAACTCTGCCCAAGTGGAGATTCCGCCTAAGAACATATCTATAAAGTTCAAATCTGTGGTTATATTTATATGTTTCTTAGAGGAGATTCTACCCAAGTGGAGATTCTGCCCGAGAACATGTTTGTATATTCACAAATTTGTATTTTTATATGCATGTTTCCTAGAGGAAACTCTGCCCAAGTGGAGATTCCGTCTAAGAACATATTTAAAACTCAAATTTGTGCCTATACACATATGTTTCTTGGAAGGAAACCCTGCCTATGTCAGAGTTTTCCCTCTAAAAACATATCAATATAATCACAAACTTTGTATTCATATACATGTGTTTCCAAGAGGAAACTCTGCCCAAATGGAGTCTCCGACTACGGACGTTTTATATAATCATAAAATTCGCAATTATATGCGTATACCTCTCAAAAGGGATTCTGCATATGCAGATGGTACCTTTTACCGGACATTCCACTCAAAGGGAATACCGGTGAGAAAATATGCATAAACTGCAAATTTGTGTTTATACACACATACTTCTTAAGGCAAAATCCCTCCGGGCAAAGATTCTCTGAGGACACATGGATATAAGTACATGTTCATATGCATATATCTCCGTGAGGGCATTCCGCATAAGCGGAAACTCTGCCAAAATAAATTTATGAAAATTGTGATAATATACACACATCCAAAGAAAAAGAGGACAGGACCCGAACTATGACAGGACCCGAACTGTGACAGGACCCGAACTGTGACAGAACCCGAACTGTGATGGGACCCGAACTGTGCTCAGATACTCCAAGAGCAGCATGATGCATACTCACAACTGTGTTCATATGGACAGTTTCCAGAAAGGAACTTCAAATTGACAAGAACGTCCATGGAGATATGTGCATACGTTCTCCAAAAATCATACTCATACAAGTAAAAAAAAATGAATGATGAATGAATGAAACGATGAACAAGGAGAAATGAAATTCTGCCTCAATTCGGACTTCTTTTAAAAAGAAGGATGTTGTAAAAGAATATCATGTCATAAAAGAAAGGGGATTGATGTAGCAACTCTTCTAAATGCTACTTCTAATCACGACTTCCCTCAAGTTCAGAATCAAATGCACGGGTATATGCCGTCTGCAATAATAATCCTCAGGTTTTCCAAAATAAAACCTTCAAACAACATCTTTCTCAAAAAAAAAGAGGAGGGAGACCCCAAATGGTTCACGGAAATATACCCGTTCCCTTCTTAAAAGTCATATCTCGAGCTCCACAAAGGGCAGTCTTTTCAAAATGAAACACTCAAAGCAAAAAGTATTTCAAAAATAACCAAAAGAAAATGATGCATCATGCCCAGGATTTTCTAAAAAAATGTGTATTCTCTCATCCCTTTTTGCTATGAATGGTATTCGGGTTAAAACTGATGTTAAATAACACCAAGAGTCTTAACTCGATGTAAATGTAACATCGATTCCGATCGATGGAGACAGAGGTCCAGCACATGCTACCTCAATCATCTGATGAGTATAGATACGGGACTCAAGGAGTTCAGATAAAAACGGCGCACCCTAGTCGCCCGTCACACGGGCATCCCGTCCATTTCATGGACACCCCAGTCGTCCGTCACACGGACACCCCCCGTCCATTTCATGGACACCCAATATTTCTCTTCCGCATTGCGCGGATTCTTTTCTGTCTATTAGACAAACTGGCACGCCCCGCAAATTCAAAGCATGTGAAATGAATATGCATAAACCTCCAAAAAAAAATGAATAAAATAACCAAATCAAATGTCGGTTTCCCCCGCCGATGATACCCCCGCGTGGTTCACCGACCCTATCTCCATCCCGTGTCAACAACTGGCACGCCCGGTGGGACCTCTTCTCACCATTCATAGTAAAAAGGATGAGACATACATATTTTTCATGAAAATCCTAATACCGAATTTTCCTTTGAAGGTACTGTGAAGCTACCTCGAAGGCACAAGGAGCAGACCAAATGGCTGTCACCTATGGACCGCTCGTCATCAACAACCACGCCAAGTTCGGATACTTGGCGACTCCAATTGTATTTGGAGATTTTCCCCCAGTCATCGGATCCCCTTTCTTCTTGGGAGTCGTTCCGGCTCACCGAGAGGGAGATGTCACTGAAGGATTCCCTATTTACAAACCACAAAGAAGAAGTCCAACAACAGCGGACGTGTCAACGCTCGTTCTGCTACTGTCAACAAGGGCACCCAAATGCCCATGAAGAATGATGCTGTCAAGGGGGCAAACCCCATTCAACTCAAGTTCGGACCTATTCGGTCCATATGATTTCTTCTACCATTGTGGTTCCTGCTTCCTCACAGCAGGGGCAATATAAACGCCACAAGAGCAAAAGGCTGCCAGCTGCCATCTCCAGATCCGGCAAATCTATTATGATCGGGAATGTGCAAGTGCGCCTTGATGGTACTCCACCTACCATTCCTCGTGATAGGTATGTTCCAAATATTCCAACCTCGAACCGCTTCTCAGCCCTACGGTGGTTCCGAAAAAAGCATCAAGATTCCATGGTAGAAGCCGGTGCCAAACAAAAGACACGGCGTTTTACCAAGTTGAAGAAAATCTGGGTTCCCAAAAAGAAACTCAGAAGTATGAAGGTCAAGTAAATACATCCAAGATGGCTTGGAGAAAGAAGAATATCAAGGATAATCCTCTCCAAGATGCTGGATTTGAACAGTCCAGAGGACGGAAGAGGAAGGGCATATATAGAAAATTAAACTATACCTCTCAAGCTCGGAGAATATCCGGGTAGATAAGCAAACCTCACCTCAACAGTCTCGCATATCGGTTTTTGACCGTATGTCGCGAATTCCAGTATTTAATAAGCCAAGGGCAATTCCTAGCGCCAATGTCCGTCCGTCAAAAAGACGACGTGTTACTTGGACAGCTCAGGAAAGCCTAGGCTTATAATATTCTCCTGTTATGCTACTGGAATGGAGCCTGGCGAAGTCGCGGAGCAAATCGCGGAAGCCACTCCTAATGTTTCCACAGGGGTTATCCACCCCAATACTCGGCAATTCGCCAGGAGAGTTCGTCAGCTCGGTGGGCAAGTTGGCACCTCTAGCCAAGTTTTCCCACCAGTCGACACTCAGCATGAAGGTTCCCAAATTCCCTCTCTTGAAGAAACAAATATTCAACTTGAGGAAAGTGGACCTTCTACCTCTGCTGGGCATCCCGTCATCGATTTGCCGACAAAGGAAAATTTTCAAGCTATGTCAGATGATGACAAATATGAGATTATACAACAGTGGCGGTCTGAAATGACCTCACTTCTCAATAAAATGAGGCAATTGGCGACGACAAGTCACCGGCAAACCATGGAGCCGGTCTCTCTTCGACATCAACAAAGCCAGCATCCAGATGAATTTGTCTCATTAAATAATCCAGCAATTTCTTCAGCTGGTCTTCTCCCTCAGGCTACGGGTCCAGATATCAACGACCCATCTAATATTATGCCTCCTCAAATGGACGCATTTCAAAATATTGCCATACAACGGCATGAAATAAAGAAGATGGTTGAAGATATGTTCGCCCAGCAGGGCGAGGGTATTCAGGCTACGGGCTTATATTCTGTCCCGTTCCCCATACATCATCAACTCAAGAAGCTGCCAGAATCATGCCCCAAAGTCCCAAAATTGCCTAAATATGATGGGCATGGGACACCTCAGGAGCATGTGGCGCATTACATAATTGCCATGGGAGATCTGGCATCTGAGGAATCCTACCTCCTCAGATTTTTGCAACTTCTTTAACAGGGGTCGCATTCCAATGGTATGCAAAGCTCAAGGCTGGCTCAGTTCTCCATTGGGCTGATATGCAGTTAAAATTCTATGACCGTTTTCAAACGGCAGAAAGGAAGATCTCTCTTGCTGAGTTATGCTCCCTCACACAAAAGAAAGGGGAGTCGGCAATGACTTCATTCAAAGATGGAGAGAGTTTAGCATGCAATGTGATAATCCTCCCATCCAACAAGATGCAGTAATTATTTGTCGGAGAGGCCTCATCCTAACAATTAAAGAGAGACTCTTGGCGGCCAATATCCGAAGCTTCGACCAGTTGAATTTTGCTGTCGCAGAAGTTGAAGGGTTCTTAGCTGAGCAATCAACTCATACAGCTCAAAAGGGTAAAATCCCTAAAGAGCGCAATCCGCCAGCGAAAGAAATTAATGCTATTGACTTTTTGCCTAGCAGTGAAGCAAGGGGGCAGTAATCCCCACTTCCTCAAAGAAAAAAGTAGAGCCAAAAGTACCTCCGCCTACATTGGCCGAGCGTATGAAAGCTCCCTATTCTTTCAGAAAAGAGCATACCAGAAAGCTATTTGATCTCTGTCTGGATAATCAGTTAATATCATTACCAACACCAAAGAAGCCAGCAGATATCAGTAAGGTCAATCAACCCAATTATTGCCCGTATCACCGTATGGTGGGGCATTCAATTGAAGATTGCTTTGTCTTCAAGAATGAGGCTCAAAAGGTAATCCAGGAAGGCCATATATCTATGCAAAATGGTCTGGTTGATCCTCCACAACCTCATACTTCGGATTGGCCAGAACAATCCGTTAATGTTATACACACGGCTGATCCCGCCACAAGCTCAAATAATTTTGAAGCAGGACCTTCTTGCAATCCACCCCAAGATATTTCTGGAGCTCATTCTCCCCCGAGGTCTAAACATCGGGGTACAAGAAAAACAATACAAAGAGTACAAAGGCAACTCGAGCAATTACAACAAAGCCAACAAGAGTTGCGCCAAATTATGCAAAGCATGGAAAGGCGTCAGGATGTGCCTGTTCAGGAATCCCACGCTTTCCAACCTACTTATTTTTATCCCCCAGCATACCCGGAGCTGCCCCCTATGCCGCCATTTCAAGACCCAATTGAGTGGTTTCTTGAAAATCCTCCAAATCCTGTCGAGCCGACAAGGTCATATTCCTTCCATCGCCAGCATACAATGCCTCTCTTCCGGCTATGCCTGCGATCAGGATATATGGATTATCTGGTCCCGGAAGAACTAAGACCCAACTATTGCCCATATCATCAACTACTGGGACACGTCATTGAAGACTGTCCCATTTTCAAACAAGAGTGGAAGAAATGATCCAGCAAGGACGCATCAATATGGGTAATTATCTGGTCAATCCCCCACAACCTCATATTCAGCCACCATCAAATGAGCCATACAATCCTGGACCTTATTCGGTCAATGTCATCAATGCATCATCCTCTGGGGTTCTTGAACCAGAAGGGCAACCGCCTATGCCGCATCCATATCTATCCAGCCGATGGTATGATGATTGGCACCCTCTACATCAACGCTCATTTGATCTAAAAGATACTCAGGCCATATTCAATCAGCTTAAGATCAGAGGGTTGATAAAAGGGTATCCCCCTGAGTCCTATATTTCCGAAAAGGAAAAGCAATCATATCTCTATTGTGAATATCATGCCATGGTCATACACCCTACTAAAGATTGCCCAGATCTCCATGATTGGATCGAAACAAAGATTCGGGAGGGAGTAATCGATCAAGAGGGAAATCTCCTGACCCCCTCATCACAAATATGATCCAAGTCCACAGTTCCAAGCACAATATCAAGATATATGTGAATATTATCATCACCAGTTGGGCTATGGGCAACATAGAAGCAAGGCTGATGTTGAACAATTCAGGGTCGGCCTGTTTCAATACAGAAATGGAATATCAGAAGAAACTGCAGCGAAACCAATCTCGCAGCAAGATGAGGAGTTTGTAGATGATTACTACCAACTCCCTCCTGAAATCGTTGAAGAATCAATCAACTCAACCTTTCAGGTACAACCTTCAGAAGCTGAATGGGTCACTGTTGGCCCCAGAAAATCAAGAAATCCTAGAAGGCCCGGCAACTTTACAGCCAAAGGTCGTTCTAGCAAGAGAAATATTCCTGAGCCATCTTCAGGCAAAAAGTAATGAATTCACTAGAAGCTCTGCAAATGAAGAATAGAGAGAAAAATAGAAAAGAAATGAAAAAAAGAAGAAAAAGAAGACAAAAGATGCTGCCGCAACAGAAGCTCCTCAGCAGCTGACGGCTGTTCAAAGACTTCAACAACTAATTGATGAGCTGGATGAATATGTATCTCCCAGGCCTTCTGATAAACCTACACTCGATCAATATATCCCATGGGAAGAGATCGAGCGAAAGCGACGGCTTCGGGACTGGCTACTCCATGTCCAGCATGAAGCATTGCAAGAGGAGGATCTTCCTCCCTCACCAAGCTTGAGCCTCTTTAATGAAGATGCTGAAATTACTATGGAACAGTTGGACTCCATGTTCAACTCATTCTCCTGCTATATGGTGTTCATCCCTCCTCCAAAGGAATTGCAAACTCCCGCAAAAAACACTACACACAAGCAGGAGATAAACCAACGACGCTTGTATACCAGCGTCGACCTCCAGGTAATTCAAATCATCATCTTAAGAAGGGTCGTGGCAGGCACCAAAAAGCATCTTCTACTACCAAGCAGCCAGATAAGATTATACTCTTTCATGGCGAAGAAGCAAGGCCTCCGCCCGAACCTCAAATCCGGGCGGATTCTTACATATTTGATCCTTCAGACGAAGAAGGAGAACTGCCGACAAGCCTTCCCAGTCTGAAGATAAAAACTCAAGTCCATATGTTCATCAAATGAGCCAGACAATATTCCTCCTCTTCCCAATAAGAAGTTATTGGCTCCTATCTCTCAAAAGAAGTTAGTCAAGTCAAAAGAGCTTTCTGGGTCCTCATCAAGGGAATCTTCCCAATTAGGCCAAGTACGCTCTGAAGCTGACAACAAAATTCTTCAACAATTACAGTCACTTCCCGTCAACATTACTGTCTGGGAAGCAATTGCCTGGAGCAAAGACTTGAGAGAAACTCTTGTCAAAATACTCCAAGAACCAGAAATTTATGAAGCCCATATGGCAGATTTCCAAGCTCAGGCATATGAAGCAATGGCGGCAAATGTCACCTTCACTGATGAAGATTTGCTATTATCTTCCTCATATCATAATCGTCCTTTATATATGAAGGGAAACATTAATGACAGGTCATTAAATCGGATCTTGATTGATCCGGGGGCATCCATCAATCTAATGCCCTACAAGACCTTTCAATCCTTATATCTTATGCCCTATATGCAAAGGGTACAGGATGTGAAGATCACAGGATTCAATCAAAACTCAGAAAAAGCAGTAGGAAGAGTCACCGTCAACTTGGCTCTAGGGGATTTCGTCACTAGGGTGACCTTTTTCATTATTGATGCTAATACAACATATAAAGTTCTGCTTGGGAGACCTTGGCTGCATGAAAACTGGGTCATTCCATCAACTCTCCATCAATGCATCAAATATGCAAAAGAAGGGAAGCAGTATACAGTTTTTGCTGATCAAGCCCCCTTTCGGGAGGATGAATGCAACTTGACTGATGCCCTCTTATATCTTGGGGGACCAAATCCTCAACCCTTCTTCCTGTCTAAAGAAAAGGGTAAGCAAATTAAATGCTCAAATAAAGACAGTGAGACTGGCGAGCTTTTTGTGATAAATAAAAGCCTTGCTAAATCTTCTGCAAAGAATTCTCAAAGCAAAGAAATCCGCCCAGAACGGCGGAATATCAGTTATGAAGCTGATCATGTAAGTCAAGTCATTGATGGCGGTATTCCTTTACCACCCAATTGCATGCAAATTTATTCTCCGAAGCAAGAACAAAGTGTTCGACGATTAAAAACTTTCGTCGTCACTTATCAAAGAAAGAAAGAAGAATGGCTAAGCCAATTCTCTTCTACAAAGGGGAATTGACACTCCCAACTTATACAGAGGATGATTTTGGTTGGGAAGACAGCTCCAACAACCAGCTAGAATCAATACAAGAAATGGCCGATATGCCAGCAAAGATTAAGGAGATGTGCAAAAAGCAGAAAATTCCTCATGTACAAGATATCTCCCGGAGAAATTTCTTCAAGCAATTATGGGAACCTTCGCAAGTCCGGGGGCAACCTCCATTCTCTGGAAAAGATACTAGAGGATTAGGTTATGATGCCAAATCCTCTTATACAGTTAATGTTGTGGAATCATCATCAGAGGTCTGCAGCACCCAGAATAATCAGGAGTGTTCCGACTCCAACTTCCAAGATATTATTCCAGCTCTATCAAATGAATTATTAAATGAAGAGCCATCAGAAGAATTCTGCAAGCAATCTTCATCTACAAATCTTCAAGATAGGGATCTCTATGAAGTCTACGTCACCAACTCCGATGACGAAGAAGATTTCATAGATCTGCAGCCAGCTCCCCAAGAAATCGAGGATGGTGGACAAGCCACTATTGATGAATTAATTGAACTCAATCTCGGGAGTCAACAAGATCCCCGGCCAATCTTTATCAGTGCCCTTCTTGATGAACAAGAAAGGCAATCCTATCAAACTCTTCTGCTAGAATTCCAAGATTGTTTCGCTTGGAATTATAAAGAAATGCCGGGACTAGAGCCATCAGTTGCTGAGCATGAATTATCTATACTGCATACGGCCAAGCCTGTCAAACAAGCTCAAAGGCGTATGCGGCATGAACTAGAATTGAGAGTGAATACTGAAGTCGACAAGCTTTCTGAAGTAGACTTCATCGAGCCATGCATATATCCAATATGGCTCGCCAATATTGTTCCAGTGAAGAAAAAGAATGGTCAAATCCGGATATGTATCGACTATAGGGACTTGAATAAAGCATGTCCCAAGGATGATTTCCCAGTCCCAATTACTGAAACAATGGTGGATATGACCACCGGCTATGAAGCCTTGTCTTTCATGGACGGGTCTTCCGGCTACAATCAAGTCCGGATGGCAATCAAAGATAAAGATTACACTGCATTCAGATCACCCAAAGGCATCTTCAACTACAAAAGAATGCCCTTTGGCTTGAAGAATGCAGGAGCCACATATCAAAGAGCCATGACAAAAATATTTGACGAAATGATTCATGATGTAGTCGAATGCTATGTCGATGATCTCGTCGTCAAAACCAAAAAACGGGAGGACCATCTATATGATCTTCGCCGTGTTTTTGAAAGGCTTCGTCAATTCAAATTGAAGATGAACCCTATGAAATGTGCATTTGGGGTTTCAAGTGGCAAGTTCCTGGGTTTCATCGTCAAATATCGGGGAATAGAAATAGACCCTGACAAAATCAAGGCAATCCAGCAATTGTCGCCTCCTCAAAATTTGACTGAGCTAAGGTCATTTCAAGGAAGACTAGCCTATATCAGGCGATTTATATCCAATCTCTCAGGAAAATGCATGCCGTTCGGCAAACTAATGAAGAAGAATGCACCCTTCATCTGGGATCAAGAATGCCAAAACAGCTTCTCCTTACTCCACCAGTTCTGGGGGCACCAATTGCTGGGAGATCTCTTATACTTTATATCTCAGCTATGGATGCTTCTCTGGGAGCTTTATTGGCACAAACAAATGAGGATGAAAAAGAGCAAGCTTTATACTATCTTAGCAGAAAGCTAATTGGTCCAGAGCTCCGATATGCTCCAATGGAGAAAGTATGCCTAGCACTGGTATTTGCCGTCAAGAAATTGAGACATTATCTGCTGGCCCATGAAGTTAAACTCATTTCCAAATATGATCCACTCAAATACTTGTTGAGGCAGCCTGTACTATCAGGACGGCTCGGAAAATGGGCCCTGCTCCTTATGGAATTTGATATCACATATATCCCACAAAAAGCCATCAAAGGACAGGGTCTGGCTGAATTTTTAGCCGCTCATCCAATAACAGAAAATTCCCCTCTGTCTATAGATCTTCCGGAAGACGAAACTCTCTCCTCTATAAATGGGAAAGAAGATCAAATTCAGGAAACCCCACATTCCAAAGAGGTTGTCACAATCGACTTACCTTCATGGGAGCTATATTTTGACGGGGCTTCCCGAATTCTTCAATATACAGATGGTTCCACCTCTGTCTCTACTGGAGCTGGAATTGTTTTTGTCACCCCATATGGAGGAATCTTATACAATTCATGTGCTCTCATGAAGCAACTTACAAATAACGAAGCAGAATATGAAGCCTTAATTATTGGACTTCGATTAGCTCTCGAAATGGGGATCAGAGGTATACAAGTTTACGGAGACTCACAACTGGTCATCCGACAAATATTGGGCCAGTATGAAGTCCGTAAACCACAATTACTTCCATATTACAATGCAGCCATGAAACTCAAAGAACAATTCAGCTTTTTCAATATATCCCATATACCAAGAAATGAAAATTCCCAGGCAGATGCTCTGGCCAAATTGGCCTCTGCCATAAAATTGCCTCCTGAAGGAGAAGTGGACATAATGGTCCGCCACAGAAGACTCATGCCGAGTGTCTTCGACGCTGAGTCTGATATTATGATCGAAGAGGTATATACTACAGAGCAAGATGTCACAAATGAACCTCAGGATTGGCGTGAGCCGATCATTAAAATTAAGAAAGGCTGGCTACCTCCTGATCGAGCACAAAGAATTCAGCTCTTACGCAGGGCTACATCATATCAAATAATAGCAGATCAATTGTTTAAGCTGGTCCATGAAAAGAAAGGATCAGTGCTCCTCAGATGTTTATCCCTCAAGGAAGCCAAAATCATCATGAAGGAAGTTCACTCTGGGCTGTGTGGTGCACACCAAGCAGGAGAGAAGATGAAAATCAATATCAAACTAAAAGGTTTCTACTGGCCCACTATACACGCGGACTGTATCCAATATGCCCGTGCATGTCATCAATGCCAGGCATTTGGTCCTGTGCCGAGGAAATCACCAAATATGTTACATCCCACAGCGCCAACATGGCCCTTTGCTGAATGGGGTATGGATATTGTGGGACCATTCCCACCTTCCTCTCAAGGCCACAAATTTATATTGGCTGCTACAGATTATTTCTCTCGATGGGCTGAAGCTATCCCATTGAGGGAGGTGACCGGAGAATCAGTCGCCAAATTTGTCAAGCAAAACATAATATACAGATTTGGGACTCCTCACAGGATTATATCTGATAATGGGTCGCAGTTTAGAAACAAAACAATATATTCTTTGGCGGCAAAGTTCCATATTGACTGGAGGACATCCTCAATATACAATCCACAGGCAAATGGGTTGGCAGAAGCCTTCAATAAAACCCTCTGTAAATTGCTTGCCAAGATAATCGGCAATAGAAAGCGAGAGTGGGGAGAAAAAGTTCACGAAGCTTTATGGGCTTACAGAACTACATATAAAACTCCTACAGGGTGTTCACCCTTCTCCTTAGTCTATGGAGCTGAGGCCATGATCCCTATAGAAATCGAAATGACATCCTATCGGGTGGCAATTCAAAATGAATTTCAATGCCAAGATCAAGATCAAATGGAGAGAAGACTCGAAGAGCTTTCCAATTTAGAAGGGAAGCGCCTTGAAGCCTACAAATCCCTTCAAGTATATCAAGCCAGAATGGTTCGTGCGTTCGACAAATTAGCAAGACCCAGAGCTTTCAAACAAGGGGATCTTGTCATGGTCAAGTGCAGAGAAGCAATGGCTGGGAAATCATGCGGCAAATTGCAGCCTATTTGGCTCGGTCCATATATCATCACTATGGCATATGAAGGAGGCGCATATCGGCTCGTGGACCATAAAGGTATTGTGCCCTTTCCTCCGCTCAACGGGAAACACCTGAAATTGTACCACGCGCCAGAACATGAATTCCCTGGCCAGCCTCCAAAACAAAAGAAACAGTCACCTCAAAAGGCATGAAGCCAAAACAGAGTGAAAAAATTATGAAACAAAGTTTGCTGTAGATAGGGACAAAGGAATCAAATTTCCACCTACCAGTTATACACCCCGAACTTGTCAGTCCCTACCCGGCATAAAACCAAGGGCATTTCATGTATAAACCCGGAAATAGAAGATCCAATGAAAGATGGAGGCTTATTTTGCATATCCCGCCAAATGAGATTCCAAGCTACAATGGTAAGCTATGCCAAATCCAAAATACCAAAACCATAGCCAACAAACCAAAAAGGTAGGCTATGCCAAATCCAAAATACCAAAACCATAGCCAGCAAACCAAAAAGGTAGGCTATGTCAAATCCAAAATACCAAAACCATAGCCAGCAAACCAAAAAGGTAGGCTATGCCAAATCCAAAACCATAGCCAGCAAACCAAAAAGGTAGGCTATGCCAAATCCAAAACCATAGCCAGCAAACCAAAAAGGTAGGCTATGCCAAATCCAAAACCATAGCCAACAAACCAAAAAGGTAGGCTATGCCAAATCCAAAACCATAGCCAGCAAACCAAAAAGGTAGGCTATGCCAAATCAAAAACCATAGCCAACAAACCAAAAAGGTAGGCTATGCCAAATCCAAAATACCAAAACCATAGCCAACAAACCAAAAAGGTAGGCTATGCCAAATCCAAAATACCAAAACCATAGCCAACAAACCAAAAAGGTAGGCTATGCCAAATCCAAAATACCAAAACCATAGCCAGCAAACCAAAAAGGTAGGCTATGTCAAATCCAAAATACCAAAACCATAGCCAACAAACCAAAAGGTAGGCTATGTCAAATCCAAATACCAAAAATCATAGCCAACAAACCAAAAAGGTAGGCTATGTCAAACCCAAAACCAAAACTAAAATAACCTAAACCCCAAATCCAAACCTTAAGTGCATGCCAAAGTCCAAAAAGAGAAATAAAAGAAAAGGGGTTAAAAATAGAGATACCCCAATGGACTTAAGTATACGATTCCTTGTGTACTTAAGGGTAAAAAGATCAAAAATCCAGCTGAGGTGAAAACCCGAAAGGGCGCTCCAGGCAAAAATGGATAACCCCTCAACGTGAAAACCCGAAAGGGCGCGTTGGAAAAAGCTAAAGGGGGCCAGTCTTGGTGAAAACCCAAAAGGGCGCTAAGGCTGGTAATGTGACGAAAAAAAAGAAAAAAGAAAATTTCTCAGCCCTTCATTCATACATTCACAAAATTACAAGTCACCACATTACAAACTTGCAAAAGGTGACAGATACCACATAGAAAAGAGATCAAGGCAACAAGCCCAATATACAAATGTGGTGATATGAAACAAAGGCAGGAAGGCTTCTTCCTCTCCAGCTATTCAAATCTAATTGCAAACCCCTTTAGCCCGGCACCAAGCTATCAAGAAGGGGCGAAATTCGGATCCCAAAGCCAAGTGATAAACACTGTTCCAGAGCCCATTCAAAACCAAGCCCAGGGCTAAAACATACCCAAATCTCATATCCATATTCATATCCAAACCCAAATCCAGAATACCACAAAGGTGATCCAAGTCACCCGACATACCCATATCCAAACCCAAATCTAAGATACCACAAAGGTGATCAAAGGTAACCCAACATACTCATATTCAAACCCAAACCCACATCCAAATTCAAATTTCAAATCCCAATCCCCAATCATTGGCCAAATCTAAGTCTCAAACCATACCTAAAACCATCATCCGTTCCTCAGCCAAATCTTCAGTCATTCAACCATCCAAGTCAGTCAAGTCTTTAACAGCTTTGTTTAAAAACAAAAACACAAAAAAGGAGGGGTTAAAAATAGAGATACCCCGATGGACTCAAGTATACGACTTACTGTATATTTGAGGGCAAAAAGATCAAAAATCCGGCTGAAGTGAAAACCCGAAAGGGCGCTTCAGGCAAAAATGGATAACCTCTCGACGTGAAAACCCGAAAGGGCGCGTTGGAAAAAGCTAAAGGGGGCCAGTTTCGGTGAAAACCCGAAAGGGCACTGGGACTGGTAAAAAGAAAGAGAAGAAAAGAAAGAATAAGGAAAAGAAAGCGAAAGAGGAAGACTTCTTTATCCTTCATTTGTACATTTATGGAAATTACAAGTCATCGTTACAAGCTCATAAAAGGTGACAGATATTACATACAAGATGAAAAGAGGACTGAGATTACAAGCTCAAAATACAAGTATTATGATGAAAAACAGAGGCAGGAAGGCTGCTTCCTCTTCAGCCGTTCAGCTTCTTTGATCTGAGAAGATCTAGCCCGGCGAGAACCATCCCCGTCCCTGACAAGGATGGCCTCTTCTTCAGAATCTCTAGCTGCATCCCTGGCATCTCGAGCTTGGGAAGATCTTTCTTTGCCAAGCTCGCGCTCCAGCCGAGCAATATTCTCGCCTCTCGTGGCCATCCTCAACTCCCGTGTCTTCCGACGTTTGCGCACATCAGCAGCTCGGGAGTCATTTTCATCAATGTCATCAGATAGCGAACAGGTGTCGCTCTCCAAAGTTTGAAGCCGTTGGCCGTAAGAGGCCTGAATCGCATTGGCATGGAGGTTATGCACCCTGTCCCAAGTATCCTCGACGAAGCCCATCCAGCGATCGCGGTGGATACCAATATTAAAAGCCCTGATGGTGTATTTCGCCAAAATCCCCCTGATAACTTCTACTGATGGAGGGTTTGCTGAGGTCACCAGTGTCTGGACTTTAGCAGTAAGGCAATTCCAGATGTCGCTATCTTCATCATCAGAACTCAAATCTGGCCGATCTCCAGTAGGCCAGGTTATGTTGTGCTCGGGTGGAGCACCAATCTCCAATGCCGGGGAATTTGCAAATTCTGCCAAGATATCAACATGCATTCCATAAAGACAAATCAAGAAGAAATCCAACAAAGCATTTGAACCCTCATCACACCTTACCTGGCGAGGGGATCCTTTCCCTAACCGCCACCTCAGGATTTGGTGGCTCGACAAAATCCGGCTCCCCTGAAGAAAATCTTTCGGATCTGGAAGGATGGTCAACCGGATGGGAACCAAAATCTCTGGGTGGCAAAACTGGTGGATTAGCATTATGATCCATGGCGGCATCTGCCTCTTGATATCCTCCGCCATAGCCCCTTACTCCATCCACTTGGAAGGCAGAATGGGCTCGCTCGGCCAAGTATGCGTTCCCGGCATCACCCCAAGGCGAAAAGAAGGGATCGGCAGCTAGTGTGGGATACATGTCTATTGTACCCGACATGAAAAGCTGCTCGAAGAGTTCTTGTCCTTGTAAAAAAAATAGTCAGGACAAACGAAGATATGAATACTGAAAAAATGATAGAAGAAAAAAAAAGGGGAAATGCACAGTGGTTCGAGAAGGAATATTCACCAAGAGGAGCCTCTGCTGTAGCCGTGGACTCCTCGACAGGTACAGGAATATAAACCTCCGTCGGCGCGGAAGAATACTGCCCCGACGAAACTCCCAGTTCAGAAAATGTGAACTCTGGGTTATACCCACCTGCTGTGGCGGCTCCGGAAAGCTCAAAATGAGATGGCATCTCATAATGAGCATTCTCCGGAGAAAGATCGACGGCAGCCTGTGAAGTACTCCCGTACTCCTCCTCACGGATAGAGGGAGACCCCTCCGATAAAAAGCCTTCCTCATCCGAAAGGGCAGGGGTCTTCTCCTCTTCATTCATTTCATCCTCTGAGATAAAAAAAAAAGAAAGAAAAAAAAATGATGAACTAAAAAGAGTTATGTATGATAATGATGAGAGAAGAAAAGAAAAGGGAAAGACATACCACTCAAGTAGGTCTCTTCCACCGCTTTACCCTTGTCAATCCTGCCTCCTTGGGAAGGAAGGGAGCGAACCTCATCATTCCTTCCACCTCCAAATACTGGAGCTGGAATATCTGAAGGTAAAAAAAAAAAACAGTAAGAATATATATGAGAAAAGAGGAAGGAGAATCAGAAAAGAAATGCCTGCAAAAAGAAGGATGAAATATAAAAAAATGGTGAACTCAAGCAGGCTGAGAAGTACCTGTTAAGCCAAGTGGAGGACCTGGTACCAGCCACTGAAATTTAGCCTTGCAGATCTTTCCCACTCTCTGCATAAGGCTTCGGACATCATAAAGTGTCCTGGCATTTTCTAGATTAGACAAAAACTCCAGAGGCCCAGCATGGCCGATGGCGATTATAAGGTGCTTCTCCCAGCGCACCCAGCCCGGATCGTTGATACACTCGGGCGGAAGCTTGGTCGATAAGGCAACATTGGCAGAATGCCCAAGATCAAGTAATAGGTGGCTCCACCAATCATACTCCGGAAGATCACCATGAATGTCTGTGGCCTTCCTGTCAAAAAGCTCAATGGGATCCAAAGGCAGCATCTCCCCATAATAATATTGTTTACCAGAATCAGGCTTCCCCTTTCTGGACGTCTTGGAATTATAGCGCTTGAGATACGAGCGCATTATTCCTTTGAAGTGGGCTTTGAGGAATTCCAAGTTCATCAAGACCAAAGGGAGACCCTTTTCCTTTAAACGAGTCTCTTCAAATTGCTTCAATTTCCTGGGGGCAAGCCGGAAAATCTTGCTTCTGTCAAACCACCATCGGGCGTAGAAAAGATCTATACGCCCAGTTGCCTCAAGGGCCGGGAGAATACATGCCGAATTCACCTCTTCCCGGCAAAAATAGTTCCACCAACTCGCCGCATTCATGTGAAGACAATGATCACGGTGTAGGCGAACTTCCAATGGAAATTCTGCATTTGGCGGAACTGATTGGTCATATCCAAAGTTCCTGGCAAATCTTGAAGGATAATAAGGCTCCAATATAAGGCTGGATCCTCGGCGACATACCAGTACACTTGGCCGGATGCAAAGTAACCAGTCTTTATACAAGAACACACCAGAACCCCCACTATGAGGCAGATGGTAGGTGATCTCGCCAGATGTGCGGACACTATAAGGTCGGATTCCCCGGGATATAGCACCAAATTGGAGGAGAAATTGCTCGCCGTTTGGAAGAAAGGACAAACTATGGCGAGCTCCTGTCAGCTGAGATATTAAATCTTCACAGGGTCTATTTCTAAATAGTAAAATTAAAGGAGCCATCGGCCGGGGCAAATCAACAGTTTGACAAAGCCCAGGCAGCAAAAGGCCTGCCCAGGCGCTCAAGTAATGAGTAGGGAGTAATGTTTTCCTATCCCGGGGATTCAGATGTGAACTTAATGAGCCCAACCCATGAAAGATATTGGCAAGGGCAGCAGGGGCTATGGCGAGCTTCATACCTTCCGCCAAAAGACAGGCGGGATAAATCAAACCCGGCCGGATTTGCTCCTCCTCACCATGAGGAACAACAAAGGAAGATAGCCAATACACTAGATACGCAGCCAAATAGGTGCGATCTGGTAACCGGCGAGGATTCCACCCTTTATTCTCAGGGGCAAAGATGAATCTCCCATGATGGGGCTTCCCTACACTGAGCTGGTTATACTCCTCCAGGCGGCGGCCTTCCGTCGCAAAGTTGTCAAAAAAGCAAAATGGCCCGTTATAGAAATAACGAAGCCAAGCATTCTGACTTACCCTGGGGTTCGCCACAGTGGACTCCGGATCCTCCGTCCTCTCAACTAGGACCAAGTCTCTCCATACCTTTGTCAGAAAGCGGAGGCTGTATGGAAGAATATATTCACCAGCGCCATTACTGCGATAGGTGTGCAAATCATCCAGAACAATTTCTTCATAAAAATACCCAGATATTGGCAACCCGGAGATCCGGTGGAAGCTCCATAAATCAATGGAAGTTTCACCTTCAGCCGTCCCAAAGGTGTTCCATCGGGGATTGAATCTCTCCACTAATGCCTGAAGAAGCCCAGTATGGCATGGGTAATTATACAACGCCGTCCCAACGGCCTCATAAATACCCGCTGAGTTCAAGATCTCCCCGTAATGGTGGAGGACCCCCATCAACCATTCAGTGGCACCAAAGTGAAAAATGTGAGAAGATAAAACTGACCAGTTCCCATACCAACTGGGACTAGTCAGATCGACAATTCGGTTCAGTAAGCACCGATTGTCATAATCTCCAGACACATACCTGGTGTTACAAGGCAGTAATTGTAGGCCATTAGTCTCCGGCCTCGCTTGGTGACGATTCATCAAGTTCCAAACTGCTGGAGAAATTTTCCTTGACCGGGTATAACTCTCCAGATCATGACTAAATGAACCCAGATCAACAGCCCGGGGGAGTCGGTGCTGAACAGCAAACCCCAAAGGGAAGCTGGGATATGAAAAGGCGCAGGTACCGAGAAGACTATCCCGGGACTTTAAAATGGCCGATTCTAAATACCGCCTTTCTACACTCAAGAAAAGATCACCTGCGGTCATGTGTGAAGGGATAAAATTCTGAATAAAGGTGAATAGCTCTGGATCTGATGGGAGATACTCCGGGTAGTCCTCCTCCCGCGAGTAATAATAAACTCCATTCCGGGCTAATGCGGGACACATCCACCCCGCCGTTGATAGCAAGACCGCTGGAATTTACTTCTGCTACAATATCATTTCCGCTATTCAAGTTGCGGCTTGAAGTACGAGGTGCTCCAAATCTCGGCATCACATCGTCAAGAAGGATCACCTTGTCCCGAGTCCGCTGGGCGTAGTCACCACGGCTCAAATATCCTCCTCCCCGAGGCATTTTGAAAATCTGAAAAAAGATACATGAAAGGGGAAGAGAAAATGAGAACAGAAATATTGAAGAAATCAGAAATCAACAAAGGAAGGACAGTCCAAGATACAAGACAGACTGTTGTGCTATGGGACATATGTCATCTCTTTCCCCCCCAAAGGAAGAGGAGGAAGAATAAAGGCATTAACCTGGCAACAGAACAAAGTCGGAAATTGGCTAGCCCGGGATATGAAGAAGACTGCTATATGAGGTTCGCACGGGCTACGTGCCGTCACTCCAACTCCGACACGTACCCCGTGGGGGGCATTTGTTGGAACAAAAAAAAAAAGCAAATATGAATGTCATGGATGTGTTGGATGCTTGTTAAGGGAAGCATCAATACTCCCTTATATAGTGGTCCGACAAGTTAAGTAGGTGACATTCACCTGTGGGCAACTACTCAGTTAGCTAGCCTGTGAAAAGAAGATGGCTACTTAACCGGGAGTTGGCAACTACCGGTAAAATGTTGACCCCATCTAACCGGTTAAAATCCCACCTAACCGGTTTAACGGCTTGATTAAGAGGTCAAAGCAGTTATGATTAGGGTGACCCCAAGGTTACTTAAAGTCATAACTTGATCCGAGCATTCAAGCTCTCAAGTATTGTCAAGCACCCCAAGCAAGTGGGAGATGCCGAGGAGAATAAATCTCCGGATAAAAATACGGCACGGAAGAATTCCGGCATTACAAGGTCTACAAGACCAAGATAAGTACAAGAACAAGTCCGCCACGAAGGCTCCAAAGACTTGCAATTGATTCTCCGTCCGGGACGGCAGAACTTCCGACAAAATGTACGGAATGGCACGACGGAATGGCACGGGCTTCTCCAAAGGACAAGACCCCTTCAAATGAAGGGGAGGGTGGTCTATTTATAGACTTTTTAAGCCCCTCCCCTAAACCGATGTGAATACCATCGGTTAGGGGGGTTTCCCCCCTTAACCGATGGTACTTCCATCGGTTAGAGGGGAATCCCCCTCTAACCGATGGAAGCTCCATCGGTTTAGGGGAATTCTCCCCTAAACCGATGGATGTTCCATCGGCTAGGGGGATTCCCCCCTAAACCGATGGAACCTCCATCGGTTAGGGGAGTTTTCCCCTCTAACCGATGGAGGTTCCATCGGTTAGGGGGATTCCCCCCTAAACCGATGGAACCCCCATCGGTTAAGGGGTCCCCCTTTCAAAAAAAAAAACATAAAACAAAAAAAGAACAGAAAACAGAAAAATAAAGAAAACAAAAAAAACACAGAAAGATAGAAAGATAGAAAACAGGAAAAACAAAAAAATATATAATAGAAAAAGAAACAGAAAATAAAAAAAAAAGGGGGCCTAACCGATGGAACCCCCATCGGTTAGAGGGTCTTTAACCCTCTAACCGATGGGAGTCTCATCGGTTAGAGAGTTTTTTTTCTCTAACCGATGAGAGTCTCATCGGTTAGCTTTAACCGATGAGAGTCTCATCGGTTAGAACTCTAACCGATGGAACTCTCATCGGTTTAAACTCCCCCACCCATGCAATGTAAGGGGGGGCCTTCCCCTATAAAAGGCACCCCCATCCCCCATGAAAAAGGGCTCTCCGGCTCCTCGCCTCCGACCCCGGCTTGGAAACCCTCGGCTCCCGGCTTCCATTCTCCCGGATCCCCCATTCTCCATGTAAAAGCCCCCCGGCCTTTAGCCTTCCTCTTTCAAAGTTGAAGGAAATAGAAATTTCCAAATCCATTTTCAATCTCGTTTCTTTGTGAGCCAAGGTACGGCATCGGCAAACTTCATCGGCTAAAAGTCCGCAATAGCGGCACTGGCCCTCACGGGCTATAGGTTCTAAATACCGTCCGTTTCGGACATATGGTATTTTAGATACCTTTGTTATTTATGCCACCTCCCATCGAGTTTTAAACTCTCCGGGATGGTGTGTTTGTGCTATATGCATATGTTTCTTAGAGGAGACTCTGCCCAAGTGGAGATTCTGCTCGAGAACGTATTCATATATTCACAGATTCGTATTTTTATATATATGTTTCCTAGGGGAAACTCTGCCCAAGTGGAGATTCCGCCTAAGAACATATCTATAAAGTTCAAATCTGTGTGTATATTTATATGTTTCTTAGAGGAGATTCTACCCAAGTGGAGATTCTGCCCGAGAACATGTTTGTATATTCACAAATTTGTATTTTTATATGCATGTTTCCTAGAGGAAACTCTGCCCAAGTGGAGATTCCGTCTAAGAACATATTTATAAAACTCAAATTTGTGCCTATACACATATGTTTCTTGGAAGGAAACCCTGCCTATGTCAGAGTTTTCCCTCTAAAAACATATCAATATAATCACAAACTTTGTATTCATATACATGTGTTTCCAAGAGGAAACTCTGCCCAAATGGAGTCTCCGACTACGGACGTGTTTATATAATCATAAAATTCGCAATTATATGCGTATACCTCTCAAAAGGGATTCTGCATATGCAGATGGTACCTTTTACCGGACATTCCACTCAAAAGGGAATACCGGTGAGAAAATATGCATAAACTGCAAATTTGTGTTTATACACACATACTTTCTTAAAGGCAAAATCCCTCCGGGCAAAGATTCTCTGAGGACACATGGATATAAGTACATGTTCATATGCATATATCTCCGTGAGGGCATTCCGCATAAGCGGAAACTCTGCCAAAATAAATTTATGAAAATTGTGATAATATACACACATCCAAAGAAAAAGAGGACAGGACCCGAACTATGACAGGACCCGAACTGTGACAGGACTCGAACTGTGACAGAACCCGAACTGTGATGGGACCCGAACTGTGCTCAGATACTCCAAAGAGCAGCATGATGCATACTCATAAGAACTGTGTTCATATGGACAGTTTCCAGAAAGGAACTTCAAATTGACAAGAACATCCATGGAGATATGTGCATACGTTCTCCGAAAATCATACTCATACAAGTAAAAAAATGAATGATGAATGAATGAAACGATGAACAAGGAGAAATGAAATTCTGCCTCAATTCGGACTTCTTTTAAAAAAAGGATGTTGTAAAAGAATATCATGTCATAAAAGAAAAGGGGATTGATGTAGCAACTCTTCTAAATGCTACTTCTAATCACGACTTCCCTCAAGTTCAGAATCAAATGCACGGGTATATGCCCGTCTGCAATAATAATCCTCAGGTTTTCCAAAATAAAACCTTCAAACAACATCTTTCTCAAAAAAAAAGAGAGGAGGGAGACCCCAAATGGGTTCACGGAAATATACCCGTTCCCTTCTTAAAAGTCATATCTCGAGCTCCACAAAGGGCAGTCTTTTCAAAATGAAACACTCAAACCAAAAAGTATTTCAAAAATAACCAAAAGAAAATGATGCATCATGCCCAGGATTTTCTAAAAAAAAATGTGTATTCTCTCATCCCTTTTTGCTATAAATGGTATTCGGGTTAAAACTGGTGTTAAATAACACCAAGAGTCTTAACTCGATGTAAATGTAACATCGACTCCGGTCGATGGAGACAGAGGTCCAGCACATGCTACCTCAATCACCTGATGAGTATAGATACGGGACTCAAGGAGTTCAGATAAAAAACGGCGCACCCTAGTCGCCCGTCACACGGGCATCCCCGTCCATTTCATGGACAACCCAGTCGTCCGTCACACGGACACCCCCGTCCATTTCATGGACACCCAATATTTCTCTTCCGCATTGCGCGGATTCTTTTCTGTCTATTAGACAAACTGGCACGCCCCGCAAAATTCAAAGCATGTGAAATGAATATGCATAAACCTCCAAAAAAAAAAATGAAATAAAAACAAACCAAAATCAAATGGTTCGGTGTTCCCGCGCCGATGATGATACCCCGCGTGGTTCACCGAACCCTATCTCCATCCCGTGTCAACAGGTGCTTGAACTAAAATAAATGTTCCAAAACTAAGTTAACTAATTACTAACCTTCTTCATCATCATCAAGATCAATTGTTTGTCTCCCTCTTGGTAAATCCACGGACCTTCGAGGAGGGGCAGACAATTCTTCCCGGATTTCTTGTCGTCTTCTACTAATGTTTGCTTTGGATGTCTCTTTCTCCTTCATATATTGGCAAAATTGTATTCAAACTTCAGCAGAAACTCTCGAACATGCTGCTACCTCACCTTTAATTCCCGCTAGATGTTGTTTCAAACGAAATATAGACCCGGTTACAATACTTGCATTGGACCTTCCTTCGAGCCATGTCCACAACGATACCATGAGCCCAAGCGGGATCGGCGCTGGGAGGGTTGCTTGAAGAATGGGGAGCCGGAGCAGCACCACCTTCGGCGGCCATCACTTAGAACACAAAAAAAGAAGTTAAATAATAAAAAAATAGAAAATAAATAAATTTTTTTTGCGGCTGAGAGAGAGGGAGATGAATCGCAGCCAAGAGTTCGGGCCGAGAGTGTGTGAGAGAGCCCGAAGAGTCGAAGACGAAGCGCAAGAGCGTGAAAGATGAGATCGCCTCCCAAATAGTGCAAAATAGCGCCCGAGAGAGAGAGAATGCCCAAAATATTGAGAGGAGGGGAGGAGAACTCAACACTTGAGTTTAGAGCATATTGGGGGCCTTTGGGGGGTTTATATAGACCCTCAAGGCCTCCAAAGGCTCCAAAGAGCCGTTTCTGGCCGTTGGGGAGCGCCCCCCAACGGCTAGAAAACGGCTAGTTCAAAACTAGCCGTTGACAGGCGGATCGCCCCGGTTCGGCCCAGTCCGCGGTAGATCGGGCCGGGCTCGGCGATCCCGCCGAGCCCAGCCGAGCCCAGACGATCCGCGCGCACGAGACCGACTGGGTTACCCCAGCTTGGATCGGCAGGGCCAAAACCGAGCCGACTCGAGCGATCCGATCCCGAGCTAGCCGAATTTTGATTCCTTGGTTTTAACAACTTATTTCCATGATATAATATTTATATTCATATAGTTTCATTTACTTAAGATATTACATATAAATATCAAAATATCCCACATTTGAATCTAATAAAATATCAAAAAATCATATCTCTTACAAATAAAAAGTCAACTCTCCGATCGAAGAAGAAAATTACGATTTTAATGATTTCATCAAAATATCGATTTTCTAATCTTTCATAATTTGATATAACTAAAAATTCTATAATTCGAATAAACCGTATAGAATACTAAAAATCTAAAATCCGGTGAAATAAGTCAAATGTATATGTGACTTCTCTAAGGGACTCACTCTCCTACTGACAATACTTAGTCTGTCTGAAACCTCTCAAAATTTGGTCAAATCTAAGCTATCATCATTCAAACTCATGAGACTTGTCACTTTCTAATTTCTTTTCAATTTTAAACATATTGTGGGATTATGTAGTGAACTCCTGTAGTTATTTACTTGTATTAAGTGTGTTAGGATATTACACTTACTATTTTCATTTAGCGTATTACATGTACGAGTATTTACTTATTTGTTTTAAAAGATGAAAATTAGTTTTTTGATGATATAATGATATTTGCACTTCTTGTTCTTATTTAGTGTGCTTGTTTATTTAAAAATGTCAATTTAAATTTTTATGACTTTATCATATATAATGTGGGTTTGTTACTTGTAATTTAATTTTTGTTGTTTTCATATAGTTTTAAACTTTTTGTTGTGACATTTTTTGTAAATATTTTTTTTATATGTAGTTAATATCTATATTTCTCATATTTATGTATTATTTTAATAATATGTTTGCCATATTATGATATGTCATTGCAATTATGTCTACCATATGATCTTTTTTATTGAATTTTCATCATCATACATTTTTTAGAGACATAAATATCATGTAAGATGGACACTTGAAAATAGCTCATACTTAGTTCCGTCCTAAACGCTAAAGCACTGCTTAGACAGGCGCCTAAGCGCTTAGGCGATCTGAGACTCCAACTACGCCTTGGTCACCTTGACAACTATGACATTTCCCTATTGACCGAAGTCGATGTTAATTTATATCAAGATGAACTCGAACACCTTTAATTCTATGTCAAAGAATGTCTTTTGTCTCTATTTGTTGTGACAGTATTTGATGGGAAGCCAGAAGCTGAAGCAATGGTTTAGGCCCATTTAGGACCCATTTGGAGATTTCTTATTTTTCTATAATTGTTTGGTGTATTTTCGCATTATTTTAAAGTCCAAGGGTAAAGTAGTCCAAAAAGAATCAAATTAGAATCCATTTAGTTTTTATTATGTATTTTTGCATTTCTTTATTTGAGTAGTTGTATTTGGGTAGGATTCTGTAGGTTTCCAATATGGCAAGTTTTATTAGGGATAGAAGTCTATCTATAATTTGAAGTCCATTAGAATTGGGAATAGCCCAAACTTATTTAAACACATGTATTGTTCTATTTTGAGATTATTGATAGATGGAATTATTGAAAGAAAGAGAAATTGCAGTCTTGTTCTCTGCGATGGAGAGGAAGGAGCTTTGAGAAGAAGCTCCGCCACATGGTGGTCCCTACGAAAGGGAGAGCGTGAAGCCTACATCTCCACCTTCTATCCCCTCTCCGGTGAGACTCTGGCTACTCACCCCTTTTCTTCCGCTGTCCCACACTCTGTCCCGCATCAATTTTGGTATCAGAGCAAGTTTCGGTTCCTTCCACGGAGCCGAGATCCAGCCGCGAAAGCCACATCGCCATTGTCGCCTTCCCTCCTTCCTCCTGGTTACCTCCTTCCCGCCGGGAACCCCCCCATCTGTCCACACTAGCGCGCGCCCTCACCCGCACCCATCGCAAGCCCCTGTGTCAGCGCTGCACCTAGCGTCGGCGTCAGCCTGCGTTGCCACGCGCCTGCCTCCGCCCTGCCACTCAGCCCGCATCTCCCTCTCCTGCACTGTCGGCGTCACACCTTCACCAACACTGCACCCAGCCCGCGTTCCCCTTCTCCCTCGCTCCGCCTGCCTCCGCCACCATCCACGCCACGAGACAGCCCCGCTAGCCTTGCGTCCGCCTGTTGACATAAAAAATAAAATTTGGTGTCAATCCCCCCATTAATTTATTCCCAGAAATCCCCCTCCCCTAAACCAATGAAGGCACCATCGGTTAGGGGAAAAAACTCCCCTCTAACCGATGGAAGTTCCATCGGTTAAGGGGAATCCCCTAACCGATGGGGCTTCCATCGGTTAGAGGAGTCTCCCCCTCTAACCGATGGAACCCCCATCGGTTAGGGGGGGATTCCCCCTTTAACCGATGGATGTTCCATCGGTTAGGGGTCCCCTTCAAAAAAAAAAACAAAAAACAAAAAAAAACATGAAATAGGCACATCCTCTAACCGATGGTACCCCCATCGGTTAGAGGGATTTTAAAATCCTCTAACCGATGGAACCCCCATCGGTTAGAGGGAATTTTCCCTCTAACCGATGGAACCCCCATTGGTTAGAAACCCCCCATCCCATGCAATGTAAGGGGTGCCTTCCCCTATAAAAGGCACCCCATCCCCCCATTTCAAGAGGCCGGCCCCCGGGAGATGCTACAGCCCCTTTTGTGAAATTGCTGTCCCCCTTCCCGTGAAATCCCAAACAATAGAAAATTTTGATTTCCAAAGTCCCCGTCTCTCTCAATCTCATTTCTTGTGTGAGTGAAGGTACCAAATCTTCTTCCCCCGAGTGTTGAGAGGTTGTCCGTATGCGGCATCGGCAAACTTCATCGGCTAAAAGTCCGCAATAGCGGCATAGGCCCCCATGGGCTATAGGTTCTAAATACTGTCCATTCTGGACATATGGTATTTTAGATACTTTTGTAATTCGTGCCACCTCCCATCGAGTTTTAAACTCTCCGGGATGATGTGTTTGTGCTATATGCATATGTTTCTTAGAGGAAACTCTGCCCAAGTGGGGATTCAACCTAAGAACATATCTATAAATTTCAAAATCTGTGTTTATATTTATATGTTTCTTAGAGGAGATTCTGCCCAAGAACATGTTTGTATATTCACAAATTTGTATTTTTATATGTATGTTTCCTAGAGGAAACTCTGCCCAAATGGAGTCTCCGCCCACAGACATGTCTATATAGTCATAAATTCGCAATTTAATGCGTATGTCTCTCAAAAGGAATCCTGCATATGCAGATGGTACCTTTTGCCGGATACTCCACTCAAACAGAGATACCGGTGAGAAAATATGCGTAAACTGCAAATTTGTGCTCATACACATACTTTCTTAAGGGCAAAATCCCTCCGAGCAAAAATTCTCTGAGAACACATGGATATAAGTACATATTCATATAAATATATCTTCATGAAGGCATTCCGCATAAGCAGAAACTCTGCCAAACTAAATTTATGAAAATTGTGTTGATATACACACATCCAAAGAAAAAGGGACAAGACCCGAACTGTGCTCAGATATTCCAAAAAGCAGCACGAATGCATACTCACAAGAACTGTGTTCATGTGGACAATTTCTAGAAAGGAACTTCAAGTTGACAAGAACGTCCACGGAGATATGTCCATACGTTCTCCGAAAATCATACTCATACAAGTAAAAAAAATAAATGATGAATGAATGAAACGATGGACGAGGAGAAAGGAAATTCTGCCTCAATTCGGACTTCATTTAAAAGAAGGATGTTGTAAAAGAATATCACGTCATAAAAAAAAATTGATGTAGCAACTCTTCTAATACAGAAATGCTACTTCGAATCATGATTTCCCCCAAGTTTAGAATCAAATGCACGGGTATATGCCCGTCTGCAATAATAATCCTCAGGTTTTCCAAAATAAAACCTTCAAACAACCTAAAATGACCTTTCTCCAAAAAGGAGAGGAGGGTGACCCCAAATGGGTTCACAGAAATATATCCGTTCCCTTCTTAAAAGTCATATCTCGGACTCCGCAAAAGGGCAGCCTTTTCAAAATGGAACACTCAAAACAAAAGCATTTCAAAAACAACCAAAAGAAAAATGATACATCATGACCAGGATTTTCTAAAAGAGTGTATATTTTCTCATCCCCTTTGCTATGAATGGTATTCGGGTTAAAACTAGTGTTAAATAACACCAAGAGTCTTAACTCGATGTAAATGTAACATCGACTCCGGTCGATGGAGACAGAGGTTCAGCACATGCTACCTCAATCACCTGATGAGTATAGGTACGGGACTCAAGGAGTTCAGATTAAAATACGGCGCACCCGTCCGTTCCACGGACACAATACCCGTCCGTTCCACGGACACCACACCCGTCCGTTCCATGGACACCCAAAAATACTTTCTCCGCATTGTGCGGACTCTTTCTTCTGTCTGTTAGACAGACTGGCACGCCCCGCAAATCCCAACAGAAAAATCCAAAGCATATGAAATGAATACATGAACCAGATCAAATGAAATGAGCAAACAAAATCAAATGATATGTGAAGTGATATTTTTCTCGTGTCAACACCGCCCTGGCCTCTCCAGCCCCACGCACGCGCGGCGTCAGCACACCTACGCCAGCGCAAAGTGCCGACGCTTTCCTTGGCGCCTACGTCCACGTCAGCCAGCCTTCCCCCCCACGTCGGGTTGTGCTCTGTCTCCATGAACGCGCCAGCGCCCCAGCCTCCCTCGCCTGCACTCGCACCCACCGGCTTCGAGCGCCCCTGGCCGCCTCGCGCTCATGCCCCGGCACCCCATCCGCACCGCCCTGCGCCCGCGCCCTTTACGCGCCTGCACCGTTGTTGACACGGGGGATTTTCATCAATTTCCTCCATTCGTTTTGATTCATTTGTTTCATTCCATTTGAGGGGTATTCATTTGTTTCGCATGCTTTGATTTTTATATCGCGGGGCGTGCCAGCCTGTCTAACAGACAGAAGAAAGAATCCGCGCGATGCGGAAGGAAATTTGGGTGTCCGTGAGACAGACGGGTATGGTGTCCGTGAACGGACGGGGGTGTCCGCGAACGGACGGGGGTGTCCGCGAACGGACGGGTGCGCCGTTTTTTATCTGAACTTCTTGAGTCCCATGTCTATTCTCATCAGGCAATTAGGGTAGCATGTGCTGGACCTCCATCTCCATCGACCGGAATCGATGTTACATTTACATCGAGTTAAAACTCTTGGCATTATTTAATACCAATTTCTAACCCAAATACCATTTCATAGTAAAAAGGACGAGAGAAATATACATGCTTCTTCTTAGAAAATCCTGATTATGACATGTTTTTCCTTTCTTTTGATTGTTTTGAAATGCTTTTTGCTTTGGATATTTTATTTTTGAAATGACTGCCTTTTTGGGAGTCCAAAGTTTGATTTCTTTTGAAAAGGGGAGCGGGTATATACCCGTGGACCGATTTGAGGTCTTTTTCTCCTTTTTACAAAAGGTTGGTTATGGGTTTTCATTTGGGAAAACATGAAGATTATTATTGTGAACGGGTATATGCCCGAAGATTTTGATTCTGAACTTGGGGGTATTATAACCCGGAGCAACACTTCCGTATTAGAAGGGTTATTGTGCGGATTTTTATATGAGGTTCTCTTGTAATGCCGTTCCTAGGCAGAGTCCGAATTTGAGGCAGAGTTTATTTTCTCCTCATTTCATGCTTGTGCGGGTCCAATTTCCGGAGATCATATGGATGTATCTCCACGGAAGTCCTTGTCATATTTGTGACTTTTGTCCGAAGTCCATTTCCACGGGTATATTCCTCGTGGAGGTGCATATGTGCTCCCATTTAGGGTATCTGAGCACGGTTCTTGTCTGTGCGGGTGCAATTTTCGGAGAACATATGGATGTACCTCCATGGAAGTTCTTGTCCCATTGTGATTTCTGTCCAAAGTTCATTTCCACGGGTACATCCCTCATGGAGGTGCATATGTGCTCCCATTTGGGGTATCCGAGCACGGTTCCTGTCCCTTTTCCTTTTTTCTTTGGATGTGTGTATATTATCACAATCCCTTTTTTTATTATTATATTTTTTGAATGGGTGAATATGTCTTGATGAGTCCCCACTTAGGCAGGGTGTCCTTGTAGAGATATTTTCATATTGGCATATGTTTATATCCATGTATTCTCGGGAGAAACTTCACCCGGAGGGGCTTTGCCTTAAAGAGATATATGTGTATAAACACAAATTTGCACTTTGTAAATATATTCTCAAACGGTATCTCCACTTGAACAGAGTATCCGATAAGAAGGAGTCCCCCGTATGAACGGAGTTCTTTTTTTTTTTTGAGAAACATATACAAACGGGGCATATTTGTGATTATATAGATATATTCTCGGGCAGAGTCTCTATTTGGGCAGAGATTCCACTAAGAAATACATTTATATAAACATGAAGTTTGTGATTATACGGATATGAATTTAGAGGGAACTTTGTCCGGGCAAGATTCCTCCTAAGAGACATATGCGTATAGGCACAAATTTGTGATTTTATGGATATGTTCTTAGGGGAGTCTCCATTTGGGCAGAGTTTCCTCTAAGAAACATATACATAAGAACATAAATTTGTGAATATACGAATATGTTCTCGGACAGAACCTCCGCTTGGGCAGAGTTTCCTCTAAGAAACATATACATATAACACGAGTTTGTATTTACATGGATACGTCCCCTGAGAGAGATTTTTGCCCGGTGAGATTCTCCTTAAGGAACATATTTGTATAATTACAAATTTGTGATCTTTATATATGTGTTCATGGACGGAACCTCCGCTTGGGCAGAGTTTCGTCTTAAGAAACATATATATAAGAACACAAATTTGCGAATATACGAATATGTCCTTGGGCAGAACCTCCGCTTGGGCAGAGTCTCCTCAAGAAAACATATACATATAAGCACAAAATCCACCATCCCAGAGACTCGCTCGATGGGCGGGGAGAACATGGGTATTTAAATACCATGTGTCCATAGAGACTCGCTCGATATGGACGGCATTTAAACCCCGGGAATATCACCCCACAGAGACTCGCTCGATGTGGGGGATGGAGATTAAGAAGGAATGCTGATGACGATTACGCCGACCGCTCTCCTCTCCGCGCCTGGCCTATCGGGCTAAAGAAGGGGATTTGTACCTTCACACCGGACGGGAGGGATTTGAGAATGAGAGAGGGAATGAGCAAATGCTCTTTTCTATTTTCCTGGGATTTTTCCAACAGGGCTTCGCCGGAGCAATTTTTTCCACCAGGGCTTCGCCAGGGCCAGTAGGAGAGACCCCCTTTCCTTTGGAATAGGGGGGGTATTTATAGGGGTTTCGGCCCCTTACATGCGTGGGAGAGAGGAGAGAGAGAGCCCCTAACCGATGGTGACCTCATGATGAGGTCACCATCGGTTAGGGCCAACCGATGGTGACCTCATGATGAGGTCACCATCGGTTAGGGGAGAGTCCCCCTTAACCGATGGTGACCTCATCATGAGGTCACCATCGGTTAGCCCCTTAACCGATGGTGACCTCATGTTGAGGTCACCATCGGTTAGGGGGAGACCCCCCCTTAACCGATGGTGACCTCATTGTGAGGTCACCATCGGTTAGGGGGACCTAACCGATGGAAAGAGAGGGGAGAGGGGGGGATTTTGTCTATAAATACCCCCCCTATACCCTCATTTCCAGGACTTGTTGGAGCCCGGAGGTGCTGCTGAAGTCCTGCTTGTTTTTTTGGAGTTTCGCCCGACTTCTCGGAGTTTTGCCCGATCGGAGGGTGCCTTTGCAAGCCTCGGAGTTCTTCCTCGAGCTTGTTCTTTGTTCTTGTGCTTCGTATTCGGTCTATAGACCTTGTGCTGCCGGAGTTGCTGCTGGAATCCTGCTCCGTTTCTTCGGCGCCTCGCCCTGACTTCTCGGAGTTCTGCCCGATCGGAGAGCGTTGCCGGAGCTTGTTCTTTGTACTTGTCCTTCGTACTCGGTCTATAGACCTTGTGCTGCCGGATTTTTCCGTGCTTCGTACTTTGGACGGAGACATGTTCTCCTTGTACTTTCATTTTAACCGGGACTCCGGGCACCATTTTAGGGCCGGAACTCCCCTGCTGAATTTTGGAGAAGGATCCCGCTAATAAGTTTGTAACTTAAATAACCTTGGGGTCATTTTAAATCACAACTTTTTGGCCTCTGAGCAGGCTGCTGATAATGTATTGTAACCAGGCCTGCTGATAACCAACATTTAATTTTCGTGGCCCAACGGCCCCTTTCATCATGTCCGTAACTTGAACGATTGTCCACCGAAAATAAGCTTTAACTGGCCAAGTCGCCGGACTATCATCTGATGAATTTTATAATTCCTGTTGACGTAAACGTGTCACATTTTTACCTTCCAACAAATGCCCCCCACGGGACACGTGTCGGAACTGAAAGTGACGACACGCGACCCGTGCAAATCCTTGCTTTGCATTCCGGAGCATTTTTGTAGTGCTTTTGATCCCGGATTTCTGCTCAGCTGGATTTAGTGTCTTTTCCTTCTCCTAATTTCCTTTTTGTTTTACCTGTGGTTTCCCAGGCTTTCACCATGCCTTTCAAGAAAAATTACTTGGCCCGTGACAACCACAGCCAGAAAACCCGTGACGGGGTTGTTCCGAAAGGAATTATAATGCCTGCCTTGGCGAGACCCCGTATTACTGAAGCCAATTTAGCCTCTCTGGATAGTGGTTACCATGTAGTAGCAACCCTTAACCCTGAGGGTCTTGCTCCAAACGGCTCAGTGGATCACTCTCGCATTTGTCTTCGAAAGGGGACTTATCATTATATGCGGAAAGGAGGCTATCCAAGCCATTTCCCATCTGACAAGGAATTATTTTCCTTCATCCAGGGGTTCATCCCACCCGATATGTCCGAGAATGATCCCTGTATTTCAGCCGAGAGAAGGTATCTGGAATTTGCCATTTTAAGGTTCCGGGATAGCCTCCTGGGTACCTGTGCCTTTTCCTACCCCAGTTTTCCTCTGGGGTATATGCCTTTGAAGAGGATGCCGACGGCTGATAACCTTGGCCCCTATAATCGTGACCTTGATTGTTATACTCGGTCACGGAAGCTGTCCCCTGTTATCTGGAACTTGCAGAATCGCCATGCAACTGCGATGGAGATCAATGGCACTTATTTGATGCCTGGTGATTCCCGGTATGCCGCTGGAAGTCATGACATCCGATGTCTTTTGGATCGGATTATCGATTTCACTTCTCCCAGCTGGTATGGCCACTGGTCGGTTGTATCTTCTCATATCTTTCGCTATGGGGCCACAGAATGGCTGACTGGTGTCTTGCACCATTATGGCGAGATCTTGAAGAAATCTGGCATCTATGGAGCTGTTGAGGCAGCTTTATATAATTATCCCTGTTACACAGGTGTTCTCCGAGGTTTGGTGGAGAGATTTAGCCCCAGATGGAATACCTTCGGGACGGCTGAGGGTGAAACTTCCATTGACTTGTGGGGTTTTCACCAAATTTCAGGCCTGCCGATAGCTGGGCTTTTGTATGAAGAAATTGTATTGGATGACTTGCACAGCCACCGCAGCAATGGCTCTGGCCAGTATTTCTATCCATATAGCCTCCGTTTCCTGACAAAAGTATGGCGGGACCTGGCCCGTGTCGGGAAAACAGACAAAGCATCCTTGTCTTCCTCAACTATAAGAGTCAGTCAAAATGCCTGGCTTCGATATTTTTATAATGGGCCATTTTGCTTCTTCGAGGGTTTTTCAGTTGAGGGTCGCTGTTTAGAAGAATATCAACAGCTAGAAGTGAAGAAGCCTTCCCGGGGACGATTCATTTGTGCCCCGAAGGATATGGGTTGGAACCCTCGGCGGCTACCTGACCGCACTTATTTGGCCGCTTACTTAGTTTACTGGCTATCCAGCTTTGTGGTTCCCCATGGAGAGAAGAATATATTCGGCCAGGCCTTATTTATCCTGCTTGCCTTCTGGCAGAGGGCCGTCAACTTGCTTTGGCCCTGCAGCACTAGCAAATATATTCACGGGTGGGATCGTTAAGTTCACATCCCAGTCCCCGAGATCGGAAGGTGCAGCTACCCACCCATTACTTGAGTGCTTGGGCCGGCCTGTTGCTGCCTAGTTTGTGTCAGACAATTGATTTGCCTCGCTCTTCAGCTCCATTAATTTTAATGTTCCGGAATCGTCCAGCTGGAGATCCACTGACAGAGCTGATGAGTACTAGGTCCAGTTTATCTTTTCTGCCGAACAATGAGCAGGGGCTACTCCAATTCGACAATGCATCCCGGAGAACCAGCCTTTCTGCACCCAGACCTCCGACGGGACACAATATTATTCAGCAAATAGCAATAACCCCAGCCAATCTGTGTATCAGGACTGGCTATGCTGTATTCGGCCCGGAGTATTGGTATATCGCGTGGGATCGACTCTTATCACTGAGCCTTATTATCCTTCGCGATTTGCCAGAAATTTTGGGTATGATCAATCTATCCCGCCACCTGCGGAATTTCCATTGTCACTTCGACTCCAACGCGGCCATGATGTCCATATGACGGCGGCAAGCTGGTGGAATTATTTCCGTCGTCCTGAAACAGGTTCAGCATGTGCCCTTCCTGCGCCAGGAATGACGGGACATATGGATATCTTTTATGCCAGATGGTGGTTTGACCGGAGCGGTATTTTCCGACTCTCCCCTGGCAAAATAAGGGAGAGGGAGGATTCTCGGCTTGTGCAGTACAGCTTGTCCCCGGTCTTTATTGACGAGGCATATCTTAACCGTCACTTTTCCAGCATAGCAGCTTCATATAAGAGGCGCTACGATGCCAGTGTGTCACATAATGACAAGGCCGAAAATGACAGGTATTATTATCAGGGGGAAATACCGCTCTTGGCACCTATAGAGCTGTTTTGGACAAAAGCCCCGGTCGCCAGCGACGATCCTTCATCATATAGCTGGTGGGACCATTTATTGGCTGACTGCGGTCACTCTCCTGCAGTACCTTTGTCGACAAAGCTACTCCCAGAGAGCATCGGCCATGCCGGATGGACACGATGGGAAAGACATCTTATTAATGTAATTGGCAATATTGGGCCTCTGGAATATATCCTTCGGCTGGAAAATGCCAAGACATTTCAAGATGTTCAGGATATTATGAAGAGAGTGGGGGAAGCTTGTAGCACCACCTTCCTTCAGTTGGTACCAAGGCCTTTGTCAGAGTCAGCATGTAAGCCACCTCTTTTTTTTCTTCTCTCTTTTTCTTCTTCTTCCTTCTCTTTTTTTTCATGGTGACCTTGTCTTCCAGCTACTCCCGCTTTGAGGATTAACGGGGATAGGGGCGACGGGACTCGCCCCGGCGCTCCTTCTTCCTCTACCAATAGAAGAGCTGAGAAGGCCAAAGAGGTTGCATATGCCTCCTCGAGTGGTATACTCTTTTGAGATTCCCCCGCCTCCTTTTTTTATCATCAGTTCTCATATTAATTTCTTCCATATTTTCCTGCACTAGATGATGAAACTGATGAGGCGGGCGCCAGCTCACCCCTTCCAGATGAGTGTGGTTCTCCGCCCGAAAGTCCCTCTATTTTTCATAGAGAGGGAAACGGGAGCACTCTGCAGGCTATGGCAGATCCTTTGCCCGGAGAGGGGACTGATGGTGCTCCCTCTCATTTTGCATTTTCTGGGGTGGTAGATGCCGATGTTGACTGCCCAAGATTCACATATGCTGAACTGGGAGCTTCAGAAGGAGAGTACTCTTCTGCCCCCGTTGAGGTCTATATCCCGAGACCTGTGGAGGAGCCTCCTGTAGGGACAACTTCTTTTGGTGAGCCGATTTTCTCAAGCCCGTATATAGTTTTTTCGTGACATATTTCTTTTTATGACGAATCCTCCTCCCTTGCTGTATTTGCTTCTAAAAGGGGCAGAATTCTGTGATCAATTGTTTGGCTGGGGAACGACAGATTCATATTCTGTCTCAGGGGCGAACTTCTCCATCCCGAGTTGGGGAATTTCAATGAGCCCGTTTTTGGACTTGCCAGCTCAATCTGCCTTTCAAGTGGGCGATACCACAAGTAGAGGCGGAAGTCTTCACCAGGCAGATCCTGCCTATGTTCCTCCAACCTTTCCATATGATGGGGAACAATTTTATGCAACTTCGCCATATTTTCCCAGCTCCTTTCAAGATCCGCATCCTGGACCATCCAATCTCGTTCAACCTTCAGAATCTGAGGCTGAGGAGGAAGGCGAAATTCCCGCCCCAGGTGAGAAGAGCCGAGCTTTATGTCTTGCATTTTTGACTTGGTGTTTTATCAGCTTTGTCTTGCTAACAGCCTTTTTCTTTGCTGCTGATTTCTTTTCTGGGGCAGACATTGTGCCGAATCTTGACGAGGAGAACTCTTCGCCCTTGGAGGTTGGTGCTCCCCCCGAGCATGGTATAAGATGGCCTGAAGGGACGCAACCAGCCCCGCATTTTGCTGATGATGGCTGCTGGGAATTCCTTGTTGGCCGAATAACGGCATTGGCAGATTCCACAGACCCGGCGCCTATTGAAGTTATTCGAGAGGCGCTGGAGCAACATACGGGATCCGCCTTTAGCATGGGAGTCCAGCAGGAGCGTTGGATGAATTTCATCACCGATGTTTGGAACAGGGTGTACACCCGTCAGGTTGAGACGACCTGGGCCCAGCGATTTGAAGCTCTGGAGAGCGATGCTGAAGCTGATGATCCCCAGGCTGCTGAAGTGCGCAAGCGTCAGAAGACGCGAGAGCTGCGGATGGCTCGGCTGGAACGCGAGCTTGGCGAGGCAATATCTTGTCAGGCCCGAGATGCCGAAAATGGAGTTGAGGGTTCCGAAGAGGAAGGCCTCCGTACTAGGGATAGGAACGGCTCTCGCCGGCCCGGATCTTCCAAAGCTAGGAAGGCAGAGCGGCTGCAGAAGAAGGCACCCTCTTGGCTTTGTTTCTCAACATAGCCTTTGTGTATTAGGCTTGTTGTCCTGATTTGTTTGTTGTTGTTTTTTTTTGTAAATAGTGTGTGACTATCTGTCACCCCTTATGAATATGTAACAGAGTGACTTATGACTTTATGAATATGAATATGAAGGACAAGGAAATTCCTTCTTTCATTTTCTGTCTCTTCTTTTTCTCTTTTTTTTTTTTTTTCACATTACCAACCTTAGCGCCCTTTCGGGTTTTCACCAAGATCGGCCCCCTTTAGCTTTTTCCAACGCGCCCTTTCGGGTTTTCGCGTTGAGGGGTTATCCATTTTTGCCTGAAGCGCCCTTTCGGGTTTTCACCTCAGCTGGATTTTTTGATCTTTTTACCCTCAAGTATACAGTGGGCCGTATACTTAAGTCCATCGGGGTATCTCTATTTTTAACCCCCTTTTTATTTCTTTCTCTTTTTTTTTTCTATGCCAAGGCCGTCGAGGACCCAACTGACTTGGATGGCTGGATGACCAAAGGTTTGGTTACGGAGTGAGTGATGGTTTCAAAGTGTGGTTTGAGATTTGAATATGGCCAATGATTGGAAATTCGGATTTGGAATTTGGTTTTGGAATTTGGATTTGGATGTGGATTTGGGTTTGCATATGAGTATGTTGGGTGACTTGGGTCACCTTTGTGGTATTTTGGGTTTGGGTCTGGATATGGATATGTTGGGTGACTTGGGTCACCTTTATGGTATTTTGGATTTGGGTTTGGATATGGATATGTTGGGTGACTTGGGTCACCTTTGTGGTATTTTGGATTTAGGTTTGGATATGGATATGTTGGGTGACTTGGGTCACCTTTGTGGTATTTTGGGTTTGGGTTTGGATATGGATATGTTGGGTGACTTGGGTCACCTTTGTGGTATTTTGGATTTGGGTTTGGATATGGATATGTTGGGTGACTTGGGTCACCTTTGTGGTATTTTGGATTTGGGTTTGGATATGAATATGTTGGGTGACTTGGGTCACCTTTGTGGTATTTTGGGTTTGGGTTTGGATATGAGTATGAGATTTGGGTATGATTTAGCCCTGGACTTGGTTTTGAATGGGCTCTGGAATGGTATTTATCATTTGGCTTTGGGATTTGAATTTGCCCCTTCTTGATGGCTTGGTGCCAGGCTAAAGGGGTTTACAATTGGATTTGAATGGCTGGAGAGGAAAAAGCCTTCCTGCCTTTGTTTCACAGCACAACATTTGTATATTGGGCTTGTTGCCTTGATCTCTTTTCTATGTGGTATCTGTCACCTTCTACAGATTTGTAATGTGGCGACTTGTATGAGTGGAGGACTGAAGAATCCTTCTTTTCATCATTTCATCATTTTTTTGTCACATTACCAGCCTTAGCGCCCTTTCGGGTTTTCACCAAGACTGGCCCCCTTTAGCTTTTTCCAACGCGCCCTTTCGGGTTTTCGCGTTGAGGGGTTATCCATTTTTGCCTGAAGCGCCCTTTCGGGTTTTCACCTCAGCTGGATTTTTTGATCTTTTTACCCTTAAGCACACAAGAATCGTATACTTAAGTCCATCGGGGTATCTCTATTTTTAACCCCCTTTTCTCTTCTTTTTTTTTTTGAAGATTTGACTGGCTCAGATAATCAAGAGGGTGATGGCCTGGTTCTAAAACCGGTGGTGAACTGGGATGGAGTGGGTGGTGAGGTGGTGATGGGATGGTTGATGGCTTCTGAGCGAGAAGATTTTTTTTCTTTACTTTTGGGTATCGTTATGGGCTTTGGTATGGAGTTTGGGTTTGGATTTGGGGTTTAGGTTATTTCAGTTTTGGTTTCGGTTTTGGATTTGACATAGCCTACCTTTTTGGTTTGTCGGCTATGGTTTTGGGTACTTGGATTTGGCATAGCCTACCTTTGTGGTTTGTTGGCCATGATTTTGGTATCGGGATTGACATAGCCTACCTTTGTGGTTTACTGGCTATGGCTTTTGATTTGGTTTGGGTTTGATATAGCCTACCTTTGTGGTTTGTTGGCTATAGTTTTGGTATTTGGGATTGACATAACCTACCTTTTTGGTTTGCTGGCTATGGTTTTTTGGTATTTGGATTTGATATAGCCTACCTTTTTGGTTTGTTGGCTATGGTTTTGGTATTTGGATCGACATAGCCTACCTTTTTGGTTTGCTGGCTATGGATTTGGTATGGTTTCGACATAGCCTACCTTTTTGGTTTGCTGGCTATGGCTTGGGTATGGTTTTGACATAGCCTACCTTTTTGGTTTGCTGGCTATGGTTTGGGTATTTGGGTTTGATATAGCCTACCTTTTTGGTTTGCTGGCTATGGTTTTGGTATTTGGATTTGATATAGCCTACCTTTTTGGTTTGCTGGCTATGGTTTTGGGTATTTTGGATTTGGCATAGCCTACCTTTTTGGTTTGCTGGCTATGGTTTTGGGTATTTTGGATTTGGCATAGCCTACCTTTTTGGTTTGCCGGCTATGGTTTTGGGTATTTTGGATTTGGCATAGCCTACCTTTTTGGTTTGCTGGCTATGGTTTTGGTATTTGGATTTGATATAGCCTACCTTTTTGGTTTGTTGGCTATGGTTTTGGTATTTGGATTTGATATAGCCTACCTTTTTGGTTTGCTGGCTAGGGAATTCATGCTCTGGCGCATGGTACAATTTCAGGTGTTTCCCGTTAAGCGAGGGAAAGGGCACATTACCTTTATGGTCAACTAGCCGATATGCGCCTCCTTCATATGCCAGAGTGACGATATATGGACCGAGCCAGGTGGGTTGAAGTTTGCCGCATGACTTTCCGGCCATTGCTTCTCTGCATTTGACCATGACAAGATCCCCTTGCTTAAAAGCTCTGGGTCTTGCTAATTTGTCGAATGATCGAACCATTCTAGCCTGATATATTTGGAGAGACTTATATGCTTCAAGGCGCCTTCCTTCTAGATTGGAGAGCTCCTCAAGTCTCCTTTCTATTTGGTCTTGATCTTGATTTTGTAGTTCACCTTGGATTGCCACCCGATAGGATGCCATTTCAATTTCTATAGGGATCATGGCCTCAGCTCCGTATACCAAGGAGAAGGGCGAACATCCGGTAGGGGTTTTATACACAGTTCGATAAGCCCACAAGGCTTCATGAACCTTTTCTCCCCATTCCCGCTTTCTGTTGCCGACTATCTTGGCGAGCAATTTACAGAGGGTTTTATTGAAGGCTTCTGCCAACCCATTTGCCTGTGGATTATATACTGACGATGTTCTCCAGTCAATATGGAATTTCGCCGCCAAGGCATATATTGTTTTATTTCTGAATTGTGACCCATTATCAGATATGATTCTATGAGGAGTCCCAAATCTGTATATTATGTTCTGCTTGACAAATTTGGCGACTGATTCTCCGGTTACCTCCCTCAACGGGATAGCTTCAGCCCACCGAGAGAAATAATCTGTGGCAGCCAGTATGAACTTGTGGCCTTGAGATGAGGGTGGGAATGGTCCCACAATATCCATACCCCATTCGGCGAACGGCCATGTTGGCGCAGTGGGGTGTAATACATTTGGTGATTTCCTTGGTATAGGGCCAAATGCTTGGCACTGATGACATGTACGGGCATATTGAATGCAATCCGCATACATGGTAGGCCAGTAGAAGCCTTTTAGCTTAATGTTGATTTTCATCTTTTCTCCTGCTTGGTGTGCACCACACAGTCCGGAGTGAACTTCTTTCATGATGATTTTGGCTTCTTTGAGGGATAAGCATCTGAGGAGCACTGGTCCTTTCTTTTCATGGACCAGCTTATATAGTTGATCTGCTATTATTTGATATGATGTAGCCCTGCGTAAGAACTGAATTCTTTGTGCTCGATCAGGAGGTAGCCAACCTTTCTTGATTTTGATAATCGGCTCGCGCCAATCTTCAGGTTCATTTGTTGTATCGAGCTCTGCATTATATACTTCTTCAATTGCAACGTCAGACTCATCATCGAGGATACTCGGCATGAGCCTTCTGTGGCGGACACTTATGTCCAATTCCCCTTCAGGAGGCAATTTTATAGCAGAGGCTAATTTGGCCAAAGCGTCAGCCTGAGAATTTTCACTTCTCGGCACATGAGATATGTCGAAGAAGTTGAATTTTTCTTTGAGCTTCATGACAGCAGTATAGTATGGAAGCAATTGTGGTTTACGGACTTCATACTGGCCCAATATTTGTCGGATGACCAGCTGTGAGTCACCATAAACTTGTATGCCTTTGATTCCCATTTCGAGAGCCAGCCGGAGCCCAATAATCAGAGCTTCATATTCGGCTTCATTATTTGTGAGTGGCTTCATAAGAGCACAAGAATTGTATAAGATCTCTCCACATGGAGTGACTAGGACGATCCCCGCTCCAGTAGAGACGGTGGTAGAACCATCAGTATAATGGAGAGTTCGGGAAGCTCCATCAAAATATAATTCCCAAGAGGGTAGCTCAATTGTGGCAACCTCTTTGAGAACTGAATTTTCACTTGCAGGAGAAAGAGTTTCTTCTTCTGGGAGATTTATAGATAAAGGGGAATCTTCCGACACTGGATGTGCGGCCAAAAATTCGGCCAAGCCTTGCCCTTTGATTGCCCTTTGTGGAATGTATGTGATATCAAATTCCATAAGGAGCAGAGCCCATTTCGCGAGTCTTCCTGACAATATGGGTTGCCTCAGCAGATATTTGATTGGATCATACTTGGAGATGAGTTTAATTTCATGAGCCAGCAGATAATGCCTCAATTTCTTTACAGCAAATACCAGTGCTAGGCATACTTTTTCCATTGGAGCATACCGGAGTTCCGGACCAATTAGCTTTCTGCTAAGATAATATAAAGCTTGCTCTTTATCATCTTCATTTGTTTGTGCCAATAGAGCTCCCAGAGAAGCATCCATAGCTGCAATATAGAGTATAAGAGGCTTTCCAATAACTGGCGCCCCTAGGACTGGAGGAGTGAGAAGATACTCTTTGATTTGTTCAAGAGCGTCCTGACATTCCTGGTCCCAGATGAAGGGAGCATCATTTTTCATCAATTTGCCGAACGGCATGCATCTTCCTGAGAGATTAGATATGAATCGCCTGATATAGGCTAATCTCCCTTGGAGTGACCTTAGCTCTGTCAAATTTTGAGGAGAAGGCAGTTGCTGGATCGCCTTGATTTTGTCGGGGTCTATTTCTATTCCCCGGTATTTGACGATGAAGCCGAGGAACTTGCCACTTGAAACCCCAAATGCACATTTCATAGGGTTCATCTTCAATTTGAATTGGCGAAGCCTTTCAAAAACACGGCGAAGATCGTATAGATGATCCTCCCGTTTTTTGGTTTTGACGACTAAGTCATCCACATAGCATTCAACCACATCATGGATCATTTCATTGAATATCTTGGTCATGGCTCTTTGATATGTTGCCCCTGCATTTTTCAGGCCAAAGGGCATCCTTTTGTAGTTGAAGATACCTTTGGGTGATCTGAATGCAGTATGATCTTTATCTTTGATCGCCATCCGGACTTGATTGTAACCGGAAGACCCGTCCATAAATGACAAGGCTTCATAGCCGGTGGTCATATCCACCATTGTTTCAGTGATTGGAACTGGGAAATCATCCTTGGGACATGCTTTATTCAAGTCCCTGTAGTCGATGCATATCCGGATTTGACCATTCTTTTTCTTCACAGGAACAATATTGGCGAGCCATATTGGATATATACACGGCTCGATGAAGTCCACTTCAGAAAGCTTGTCGACTTCAGTATTTACTTTTAATTCTAGTTCATGCCGCATACGCCTTTGAGCTTGTTTGACAGGCTTGGCCGTGTGCAGTATAGATAATTCATGTTCAGCAACTGACGGCTCCAGTCCCGGCATTTCTTTATAATTCCAAGCGAAACAGTCTTGGAATTCCAGCAGAAGGATTTGATAAGATTGCCTCTCTTGTTCATCAAGAAGGGCGCTGATAAAGATCGGTCGGGGATCTTGTTGACTCCCGAGGTTGAGTTCAATCAATTCATCAATAGTGGCTTGTCCACCATCTTCAATTTCTTGAGGAGCTGGCTGAAGATCTATGAAATCTTCTTCGTCATCAGAATTGGCGATGTAGACTTCATAGAAATTGCCATCTTCAGAATTTGTGGATGAAGATTGCATGCAGAATTTTCTGGTAGCTCTTCATTTGGTAATTCATTTGATAGAGTTGAAGTAGTATTTTGAGAGTTGGAGTTGGAGGACTCCTGATTATTTTCCGTGCTGCAGACCTCTGGTGATGGTCCGACAACATTGACTGTATAGGAGGATTTGGTATCATAACCTAATCCTCTGGTATCCCTTCCAGAGAATGGAGGTTGCCCCCGGACTTGAGCAGGTTCCCATAGTTGCTTGAAGAAATCTCTCCGGGAAACATCTTGTACCTGAGGAATTTTCTGCTTTTTGCACATCTCCTTAATCTTTTCTGGCATATCAGCCATTTCTTGTATTGATTCTAGTTGGTTATTGGACCTATCTTCCCAACCAAAATCATCCTCTGTATAAGTTGGAAGGATTGATTCCCCTTTGTAGAAGAGGATTGGCTTTGCTGCCTTTCTTGCATTCTTTCTTCTTTCTTTTCTTTGATGAGTGACGACGAAAGTTTTTAATCGCCGGACACTTTGTTCTTGCTTTAGAGAGCAGATCTGCATGCAGTTGGATGGCAGAGGAATGCTCCCATTGATAACTTGACTTGCATGATCAGCTTCATAACTGATGTTCCGCCGTTCTGGGCGGGTTGCTTTACTTTGAGAAGTATTTGCAGGTAATTTGGCAAGGCTTTTGTTTATCACAAAAAGCTCGCCGGTTTCATTGTCTTCATTTGAAGAGTGAACTTGCTTACCCTTCCCTTTAGGGAGGGAGGAGGGTTGAAGATTTGGTCCTCCAAGATATAAAGGGGCATCAGTCAGGTTGCATTCATCTTCCCGAAATGGGGCTTGATCAGCAAAGACCGTATGTTGCTTCCCTTCTTTCGCATATTTAATGCATTGATGAAGAGTTGATGGAATGACCCAGTTTTCATGCAGCCAAGGTCTTCCAAGCAAGACTCTATATGATGTATTGGCATCAATAATGAAGAAGGTCACCCTGGTGACAAAGTCTCCCAGAGTCAAGTTGACGGTGACCTTTCCGATGGCTTTTTCCAATTCTGATTGAATCCTGTTATTTTCACACCCTTGACCCTTTGCATATAGGGCATAAGATATAGAGATTGAAAGGTCTTGAAGGGCATTAGATTGATGGATGCTCCTGGATCAACCAGGATCCGATTCAATTGCATGTTGTTGATCTTTCCCTTCATATATAAGGGGCGATTATGATATGGGGAAGATAATAGCAAATCTTCATCAGTGAAGGTGACATTTGCTGCCAGTGCTTCATATGCTTGTGCTTGAAAATTTGCCATATGGGCTTCATAAGTTTCTGGCTCTTGGAGTATTTTGACGAGAGTTTCCCTCAAGTCTTTGCTCCAGGCAATCGCTTCCCAGACAGTAATGTTGACGGGAAGTGACTGTAATTGCTGAAGAATTTTGCCGTCAGTTTCGGAGCGTATCTGGTCCAAGTGGGAGGATTCCCTTGATGAGGACCCAGAAGGCTCTTCTGACTTGACGGGCTTCTTTTGAGAGATAGGAGCCAATAGCTTCTCATTAGGAAGAGGAGGAGCATTGTCTGGCTTATTTGATGAAGCATATGGGCTTGAATTTTTATCTTCAGACTGGGAAGCCTTGTCGGGTAGTCCCCCTTCTTCATCTGAAGGATCAAATATATAAGAGTCCGCCCGGATTTGAGGTTCGGGCAGAGGCTTTGCTTCTTCGCCATGAAAGAGTATGATCTTATCTGGCTGCTTAGTAGTGGAAGATGCCGCCTTTTGATGCCTACCACGACTTTTCTTAGTATGACGATTTGAATTGCTTGGAGGTCGACGCTGGTATACAAGCGTCGTTGGTTTATCTCCCGCTTGCGCAATAGTATTGCTTGTGGGAGTTTGTAGTTCCTTTGGAGGAGGAATGAACACCATATAGCAATGGAAAGAGCTGAACATAGAGTCCAACTGTTCCATGGTGATTTCTTCATCTCCATTGAAGAGACTCAGATTCGGCGAAGGAGGGAGGTCACCTTCTTGGAGTGCTTCATGTTGAACTTGCAGTAGCCAGTTCCGGAGCCGCCTCTTTCGCTCGATTTCTTCCCAAGGGATATATTGGTCGAGCGTTGGTTTATTAGAGGGCTCGGAGACTTCATATTCTTCCAGCTCATTAATCAGCAGCTGGAGTCTTTGGACAGCCGTCAGCTGCTGAGGAGCTTCTGCTGCCATAGCATCCTCCTTTTGCTTTTTCATTTTTCTTTTTTCATTTCTTTTTCTATTTTTCTCTCTATTCTTCATTTGTAGGGCTTCTAGTGAATTCATCACTTCTTGCTCTGAAGATGGCTCAGGAATGTTTCTTTTGTTAGGGCGACCCTTGGCGATAGATTTGCCGGGTCTCCTAGAATTTCTTGACTTTCGAGGGCCAACAGTGACCCATTCAGCTTCCGAGGGTTGTGCCTGAAAGGTTGAGTTGATTGCTCCTTCAACAATTTCAGGAGGGAGTTGGTAGTAATCATCTACAAACTCCTCAGCTTGCTGCGAGATTGGTTTCGCGGCAGCATTTTCTGATATTCCGTTTCTATATTGAAACAGGCCAACTCTGAATTGCTCAACATCAGCCTTGCTTCTATGTCGTCCATAGCCCAACTGGCGATGATAATATTCACATAGATCTTGATATTGTGCTTGGAACTGTGGACTTGGATCATATATTTGTGGTGAGGGGGTCAGGAAATTTCCCTCCTGATCAATTATTCCCTCACGGATCTTTGTTTCGATCCAATCATGGAGATCTGGGCAATCTTTGGTAGAGTGCATGACTCTGGCATGATATTCACAGTAGAGGTGTGACTCCCTTTCCCTTTCGGAAGTATAAGGTTCAGGGTCAAATACTTTTATCAACCCTCTGATCTTGAGCTGATCGAATATTGATTGGGTATCTTTTAGATCAAATGAGCGTCGATGTAGAGGATGCCAATCATCATACCATCGGCTGGATAGATATGGATGCGGCATAGGCGGTTGTCCCTCCGGTTCAAGAACCCCAGAGGATGATGCATTGATGACATTGACCGAATAAGGTCCAGGATTGTATGGCTCATTTGATGGTGGTTGAATATGAGGTTGTGGGGGATTGACCAGAAAATTACCCATATTGATGAGTCCTTGCTGGATCAGCTCTTCCACTTCATGCTTGAAATTTGGACAGTCTTCAATGACGTGTCCCAGCAGTTGATGATATGGGCAATAGTTGGGTCTCAATTCTTCCGGGACTAGATAATCCATATATCCTGATCGCAGACATAGCCGGAAGAGAGGCAATGTATGCTGGCGACGGAAGGAATATGACCTTGCCGGCTCGACAGGATTTGAGGATTTTCAAGAACCACCCGATTGGGTCTTGAAATGGCGGCATAGGGGGCAGCTCCGGATATGCAGGTGGATAAACATAAGCAGGTTGGAAGGCGCGGGATTCCTGAATAGGCATATCCTGACGCCTCTCCATGCTTTGCATGATTTGGCGCAGCTCTTGTTGGCTTTGTTGCAATTGCTCGAGCTGCCTTTGTACTCTTTGTATTGTTTTCCTTGTACCGTGATGCCTAGATCTCGGCGGAGAATGAGCTCCAGAAGTATCTTGAGGTGGGTTACATGAAGATCCAACCTCAGGATTCCTTGAGCTTGTGGCGGGTTCCGCCGTATGTATAACATTGACAGATTGTTCTGGCCAATCCGAAGTATGAGGCTGTGGAGGATCAACCAGACCATTTTGCATAGATATATGGCCTTCTTGGATTACCTTCTGAGCTTCGTTCTTGAAGACGAAGCAATCTTCAATTGAATGCCCCACCATACGGTGATACGGGCAGTAATTGGGTTGATTGATCTTGCCGATATCTGCCGGCTTCTTTGGTGTTGGCAGTGATATCAATTGATTATCAAGGCAGAGATCGAAAAGTTTCCTGGTATGCTCTTTTCTGAAAGAATAAGGAGCCTTCATACGCTCGGCCAATGTTGGCGGAGGTATCTTTGGTTCCGGTTTCTTTCTTGAGGTAGTGGGGATTACTGCCCCCTTTGTTTCATCACTAGGCAAAAAGTCGATAGTATTGACTTCTTTTGCAGGCAAGCTGCGCTCCTTAGGGAGTTTACCCTTTTGAGCTGTATGAGTTGATTGCTCGGCTAAGAAGCCTTCGATTTCTGCCACAGCAATATTCAACTGGTCAAAGCTTCTGATATTTGCAGCCAAGAGTCTCTCTTTAATTGTTATGATGAGGCCTCTGCGGCAGATGATTACTGCATCTTGCTGGATGGGAGGATTGTCGCATTGCATGCTAAACTCCCTCCACCTTTGGATGAAGTCTATTGCTGACTCCCCTTTGTTTTGTTTGAGGGAGCATAGCTCAGCAAGAGAGACCTTCCTTTCGGCTGTTTGAAAGCGATCATAGAATTTTGATTGCATATCAGCCCAGTCGAGAACTGAGCCAACCTTGAGCTTTGCATACCATTGAAATGCGACTCCTGTTAAAGAAGTTGCAAAATATCTGAGGAGATATGATTCCTCAGATGCAAGATCGCCCATGGCAATTATATAATGTGCCACATGCTCCCGAGGTGTCCCATGCCCATCATATTTAGGCAACTTTGGGACTTTGGGACATGATTCTGGCAGCTTTTTGAGTTGATGATGTATAGGGAACGGGACAGAATATAAACCCGTAGCCTGAATACCCTCGCCCTGCTGGGCGAACATATCTTCAACCATCTTCTTTATTTCATGCCTTTGAATTTGCAAGGCTTCTGTTTGAGGAGGCATGATATTAGATGGGTCGTTGATATCCGGACCCGTAGCTTGAGGGAGAAGACCAGTTGAAGAAATTGCTGGATTATGTAATGAGATAAATCCATCCGGATGCTGGTTTTGTGGTTGATGTTGAGCAGCAACCGGTTCTACGGATGGCCGATGGCTTGAAGTTGCCAATCGTCTCATCTCATTGACAAGTGAGGTCATTTCAGACCGCCACTGTTGCATGACTTCATATTTGTCGTCATCCGCCATTGCATGGAAATTTTCTTTTGTTGACAAGTTGATGACGGGATGACTACCAGAGGTAGAGGGTCCACCTTCTTCAAGTTGAATATTTGTTTCTTCAAGGAAGGGAATTTGAGTACCCTCATGTTGGGTATCAGTTGGAAGAGAAGCTTGATTAGAGGGGCCAATTTGCCCGCCAGGTTGGTGAGTTCTTCTGACGAACTGCCTGATATTAGGATGGACAGCTTCTGTGGGGATATTGGGGGTGGCTTCCGCGATTTGCTCCGCGAGTTCGCCAACTTCCCTTCCAGTAGTATAACATGAGAAAATTATAAGCTTGGGTGTTCCCCGAGCTGCCCAAGTAACACGTCGCCTTTTTGCCGGACGAGCACTGGTGCTAGGAATTGCCCTTGGCTTACAGGATTCTGGGATCCACGATATACGGTCGAAGACCGATACGCGAGCCCTGGATTGTTGAGTTGGAATTCCTTCGACCACCCGGGTATTCTCCGGGCCTTGAGGATTGTAGTTTGGCTTTCTATATATGCCTTTTCTTTTCCATCCCCTGGGATGTTCAGATCCAGCATATTGAAGAGAGGCATCTTCGGTGCTGCTTTTTCTTTGAATCACCTTTGATGCATCTGCCTGATTTTTCTTGAACTTCTGGACTCTCTTTTTGGGAACCCAGATTTGTTTCAACTTGGTAAAATGCCGCGTCTTTTGCTTGACATCGGCTTTCACCATGGAATCTTCATGTTTTCCTCGGAACCACCGTAGAGCTGAGAAGCGGTTCGAGGTTGGGATATTTGGAATATACCTATCACGAGGAGTGGTAGATGGAGTACCATCAAGGCGCACTCGCACATTTCCGACCATGACAGACTTGCCAGATCTGGAGATAGCGGCGGGCGGCCTCCTGTCCTTGTGGCGTTTATTTTGCCCTCGCTGTGAGGAGACAGGAGCTACAATGGTAGAGGAGATCATATGGACCGAATAGGTCCGAGCTTGAGTTGAATGGGGTTTGCCCCCTTTAACAGCAACATTCTTTACAGGCATTTGGGTGCCTGTTTTGACAGGAGCGGAACGAGCCTTGACACGTCCATTGTTGTTGTAACTCTTCTTGGTTGATTTGTGGGAGGAAGATATTTGAGCAGCTTCCTCCTCTTGATGGGCCGGAACCACTCCCAGAAAGAAAGGGGATCCGACGACTGCAGGGAAATCTCCGAATATGATCGGAGTCGCCAGGTAACCGAACCTGGCATGGTTGTTGACGACGAGCGGTCCATAAGTGACGGCCATCTTCAACAATTTGTGATTTGTTTCTTTTCAAGTACCTTCAAAAGCAAATAGCAATATCAGGATTTTCATAAACAGCATATAAGTCTCATCCTTTTTACTATGAATGGTGAGAAGAGGTCCCACCGGGCGTGCCAGCTGTTGACACGGGGGATTTTCATCAATTTCCTCCATTCGTTTTGATTCATTTGTTTCATTCCATTTGAGGGGTATTCATTTGTTTCGCATGCTTTGATTTTTATATCGCGGGGCGTGCCAGCCTGTCTAACAGACAGAAGAAAGAATCCGCGCGATGTGGAAGGAAATTTGGGTGTCCGTGAGACGGACGGGTATGGTGTCCGTGAGACGGACGGGTATGGTGTCCGTGAACGGACGGGGGTGTCCGCGAACGGACGGGGGTGTCCGCGAACGGACGTGTGCGCCGTTTTTTATCTGAACTTCTTGAGTCCCATGTCTATTCTCATCAGGCAATTAGGGTAGCATGTGCTGGACCTCCATCTCCATCGACCGGAATCGATGTTACATTTACATCGAGTTAAAACTCTTGGCATTATTTAATACCAATTTCTAACCCGAATACCATTTCATAGTAAAAAGGACGAGAGAAATATACATGCTTTTCTTAGAAAATCCTGATTATGACATGTTTTTCCTTTCTTTTAATTGTTTTGAAATGCTTTTGCTTTGGATATTTTATTTTTGAAATGACTGCCTTTTTGGGAGTCCAAAGTTTGATTTCTTTTGAAAAGGGGAGCGGGTATATACCCGTGGACCGATTTGAGGTCTTTTTCTCCTTTTTACAAAAGGTTGGTTATGGGTTTTCATTTGGGAAAACATGAAGATTATTATTGTGAACGGGTATATGCCCGAAGATTTTGATTCTGAACTTGGGGGTATTATAACCCGGAGCAACACTTCCGTATTAGAAGGGTTATTGTGCGGATTTTTATATGAGGTTCTCTTGTAATGCCGTTCCTAGGCAGAGTCCGAATTTGAGGCAGAGTTTATTTTCTCCTCATTTCATGCTTGTGCGGGTCCAATTTCCGGAGATCATATGGATGTATCTCCACGGAAGTCCTTGTCATATTTGTGACTTTTGTCCGAAGTCCATTTCCACGGGTATATTCCTCGTGGAGGTGCATATGTGCTCCCATTTAGGGTATCTGAGCACGGTTCTTGTCTGTGCGGGTGCAATTTTCGGAGAACATATGGATGTACCTCCATGGAAGTTCTTGTCCCATTGTGATTTCTGTCCAAAGTTCATTTCCACGGGTACATCCCTCGTGGAGGTGCATATGTGCTCCCATTTGGGGTATCCGAGCACGGTTCCTGTCCCTTTTCCTTTTTTCTTTGGATGTGTGTATATTATCACAATCCCTTTTTTTTATTATTATATTTTTTGAATGGGTGAATATGTCTTGATGAGTCCCCACTTAGGCAGGGTGTCCTTGTAGAGATATTTTCATATTGGCATATGTTTATATCCATGTATTCTCGGGAGAAACTTCACCCGGAGGGGCTTTGCCTTAAAGAGATATATGTGTATAAACACAAATTTGCACTTTGTAAATATATTCTCAAACGGTATCTCCACTTGAACAGAGTATCCGATAAGAAGGAGTCCCCCGTATGAACGGAGTTCTTTTTTTTTTTTTGAGAAACATATACAAACGGGGCATATTTGTGATTATATAGATATATTCTCGGGCAGAGTCTCTATTTGGGCAGAGATTCCACTAAGAAATACATTTATATAAACATGAAGTTTGTGATTATACGGATATGAATTTAGAGGGAACTTTGTCCGGGCAAGATTCCTCCTAAGAGACATATGCGTATAGGCACAAATTTGTGATTTTATGGATATGTTCTTAGGGGAGTCTCCATTTGGGCAGAGTTTCCTCTAAGAAACATATACATAAGAACATAAATTTGTGAATATACGAATATGTTCTCGGACAGAACCTCCGCTTGGGCAGAGTTTCCTCTAAGAAACATATACATATAACACGAGTTTGTATTTACATGGATACGTCCCCTGAGAGAGATTTTTGCCCGGGTGAGATTCTCCTTAAGGAACATATTTGTATAATTACAAATTTGTGATCTTTATATATGTGTTCATGGACGGAACCTCCGCTTGGGCAGAGTTTCGTCTTAAGAAACATATATATAAGAACACAAATTTGCGAATATACGAATATGTCCTTGGGCAGAACCTCCGCTTGGGCAGAGTCTCCTCAAGAAAACATATACATATAAGCACAAAATCCACCATCCCAGAGACTCGCTCGATGGGCGGGGAGAACATGGGTATTTAAATACCATGTGTCCATAGAGACTCGCTCGATATGGACGGCATTTAAACCCCGGGAATATCACCCCACAGAGACTCGCTCGATGTGGGGGATGGAGATTAAGAAGGAATGCTGATGACGATTACGCCGACCGCTCTCCTCTCCGCGCCTGGCCTATCGGACTAAAGAAGGGGATTTGTACCTTCACACCGGACGGGAGGGATTTGAGAATGAGAGAGGGAATGAGCAAATGCTCTTTTCTATTTTCCTGGGATTTTTCCAACAGGGCTTCGCCGGAGCAATTTTTTCCACCAGGGCTTCGCCAGGGCCAGTAGGAGAGACCCCCTTTCCTTTGGAATAGGGGGGGTATTTATAGGGGTTTCGGCCCCTTACATGCGTGGGAGAGAGGAGAGAGAGAGCCCCTAACCGATGGTGACCTCATGATGAGGTCACCATCGGTTAGGGGAGAGTCCCCCTTAACCGATGGTGACCTCATGTTGAGGTCACCATCGGTTAGGGGGAGACCCCCCCTTAACCGATGGTGACCTCATTGTGAGGTCACCATCGGTTAGGGGGACCTAACCGATGGAAAGAGAGGGGAGAGAGGGGGGGATTTTGTCTATAAATACCCCCCCTATACCCTCATTTCCAGGACTTGTTGGAGCCCGGAGGTGCTGCTGAAGTCCTGCTTGTTTTTTTGGAGTTTCGCCCGACTTCTCGGAGTTTTGCCCGATCGGAGGGTGCCTTTGCAAGCCTCGGAGTTCTTCCTCGAGCTTGTTCTTTGTTCTTGTGCTTCGTATTCGGTCTATAGACCTTGTGCTGCCGGAGTTGCTGCTGGAATCCTGCTCCGTTTCTTCGGCGCCTCGCCCTGACTTCTCGGAGTTCTGCCCGATCGGAGAGCGTTGCCGGAGCTTGTTCTTTGTACTTGTCCTTCGTACTCGGTCTATAGACCTTGTGCTGCCGGATTTTTCCGTGCTTCGTACTTTGGACGGAGACATGTTCTTCTTGTACTTTCATTTTAACCGGGACTCCGGGCACCATTTTAGGGCCGGAACTCCCCTGCTGAATTTTGGGGAAGGATCCCGCTAATAAGTTTGTAACTTAAATAACCTTGGGGTCATTTTAAATCACAACTTTTTGGCCTCTGAGCAGGCTGCTGATAATGTATTGTAACCAGGCCTGCTGATAACCAACATTTAATTTTCGTGGCCCAACGGCCCCTTTCATCATGTCCGTAACTTGAACGATTGTCCACCGAAAATAAGCTTTAACTGGCCAAGTCGCCAGACTATCATCTGATGAATTTTATAATTCCTGTTGACGTAAACGTGTCACATTTTTACCTTCCAACAGCCGTCCGCCGTAGTCCACGCCCGCGCCTGGGCCCGCCGACGGCACCCACCTGCAGCCGCCTCGTCCGCAGAGCCCCACAATCCCATCCCTCCCTCTTCCTATCTCTCCGTCTTTCATCTTCCCACGCTCTCTGTCAGCTTCTCCAAAAGAAGAAAAAGGAAGGAGAGGAAGGAGGAGACGTCACCGGAGCCTACGCCATCGGACCCGCCCTCCGGCGCCGTCGTCGCCGTCGCGGGACCCGCCATCGTCACCGCTAGCAACCCCCTTCCCCACCATCGTCACCGCCAGCAACCCTTCTCTCCCTCTCTCTGGCCTGCGCGTGGTTAGAGGAAAGAGGGAGGAGGGAAGAAGCAACCCCCCTTTAAAGAGAACCGGTCAAACCAGGTTTGACCTGGTTAGTACTTAGACCCGGTTTGGGCGAGACCCGCTACAGGAATCGGTTTGCTACAGTGCACAGGCGGTCCACTTAGACTGTTATCGCACCGCCAGTGTAGGAGATTCGTTTGAGCTCCGATTCACACCCCGTTTGCACCGTTGTGATCGTCTCGACAAATTCCAGTCACTCGACGGACCAAGCCCCGCGACAGTCCATCCAATTTCACATCAATTTGGGTAATCTCTTATATGTGCCACATGAATTTTAGCTTTCTCGCCCTTCTACCAAATGAGAAGCCGACAAAAATAATACTCGGTGAAGAGAATCAGAACAATTATATTTCCCAGGCTATTATTAATATTTTATTACAAACTGGTGAGATTATTGTTGATGGTGATCAAGCTTTTGTAGAGTTTCACCTAAAATTTTTAGGCAAAACTCTGAAGAAATCAGTTAATTATTTTGATGGAGCTTGGTGCACTATTGATCCCTCAAGATCCAACATTACTTTGGGAAAAGAGTGGTTGGAAGAGCGACATGTTGCTTTCGATTCAAACCAATGCATTATCCAGCCACCGCATTTAAGAGGTAAATTTTGCTTTCCCAAGTATATTTCTACTGTTGCCAAGCCAGTGCCTCCAGAGAAGACTGTAATTGATGAAAAGCCATTGGAGTTGGTGACTATTACTGAACATGTATGTGTGAAGACTGTTCTTGTTGATGCTTGGGATCAAGACTTGTTCGTCGAGTCTGGATTTCATTTGATATGTGATGATGTATTTGAGATAAGCCCATCATTGACAGCTACCAGTGAACTGCAAGATGTTACCAGAGATCAGTGCAACTATGATATGATATGGTCCGATCTTGATGCGCACATTCTATGCAGACTGTAACTTTTTAAAAGACATATTGGTTTGGATATCCCTATGGCAACTTTATTAGTGCATGGCTTCATTATTCTCCTGCCTCTTGTATGGATATTGCGACACTTCAAAACTCGAGGACGAATTTTCTCGAACCAGGGGAGAATGATGGGGAGCGAGAAGCTGAAGCAATGGTTTAGGCCCATTTGAGACCCATTTGGAGATTTCTTATTTTTCTGTAATTTTTTGGTGTATTTTCGCACTATTTTAAAGTCCAAGGGTAAAGTAGTCCAAAAAGAGTCAAATTAGAGTCCATTTAGTTTTTATTATGTATTTTTACATTTCTTTATTTGAGTAGTTGTATTTGGGTAGGATTATGTAGGTTTCTAATATGGCAAGTTTTATTAGGGATAGAAGTCAACCTTTAATTTGAAGTCTATTAGGATTGGGAATAGCCCAAACCTATTTAAACACATGTATTGTTCTATTTTGAGATTATTGATTGATTAATTGAATGAAAGAAGAATTGTACTTGTTCTCTACGATGGAGAGGAAGGAGCTTTGAGAAGAAGCTCCACCCCATGGTGGTCCATGCGAAAGGGAGGGCGTGAAGCCTACACTCCCACCTTCTATCCCCTCTCCGGTGAGACTCCAGCTATCACCCCCTTTTTTCTTCCGCTGTCCACACTATGTCCCACATTAGTATTGATCTTGATGATCATCCTTTATGGATACATACTCTTTCAAAGAAACTTGAAAATTTTATTACTTGTACACATGTAATTTGCATTACAACTGGTCTTACAAGACCTTACAAGTGGTCCCAATCATATAATCGAGTCTTCAGAATTACACTTAGTCACGATCGGACCCTTTTGAATTTACTTATGTCATAATCAGACCGTTGACTATGAACTTCAACGATCGGATCATTGGATTTGAACTTCATCATGATCGGACCATTGGATTTAACTTCATCACGATGGGACCATTGGATTTAAACTTCGTCATGATCGGACTAATGACTTTGAACTCTATCACGATCAAATAGTTGGAGTTGAACTTCATTATGATCGAACTGTTCGAATGAGCTTCATTCTAATTAGACTGTTGGATTTGAACTTCATAACAATCAGACCGCTGGATCGCCAAGATGATCACTGTCGACCCATGTATTTGCTCCTTGGTCATCATCACCATTTTCACTGTGATAGGACCTTTAAGTGGTATTACTGGGTTCCTGCAATTTTGTACCTTTTTGGATTTTTTGTAATTTTCCAGTATCTCTAAGGTCTTTCTAGGCATTTGTTGACTTCTCGGGGAACACTTGCCATTTTTTGACTTTGTCGGATATTTCTGTCATTTCTTGACTTTGCACAGGTTTTTATGTCATTTCTTGACAATTCCAAGACTTGGAATGGCCAGCCATAAGCCGAACTCAGGAGAGTGTACGCCACTTCCGAGAGGTGACGTGGGTCCCGCTCCACCGAGCCGTGCAAACGGCATGAGCCTTGTGTAGTTTTTTCCTTATTAAGGGGCTTTTCTACAATTTCTGTCCCTCTAGGGGCATTTCTGCAATTTCTATCCCTTGGAAGATGTTTCTACAATTTCTACCATTTGGAGGGTATTTATGCAAATTCTGTCCCTTTAGAGGGACTTTTCTGCCATCTTCCATCCTTTCGAGGACGTCTCCGCAATTTGTAAATTTTTAAGGACTTTTTTGGAATATCTTGCATTTTCAAGACTTTTCTGCAATTTCCGCACATTGGGACCTTCTATAATTTTTGTCTATTGGAGGGACGTTCCTACAATTTCTGTCCCTTGGAGGTGCTTTTCTGCAATTTATCCTAACTCAGGGATATTTCTGCAATTTTCCCTGATACAGGGGCATATCTGCAATTTTCCCAGACTCAACAGTATTTTTGTAATTTCTGCCCTCTTGAGTCTTGAGGATGTTTCTGCAATTTCTCGTCCCTGAACTTCAGCGACGTGTGTGCAATTTCTTGCCCCTTCAGCATATTTCTGCAATCCTCTGTCCTTTAGAGGACATTTCAGCAATTTCCAAACTTTTCAGGGGGTTTTCTGCAATTCATTGCTTTCTAAATCATTTCTGAAATTTTAACCCTTTGGGGAGGGATATTTTCACAATTCTCATCCCTTGGATGGTATTTCTGCAAATTCCTACCCTTGGGAGGCCCTTTGTGTAATTTCACCATGAACAGGATATGTATGCAATTTTCTGCACAGTGAAAGTATTTCTGCAATTTCCCACTTTTCAATGGTTTTACAGAAAATTTGTAACAAATACCTACTATGCAAAGTAGGCATGATCCACTATATGGTGGTCTAAGAAACTAATCAGCTGGACGGCCTACTCAAAAAGGAGGCTGAGTAAATTGTGATTTAAAGTGACTGTCACGTTGCTTAGGTTACAAATTTATTCGGAGGTCCGTCTCCAAGTTCAACAAGGAAGTTATGGTCCTTAAGTGGTGCCTGGTCTTCCGGTTAAAATGAAGTCCAAGGAAGAACTCTCCTTCGTTCAAGTATGGTTCAAGTACGAAGCACGGAAAAATCCGGCAGCACAAGGTCTTAGGATCAAGTATAAAGTACAAGTACAAAGAACAAGCTCGAGGAAGGACTCCAAAGCTTTGCACAGCAGTCTTCTATTGGGCGAAACTCCAAGTAGACGAAGCAGGATTCCAGCAGCACCTCCGGCATCAACACTTCAGAAATGGGGGTGTGGGGGGGTATTTATAGAAAATTCCCCCCCCCCTTCATCGGTTAATCCCCCTTAACCGATCATGAGGTCACCATCGGTTGGGGCTTCCCCGACCCAATCTAAGGGGGGTCTTCCCCCTATAAATACCCCCCCCCCCCCCTATTCCATAAGAAAAGGGGGTCTTCCATTTGCTCCGGCGAAGCCCTGTTGGGGTCTTCCATTTGCTCCGACGAAGCCCTGTTGGAAAAATTCTAGAAAAATAGAAAAGAGCATTTGCTCATTCCCTCTCTCATCCTCCAATCCCCCTTGCTTGGTGTGCGAAGGTACAAATCCCCTTCTTTAGCCCGATAGGCCAGGCGCGGAGAGGAGAGTGGTCGGCGCAATCGTCATCGACATTCCTTCTTAATCCACATCCCCCACATCGAGCAAGTCTCTGTGGGGTGATATTCCCGGGGTTTAAATGTCGTCCATATCGAGCAAGTCTCTATGGACACATGGTATTTAAATACCCATGTTCTCCCCGCCCATCGAGCAAGTCTCTGGGATGGTGGATTTTGTGCTTATATGTATATGTTTTCTTGAGGAGACTCTGCCCAAGCGGAGGTTCTGCCCAAGGACATATTCGTATATTCACAAATTTGTGTTCTTATATATATGTTTCTTAAGACGAAACTCTGCCCAAGTGGAGATTCCGTCTAAGAACACATATATAAAGATTACAAATTTGTAATTATACAAATATGTTCCTTAAGGAGAATCTCGCCCAGGCAAAAATCTTTCTCAGGGGACATATCCATATAAATACAAACTCGTGTTATATGTATATGTTTCTTAGAGGAAACTCTGCCCAAGCGGAGGTTCTGCCCAAGAACATATTCGTATATTCACAAATTTATGTTCTTATGTATATGTTCCTTAGGGGGAAAACTCTGCCCAAATGGACTCCCCTAAGAACATATCCATAAAATCACAAATTTGTGCCTATACGCATATGTCTCTTAGGAGGAATCCTGCCCGGACAAAAGTTCCCTCTAAATTCATATCCGTATAATCACAAACTTCATGTTTATATAAATGTATTTCTTAGTGGAATCTCTGCCCAAATAGAGACTCTGCCCGAGAACATATCTATATAATCACAAATATGCCCCATTGTGTATATGTTTCTCAAAAGGGAATCCCGTTCATACGGGGGCACCTTCCTATCGGATACTCTACTTAAATAGAGATACCGTTTGAGAATATATTCATAAAGTGCAAATTTGTGTTTATACACATATATCTCTTTAAGGCAAAATCCCTCCGGGCAATGTTTCTCCCGAGAACACATGGACATAAGCATACGCCCATATAAATACACCACTATAAGGACACCCTGCCTAAGCAGGGACTCGCCAAGACATACTCATATATTCAAAAAAAAAAAGGATTGTGATAATATACACACATCCAAAGAAAAAGGAGGATGAGACAAGAACTGCGTTCAGATACTCCAAATGGGAGCACATATGCACCTCCACGAGAACCATACCCGTGGAAATGGACTTTGGACAATAATCACAATGGGACAAGGACTTCCATGGAGATACATCCATATGCTCTCCGGAAATTGTACCCGCACAAGTGCGAAATGAGGAGAAAAGAAACCCTACCTCAAACTCGGACTTTGCTCAAAAATGGCATTGTGAAAGAACCTCATATAAAAATTTGCACAGTCATCCTTCTAATACGGAAGTGTTGCTCTGGATTATAATACCCCCAAGTTCAAAATCAATATCCACAGGTATATACCCGTTCATAATAATAATCCTCATGTTTTTCCAAATAAAATGTCTAATCAACCCTTTTGCAAAAAGAAGAAGAGACCTCAAATAGGTCCACGGGTATATACCCGCTCCCCTTTTCAAAAATCAAACTTTGGACTCCCCAAAAGGGCTGTCATTTCAAAAAAATGGAATATCCAAAGCAAAAGCATTTCAAAATAATCAAAAGAAAGGAAAAATATGTCATGACCAGGATTTTCTAAAAAAGCATGTATATTTTTCTCGTCCTTTACTATGAATGGTATTCGGGTTAGAAATTGGTACTAAATAATACCAAGAGTTTTAACTCGACGTAAATGTAACATCGACTCCGGTTGATGGAGACAGAGGTCCAGCACATGCTACCCTAATCGCCTGATGAGAATAGACATGGGACTCAAGGAGTTCAGATTAAAAAACGGCGCACCCGTCCGTTCGCAGACACTACCCGTCCGTTTCACAGACACCATACCCGTCCGTTTCACGGACACCATACCCGTCCGTTCCCCGGACAAAATCCTTCTTCCGCATCGCGCGAACTCTTTTTCTGTCTGCTAGACAGGCTGGCACGCCCCGCAAATACCAAAAATACAAAATATGGGAAATGAATGAATACATGAACCAAAATAAAATGAAATGAACGGAAAAACCCGAGAGCAAAAAACAATCCCCGTGTCAACAGCTGGCACGCCCGGTGGGACCTCTTCTCACCATTCATAGTAACAAAGGATGAGACTTACATACTCTTTACGAAAATCCTGATACTAATATTTCCCTTTTTTAAAGGTACTCGAAGAAAAGATACTTCACAAACTGTTGAAGATGGTCGTCACTTATGGACCGCTAGTCGTCAACAACCATGCCAGGTTCGGTTACCTGGCACTCCGATCATATTCGGAGATTTCCCTGCAGTTGTCGGATCCCCTTTCTTTCTGGGAGTGGTTCCGGCCCATCAGGAGGAGGAAGCTGCTCAAATATCTTCCTCCCACAAATCAACAAAGAAGAATTGCAACAACAATGGACGTGTCAAGGCTCGTTCCGCTGCTGTCAATAAGGGCACCCAAATGCCCGTGAAGAATGATGCTGTCAAAGGGGGCAAACCCCATTCAACTCAAGTTCGGACCTATTCGGTCCATATGATCTCTTCAGCCATTGTGGCTCCCGTCTCCTCACAGCGGGGGCAATATAAACGCCACAAGAACCGAAGGCCGCCCGCTGCCATCTCCAGATCTGGCAAGTCCGTTATGGTCGGAAATGTGCGAGTGCGCCTTGATGGTACTCCACCTACCACTCCTCGTGATAGGTATGTTCCAAATATTCCAACCTCAAACCGCTTCTCAGCTCTGCGGTGGTTCCGGGGGAAGTATGAAGATCCCATGTTGAAAGCCGATGTCAAACAAAAGACGCGGCGTTTTGCCAAGTTGAAGCAAATCTGGGTTCCAAAGAATAAGGCCCAGAAGTTCAAGAAGAATCAGGCGAATGCATCAAAGGTGATTCGAAGAAAAAGCAACACCGAAGATGCTTCCCTTCAATATGCTAGATCTGAACATCCCAGAGGATGGAAAAAAAAAGGCATATACAGAAAGCCAAACTACAATCCTCAAGGCTCGGAGAATACCCGGGTGGTCGAAGAAATTCCAACTCAACAATCAAATCCTTGAGTATCGGTCTTCGACCGTATATCGTGGACTCCAAAATTTGATAGGCCCAAGGCAATTCCTAGCACCAGTACTCGTCCGTCAAAAAGGCAACGTGTCACTTGGGCAGCTCGGGAACCGCCCAAGCTAATAATCTTCTCATGTTATACTACTGGAAGGGAAGTTGGCGAGCTTGCAGAACAAATCGCAGCAGCCACCCCCAATATCCCCGCAGAAGATGTCCATCCTAACATCAGACAGTTCGTCAGAAGAACTCATCAACCTGGCGGGCAAGTTGGCTCATCTGATCAAGCTCCCTTTTTAACTGATATCCAACATGAGGGTATTCAAATTCCCTCCTTCGAAGAAACAAATATTCGACTTGAAGAAGGTGGACCTTCTACTTCTGACAGTCATCCCGTCATCAGCTTGCCAACAAAAGAAAATTTCCATGCAATGGCGGATGACGACAAATATGAAGTCATGCAACAGTGGAGGTCTGAAATGACCACACTCGTCAATGAGATGAGACGATTGGCAACTTCAAGCCATCGACAATCCATAGAACCGGTTGCTGCTCAACATCAACAACAAAGCCAGCATCCGCATAGATTTATCTCATTAAACAATCCAGTAATTTCTTCAACTGGTCTTCTTCCTCAAGCTACGGGTCCGGATATCAATGACCCATCTAATATCATGCCTCCTCAAACAGAAGCGTTGCAAATTCAAATGCATGAAATAAAGAAGATGGTTGAAGATATGTTCGCCCAGCAGGGCGAGGGAATTCAGGCTACGGGCTTATATTCTGTCCCGTTCCCTATACATCATCAACTCAAGAAGCTGCCAGAATCATGTCTGAAAGTCCCAAAGTTGCCTAAATATGATGGGCATGAGACACCTCGGGAGCATGTTGCACATTATATAATTGCCATGGGCGATCTTGCATCTGAGGAATCCTATCTCCTCAGATATTTTGCAACATCTTTAACAGGGGTCGCATTCCAATGGTATGCAAAGCTAAAGGTTGGCTCAGTTCTCGATTGGGCTGATATGCAATCAAAATTCTATGATCGTTTTCAAACAGCAGAAAGGAAGGTCTCTCTTTCTGAGTTATGCTCCCTCAGACAAAAGAAAGGGGAGTAGGCAATAGACTTCATCCAAAGATGGAGGGAGTTTAGCATGCAATGCGATAATCCTCCCATCCAACAAGATGCAGTAATTATCTGTCGGAGAGGCCTCATCATAACAATTAAAGAGAGACTCTTGGCTGCAAATATCAGAAGCTTTGACCAGTTGAATATTGCTGCGGCAGAAATTGAAGGGTTCTTAGCCGAGCAATCAACTCATGCAGCTCAAAAGGGTAAACTCCCTAAAGAGCGCAATTTGCCTGCAAAAGAAGTCAATACTATCGACTTCTTGCCTAATGATGAAACAAAGGGGACAGTAATCCCCACTACCTCAAGAAAGAAACCAGAACCAAAGATACCTCCGCCTACATTGGCCGAGCGTATGAAGGCTCCTTATTCTTTCAGAAAAGAGCATACCCGAAAACTCTTCGATCCTTGCCTTGATAATCAATTAATATCACTGCCGACACCAAAGAAGCCGGCAGATATCGGCAAGATCAATCAACCCAATTAGTGCCCGTATCACCGTATGGTGGGGCATCCAATTGAAGATTGCTTTGTCTTCAAGAATGAGGCTCAAAAGGTAATCCAAGAAGGCCGTATATCTATGCAAAATGGTCTGGTTGATCCTCCACAGCCTCATACTTCAGATTGGCCAGAACAATCTGTCAATGTCATACATACGGCGGAACCCGCCACAAGCTCGAGGAATCGTGAGGTTGGGTCCTCATGTAACCCACCTCAAGATACTTCTGGAGCTCACTCTCCGCCAAGATCTAGGCATCGGGGTACAAGAAAAATAATACAAAGAGTACAAAGGCAGCTCGAGCAATTACAACAAAGCCAACAGGAGCTGCGCCAAATTATGCAAAGCATGGAGAGGCGTCAGGATGTGCCTATTCAGGAATCCCACGCCTTCCAACCTGCTTATGTTTATCCATCTGCATATCCAGAGCTGCCACCTATGCCGCCATTTCAAGACCCAATCGGGTGGTTCCTTGAAAATCCTCCAAATCCTGGCGAGCCGGCAAGGCCATATTCCTTCCGTCGCCAGCATACATTGTCTCTCTTCCGGCTATGTCTGCGATCAGGATATATGGATTATCTAGTCCCCGAAGAATTGAGACCCAACTATTGCCCATATCATCAACTGCTGGGACACGTCATTGAAGACTGTCCAAATTTCAAACAGGAAGTGGAGGAAATGATCCAACAAGGACTCATCAATATGGGTAATTTTCTGGTCAATCCCCCACAACCTCATATTCAGCCACCATCAAGTGAGCCATACAATCCTGGATCTCATTCGGTTAATGTCATTAATGCATCATTCTCTGGGGTTCTCAAACCGGAAGGGAAACCACCTATGCCGCATCCATATCTGTCCAGCCGATGGTATGATGATTGGCATCCTCTACATCAACGCTCATTTGCTCTCAAGGATACTCAATCCATATTCAATCAACTTAAGATCAGAGGGTTGATAAAAGCATTTGATCCCAAGCCTTATATCTCCGAAAGGGAGAGGCAATCACATCTTTACTGTGAATATCATGCCAGAGTCATGCACTCTACCAAAGATTGCCCAGATCTCCATGATTGGATCGAAACAAAGATCCGGGAAGGAGTAATTGATCAAGAGGGGAATTTCCTGACCCCCTCACCACAAGTATATGATCCAAGCTCAGAGTTCCAAGCACAATATCAAGATTTATGTGAATATTATCATCGTCAATTGGGCTATGGGCGGCATAGAAGCAAGGCTGATGTTGAGCAATTCAGAGTTGGCATGTTTCAATATAGAAATGGAATATCAGAAGAAGCTGTTGCGAAACCAATCTCGCAGCAGGCTGAGGAGTTTGTAGATGATCACTACCAACTCCCTCCTGAAGTTGTTGGAGAAGCAATCAACTCAACCTTTCAGGCACCATCCTCAGAGGCTGAATGGGTCACTGTTGGCCCTCGAAAGTCAGGAAATTCTAGAAGACCCGGCAAATCTATCGCCAAGGGTCGCCCTAGCAAAAGAAATATTCCTGAGCCATCCTCAGAGCAAGAAGTGATGAATTCACTAGAAGCTCTACAAATGAAGAATAGAGAGAAAAACAGAAAAAGAAATGAAAAAAAGAAAATTGAAAAACAAATGGAGGATGCTATGGCAGCAGAAGCTCCTCAGCAGCTGACGGCTGTCCAAAGACTCCAGTTGTTGATTAATGAGCTGGAAGAATATGAAGCCTCCAAGCCCTCTGATAAACCAACGCTCGACCAATATATCCCTTGGGAAGAGATCGAGCGAAAGAGGCGGCTTCGGAATTGGTTATTGCAAGTTCAACATGAAGCACTCCAAGAGGGTGACCTCCCTCCTTCGCCGAATCTGAGTCTTTTCAATGGAGATGAAGAAATCACCATGGAATAGTTGGACTCTATGTTCAGCTCTTTCCATTGCTACATGGTGTTCATTCCTCCTCCAAAGGAATTACAAACTCCCACAAACAATACCACTGCACAAGCAATACCACTGCACAAGCGGAAGATAAACCAACGACGCTTGTATACCAGCGTCGACCTCCAGGTAGTTCAAGTCGTCATCCTAAGAAGGGTCATGGCAGGCATCAAAAAGGGGCATCGTCCACTACCAAGCATCCAGATAGGATCATACTCTTTCATGGCGAAGAAGCAAAGCCCCTGCTCGAACCTCAAATCCGGGCGGATTCTTATATATTTGATCCTTCAGATGAAGAAGGAGGACTGTCTGACAAGGTTCCTCAATCTGGAGATAAAAATTTAAGTCCATATGCTTCATCAAATAAGCCAGACAATGTTCCTCCTCTTCCTAATGAGAAGCTATTGGCTCCTATCTCTCAAAAGAAGCCCGTCAAGTCAAAAGAGCTTTCTGGGACCTCATCAAGGGAATCCTCCCACTTGGACCAGATACGCTCTGAGGCTGACGACAGAATTCTTCAGCAATTACAGTCACTTCCCGTCAATATCACTGTCTGGGAAGCGATTGCCTGGAGCAAAGACTTGAGAGAAACTCTCGTCAAGATACTCCAAGAACCAGAAATTTATGAAGCCCATATGGCAAATTTTCAAGCGCAAGCATGTGAAGCACTGGCGGCAAATGTCACCTTCACTGATGAAGATTTGCTACTATCTTCCTCATATCACAATCGCCCCTTATATATGAAGAAAGATCAACAACATGCAATTAAATCGGATCCTGGTTGATCCAGGGACATCCATCAATCTAATGCCCTTCAAGACCTTTCAATCTCTATATCTTATGCCCTATATGCAAAGGGTCAAGGATGTGAAGATCACAGGATTCAATCAGAATTCGGAAAAAGCCATCGGAAAGGTCACCGTCAACTTGACCCTGGGGGATTTTCTCACCAGGGTGACCTTCTTCATTATTGATGTCAATACATCATATAGAGTCTTGCTTGGGAGACCCTGGCTACATGAAAATTGGGTCATTCCATCAACTCTTCATCAATGCATTAAATATGCAAAAGAAGGGAAACAGCACACGGTCTTTGCTGATCAAGCCCCGTTTCGGGAAGACGAATGCAACCTGACTGATGCCCCTTTATATCTTGGAGGACCAAATCTTCAACCCTCCTCCCTCTCTAAAGGGAAAAGTAAGCAAATCGGGTCCTCAAGTGAAGACAATGAAACTGGCGAGCTTTTTGTGATAAATAAGAGCCTTGCCAAATTACCTGCAAACACTTCTCAAAGTAAAGTAACCCGCCCAGAGCGGCGAAGCATCAGTTATGAAGCTGACCACATAAGTCAAGTCATCAGTGGGAGCATTCCTCTGCCATCCAACTGCATGCAAATTTGTTCTCCAAAGCAAGAACAAAGTGTTCAGCGATTAAAAACTTTCGACGTCACTTATCAAAGAAAAGAAAGAAGAAAGAATGCAAAAAAGGTGACCAAGCCAATCCTCTTCTACAAGGGGGAATTGATCCTTCAAACTTATACAGGGGATGATTTTGGTTGGGAAGACAGCTCCAACAACCAACTAGAATCAATACAAGAAATGGCTGATATGCCAGAAAAAATTAAAGAAATGTGCAGAAAGCAGAAAATCCCTCAGGTACAAGATGTTTCCCGAAGAAATTTCTTCAAGCAACTATGGGAACCTTCTCAAGTCCGGGGGCAACCTCCATTCTCTAGAAGAGATACCAGAGGATTAGGTTATGATACCAAATCCTCCTATACAATAAATGTTGTTGGATCATCATCAGAGGTCTGCAGCGCAAAAAATAATCAGGAGTATTCCAACTCCAACTCTCAAGATATTACTTCAACTCTATCAAATGAATTATCAAATGAAGAGCTATCAGAAGAATTCTGCAAGCCATCTTCGTCCACAAATTCTGAAGATATAAATCCCCATGAAGTCCACGTCACCAATTCTGATGACGCGGAGGATTTCATAGATCTGCAGCCAGCTCCCCAAGAAATGGAGGATGGTGGACAGGCCACTATTGATGAATTAATTGAACTCAATCTCGGGAGTCAACAAGATCCACGACCAATCTTTATCAGTGCCATTCTCGATGAACAAGAGAGGCAATCTTATCAAATTCTTCTGCTGGAATTCCAAGATTGTTTTGCTTGGAATTATAAAGAAATGTCGGGACTGGAACCATCAGTTGCCGAGCATGAATTATCCATACATCATACAGCCAAGCCTATCAAACAAGCTCAAAGGCGTATGAGGCATGAGCTAGAATTGAAAGTAAATACTGAAGTCGACAAGCTTTCTGAAGTAGACTTCATCGAGCCATGTATATATCCAATCTGGCTCGCCAATATTGTTCCTGTGAAGAAAAAGAATGGTCAAATCCGGATATGTATCGACTATAGGGACTTAAATAAAGCATGTCCCAAGGATGATTTCCCGGTCCCAATCACTGAAACAATGGTGGATATGACCACCGGCTATGAAGCCTTGTCATTCATGGACGGGTCTTCCGGCTACAATCAAGTCCGGATGGCAATCAAAGATAAGGATCATACTGCATTCAGATCACCTAAAGGTATCTTCAACTACAAAAGGATGCCCTTTGGTTTGAAAAATGCAGGGGCTACATATCAAAGAGCCATGACCAAAATATTTAATGAAATGATCCATGATGTGGTTGAATGCTATGTGGATGACTTAGTCGTCAAAACCAAAAAACGGGAGAATCATCTATATGATCTTCGCCGTGTTTTTGAAAGGCTTCGTCAATTCAAATTGAAGATGAATCCTATGAAATATGCATTTGGGGTTTCAAGTGGCAAGTTCCTGGGTTTCATCGTCAAATATTGGGGAATAGAAATAGACCCCGATAAAATCAAGGCAATTCAGCAACTGCCTTCTCCTCAAAATTTGACAGAGCTAAGGTCACTCCAAGGGAGATTAGCCTATATCAGGCGATTCATATCCAATCTCTCAGGAAGATGCATGTCGTTCGGCAAACTAATGAAGAAGAATGCTCCCTTCATCTGGGACCAGGAATGTCAGGACGCTCTTGAACAAATCAAAGAGTATCTTCTCACTCCTCCAGTCCTAGGGACGCCAGTTATTGGAAAGCCTCTTATACTCTATATTTCAGCTATGGATGCTTCTCTGGGAGCTCTATTGGCACAAACAAATGAAGAAGATAAAGAGCAAGCTTTATATTATCTCAGCAGAAAGCTAATCGGTCTGGAGCTCCGATATGCTCCAATGGAAAAAGTATGCCTAGCACTGGTATTTGCTGCAATGAAATTGAGACATTATCTGCTGGCTCATGAAATTAAACTCATCTCCAAGTATGATCCAATCAAAAATCTGCTAAAGCAACCCATATTGTCAGGAAGACTCGCGAAATGGGCTCTGCTCCTTATGGAATTTGATATCACATACATCCCACAAAGGGCAATCAAAGGGCAAGGCTTGGCCGAATTCTTAGCCGCACATCCAGTGCCAGAAGATTCCCCTTTATCTATAAACCTCCCAGAAGAAGAAAATCTCTCTCCTGCAAGTGAAAATTCAATTCTCGAAGAGGTTGCCACAATTGAGCTACCCTCTTGGGAATTATATTTCGATGGAGCTTCTCGAACTCTTCGTTATACTGATGGTTCCACCACCGTCTCTACTGGAGCAGGGATCGTCTTAGTCACTCCATATGGAGGGGTCTTGTATAATTCTTGTGCCCTCATGAAGCCACTCACAAATAATGAAGCCGAATATGAAGCTCTAGTTATTGGGCTCCGGTTGGCTCTTGAAATGGGAATCAAAGGCATACAAGTTTATGGTGACTCACAGCTGGTCATCCGACAAATATTGGGCCAGTATGAAGTCCGTAAACCACAATTGCTTCCATACTATACCACAGTCATGAAGCTCAAAGAAAAATTCAACTTCTTTGACATATCTCATGTACCGAGAAGTGAAAATTCTCAGGCTGATGCTTTAGCCAAATTGGCCTCTGCCATAAAATTGCCTCCTGAGGGGGAATTGGACATAAGTGTCCGTCACAGAAGACTCATGCCCAGTATCCTTGACACTGAGTCTAATATCACAGTTGAGGAGATATATAATACAAAGCTAGATACAACAAATGAATCTGAAGATTGGCGCGAGCCGATTATTAAAATCAAGGGAGGTTGGCTGCCTTCTGATCGAGCACAAAGAATTCAGCTCTTACGAAGGGCTGCATCGTATCAAATAATAGCAGATCAACTATATAGACGGGTCCATGAAAAGAAAGGGGCAGTCCTCCTCAGATGCTTATCCTCTAAAGAAGCCAAAAATCATCATGAAAGAAGTTCACTCCGGGCTGTGTGGTGCGCATCAGACGGGGGAAAAGATGAAAATCAATATTAAGTTAAAAGGCTTCTATTGGCCTACCATGTACGCAGATTGCATCCAATATGCCCGTACATGTCATCAGTGTCAAATATTTGGCCCTATACCGAGAAAATCACCGAATGTACTACATCCCACTGTGCCAACTTGGCCGTTTGCCGAATGGGGTATGGATATTGTGGGACCATTCCCACCCTCATCTCAAGGCCACAAGTTCATACTGGCTGCTACATATTACTTCTCTCGGTGGGCTGAAGCTATCCCATTGAGGGAGGTAACCGGGGAATCGGTGGCCAAATTTGTTAAGCAAAACATAATATACAGATTTGGGACCCCTCACAGGATCATATCTGATAATGGGTCACAATTCAGAAACAAAACAATATATGCCTTGGCGGCGAAATTTCACATTGATTGGAGAACATCTTCAATATACAATCCACAGGCAAATGGGTTGGCAGAAGCCTTCAACAAAACCCTCTGCAAATTGCTCGCCAAGATAATCGGCAACAGAAAGCGGGAATGGGGAGAAAAGGTTCATGAGGCCTTATGGGCTTATCGAACTGTGTATAAAACCCCTACCGGATGTTCGCCCTTCTCCATGGTATATGGAGCTGAGGCCATGATCCCTATAGAAATTGAAATGGCATCCTGTCGGGTGGCAATCCAAGGTGAACTACAAAATCAAGATCAAGACCAAATAGAAAGGAGACTTGAGGAGCTCTCCAATTTAGAAGGAAAGCGCCTTGAAGCATACAAGTCTCTCCAAGTATATCAGGCTAGAATGGTCCGAGCATTCGACAAATTAGCAAGACCCAGAACTTTCAAGCAAGGGGATCTTGTCATGGTCAAATGCAGAGACGCAATGGCCGGAAAGTCATGTGGCAAACTGCAACCCACTTGGCTCGGTCCATATATCGTCACTCTGGCATATGAAGGAGGAGCATACCGGCTAGTTGACCATAAAGGTAATGTGCCCTTTCCCCCGCTTAACGGGAAACACCTGAAGTTGTATCACGCGCCAGAACATGAATTCCTTGGCCAGCCACCAAAACAAAAACCAATCACCCAAAAAGGGCTCGAAGCCGAAAGAAAATGAAAAATGGTGAAATGAAGTTTGCTATAGATGGGGACAAAGGAATCAAACTTCCACCTGCCAGTCATATACTCCAAACCTTTCAGTCCCTGCCAAGCATGAAGCCAAGGGCATTCCATGTATAAACCCGAAAAAAAAAAAGAGAAGAAAAAGAAAATCCAATGAAAGATGGAGGCTTATTTTGCATATCCCGCCAAATGAGGTTCCAAGCTACAATGATAAGCAACGTCAAATCCAAAATACCAAAACCATAGCCAACAAACCAAAAAAGTAGGCTATATCAAAACAATACCAAAACCATAGCCAACAAACCAAAAAGGTAGGCTATATCAAAACAATACCAAAACCATAGCCAACAAACCAAAAAGGTAGGCTATATCAAAACAATACCAAAACCATAGCCAACAAACCAAAAAGGTAGGCTATATCAAAACCATACCAAAAATATAGCCAGCAAACCAAAAAGGTAGGCTATGTCAAATCTAAATACCAAAACCATAGCCAACAAACCAAAAAGGTAGGCTATATCAAAACCATACCAAAACCATAGCCAGCAAACCAAAAAGGTAGGCTAAATACCAAAACCATAGCCAGCAAACCAAAAAGGTAGGCTATGTCAAATCCAAATACCAAAACCATAGCCAGCAAACCAAAAGGTAGGCTATGTCAAATCCAAATACCAAAACCATAGCCAGCAAACCAAAAAGGTAGGCTATGTCAAACCCAGATCAAATCTTACCATAGCCAACAAACCACAAAAGTAGGTTATGTCAAATCCAAAACCAAAACCAAAACTGAAATAACCTAAACCCCAAATCCAAACCTAAACTCCATACCAAAGACCACAACAATACCCAAAGTAAAAAAAAAAAAAAAGAGAAAAAGGGGGGTTAAAAATAAAGATACCCCGATGGACTTAAGTATACGATTCCTTGTGTACTCAAGGGCAAAAAGATCAAAAAATCCAGCTGAGGTGAAAACCCGAGAGGGCGCTTCAGGCAAAAATAGATAACCCCTCAACGTGAAAACCCGAAAGGGCGCGTTGGAAAAAGCTAAAGGGGGCCAGTCTAGGTGAAAACCCGAAAAGGCGCTAAGGCTGGTAATGTGACAAAAAAAAATGAAATGATGAAAAAGAGGATTTCTCAGTTCTCCATTACAAGTCACCACATTACAAACTTGCGAAGGGTGACAGATACCATATAAAAAAAATCGAGGCAATAAGCCCAATGTGCAAATGTTGTATTGTGAAGCAAAGGCAGGAAGACTTCCTCCTCTCCAGCCATTCAAATCCGAGTGCAAACCCCTTATCCCGGCACCGAGCCATCAAGGAGGGGCGAAGTTCAAATTCCACAGCCAAACAATAAACACCATTCCAGAGCCCATTCAAAACCAAGTCCAGGGCTAAATCATATCCAAATCTCATATCCATATCCAAACCCAAATCCAAAATACCACAAAGGTGACCCAAGTCACCCAACCTACTCATATTCAAACCCAAATCCACATCCAAATCCAAATTCCAAATTCAAATCCCAAATCCGAATTTCCAATCATTGGCCAAATTCAAATCTCAAATCACATCTGAAACCATCACTCATCCCACAACCAAACCTTTAGCCATTCACACATCCAAGTCAGTCGAGTCCTCGACGGCCTTGGTAAAAAAAAAAGAGAAAGAAACAAAAAAGGGGTTAAAAAATAGAGATACCCCGATGGACTCAAGTATACGGCTCACTGTATGCTTAAGGGTAAAAAGATCAAAAAAATCCAGCTGAGGTGAAAACCCGAGAGGGCGCTTCAGGCAAAAATGGATAACCCCTCAACGTGAAAACCCGAAAGGGCGCGTTGGAAAAAGCTAAAAGGGGCCAGTCTTGGTGAAAACCCGAAAGGGCGCTAAGGCTGGTAATGTGAAAAAAAAAAAAAAAGGGGGAGAGAATGAAAGAAGGAATTTCCGTGTCCTTCATATTTATATATTCACAAAGTCATAAGTCACTCTGTTACAGATTCATAAAAGGTGGCTGATAGTTACACACTATATACAATACAAAAAAGCAAATTAAGACAACGAGCCTAATATACAAAGGTTATGATGAGAAGCAAAGCCAAGAGGGTGCCTTCTTCTGCAGCCGCTCTGCCTTCCTAGCTTTGGAAGATCCGGGCCGGCGAGAGCCGTTTCTATCTCTAGCACGGAGGCCTCCCTCTTCGGGATCTTCAACTTCATCTCTGGCATCTTGATCATGACAAGATATTGCCTCACCAAGCTCGCGTTCCAGCCGAGCAATACTCTTTTCTCTTGCGGCCATCCACAGTTCTCGCGTCTTCCGACGCTTGCGCACTTCAGCAACCTGGAGGTCATCGGCTTCAGTATCACTCTCCAGAGCTCCAATCCGCCGGACCCAGGTCGTCTTGACCTGACGGGTGTACACCCTGTTCCAAACATCGGTGATAAAATTCATCCAACGCTCCTGCTGGACTCCCATGCTAAAGGCAGATCCAGTATGTTGCTCCAGCGCCTCTCGAATAACTTCAATAGGCGCCGGGTCTGTGGAGTCTGCCAATGCCGTTATTCGGCCAACAAGGAATTCCCAGCAGCCGTCATCAGCAAAATGCGGGGCTGGTTGCGCGCCTGCAGGCCATCTTATACCATGCTCAGGGGGAGCACCAACCTCCAAGAGCGTAGAGCTCTCCTCGTCAGGATTCGGCACAGTGTCTGCCCAAGAAAAGAAATCAGCAGCAAGGAAAAAGCTGTTAGCAAGACAAAACTAGTAAAACACCAACTCAATGATGCAAGCCATAAAACTCGGCTCCTTTTCACCTGGAACGGGGATTTCGCCTTCTTCCTCAGCCTCAGATTCTGAAAGTTGAGCGAGATTGGATGGTCCAGGATATGGATCTTGAGAGGAGCTGGGAAAATATTGCGGATTTGAATAAAATTGCTCCCCATCATATGGGAAGGTTGGAGGGTCACAGGTAGAATCTGCCTATTGAAGGCCTCCGCCCCCACCTGTTGTGTCGCCCACTTGAAAGGCGGATTGAGCCGGGAAATCCAAAAGCGGGCTCAGTGAAATTCCCCAACTTGGGATGGAGAAGCTCGCTCCTGAGACAGAATATGAATCTGTCGTTCCCCAGCCAAACAGTTGATCACAGAATTCTGCCCCTTTTAAAAGCAAATACAGCAAAGGAGGAGGATTCGTCATGAAAAGAAGTATGTCATGAAAAACTCTATACGGGTTTGAGAAAATCGGCTCACCAAAAGAAGTTGTCCCTACAGGAGGTTCCTCCACAGGTCTCGGAATATAGACCTCAACGGGGGCAGAAGAATACTCTCTCTCTGAAGCTCCCAGTTCAGCATATGTGAATCCTGGGCAGTCAACATCTGCTTCTACCATCCCAGAAAATGCAAAATGAGAGGGAGCTCCATCAGTCCCCTCTTCGGGCAAAGGATCTCCCATAGCCTGTAGAGTGCTCCCGTTTCCCTCGCCATGAAAAATAGAGGGACTCTCAAGCAAAGAATCACGCTCATCTGGAAGGGGTGAACTGGTGCCCGCCTCATCAGTCTCATCATCTAGTGCGGGAAAGTATAAAAGAAATCAATATAAGAACCAATGATAAGGAGAAAGATGGGAAATGATAGAAGGGTGTACCACTCGAGGAGGCATATGCAACCTCTTTGGCCTTCTCGGCTTTTCTATTGGTAGAGGAAGAAGGAGCGTCAGGGCGAGTCCCGTTGCCCCTATCCCTGTTAATCCTCAAAGCAGGAGTAGCTGGAAGACGAGGTCACCATAAAAAAAAGGGGGACACAAAAAAAAGAGACAGAAACAAAAAAAAAAGGAAGGGAGAAAGGGGTGGCTTACGTGCTGACTCTGATGAAGGCCTTGGTACCAGCTGAGGGAAGATGGTGCTGCAAGCTTTCCCCACTTTCTTCATGATATCCTGAACATCTTGAAATGTCTTGGCATTTTCCAGCCGAGGGATATATTCCAGAGGCCCAATATTGCCAATCACATTAATAAGATGTCTTTCCCATCATGTCCATCCAGGATGGCCGATGCTCTCTGGAGGTAGCTTTGTCGACAAAGGAACCGTAGGAGAGTGACCACAGTCAGATAATAAATGATTCCACCAGCAATATGATGAAGAATCATCGCTGGTGACCGGGGCTTTTGTCCAAAACAGCTCTATGGGTGCCAGGAGCGATATTTCCCCCTGATAATAATACCTGTCATTCTCGGCCTTAGTATTATGTGACATGCTGGCATCGTAACGCTTCTTATACGAGGCTGCTATACTGGAAAAGTGCCGATTAAGATATGCCTCGTCAATGTAGACCGGGGACAAGCTGTACTACACAAGCCGAGAATCCTCCCTCTCCCTTATTTTGCCAGGGGAGAGTCGGAAAATACTGCTCCGGTCAAACCACCATCTGGCATAAAATATATCCATGTCCTGTCATTCCCGGCGCAAGAAGGGCACATGCTGAACCTGTTTCAGGACGACGGAAATAATTCCACCAACTTGCTGCCGTCATATGAACATCATGACCGCGGTGGAGTCGAAATGACAATGGAAATTCCGCAGATAGCGGGATGGATTGATCATACCCAAAATTTCTGGCAAATCGCGAAGGATAATAAGGCTCAGTGATAAGAGTCGATCCTACGCGATACACCAATACTCCGGGCCGAATACAGCATAACCAGTCCTGATATATGGACTGGCTGGGGCTATTGCTATTTGCTGAATGATATTGTGTCCCATCGGAAGTCTGGGTGCAGAAAGGCCTGGTTCCCCGGGATGCATTGTCAAATTGAAGTAGCCCCTGCTCGTTGTTCGGCAGAAAAGATAAACTGGATCTAGTACTCATCAGCTCTGTCAGTGGATCTCCAGCTGGACGATTCCGGAACAGTAAGATTAATGGAGCTGAGGGGCGAGGCAAATCAATTGTCTGACACAAACTAGGCAGCAAGAGGCCGGCCCAAGCACTCAAGTAATGGGTGGGTAGCTGCACCTTCCGATCTCGGGGACTGGGATGTGAACTCAACGATCCCAACCCGTGGAATATATTTGCTAGTGCTGCAGGGGCCAGAGCAAGTTGACGGCCCTCCGCCAGAAGGCAAGCGGGATAAATTAGGCCTGGCCGAACATATTCTTCTTCTCCATGGGGAACCACAAAACTGGATAGCCGGTAAACTAAGTAGGCAGCCAAATAAGTACGGTCAGGTAGCCGCCGAGGATTCCAACCCATATCCTTCGGGGCACAGATGAATCGTCCCCGGGAAGGCTTCTTCACTTCCAGCTGTTGATATTCTTCTAAACAGCGACCCTCGACTGAAAAACCCTCGAAGAAGCAAAATGGCCCATTATAAAAATATCGAAGCCAGGCATTTTGACTGACTCTTACAGTTGAGGAAGACAAGGATGCTCTGTCTGTTTTCCCGACACGGGCCAGGTCCCGCCATACTTTTGTCAGGAAACGGAGGCTATATGGATAGAAATATTGGCCGGAGCCATTACTACGATGGCTGTGTAAGTCATCCAATACAACTTCTTCATAAAGAAGCCCAGATATCGGCAGGCCTGAAATTTGGTGAAAACCCCATAAGTCAATGGAAGTTTCACCCTCAGCCGTCCCGAAAGTATTCCATCGGGGGCTAAATCTCTCCACCAAACCTCGGAGAATACCTGTGTAACAAGGGTAGTCATACAGTGCTGCCTCGACAGCTCCATAGATACCAGATCTCTTCAAGATTTCACCATAGTGATGCAGAATACCAGTCAACCATTCTGTGGCTCCATAGCGAAAAATATGAGAAGACACAACTGACCAGTAACCATACCAGCTGGGAGAAGTGAAGTCAATAATCCGATCCAAAAGACATCGGATGTCATGACTTCCGGCAGCATACCGAGAGTCACCAGGCATCAGATAAGTGCCATTAATCTCCATCGCAGTTGTATGGCGATTCTGCAAGTTCCAAATAACAGGGGACATCTTCCGTGACCGAGTATAACAATCAAAGTCACGGTTATAGGGGCCAAGATTATCAGCCGTTGGCATCCTCTTCAAAGGCATGTATCCCAGAGGGAAACTGGGATAGGAAAAGGCACAAGTACCGAGGAAGCTATCCCGGAACCTTAAAATGGCGAATTCCAGATATCTCCTCTCGGCCGAAATGCAGGGATCATTCTCAAGCATATTAGGTGGGATGAACTGTTGGATAAAGGAGAATAATTCCCTATCAGATGGGAAATGGCTTGGATAGCCTCCTTTCCGCACATAATGATAAGTTCCCTTTTGGCGACAAATGCGAGAATAATCTACTGAGCCATTTGGTGCAAGGCCTTCAGGGTTAAGGGTTGCTACTACATGGTAACCGCTATCCAGGGAGGATAAATTGGCTTCAGTAATACGGGGCCTCGTCAAGGCAGGCATCATAACTCCTTTCGGAACGACCCCGTCACGGGTCTTCTGGCTATGGCTGTCACGAGCCAAGTAATTCTTTTTGAAAGGCATGGTCGAAAGCCTGAAAAGAAAAAGTGCAGGCAGAAGAAAATGAGAAAAATGGATAAAAATGCTAAGCCCAGCTAAGCAAAATCCGAAAGCAACACAGAGATACTTCGGAATGCAAAGCAAGAATTCACACGGGCCGCGTGCCCCCACTTGTTGATTCCGGCACGTGTCCCGTGGGGGGCATTTGTTGCAAGATAAATTTGTAACAAATACCTACTATGCAAAGTAGGCACGATCCACTATATGGTGGTCTAAGAAATTAATCAGCTGGACGGCCTACTCAAAAAGGAGGCTGAGTAAATTATGATTTAAAGTGACTGTCACGTTGCTTAGGTTACAAATTTATTCGGAGGTCCGTCTCCAAGTCCAACAAGGAAGTTATGGTCCTTAAGTGGTGCCTGCTCTTCCGGTTAAAATGAAGTCCAAGGAAGAACTCTCCTTCGTTTAAGTATGGTTCAAGTACGAAGCACGGAAAAATCCGGCAGCACAAGGTTTTAGGACCAAGTATAAAGCACAAGTACAAAGAACAAGCTCGAGGAAGGACTCCAAAGCTTTGCACAGCAGTCTTCTATTGGGCGAAACTCCAAGTAGACGGAGCAGGATTCCAGCAGCAGCTCCGGCATCAACACTTCAGAAATGGGGGTGTGGGGGGGTATTTATAGAAAATTCCCCCCCCCCCTTCATCGGTTAGGACCCCCCTAACCGATGGTGACCTCACAATGAGGTCACCATCAGTTAAGGGGGAATCTCCCCTAACCGATGATGACCTCATCATGAGGAGGTCACCATCGGTTAGACCCCTAACCGATGATGACCTCATGATGAGGTCACCATCTGTTGGGGCTTCCCCGACCCAATCTAAGGGGGGTCTTCCCCCTATAAATACCCCCCTATTCTATAAGAAAAGGGGGTCTTCCATTTGCTCCGGCGAAGCCCTGTTGGGGTCTTCCATTTGCTCCGGCGAAGCCCTGTTGGAAAAATTCCAGAAAAATAGAAAAGAGTATTTGCTCATTCCCTCTCTCATCCTCCAATCCCCCTTGCTTGGTGTGCGAAGGTACAAATCCCCTTCTTTAGCCCGATAGGCCAGGCGCGGAGAGGAGAGTGGTCGGCGCAATCGTCATCGACATTCCTTCTTAATCCCCATCCCCCACATCGAGCAAGTCTCTGTGGGGTGATATTCCCGGGGTTTAAATGTCGTCCATATCGAGCAAGTCTCTATGGACACATGGTATTTAAATACCCATGTTCTCCCCGCCCACCGAGCAAGTCTCTGGGATGGTGGATTTTGTGCTTATATGTATATGTTTTCTTGAGGAGACTCTGCCCAAGCGGAGGTTCTGCCCAAGGACATATTCGTATATTCACAAATTTGTGTTCTTATATATATGTTTCTTAAGACGAAACTCTGCCCAAGTGGAGATTCCGTCCAAGAACACATATATAAAGATTACAAATTTGTAATTATACAAATATGTTCCTTAAGGAGAATCTCGCCCAGGCAAAAATCTTTCTCATGAGACATATCCATATAAATACAAACTCGTGTTATATGTATATGTTTCTTAGAGGAAACTCTGCCCAAGCGGAGGTTCTGCCCAAGAACATATTCGTATATTCACAAATTTATGTTCTTATGTATATGTTCCTTAGGGGGAAACTCTGCCTAAATGGAGACTCCCCTAAGAACATATCCATAAAATCACAAATTTGTGCCTATACGCATATGTCTCTTAGCAGGAATCCTGTCCGGACAAAAGTTCCCTCTAAATTCATATCCGTATAATCACAAACTTCATGTTTATATAAATGTATTTCTTAGTGGAATCTCTGCCCAAATAGAGACTCTGCCCGAGAACATATCTATATAATCACAAATATGCCCCATTGTGTATATGTTTCTCAAAAGGGAATCCCGTTCATACGGGGGCACCTTCCTATCGGATACTCTGCTCAAATAGAGATACCGTTTGAGAATATATTCATAAAGTGCAAATTTGTGTTTATACACATATATCTCTTTAAGGCAAAATCCCTCCGGGCAAAGTTTCTCCCGAGAACACATGGACATAAGCATACGCCCATATAAATACACCACTATAAGGACACCCTGCCTAAGCAGGGACTCGCCAAGACATACTCATATATTCAAAAAAAAGGGATTGTGATAATATACACACATCCAAAGAAAAAGGAGGATGAGACAAGAACTGCGCTCAGATACTCCAAATGGGAGCACATATGCACCTCCACGAGAACCATACCCGTGGAAATGGACTTTGGACAGTAATCACAATGGGACAAGGACTTCCATGGAGATACATCCATATGCTCTCCGGAAATTGTACCCGCACAAGTGCGAAATGAGGAGAAAAGAAACCCTACCTCAAACTCGGACTTTGCTCAAAAATGGCATTGTGAAAGAACCTCATATAAAAATTTGCACAGTCATCCTTCTAATACGGAAGTGTTGCTCTGGGTTATAATACCCCCAAGTTCAAAATCAATATCCACAGGTATATACCAGTTCATAATAATAATCCTCATGTTTTTCCAAATAAAATGTCTAATCAACTCTTTTGCAAAAAGAAGAAGAGACCTCAAATAGGTCCACGGGTATATACCCGCTCCCCTTTTCAAAAATCAAACTTTGGACTCCCCAAAAGGGCTGTCATTTCAAAAAAATGGAATATCCAAAGCAAAAGCATTTCAAAATAATCAAAAGAAAGGAAAAACATGTCATGACCAGGATTTTCTAAAAAAGCATGTATATTTTTCTCGTCCTTTACTATGAATGGTATTCGGGTTAGAAATTGGTACTAAATAATACCAAGAGTTTTAACTCGATGTAAATGTAACATCGACTCCGGTTGATGGAGACAGAGGTCCAGCACATGCTACCCTAATCGCCTGATGAGAATAGACATGGGACTCAAGGAGTTCAGATTAAAAAACGGCGCACCCGTCCGTTCGCGGACACTACCCGTCCGTTTCACGGACACCATACCCGTCCGTTTCACGGACACCATACCCGTCCGTTCCCCGGACATCAAAATCCTTCTTCCGCATCGCGCGGACTCTTTTTCTGTCTGCTAGACAGGCTGGCACACCCCGCAAATACCAAAAATACAAAATATGGGAAATGAATGAATACATGAACCAAAATAAAATGAAATGAACGGATAAACCCGAGAGCAAAAAACAATCCCCGTGTCAACAGGGGGGCGGTGGCGGGGGCTGTTGTTCTCTCGGTGGGGTTTTGCTTCTCTTTATTTTTTAAAAAATTTAGAGAGTGAGGCCCCTCGGTGGGGTTTTCCCGCCTGGGTGGGAAAACCAACCAAGGGTACCATTGCTCTCTCTTTTTTCTTTTTTTTATTAAATGCTTTCTTCTCTTCTGCGGGGGTTATTGTAGCTACAGTAGTCACGCAGCTACAGTGCTGCAGTAATTACTGAAGCCTTCTCTCCTTTTTTGCCGATTTTGTATTTTTTAGATCTTGGAATTTCTGAGATTTTAATATTCCTGGGATTTTGGGGATTTCTGGGTTATTTAGAATTTCTAGGATTTCTGGATTTAAAAGTCTTTTAGTATTTCAGGAATATTGGGGTTTTTTCTGGAAATTTGGTGTTTCTGGATTTTGGGTGGGGTTTTGGTGTTTCTGGATTTTGGGTGGGGTTTTGGTGTTTCTGGAAATTGGGTATTTTAGGAATTTCTGGTTTTCTGAGAAATTTCTGCAAATTGGATACTTCAGAACTATTAGATTTTGCGAATTTGGCATTTCTGTGTTTTCTGATAATTCCTGAAATTTGATATCTCAGGAGTTTCGGATTTTGGGAGTTTGTTTGGAAATGTGGATATTTCAAAAAAATTTGAGGATTTGAAGAATTGATATTTCTGAATTTTCTGATAATTTCTAGAAATTTGATATCTTAAGAATTATTGGATTTTTTAGGGAGTTATTTGGAATATTTGCCTGTGTCACATGGCCACAGTTTTAAACCACTTTATGCCATGATTAGCAATTTTTTTCATATTTAATTCTTTTGATCACCAAAATATTCGCAAAATTTTAGTGAATATTATTGGTGTCAACAATATATATATAATATATTATATACTATATGGCATACATATATCTTACAAATATGATATTATATATACGTATGTAATCAATATATATATATATGTCAAATATGATATATATATATATAATTATATAATATATACAATATAGGACCCAGGCGAATCGGCTCGATTCGGACCAATTCATGGCCAATACAGGCGAATCGGATCGAATCAAGAATTTTCCGATTCACCATCTGGGGCAAACCTTGATCTGAATGGGACCATATTATTCACAATGAAGAGAAGACTTGCTTGATGGAAAGCAAAACACCAGTTGCTGGAAGGAAGACGAACTTTGTTGAAGTTGGTAATCTAATAGACAGCATAAGAAGGAAGTTCCTATGGGCTGGGAAGTGGGAACAAGGATAACTCAAGAGGTACTCCATTACTAAAAACAGGCTAAACATAATTATTTAACAGAAGTGACTGCAGAGTGAAGCTGGATGCAAGAGTAAGCAAACACTAAACGGGATCTAACTGACAAAATTTGGCCAAAAATACAGCTCATCCAGTGCTATAGACAGTTTTTGGGAAGGATAATTTCTGCACTTATGAAATAGGATTAGTTTGCACTTCATTTATCAGTAAAATTATTTTTGCAAAGACATTAGGATTTTTTTTTAGCCACAGTTTGGTTTTAACTCAAGTTAACTTCATTTCATTGAGGGCATGTAACAGTACCCAACAAGAGGAGAAATATCTTTGCGCAGTGAGGATATATATCTGAATGGATATGTAATAAAAGTGGAAATCATGGAATTATTCATATACGAGGTTTTTTGTTGCAGATTTCCCATAAGAAAAAAGAACATAATCCGACATGATATTCAATCTCTCGTATAAAAATGAAGAATAACTCGGGCAATATGAACATAACCTGATTTTCTTCAACACTGTACTTCTTTAAAAGCGCTTGTTTTTCTTCTTCAGACAGAATTTCATGCTTTGGCATCAAAACATGCTTAGTGACATTCACCAACAGCTCAGTAATCTAGAATCAACATGGAAAAGTATGACAGATTAGGAAATTGGATCAAGAACATGGTATGGATCAAGTCAATAAAGAACCCCATGAAAGAATGTTCAAGCAAATAACACAAAAGGAAATGAATACAACCTAGGAACAGGACGTACCATAAAGCAGATGTAAGATAAATGTAACAATGAGTACATTCTGCTGGTTAGATTTTTCATACATTTGTACAAAACCAAGCATGGAATACAGCATCAAATCAGCCCAGGGATCACCAAGGCTGATTCCGATCTGGATCGAATCGGCTAGATCCAGAGGTCTGGCCGATCCTGGATCGACCAGATCAAAAATAAATAAATTTTGAAAAAAATAAAGGAAAATCAAGAGAAAAAAATATGTATACAATATTTACAAATATGTTTATGATATATGTAACCATACGTGAAAAATTACACATTTATAATATATATATATATAATGGATATCACAATATATATATAATCATATAGGTGTCATATTAACGCAAAGACATAATTAATATGTATATCTTTATAATGTATGCATTATATATACACAAAAAAATTTATACAATATTTACATATATGTCTATGACATGTAATCATAGATATAAAATTACACATTTATATACATATATATAATTATACACATATATACATATCATATTAATGTAAAGACATAATTAATATGTATATATTTAAAAATGTATGCATTACACACACACACACACACACAGATATATATATATATATATATATATATAATGCATGCATTATATACGCACGTGTGTGTGCACAAACACACACACACACATATATATATATATAATATGATTGTATACATTAACATATGTGTGTGTGTGTGTTTGTGCACACACGCGCGCGTATATAATGCATGCATTTATAAAGATATATATATATATACATATATATATATATATATGTGTGTGTGTGTGTGTGTGTGTGTATACAGTACTTAGATATATATTTGTGATATATATAATCATATATATAAAGAGTTTGAACCGATTCTGGCCAATCCGGAAAGAATTTGGACGATCCAGGAGGGCTAAGCCCCGGAATCGGATCAACCTAGGATGATCCAAGCAGGAATTGGCCGATCCCAATCCAGGATCCAGATTGGCTCAGCTAACTATGAAATCAAGGGAAGAACAGTGATGACATGAAGACTAACCATCAGTCCAAGGAGTGAAGAAACTTCATATTGCTCATCTTTGCAGGAATCGGATTGGGTGCCAACATTTGAGAACCTCCAGGTAGGAGGACAAGGCAGTCACCCACCCACTCCTATGTGCTGCAACCCTCTCCAGGAACAACCCTCTTCCCCCTTTCTATCTATAGCTCTCTTGCCCTCCATAGTGTTCAGATCCTCTCTTCCCTGGTAGCCACTGTTCGAGTATATAGTCACTGAGTGGCACCAATCGCTTCCACTGTTTTCAGGACACTTTTCTCCACTGTAGCACTGGCAAGAAGTAAGATGTTTTTGCTGGGGGAGGAGAGGACAGGACATATGAATGTATGTATTTGTATGTTTGTGTGTCATCAGCCACCATGTTGCTTTAGCAAATGTTAGGTGCTCTCTGCTATATGCTCATTGCAGCACAAATCAGGCTTCTACAGGGAGAATAGGTGCTCGATGCATTATTTGGTCAAGCTCACGTCCTTCAATCTTGATCAAATTATCCTCTTCTCAAAACCCATATATTTATGCAAGCAAGAGAATCAAACTGAAACACCATTCAAGAAGCTAGATAATATCAACTAAAGAAAATTTATAATTCACCACCTACTTCTTTACGGAAAAGCAACCTTGACATAAAGCAACAAATGGTATACACAAACATGATTAATGTGGCTGCTTTCAGTCACCCGCAAGGAAGGCCAAAATTTTCTTTCAAGTCCTTCTGTGTTCTTTGCGTTAGAGGTTTCCATATAACATGACATATACACAAGTCTTACCAGGTTGTTACATTATAGATACTAGCACTACTTGAATTGGTGAGTATATGTGCCACTCCTCAGAAAACTGAGTGTCCATATCCAAGGAGAAAAAGGATGCAAGCTCTGATACCCCATGGATGACAGAAAAAATGAAGAGGAACTGGAGGGTGTACCACTCCAATAAGGTCATTCTGCAATGTACAGTATGATAGCCCTAAACTGGGCAAGGCCAGCATGCTGACTTTCCACATATAATAGGTCCAAAACATACGAAGGATACTGCACATACAGGCCATACAAATACAAGATACATGTCCTCTCCTAACAATTTTGACCCTCCATCCCTTTCTGATCTCTTCAGAGGGAACAAAGGACTGTGACACAAAACTGCTAGAAATCGTCAATGGAAGCGTAGGGTGTGATGTTTCCCAATAGAAAGATCAAAATGCCCTGCCATCATAGTAAAATAATCTATTTAGCTTTTATGCGGTAAAAGTGTCTCTAATGATCACTAAACAGCCAGTAAAGAAATATTCCAAGCATATTCCATAGCTTCGTGATGGCAAGTGATGAGAGGGTTTATACAAAAAATCGTCAACAGGGTTTCTAGTGCAAATGCAAAATTAAGATGGATTATGGCCAAGGAATCAAAACTCGGCCAACTCGGGATCGGATCGCCCGAGTTGGCTCGGTTTTGGCCCCTCCGATCCGAGCCGGGGTAACCTGTCCGGTCCCCTGCGCTCGGATCGTCCGGGCTCGGCTGGGCTCGGCGGGCTCGCCGAGCCCGGGCCGGTCCGCCGCGGATCGGGCCGGACCGGGGCGATCCGAGCCCAAACGGCTAGTTCAGAACTAGCCGTTGGGGAGTGTTCCCCAACGGCCAGAAATGGCTCTTTGGAGCCTTTGGAGGCCTTGGGGGTCTATATAAACCCCCCAAAGGCCCCCAATATGTTCTAAACTCAAGTTTTGAGTTCTCCTCCCCTCCTCTCAATATTTTGGGCATTCTCTCTCTCTCTCGGGCGCTATTTTGCACTATTTGGGAGGCGATCTCATCTTTCACATTCTTGGGATTATGTAAACCTTATGTCCACACAATATAATGTACTATTCCAATAAATATAATTTTTTCATGTATTTCAGTTCATAAATACAATGTTCATATATTTCCTATTTTTTCATATTTTTTCTAATTTTTTTTCAATTTTTTTAAGGGGGGCGATCCACCCCCCTTTAGCTTGGCCAGACCCGGTCGGGCTCGGCCCGGCTCGGTCGAGCCGGGCTCGGGATCGCCGGGTCGGATCGGTTTTGGGCCGACCGATCCGATCCCGATCCCCGAGATTTTGAACCTTGATTATGGCTCAATTATGCTTTTAATATGGCGGTACATACAAAAAACTGATATATATATATATGAATATGTATAACATCATCATCAGAGCCTTATCCCATTATATGAATATGTATATAACTATATATGGATGGTAAATACAATATATAATACATATATCATATATAATACATATATCATATACGTACGTCTATATGTGGGTGTGTACTTATATACATATATATGTAAATTAATGTACACAATCCTATTACACAAATTAGTTTGCGTATATAGACATATATGTTAATTTGTATATGTGAAATGATGGTTCAATGTATGCATTAATTAATGTATACCAAAAAAAAAAAATGTTCATTTGTTGGGCAGGATCAGCGGGATCAGCTGAATCAGCCTGGGATCAGCCGATCTGGCCCGATTCTGACTAATTTTGGCCAATTTGGACAGAATATGGACAATCGAGGGGCCCACCCCAGGAATCGAACGACCCTAGGGCGATCTAAGCAGGAAATTGGCCAATCTAGATCGAGATCAGCTGATTCCACTATGGCACACTATGGTGTAGTTAGAGATAAATTATATAGATAGCCCCTTATCAGTCCATTTTCAGTGTAGTTGGAGACAAGTTACATAGACCAGATTGGAGAACCGATCGTCTATTTTTGTTCTCTTTGCCTATTTTTTAGGTAAGATAAATTAAAGGAAAGAAGAATCCATTGACACTTTTTCTTCTTGCTTAGCATTTTGTATAAAACCCCTCTGAAATCCCATCACTTATAGAGAGATTACTTATTCTCTTTCCCTATTTTTTAGGCAAGAGAAATTAAGAGAAGAATTCATTGGCACTTTTTCTTCTTCTTTTTTTTTTGAAATGTGGATGATACCACAAAGTATATTGAAATAAGAAGAATGTACAAGAGTAGAGGCAAAGCAACAAAAAGACCTCCAAACAAAAGTCCTCTCTCCAGTTCAAACAACCCAAAATAAACAACCTCACCTCCCCATGAACAAAAGGAGAGGAGAATGAGGACTCTCAAAGTGACCTAATAAGTTAGCCCAAGCCAAAACATTACTCTTAATCCCTTGTATCACAGTTTCTTCAGTCCTAGATTCTCTCCTGAAAATTCTGTTGTTTCTTTTCCTTAATTGGCACTTTTTCTTCTTACTTGGAAATTTATACAAACCCCTCTAACATCCTATATTTTCTAAGGAGAGCCCATCAGCATTTATTACTCCAGAAAATTTAACAAAAACCCTCTTAAAACTCTCAATAGGTATGAGAGACGAGGGCCATAGATATTTTCCTTTCTTTAGCAAAGTTTAAACCCCCTCTAAAAACTCTCAACTCTCAATAGCAAAGAGACAGGGAGCGATTAAGCAAGAAAGGGGGGAAACTGTTGCCAATTTATTCTCTTCCCATTTTCTAGGAGAGAGAAAGAAGGCCCAATAAATGTAAAATATTTCAAATGAACGAATGAAAGAAAGCATGTTGGCATCTTCTCTCTTCTTGAATTTTAGGAAATAGAAAGGAAAAAGGTCGGCAGATCGGGAGAAGGCAACACCATTGATTTTCTCTTCCTCTACTCCATTTTAGGGGAGACAGGGAGCCAATAGGAAAAATCCACAGAGAGAGAGGGGAAAGCCATCAGCCTCCTCTTCTCCAACTTGGACTCTTCTCTCTTTTTTAATTTCTTATACTTCCTCCTCTCTTTCCATATTTAATACAGATAATTTTTCAAAACACATCTCTCTCCTTTTTTATATCAACTTCCTTCTTTCTTTTATGCATCCTCCCATTCTCTTTCTTCTTTTTTTCCCCATATTTAGCACACACTTAGGTGTGCAGCAAGTAGTACACAAAAGAAAATATCAGGGGGCTGGTCGGAAAACATTTCTATCTGTTTCTCAATCGGCCAGGCAATACTCATGCAGTTTAATATTGTGAGTCAGTTTATGCCGTCCCTTGCACTTTACATTTGAGAGTTGTTGGCAAGATATTGAGATACATAAAATTATGTCTGAAAAGGGTGGTTGTTTGGAAAAGAAGATCATCTTGAAGTCAAAGGGTATGTAGATTTGGGCCAGTTGTCAAGATGATTAAAGGGGCACCACTGGATAGTGTCTTCTTAGGTGGTAACATAGTGTGAGAATTGTTTTTTAACATTTTAAATTTTTAAATTTTATCTTTGGATTTGATTTTATTTGTGGTTCTTTATTTATTTACAAGGACATGGTCTTATTTAGTTCATTTGACCTCCCCCACTAACCGTAGCTAGTGTTAATTATATTAGCACAAAGGCTGAATACCCTTGATTAACCATCAGACAAACCCTTAGAAACAAGAGAATATGACTCACATTTGAATGAGATGAATTACACATGAAAGAGAACATGGTTGCAAACATGCAATCTATTTTTTGGAATTTTGTTTATATTTATTTCATTTTTTATTGATTTTTAAATGTGTTTTCCCATTTTTTTGGTATTTTAGAATTATTTATTTATTTAAGCATTTTTGTTATTTATTTATTTACATTATAATTATGTGAATTAAATTAACATTTTTATTCATTTATTTGATTTAAAAGGTGTTTAACTTAAGGTGGATTAAAATTGATGTGAAACATAACTTGTTTGTTGATTTTATGTTATTGAAAATTAAAGAATAATGTTTGGAAAATATTTCGTTAATGCTTGTCGAAAACTTGGTTGATTTTGACTAGGAAATTACGTAGTGCTACGTTTTAAATAAATGTGACGTTACATGAAATAATTCATATAACGCATTATTGGATGATTAAAAAATAGCCCAATGGGCCCAATAAATCACACAAGTTAATTCGCTAATTGTTGGCCCAATAAGCACAAAATGTCTTGATTAATTATGTGACAGTACAAGTCCGGCCCAATAAGGAGTACTAGGCCCAATAAGAAAATTGGCCCAATAAGAAGAAGTCCAATGGACCTTGCTTTGAACTTGAGAAAATTGGATCGTGCCTTGCACGATACTCTTTGGGGCTGCCTTGCAGACCCTTTCCCAGACCGCCTTGCAGTCTTTTCCCAGAGCCTTGCTCTGATTTTCAAACTTCAAAAATCCTCCCCCCTTAGCCTGGGGCGCCCCCCTCCTTTTATAGTGCCTGGGCAAGAGACGCCTTGGCGGAAGGTCTGGCGCACTCCACGGAGCTCTGCACATTAAAATAGGGGTTTTTATGCAATTTTCCATTGCGTATTTGCACTTTAGCCCCCCCCATTTTCTTTTTTCTTTCTTTTCTCCCTTTCCTTCTTTCGGCCGGACCCTTCCCGGGTTGGCTCTGTGCGAAACAGAGCAGGGAGGGAGAGGGCGACGGCGCACCCCCCCTTCCTCCTTCTCTCCTTCCGGCGGCGGCTCCCCTAGGGCACAGCAGCAGCGGCGGTGGCGGGGTGGTCCACCTGCAGCGGCGGCGAAGGGAGGCCGGCGGCAGCCTTGAGCAGCAGCGGCGCGGGCGAGCGGGGTGGAGGCCGCGAGCGGCAGCGGAGAAGGGAGGAGGCCACGGCGGCGGCTCTGGGCCCCGGCTGCAGCAGCGGGCAAGGGACCCTGCGCCGGGACCCCCCACCTCCTCTTCCTTTCTTCTGCTGGCCGCGGTTGAGGAGGAGAAGGGGTGGCCGGTTCCATCAGGTACTCCCCTCCCCCTTCTCTATCTCCTCCGTTTTCTTCGTTTCTTCCTCGTGGGAGGTCAGACCAAAAAAATATGGCACAACAAATGCCCCCACGAGACTGACGTCCGAGAGTGAAACATAGGACGACTGTCTCGTGTGAATCTTTCCAGCTGTATTTTAGCAGATGTTGCCCTTCAGAGGGTCCATTTCATTGATTCTGCCTTCAGCCATTTTGACTTTGTTGAGATCTATTTTGGAGATGTTATACTTGTGAATTTGATGTCACAGCTCATGACATACTTGCAGTGAACTTTTCATTTCTTCTAGACTTGCAGCACCATAGACCATTATCTCATGACAACAATGCCAAAATTTCGCTTTATGCATTGAGAATCGTGACTTTGCTGCAATATTTCTTTTGATAAGCTGCTTTATCTTTTCTTTTTCTCGTTCCTTTGTGGCAAAATCTGATCTCCTGTTGTCTGGATCTTGCAGAGTTGGATCAGGTACATGACATTTGGAAGAGATTGCTTGGAGTTGAAGATCTTGGAGACCCAGCTAGCTGTTTTGCAAGCAGAGGCTGCTATAACTTCTACGAAAATCGTGCAAGCCATGAATCGGCGTGAAATGACGACCTCGCTTATGCATAACAGAGCTGTTCATGCCATTCTTTTGTACATGTTGACCTTCTGAGGGCAGGCGACAATGGAGCATAGGCCTACTTGAGATATGTTGTTTTTAGCATCGGTACATGCTGTCCATCCATTTTGACTTCTCTTTTTTTTTGGCTATCCCAAGGGCCTGTCTTGGGACCAAGACTTTTATTTGCTATATACATCGTGCTTCTGTGTTTCACCATCAGCATGTGATCTTTATTGATAACAGGGGTTTTAAGGCTTCCCCAAAAGCCGTGAGGTATTTCACTTAGAGGATTAGGGCTCCTCTGGGGCCATGACATGCTTGAGTTAGAGAATTAAGGCTTCTCTAGAGCCATAATTTTGATGAGAGGATTGAGGCTCCCTCGAGCACATAATTTCAGTGAGAGGAATGAGGCTCCCTCAGGCACATGATCTTGGGTGAGAGGATTGAGGCTCTCTCGGGCACATATTTGGGTGTGAGGATTAAGGCTCCCTCGGGCACATATTTGGGGTGAGAAGATTGAGGCTCTCTCAGGCACGTATTTGGGTGAGAAGATTGAGGCTCTCTCGGGCACGTATTTTGGTGAGAGGATTGAGGCTCCCTCGGGCACGTATTTTGGTGAGAGAATTGAGGCTCCCTCGGGCACGTATTTTGACTTTTGGCTGGTCTTGACGACTTGTTAGCCAAAAGATGTAGATTTCAACCTTTGACTGGCCTGGACGGCTTGTTAGCCAAGAGGTCTGGATTTCGAGCTTTTTGACTGGCCTTGACGGCTTGTTAGCCAAAGAAGCTCGAGTTTTGACTTTTGACTGGTCTTGACGACTTGTTAGCCAAAAGAAAAGGGTTTCAACCTTTGACTGGCCTGGACGGCTTGTTAGCCAAGAGGTCTGGATTTTGAGCTTTTTGACTGGCCTTGACGGCTTATTAGCCAAAGAAGCTCGGGACTTGACTTTTGACTGGTCTTGACGACTTGTTAGCCAAAAGACATGGATTTTGACTTGGCCGGCCATCATGGATAGGGAATGTCCATAACAATGTGGCTGACAGATTTTGCTTTTCTCTTGTTTTTTTTTTTGTTCACATTACCAACCTCAGCGCCCTTTCGGGTTTTCGCCAAGATTGGCCCCCTCTAGCTTTTTCCAACGCGCCTTTGCAGGTTTTCGCGTTGAGGGGTTTACCCGTTTTTGCCTGAGGCGCCCTTTCGGGTTTTCACCTCAGCCGGGTTTTAGACCTTTTTGCCCTTGATCTATGATGAAGTGATAGACCAAGTCCGTCGGGGCATCTCCTTTTTAAGCCCCTAATTATTCTATTTATTTTTTCTTTTATTTTTTCTTCTTCTTTTTTGTAAAGAATTAAAGGCTTGTCTGAGAGCCGTAAGAATTTGAATTTGCGTATGGTAGAGAATTAAAGGCTTCCCAGAGAGCCGTGAGAATTTGGATTTGGATTTTGGCTGACTTGGCCAACCTTGATGGTGTGTTGGCCAAGGGTTTGGGTTTTATGTGCGGTAGGGAATTAAAGGCTTCCGTGAAAGTCGTAGGATTTGAATTTGGATTTTAACTGGGTTGGCCAACCTTGATGGTGTATTGGACAGAAGCTTGGGTTTATAGTCGGTAGGGAATTAGAGGCTTCCCTGAGAACCATGGACTGAGAGTTTGGATTTGTGTACGGTAGGGAATTAGAGGCTTCCCTGAGAGCCGTGGGTTGAGAATTTGAGTTTATGAATGGTAGGGAATTAGAGGCTTCCCTGAGAGCCGTAAATGTGTTTAGAGGATTGAGGCTCCTCTGGGGCTCGTGATTTGACTTTTGACTAGTCTTGACGACTTGTTAGCCAAAAGACATGGATTTCAACCTTTGACTGGCCTGGACGGCTTGTTAGCCAAGAGGTCTGGATTTTGAGCTTTTTGACTGGCCTTGACGGCTTGTTAGCCAAAGAAGCTCGGGATTTGACTTTTGACTGGTCTTGACGACTTGTTAGCCAAAAGACATGGATTTCGACCTTTGACTGGCCTGGACGGCTTGTTAGCCAAGAGATCTGAATTTTGAGCTTTTTGACTGGCCTTGACGGCTTGTTAGCCAAAGAAGCTCGGGATTTGACTTTTGACTGGTCTTGACGACTTGTTAACCAAAAGACATGGATTTCGACCTTTGACTGGCCTGGACGGCTTGTTAGCCAAGAGGTCTGAATTTTGAGCTTTTTGACTGGCCTTGACGGCTTGTTAGCCAAAGAAGCTCGGGATTTGACTTTTGACTGGTCTTGACGACTTGTTAGCCAAAAGACATGGATTTCGACCTTTGACTGGCCTGGACGGCTTGTTAGCCAAGAGGTCTGAATTTTGAGCTTTTTGACTGGCCTTGACGGCTTGTTAGCCAAAGAAGCTCGGGATTTGACTTTTGACTGGTCTTGACGACTTGTTAGCCAAAAGACACGGATTTCGACCTTTGACTGGCCTGGACGGCTTGTTAGCCAAGAGGTCTGAATTTTGAGCTTTTTGACTGGCCTTGACGGCTTGTTAGCCAAAGAAACTCGGGATTTGACTTCTGACCGGTCTTGACGACTTGTTAGCCAAAAGGTCTGGATTTTGAGCTTTTTGACTGGCCTTGACGGTTTGTTAGCCAAAGAAACTCGGGATTTGACTTTTGACTGGTCTTGACGACTTGTTAGCCAAAAGACATGGATTTCGACCTTTGACTGGCCTTGACGGCTTGTTAGTCAACAGGTCTGGGTTTTGAGCTCTTCGGCTGGCCTTGGCGGCTTGTTAGCCAAAGAAGCTTGGGATTTGACTTTCTCCCTTTTTTTTTTGAATAAGTATTTTCTTCTTGTTTTTTTTTTGGTTGGGTTCCCCCTCTCTCTCTTTCTTCGAGCAGAGTTCGAACTTCCCATATCTCTTATAAGGGCGGAAAGACACAATCATCGTTGTCTCGGTTGTAGCCCCTGAATTTGATTATTCATTTGAATGAACTTAGGGGTTGTTTCGTCATTGACAACTCTTGTGTCCTTCCTTTTATAAGGAATGCGGGATGACTCGATCTCGTTCTAAGAACGGTCGAGAGAGTACCCTCATTTTTTTTTTTTTTTGATATACCAATTGTGATGCCCTTTTGGGTTTTCACCACAATTAGCCCCTTCTTTCTTTTGCCTGCACGCCCTTTCAGGTTTTCATGCAGCAGGGTTTCCCATTTTTGCCTGAAGCGCCCTTTCGGGTTTTCACCTCAGCCGGGTTTTAGGCCTTTTTGCCCTTGATCCATCTCAACAGAATAAAGGATCAAGTCTGCCGGGGCACCTCATTTTTAAGCCCCTTTTCTTTTCTTCTTTCTTCTTTTTTTTTTTTCTTTTTTTTTTTTTTTTTTTGCACATTACCAGTCATAGCGCCCTTTCGGGTTTTCACCATGGCTGGCCCCCTCTTGCTTTTGCCTGCACGCCCTTTCGGGTTTTCATGCAGCGGGGTTTCCCGATTTTGCCCGAGGCGCCCTTTCGGGTTTTCACCTCAGCTGGGTTTTAGGCCTTTTTACCCTCGATTCATCCTGGAGGAATAATGAATCGAGTCTGCCGGGGCACCTCGTTTTTAAGCCCCTTTTTTTTTTTGCTTTCCTTATTTTTTTTTCCTTCTATTTTTTCATTCATTTAGAAGATCTTGCAACGAGATCATTTCAATGTCTTCAGTGTGTACCAAAGTCGGTTCCATCTGTTGCATTGTGTGGACGTACTCACACTCAAGAGTGTGGTACAGTTTCATGTGTCTGCCATTTAGAGGCGAAAACATCACATTTTCTTTTTTTTTTGTCGACTACCGTGTAGGCGCCACCTTCAAACACTTTATCGACCGCAAATGGGCCAAGCCAATTGGCTATGAATTTACTTTTGGGTTGGGAGGCCATGACATCCTTTTGCTTGACCATGACAAGATCTCCCCTCATTTTTTTTTTTTTTTTTTTTTAGCTCTTCTTTTTTTTTTCACTGGCTTTGTCAAAAGCGCGGGACATCCGTGCTTGGTAATTTTGAAGTCGTTGGTATGCAACCAAACGTTTTTCTTCTAAATTTGACAGCTCTTCAAGCCGCCTTTCAATTTCACTCTCCTCGTCCGTAAGGAGCCCGTAGTGGAGAGCTACCCTATAAGATGAGAGCTTGATTTCAACAGGGATGACTATTTCGGTCCCGTAGACTAGGGAAAAAGGCGAGCATCCTGTAGGAGTTTTGTAGACGTTGCGATAGGCCCATAGAGCTTCATGCATCTTTTTCGTCCCAATCGCGCTTTTGGCCATTTACCAACTTGACCATGAGCTTGCATAAAGTTTTGTTGAAGACTTTCTTGGCATGGGCCCATAGGCCTGGCATTGGAGGCAGGTTCGGGCAAACCGCTCGCAATTTGCAAACATGGTTGGCCAATGGAACCCTTTGCTTTTTATGTTGATTTTCATCATTTTTTTTTTTTGAACCAGATTGGTGGGCTCTACACAATCCTGCATATACCTCCCGCATGACCATTTTGGCTTCTTTTGGAGAGAGGCATCTCAGCAGTACCGACTTGTCCTTTTTAGGTGTGAACTTATATAATGTGTCATTCATCAATTTGTAGGAAGCAACTCTCCGCAGCAATTGCACTCGCTCCCCTCTTTTGTCTGGTAGCCAACCATTCTTTTGATCTTGATGACGGGAATACGTCAATCATCTTCTTCTTGACTTTCATTTTCTTTCAGTACATTTGCCTCAAAGGTTGTCAAACCATCGTGGCGATTCATGGTGCTTGGAAGCAATCTTCTATTCTTTATGGTAATTCCCAATTCACCTTCGGGGGGAAGTTTAAGGGCAGATGTGAGCTTGGCCAATGCATCAGCCTGCGAGTTTTGACTTCTTTTGACATGTTCTATTTTGAAGTGGTAGAACCTGTCACTGATAGTAGGCTTTCAATTCTTCTTTTCGGACTTCAAGAATGTCCAACATTTGTCTGACGACCAGCAATGAATCGCCAAACATTTCAATGCACCTTATGCCCATTTCCAGGGCGATTTCCAAGCCAACTATGAGGGCTTCATATTCTGCTTCATTATTTGTCAGGGATTCTGTAAGAGCACATGAATAGTGCAATATCCTTTTTTCTGGGGTCACGAAGACAATTCCTGCCCCTGCCATATTTGTTGATGTGCCCTCAGCTTTCAGAGAAGCTCGTGCAGCCCCATCAAAATATAATTGACAATGTTCAACTTGAGTTTCTTGTGCTTCATAAATTTCTTGAGCAGGGAGCCCCTCCTCATCAATCAATTCTGTATTTAGAGGGGAATCTTCTGGCGCTGGATGGGTTGTTAAGCACTCCGCCATGCGTTGCCCTTTTTCTTCTTTTTTTTTTTTTCTTCATTTCTTTTTTTTCTTTTCTTTCTTCTCTCTCTTTTTTTTTTTTTTTTTTTTTCATTTTAAAGCTGGTAATGCCCCCAGTGACGCGCATATGGCCGCAATTAAAGGCTTGCCCTTGATAGGTGCCCCCAGCAAAGGAGGATTGAGCAAATATTGATTTTGTCAAGGACTTTCTGACATCCGTCGTCCCATATGAATGGGGCTCCTCTCTTTGTCAGTTTATGTAAGGTGATACCTTCCACTCCTGCTCTCGGAAGGATAAGCCTTTTCTTGAATTTTCTTTGGGGTTTTGAACAACCCTTATTTCATTTGTGGAGAGATCCTCATCCATCTGGGCATCATTCTCATCCATCCTTGTTTCGATTATTGGAAGCTTTATGTTGACAATATTTGCAACATAGCAGACTGCGGGACCTTCCCGTGTCTCCCATCCGGGACCTCTTATGTCGTTGCGGGGGAATGGCAGTTGCCCCCTGACATTGGTAGGGGTATCACATTGCTTGATATAGCTTGACTTTTGTTTGACTTTGAACTTGAATATTTTGCTTCTGAAATTTTACCTTTATATGCTCTGGCATGTCTTTCAGCTCTTTGACCATTTCCATCAACTTAGTGGCATCTTTTAGCCAAAATCATTTGGAGGCTGTTTGGGTACAGGCTTCCCTTTATAGAACACCATTGGATGTCCTTCAGCATGGTAGGCCACAAAAGAATTTTAGAGGCTCCAGTGTGTGGACCTCCTGTGGATTGTCGTTTGTATAGGATCTAATGGCAGTGGTATGCCAACTTCTATTACTTGGCTGATGGCACTAGTTCCAAGCCTGACAATGGACCTATGCGGCTGTAATGGCCTTCGCTCACGCTCTTCCAACTGCATGTCGCTGTTGCTTCTTTATTGACAGTGAATGTTCCTTTTCTTTTTGGAGATGCCCCCACTATTTCTTTGTCTTTGTTTGCCTTGTTAAGGGGGCATCATTTTTGCTGAACCCTTGGATGGCTGTGGTGGAGGGAGGGTTGCGGCATTGTTGCCCATTTCCTGCTCTCATTCATTTTTTCTAGAGGAAGTTGTTCAGCTCCGAGGGGTACCAAACCTTTGCCCCTCCTTAATTGGTGTTCGAGATGATTTCTCATTTATTGCCACTGCAGGCATTATCTTGTTTATTTCAACAGCAGATTCTTCCTCTTCTCATTCTTCTTTTGATTTTTTTTTTTTATTTTCCTTCTCAAGACTGCCGATTCTTGGAGGATTGCTTCTTTTACAATTTCCTTAGGTGGAGCGACGCCACTGAGGTATGACTTTCTAGGTCGTTCTTTCTTTTGGAGTTTCTCAGGGGCTGGCCTTTTGTTTGTATTCACCAGGGTCCAGCTAGCTTCTTCTTGCTTATGGTGGAATGTTGCCTGAATAGCACCTTCCACTACCTCCCTCGGGAGTGATATGCAGCGACTTTGGACAGCTCATCTAGCTATCTTACCTGCGCCATTTGTGCTTGGTTTTCATTGGGACCTAGCCTTGGCCATAACATGGATCACGTTGGCAGAGAACGTGAGTTTTGGTTGCCGATGTGGCTTTGGTGGGTTTACCAAGTGCTCAGCCATGTTAATAATTCCTGCTTGAATTAGCTTTTCTGCCCGATTTTTGAACAGATAGCAATTTTCTAGAGCGTGACCCAGTACGCGATGATATAGGCAATAATTGGGCTCGTCCACCATTGCTGCTTCTTCTGGGCGCTTGGGCTCTGGGAGTGTTATGAGATTTTCTTGAAGACATATGTCCAACAATTCTTTTGTGTGCTCCCTGGCAAATGAATAAGGAGTGTTGAGCCTCTCACTTAGGGTGGGGGCTGATCTCCTTTCTTCTTTCTTTGAATTTGAAGAGGCGGGGGTATCTCCCTTGCCCCCAGCTTTCTTTAGGGCTGTCGAAAAGTCCACGGTATTTACTTCTCGTGACCCGGTGTTTTCGTCTTTAGGAGATTTACCCCTTCCATATGAAGAAGTGGGATTTTCGGCAAAGAAGATTTCTATCTCCGCCACTGCGCTGTTGAGATGTTCAAATGTCCGAATATTGGCCCCTAAGAGCTTTTCCTTGATTTCTGGCTTCAGACTTCTTTGGCATAGTTTCACCGTATCTTCATGTGCCGGTGGTTGTTCACATTTCATGCTCATGTCACGCCATCTTTTGATGAAATCCAGAGCAGACTCATTTTTGTTTTGCTTTAGAGATATAAGCTCTGCTAGGGTGACCCTCCTTTCTGTCACCCTGAAGCGTTCATAGAATTTTCTTTGCATATCTTCCCAACCAACTATTGAGTCGGGCTTCAACCGGGCATACCATTGAAAAGCTGGCCCAGTAAGTGAGTTTGAAAAGTACTTTAAAAGGTATGACTCTTCAGTTGCCAGTTCTGCCATGCTGCTCAGGTAATGAGCTATATGTTCATGAGGTGACCCATCCCCATTGAATTTTGAAAATTTAGGGACCTTTGGGTGTTCTATTGGGAGCTTTTTGAAGAGATGGTGTACAGGGTATGGTACCCTGTATAGGTCATAGGTGGCAGGCCCCTCATTCTGCTCAGCTATCTTTGCTTCAATCATTTGTTCAATCATGGCCCTCTGAGAGACCATTGTTCTTTCAAATGTAGTATTCAATTGTGGCGCATCATGCCTTTGTTCTGCAACATGCACCTCTTGAGTTTCTTCATGGCATGAATTTGGATTCATGAATTCTGCCCGGGGTGTGCTTGGTGGCACGTTCCCAGGCTGGGGTGCCATTATAGGCAATACTGGCTGGCTTGCTTGTTGAAGTTGCTGAGGTTGCAATATATGTTGTGCCTGTTGCAGAGGCTGTAGTGATGGCAGTGGCGCTGCCATTTCCAATTGTTGCATAAGGCTTTCCAACATGGCCTTTAGCTTTCGATTTTCTTGCATTACCATTTCTAGATTTGGTGATGAGGATACCCTGATATTAGGGTTTTCAGCTGGTCGACCCTGATCCAGAGGGTGACTTGATGTGGTGGCAATGTCGGCAGCCCCCATGCCTCCTTCATTTTGGTGTGGTAAGTCCTCTTCCACATTTACCCGGTCAAGCCAGGCCCGAGCTTGCTCCCTTCTGTGACTAGACACTGTGGGATGCTGCTCCATATTTGAAGCTTCTGCCTGGTCAGCTATTACAGGCAGATTGATGTTAGAGGCATAACATGTGTATATGCGCATGCCTTCTTCAGTGATTTGCACTGTTCTTCTTTTCTTCTGCCTAGGGCGTACAGCGGCACCCAGGCGCTGGAAGACTGATTTTCTAGGGACATCATCATCCCTCTTGTGTTCTTCTGACTTGAAATTTTGCCCTGTCTCCGGGCTTGCTTGTCTTCTTTCTTGATATACCCCTTTCCTTTTAGATCCTCTTTGCAGATCAACTGGTAAAGAAGGGATGCATTCTTTAGTTCGATACTCTTGGGAAGACTCCCTTTGTCTTTCTTGGACTTTTCTTCTCCCGAAGGTTTGCCAGTTTGTTGGGTCCTGCTCCATGACCATTCTTACATTCTTTCGCCCTATTAGAGACTCTAGGGCCCTCGTCCTTCTGAGTTCTTGAGCTTTTTCTTTGGTAACCCACACCTGCTTAACACGAGGCGGGCTATATATCTCATCATTTCCAGCATTGGCTTTGTATTTCTTGAAGCCAATGTCGTCAAATTTGTGGTTCTTGGTTTCCGCTTTCCTCCATTGTTTCTTCATATCTTTTACTTTAAAGCTTGGCTTGCCTTGCCGCACTTTAGGCAGTATGCCGAAATTGTTCTTTACCTGTACAGTAGCTACACGTCGCTCCGGTATCATTAGGGTTTCACTGTCGTCCAGGCGGATCCGGAGATTGCCAACTCGGACAGTCTTGCCAGAACTTGAAATGCCACGTGTTGTGGGCTTCTTGCTAGACTTGCATCTTCTGTTCTTTCCAACAGTTGGAGTGTTGGTGAAGTTGATAGCATAGGTTGTAAACATCTGCACCAAATTAGCCTCCTGAGCTTGAGGCTCTTCCTTTGTCTTGTTTGTTTCATGGGCCTTAGCAGCAGGTAGCACGGCTGGTATCACGCCCAAGAAGTATGGAGACTCCACCACTAGGGGAAAGGCTCCAAACCTGGTTGGTGTTGTGAGGTAGCCATTTCTTATGTGGTCCTGGACCACCAGTGGGCCGAAGACCACGCCCGGAGTATGAGCAAGGGCCGCCATTGCAAGACCTGCACAGAAAAAGTATGATGTGAGTACATCTTATTGTTAGGGTATTGTCTGATGGAGAGATGAAGGGAAGGGAGGTCCCCAGCAGAGTCGCCATCTTTGTGAGAATTGTTTTTTAACATTTTAAATTTTTAAATTTTATCTTTGGATTTGATTTTATTTGTGGTTCTTTATTTATTTACAAGGACATGGTCTTATTTAGTTCATTTGACCTCCCCCACTAACCGTAGCTAGTGTTAATTATATCAGCACAAAGGCTGAATACCCTTGATTAACCATCAGACAAACCCTTAGAAACAAGAGAATATGACTCACATTTGAATGAGATGAATTACACATGAAAGAGAACATGGTTGCAAACATGCAATCTATTTTTTTGGAATTTTGTTTATATTTATTTCATTTTTTATTGATTTTTAAATGTGTTTTCCCATTTTTTTGGTATTTTAGAATTATTTATTTATTTAAGCATTTTTGTTATTTATTTATTTACATTATAATTATGTGAATTAAATTAACATTTTTATTCATTTATTTGATTTAAAAGGTGTTTAACTTAAGGTGGATTAAAATTGATGTGAAACATAACTTGTTTGTTGATTTTATGTTATTGAAAATTAAAGAATAATGTTTGGAAAATATTTCGTTAATGCTTGTCGAAAACTTGGTTGATTTTGACTAGGAAATTACGTAGTGCTACGTTTTAAATAAATGTGACGTTACATGAAATAATTCATATAACGCATTATTGGATGATTAAAAAATAGCCCAATGGGCCCAATAAATCACACAAGTTAATTCGCTAATTGTTGGCCCAATAAGCACAAAATGTCTTGATTAATTATGTGACAGTACAAGTCCGGCCCAATAAGGAGTACTAGGCCCAATAAGAAAATTGGCCCAATAAGAAGAAGTCCAATGGACCTTGCTTTGAACTTGAGAAAATTGGATCGTGCCTTGCACGATACTCTTTAGGGCTGCCTTGCAGACCCTTTCCCAGACCGCCTTGCAGTCTTTTCCCAGAGCCTTGCTCTGATTTTCAAACTTCAAAAATCCTCCCCCCTTAGCCTGGGGCGCCCCCCTCCTTTTATAGTGCCTGGGCAAGGGACGCCTTGGCGGAAGGTCTGGCGCACTCCACGGAGCTCTGCACATTAAAATAGGGGTTTTTATGCAATTTTCCATTGCGTATTTGCACTTTAGCCCCCCCCCCCATTTTCTTTTTTCTTTCTTTTCTCCCTTTCCTTCTTTCGGCCGGACCCTTCCCGGGTTGGCTCTGTGCGAAACAGAGCAGGGAGGGAGAGGGCGACGGCGCACCCCCCTTCCTCCTTCTCTCCTTCCGGCGGCGGCTCCCCTAGGGCACAGCAGCAGCGGCGGTGGCGGGGTGGTCCACCTGCAGCGGCGGCGAAGGGAGGCCGGCGGCAGCCTTGAGCAGCAGCGGCGCGGGCGAACGGGGTGGAGGCCGCGAGCGGCAGCGGAGAAGGGAGGAGGCCACGGCGGCGGCTCTGGGCCCCGGCTGCAGCAGCGGGCAAGGGACCCTGCGCCGGGACCCCCCACCTCCTCTTCCTTTCTTCTGCTGGCCGCGGTTGAGGAGGAGAAGGGGTGGCCGGTTCCATCAGGTACTCCCCTCCCCCTTCTCTATCTCCTCCGTTTTCTTCGTTTCTTCCTCGTGGGAGGTCAGACCAAAAAAATATGGCACAACACATAGTTACGTGGAGGAGAAAAAAAATAGTCAATATGTGCTAGATCCATTGTAGAAGCAACTTATAGAGGTATGGCACATGGCACAGAGGGTGCAAAGTTATTATGGTCAAAGATCATGCTCAAGGATATTGGTTTGAAGTTTAACTTCCACTGAAACTCTATTATGTCAACAAACCTGCCATAAGCATTGTCAACAACCCAGTTTAGAATGACAGGACAAACTATATTGAAATTGATAGGGCCATTTTATCCACAAAAAGCTTGGTTCTGAGAAGCTGTGCTTATTTAAGCCAGCAATTTGTAGATGTCCTCAAGAAAGGGATGTCTCAAGAAGTCTTCATGTCTACTCTAGGCAAGCTGAACATGTTCAATCTCCATGATCAGCTTGAGGGTAGAGTAGGAGTTAGTATTCTATTATAGAATAAGGTTTTTTTTTAAATGTCCTATTATAGAATAAGGTTATTATGGTCAGGTCATAATTCTTCTTCTGAATGTCCTAGTAATAAAAAAGGGGATGAAAGAGTGACAGTTGGAATTGAATAAAAGCCAGATTATCAACCTCCTCTACTTAGATTTGCAGCTGCATCTCTCTATCTATCTCTCTCTTTTTTGCCTCTTCTGCATCGACAAATGACCATTCAACTTGTTTGTGACATAGAGGTATGATCAACACAGAAATAAGACTTGGAGGACCAGATCCCAGAATCTTGATCAGGCATCATGTGAAAAAACCAATATTCTACTAGCACTGTTTAAAGTATATTCATGAAAACTGTTTCCCCTCTTTGGGATGAGTAGAAAACCCAGCTCACTATGCATTCTTCTGAGGTTGAACAAGCCCCAGCCCTCTGTCGTACTGAAATGTGGGCTGTTCAGGAACTTCAGCATCTGTAAACTCGTCCAATTAAAAAAAAATGCGGTCTATGATAAAGAAGGACAAGAGAATTGTAGAATCTTAGGCTGCAACTTATATACGCACATAAGAAATCTGATCTGTGGCAGCGTCAAAAGGATGTAAACATCTTGATAGAGAAAAACGCAAAATATTACAGGTTTTAAAGTTAATAATAAAGCAAAATATGTGTAACAAACTAAAATTCAAGAGCTATTGACAATTTATTTGGTCTTGGATAGTATTTCAAAGAAAGGAAGATATTTCCACCTGGAAAGTCTCCACTTTGAATGGAAATTCTCTGGTCGCTTGTCGAGCTTGACTTGTTGGTTTGTCTCCCAAGATTAATATCAACCGCTGGAAAGCTTCGAACTTAAGCTTATCAAGTATGCCACGGAGAGTTGCTAGTTTGAACTTACCAGGTCCACAAAAGATAACAATAACCTGAAACACATAAATTTTGCTGATTATTTGGAAGTACAACTTACCACATGCACAAATACTTTGAATGCTTTAAACAAAAAGAAAGGGAACATGTAGTAGGTGTGAGATCGGCAGTCTTCCTCCACCGTTCCCCGCTGTGCCTTCAAAGGAGAGGTTGCCTAATCTCCCACATTGCCTTATCACCCGTAGAAAGTTTACATGCCCTAGTGCAAGAATGCTAAAGACGATAATAACTATAAATTCCAACGTAAGTGAGAAGAGAAAGAAACCGATTGTTGTCTCGTTTCTAAGAAGACCCTAACCACATGCACCCAAGAGCCAAGCCGAAAAGTCACTTCAGAAAGAAACCAGTTTCATAAGATGGACAGAGGAATAGAAGGGCACAAAAGGAGCGGGCGGGGTCATCACCTCACCTTGATGGACGGGTCGGACAGGCGCGGGGCGGACACACGGATGTTGTCGGGTTTCGGTTGCTCGCCGTAGAGGGCGCGAAATTCAGAGAGTGTTTGCTCGATTTCCGCAACCGGTACTGCGTAGCCCCGGTCGCGGAGCATCTCCAGAACTGTCCGCCGGGCCAAGAAGTAGCGATGGCTCTCCACGCTGCCTTGGTCGATGAAGCTGGCCAGGCACTCGCCGCTCCCGTCCATGCCTGTACTCTAATACGCCGTTTTCCTGCCGACGAGCGCGGGCGTTTTCTGCTTGCAGACGAAAGACGAAAGCGAATGACAGGTTTTGAGAGGGGGAACAAAATCACAAAGGACCAATTATTTAAATATTTTTAAATTTTTTCATATTCAATTATATATCTTTAAGTTTTGATTATTAAATTATATATTTCTCAAATTGAAAAAAATCATAAATTCTAGGGGAATTAATTATTAGTCTCTGGCAATGATCTGACACTATTTTCAGGTCCCAATCAGATTTTTTCGCACCATTCGATCCCTACTTTATGCAGGATGTATTTTTAAGTCTCTGTTGATAACCCCCGTTATCCAAAAGTGTGTAACCGTTATCCCAAAAGTATGTAACTGCGTAAGTATGTACTTACACAGTCACATGTATAACTGCGTAAGTATGTAAATCATGTAACTATATAAGTATGTAATTACATGTTTATGCAGTTACACATGTAACTCTGTAACTACATAGAAAATTTATAAGTTTGTAACTATGTAATTATGGCTTACCTAGTTACAGACTTACATAGTTTCAGAAAGATTTACCTAATTATTAGGGCTTACCTAGTTACCAAAGGTTACCTAGGACTTACCTAGTTACAGAGTTACATGTATGTAAGTGTGTAATTACACATGTACATACTATGTAACTACACATACACATGTAACTCTGTAAGTATGTAAGTACATAATTTTTTACGCATTAAGTTTGTAATTATTTCTTCATGTAACTATGTAACAAGGTATGAAGTAATTACATAGTTAAATATGTAATTGCGTAAGTATATATTTACAGAGTTACATGTATAATTGCGTAAGTGTGTAATTCCTATAACTGTGTAAGTATATAATTATATACTTATGCAATTACACATGTAACTCTGTAACTACATAGAAATTTTATAAGTTTGTAACTCTGTAATTAAGGTTTACCTAGTTACAAATTTACATAGTTTTAGAAGGATTTACCTAGTTATCAGGACTTACCTAATTACCAAAGGTTATCTAGGGCTTACCTAGTTACAGAGTTACATGTGTAATTCCTGTAACTGCGTGAGTATGTAGCTACAGAGTTACATGTGTAACTCTGTAACTACATGTGTGTAATTACACATGTACATACTATGTAACTACACATACACATGTAACTCTGTAAGTCTGTAAGTACATAGTTTTTTTATACCTTAAGTTTGTAATTATTTCTTCATCTAACTATGTAACAAGGTATGAAGTAGTTACACAGTTAAATATGTAACTACGTAAGTATATATTTACAGAGTTACATGTATAATTGAGTAAGTATGTAATTCCTATAACTATGCAAGTATATAATTACATACTTATACATTTACACATATAACTCTACAACTACATAGAGATTTTATAAGTTTGTAACTATGTAATCAGAGCTTATCTAGTTACGTACTTACATAGTTTCAGAAGGACTTATCTAGTTATCAGGGATTATCTAGTGACCAAATGTTATATAGGGCTTACCTAGTTACATGTGTAATTTCTGTAACTGCACAAGTATGTAATTCTTGTAACTGCGTAAGTATATAGTTACAGAGTTACATGTGTAACTCTGTAACTACATGTAAGTGTGTAATTACACATGTACATACTATGTAACTACAAATGTAATTATGTAACTATACATGTAATTACAGAGTTACATAGTATGTAACTCAGGGATTCTGTAATTAGGTAAGTCCCTGATAACTAGGTAATTACAGAGTTACAGAAGGGCTTACATGCGTAAGTGTGTAATTACTAATTACACTTGCAACTCTGTAACTAGGTAAGTCCCTGGTAACTAGGTAAGCCCTTCTAAAACTATGTAAGTCCCTTCTTCTATAATTTTATAACTCAAGGACCTAAAAATAATTCCCCCAAAATTAGGGATTGATTGATAATTCTACCAGTAAGTAAGTAAATATTTATTTTTATAAATTATTAAGTATTTACAAAGTTACATGTGTAACTGCATAAGTATGTAATTACATACTTACACAGTTACATGATTTACATACTTATGCAGTTATACATGTAACTGTGTAAGTACGTACTTACGCAGTTACATACTTTGGGATAATGATTACACACTTTTGGGATAACGGAGGTTAATAGTAGAGATTTAAAAATAAATCCTCCATAAAACAAGGACCGGACGACGTGAAAAAATCTGACGAAGACCTGAAAATTATAATGTCAAATCCCTGCTAGGGACCAACAGTTAATTCTCTCTAGATTCTATCCCTGCCGTTAATTGACCATGAACATCAGACAAATATTTCATCGTCAATTAATAGAATTGTTAAAAAAAATGATATTACTAAACTAACTGTCTCCTCTCTCTATCTCGATCGATCGATGGGGGAGATAGAGAACACACATGGGGCGCCGGCAGGAGTGTGGTCAAAGCTGGGGGGGGGGAGCCGTTCCATTCCCCATCGGCGATGTTCGTCACTATCTGTCTCTTCATGTAGTTCACAGCGCAGAGAAACCTTACAGAGTCGATGACCCCGGCGTCGAAGACCAAGCCTGGGTCGAGGGCCCTGTTGGGGTCGAGGTGGCTGGAACCCATGGTTGCGTGTGGGCATGCCATGGATAGGGGTGTAAACGATCCGAGTCGAGCCGAATAGTTCTCTGCTCGAACTCGACTCGGTCAATTACAATCATGTTCGAACTCGGCTCGATACTCGTCGAGTATCTACATTTCTGTTCGAACTCGGCTCGATTCATTTTTTAAGCGTTCGAACTCGACTCGACAAACGACTCGTTTACATAAACGAGTTTGAACTCGAGCGTAATCTGAACATAAACGAGCTCAAACTTGCACCCTACTCGGTTAAAATTTAAACTTTTTTTTAACTAGATAACTCAGTTAAAATTAACTGAGTCTAACCCGATTCGAACCCGAGTTCGCATCCAAAAGGTTGAAGGCAACACGGTTGAGGAAGGGGTTGCGGACTCCCTTTTCTAAAGGCCCAAGTCCTCCAGGGAAAACATGTATCCGATATGGGATTAAGGAGAAGGCAAACCAGTGGAGCGCCGGTGCTAGCGTGGGCGGGGTGGGCGGGGTGGGCGGCAGGGGAAGAGGCCGAAGAACACCACGCTGGCACCGCGGATGGTCCGGCACCGTCGGGGTCCCGGGGAGGGGCCGGAGGGCCACTGTGACTCTACGCCGGCGCCGCCGGGGTCCACACCGTCGGAGAGCCACCGCGGATGGTTCGGCACCGGGGTCTCGGGGAGGGGCCGGGGTCCACACCTGGGAGCTCCGTCCGGCACCGACGGGAGGTCCGCCGTGGTCTCCAAGGATTCTGGCTGCTCGATGCTCCCCTGGCCGCGTAGCCCATCCCGGGTCTCGCCTGCACAGGCGGGATCGGGAGGAAGAAGATGAGCAGGCGGTGCCTGCTAACCCTGCAAAATCCCATTTTATACATATGCCCTTATTATGTTGGTTTTATTGAAATCAGATTTTTTATATATACTTTATTTATGTGATTTGTGTACTCACCCTTTAACATTTAGCCTTTTATATTTAAGTCCCCATAAATATTTCATATTTTTCATAATAATTTTATATATTTTAATAACATATATTTAAACAAATTATTAATGAATATTTAAACAAAGTTTTTAACGAGTATTTAATCGAGCTCTTAACAAATAATTAAACGAGTTGTTCGCGAGCATAATCGAGTCGAGCTCTCATGTGTTCAGACTCGGCTCGTTTATGAACCGAGCTTTTTTTTTTGTTCAAACTCGACTCGTTTATTAAATAAATGAGCCAAATCGAGTTTGTATCGAGCCGAGCTCCGAGTTGTTCGTCGAACGTATCGGCTCGTTTACACCCCTAGCCATGGACGTCCCGTGTATGACGTTAAAAGGGCTAAACTTGTCCTTGCCAGAGAATATGGTGGTCAGCGGCTACTAAGATTATGTTTGGTATTTGATAAATTTGAGATAGAATGAGATTATCCTCAAAATTTTGAGGTGACTAAGGTGGCGAGGAAGGAGAACTTGGTGAACTGCTCCAGGTAGTACCCATGAGAGACGAAGATGGTGACAGGCAACTTGCGTTCTCTGGTGTGTTGTTCACGATCTGTCTTGCCCTGAGATGGGCCAGCGGTGCGAAGCCAAGTGGAGAGTTGTGTTTTGCAACCAATGGGGAAAGCAGGCCAACTGTCGCGGAATGCTCGACGAGGCAGTTTTGGCACAATTTGAGTCACGATAGTGGTCGGAGGCCGACTGTGTGAGTGTGGTGGGGGTGTGGCCGACCAACTGGGTGGGCTAGTTGTGGTGCCTGCAGGAGATGTTGACGTGAGTGGGGGGAGCCATTTGTTTGGTTAGTATTTTCATTCTAACTTCAAGGACGAAGTTTTCTTTTAGGGGGAGAAGGTGTAAGGCCTTCGAATTTTTTTTATATTATGCTTATTTGATGTTGTGCATATTATAATTTTTACTTACTTATGTGCATATGTATATATATATATATATGTTTTTTTCTGTGTATATAATGTATTTATTTAAATGTGCATATAGTATTTAATTATTGATGTGGATATTTTATTTATCTATTCTATGTATGTAAGTTTATTGATATTTCTGTTTTCTACCGAAATCCCTGTTAACGTCAACATCCCTTGACGTTAAGGGAAAGTTGACGGCAACTTGTGTTCCGTTGACTGCATGGCTTTGGGAGATTGACGTCCAGATCGATGGACGCTGACTTCCTATTAACGGCAGCAAAGTGGCCGTTTATTTCTCCGGTTATGTTGCGATTCCAGATCTGAAAATTGCTAAATTTTCTCCGGGTTCTTGATTAGGAAACTATCCCCAACAATAGGAAAACCTAATCCTAGGCACACCCCGACCCTTAAACATATAAAACCTAGGTTTTCTTTCGGCGATCTACTACGACTGGAAGGACCTCTTGCCATTGAAGAATCTTTCCCGACTTCAAGAGAATCATCAGTACAGGCGGGAAGACCAATTTGGGGTTGCAAAATCTCTCCTTCTTGGCTTGGCCGAGGAGGGCTTCTTCGACAAATCAACCCTTTAGAAATTTATTTCTAGGCAAGTAATCGAGGGGTATCATCCCTAGACATGTCCTTTAGGTCTTAGGTATTTTTACATATTTTATTCGTGTCTTGGAACCCCCAATTCTCCTTTTTATTTGAGTTCGGTCTGCACTTCTGCAGACAGGAGGTTGACGGCAACCTTGTTGCCGCCAAGTTCCTGAGTTGACAGTAGCATCTTTTGTCGTTAACCCTTGTTGGCAGCAAGGCACTTGTCGTCAAATTCATCTGTTTTCTGCAGAATTATATGTTGATCTCTGTACTGTGATTTTCGACTGTTTAGAGGTCTGTGCTTGCTGTAAAAATTAGGGTTTGTCAGGTATGGTCTAAAGGTCATATCATGAGGTTCTTTCAATTTTCTGAACATAATTATATTTAATATAAATACTATATTGATGAAATAAGCATGCTTTGACTGTGTTTAATTCGGAATAAATAGTTTTGTTGCATGTTATGGTTACATAAAATTTTCATGATCTTAGAGTGACTGTTTTCATGTTTTAGAACTATTGGAATCAATTGTTTTGGTGTGGACCACGTTAAAGTGAATTTCTTGTTAAATTTGTATGAAACCTGTTTAAATTGTTAAAATTAGTTTTACTATTGTGAAAAATATGAAAAATTAGACATGTGACACATTATATGTATGGAGTCTGTGATAAAAATTTGATACTGTTTTGAGTCTCGTGGATATAGTTTGCTTTTAACAAGGGTAATTAGACCTTATTAAGCATGTTGATTTAAATCATGTAAATCTCAGTGTTTAGCAGCATGATTAGGTACTGTTATGGTTAATTTAACACTGTGAATCAGTCATTCTGAGTTTTGTAAACTGAAACATGTATATTTGTTTAAAGTGCATGTGAATGAGTTAAATAGTGCATGTGAATAATGTAAACCATGTGATTAAGTGTTAATGTGCAATATGTGCCGAGATTGACACTGCTACCATAGAAGGCTGTGGAGCCGTACTATAGAAAAGTCCCTATGGGAATGGTCATTGTGTATGTGATATCCTGTGGGCATCAAGATGAAATCCTGGAGTTGGACAAGTACCACTGGTTAGGGTGGAGAGGGCTTCTCCCGGTTCTGCACAGTTACCAAGATTCATCACTATATTGCCTAGGTGACGGGTATGTGTTATGTGAATGTGTGTCCTTCTTTATGGTGGTTCGGACTATGTGACACGGAAAATTAAGTGTAAAAGTGTGAAAAATATAAAATGTGCAATGTGAACATGTGATAATGTTATGTGAATGTGATAGCATGTGAAAAGGTGTGAAACCATGTGAATGAGAGTTATTTATATTGAAACAACAAGCTAAAGATGTGTATATGTGTTATAAATACGTGAGAAAATTGTTAGATATCATGCTAGGATTGCTAATTACCTTGTGCTAAATTCCATGCTTTATTTGTTTAAGAATATGGTTAATATGAGTTGTAATTAGCAACATGAATCATGTTACATGTTATGTGTAGAAAGCATGTATAGGTTATTTATGCTTAACTGTCATGAAGAATGTACCATGTATTTCTCTTATTGTTTAAAAGACTAGCATGTGTATGTGATATGTGTAAGGATATGCCTTTAGGTTGCTTGCTGGGTCTTTCTTTTTTGAAGACTCATACTTGCTTTGACATATAGGTGAGACAGGTGTCCCCGTACTTGAGGGGGACATAGTGAGGAGTGACTCCGAGCACGAGGAGTAGCTGCTTTTGTAGAGATTGCTGCGTAGTTGGCTTTATTTCATTAGCATGTGAACAATGTCATTATGTTATTCATATGAACTTGTAATATTGTGGACATTGTTATTTCTTTTATTGCTATATAGACTGTGGAATTATGTGAATGATGATGGAATAAGATTTTTTTTTTTTATTTCCGCTGTACTCTTTTGTCATTTATGTACATCTCGACCTATTGTGTTGTGTTGGGTAAATGTCCCACTGTAATGACGCCCTTTATATCGATGTGGATTGGTATAATCATACTGATATAAGGAGGGTCGTTACAACCTTCCCACCCCTCCACAGGATGATCCATCATATGTTCACTACTCTCGTCGCTCCAAAAGATGGAAGTCGAGAACTTGTCACCGAAGTCCACGAAAGCTTGTTCCACTACTTCCTTCTGGGCCAGCAGATTAATTTACCCAATCTAATGCTTGACCTCATTAAGCAATGCTTCAACAATCCCAAGATGTCAATGCCCTATGCTTGTCCTATTACTTCCCTTCTATCTTTTATTGGAATTCAATTCACTGCGAGTGAGACTATCACCCTCAAGACACGGAATGCCTATGACATTACCACTGCCCATTGGATGGGCTACAAGATGGTAGATGGGAGAGTCACCTGGACTCTCAAAGGGATAGAGCCGGAAGAAGAGGAAGCCACTGACGATGATGAGGAAAGTGAAGAGGAACATCATCGGGAACCAATGGATGTCCAGGGTGATGATGAAGGTATCCCTGCTAAGCAAGTTCATCAGCCTGCTCCTCAAGACCTAGAGGACTTTATGGCAGATCAAATGGCTCAAATTACCCAGCACTTTAATGCAAGATTTGATCAGCTCACCATGCACGTCAACATCCGGATGGATGCACTTGAGGACAGTCAAGCTCAGATTCAGCGACAACTTACCCAACTCTCTACTGATCTTCATAGACTCCGTCATCCCACTACTCCTGGGAATGACAATCTTTAGAGTGTCTAGGGTGTACTTCAGTATTTCCTGTTGTGGGCTTATGGGTTGTCAGTCATGTCATTTCTGAATTTCCCTTTTTGCAATGTAATGGTTGTCTATGTACTGTGTGCACTTCAAATTTCTTAATGAAATCACAGTTTATCTCTTCTATGAGTTCGTGCTTGAATTATCTTTTTGAATGTTGTCAAAAAGGGGGAGACATCAATTGTGTTTTTGTCATCATCAAAAAGGGGGAGAATGTTGAGTTATGATTGGCATGATGATTGACTTGATGCTTAAATATTTTTTATAATGACATAATTGATGTTGAGAAGACATGATAAAATGACATGACACTATGAAAAAATGCACAATACATATGCCTTCATGAGATCTTATTTGAAGCTTATTTTGTGTAGGAAATCAAGTGAAGAATGGAGGTACACATCAAGAAGCAATCTCAAGTAAAAATGATATGAAAAACACAGGAAACAACTAGCTGTCGATAGGCCCAGACCCATCTGTCGACAACCAATGAAGATGTTCATCAGACAAGGTTATGGAAAACAAGAATAAACAATATCTGTTGACAGACAAGTTTCATCTGTCGACAGACCAATTCATCCTGTCGACAGTAAGAGTTCACCTGTCGACAGCTCAGCCTTCTGGTCAGAAACATGGTTCTGGAAGACTCAAGTGCTGTAGTACATGTCGACAGCCGATGGTCATCTGTCGACAGGCGCAAGTTAAGTCACAACATGTGACAGACATGTGATCTCTATTAGGGTGTCCTCTTCTCTCACGAATCCCAAGTCTTGGACACTCCTATATATAGATCTTTTGGACCCATTTTCACAGCAAGAAGCCTCCACACCGAACCCTAATCCAAGAACAAGAAGAAGAAAGTTTCTCTGCTTCTCTGCTTCAAGTATCCGACCTGATCAACGAGAGATCTCATCTCAGAAGAGGAGTTGAAGCAGATTCGTCCACAAGTCTCAAGTTTCGTCATCATCATCTGATCTTCATCGACGTGAAGCTTGAAGTTCATCTAGATGAAGAATCTGAAGAGTTCATTCATTTGATTTGTTCCTCAACTCTGAACTCTTCCTCCATTTTTATTCCTTTACTTGTGTGTGTGTTGTTGGTTTGAGCAGTCCTTGCGCTCAACCCAAGTGTGTGTGGTTGATCTGAGATCGTGTTTGTCTCAGACATCGTGTGTGTGTTGGTGTTTGGGTTGAACTTGCTTGATAAGCATTTTACCATGTGTGTGTGTGGACGGTGGACGTAGGATACACAAGTTGTGTAGTCCAAACCACCTTAAATCTTCGTGTCATGTGGTTTGCATTGATCCATCGTTAGATGTATGCTAGGCACAAATATTTGTTCACACATCCTTCGTACTGCTAATCTTCTAAACGCACTCTACACACACATCTAAGTTCAAACTTGGTCCATATCCTTTTAAGTTTTTCTACAGTCAGTCTTAATCTAAAAAAGAAGGTCAGCTTGCTTTTATTTGGTAGTAATCTATTCAACCCCCTTTCTAGATTACTGTTTTAATTAATTTTGCACACCTTTCATAGTCATCACAAAAAAGGGGGAGATTGTTGAACCACTCTTATACTTATCCTTATTATTTTGGTGATAACAATACCCATACTTATTATTTTGGTGATAACAACACTCAGACTTATCTAATCGTCCTTAATATATTTCAATATCATTATTTATCTCATGAATATTATAATTTCCATCGCTTCATAAAGATTTACACTGATTTGTAACTTAGTAGTTTGAAATTCAACTTCGTCATGCATGTTTTGATCATGTTCAGTCGATGCTTACTTCGTCATATCTAAAGTTAACTTTGTCATATCTGAAACTACACTTCGTCATGCATGCTTTTTTTGTTGTGATCAGTTAAAGTCCACTTTGTCATATACGAAGCTAGCTTCATCACATCCAAACTTCTATACGAAGTTCACTTCGACCGACAATGTTGATTTCTGTATATCCAAAGTTACACTTCATCATATACGAAGTTTTACTTCGACCGACAGCATTATGAACTATTTTATACAAAGTTCCACTTTGTCATATACAAAGTTAACTTCATCATATCCAAAGTTTAACTTTGACCGACTGTGTTGTTTTCCATTCTATGCAAAGTTACACTTCGCCATATCTGAAGCTTTAACTATGACTGACTACATTGTTTTGATTAATACAACTGCTTAATTAATGAGTGCATATCTTTCTGCTTAAATAATCTTCAAATGCACTATAATAGTATCACAAAAGAATATATTTCATAAACACTATGTATGGACGATGCATATGTTCTTCTACTTGTAAATTTTTCTAAGTCCACAATCTATATTGTATATCATACCTACTCTGACTCTTTTAAAGTCAAAGTATGATATCAACTTCTGTTAACAACTATACTTAGATTTTTGTAATGACTCTTAGCATATTTGTATATCAATCAAGTATTATCATTAATGTTGTTCTAGTCATTCTTTTTATCCTTATGGATTCATTCAATGAATATATTAACACATGATTTACACTGTGATATTCTTTCTATTATCTGAACAATAATGAAGGTTGTACTTCTCTACATTCTTTATTTAATATTTCCTATTATAACGATATCTGAAGTTCAGATTCACAATGAGTTTTTCAAGACAGCTACATGTCTCACAAAGACATCTGTAAGCGTCCTTCAACATGCCAAGTTTTCAAAATTTAAGAAAAAAGCTCATTTGTAGTTGTACTGCGTGCCAAGCAGGTGTCCATACCTCTTTGAATGCTCACCTACCCAGTACTGTTCAAAGGATAGACTTTCTCTCTAGAACTGGTAGTTGTCTCTTAATTTCTTTTCGTCAGAACTCCATGTTTTAAGGAAAAGCCTTTGCATAACCCATACAAACATCTGCCTATCTTTAAATGCAATATACATCTGTTTGTCTGAAATATTTTATGTGATATTTTATTTTATATATCTTGGTATCTTTCCTACCTACGGAAGTATGGAGGTACCTGTATATTTGTCTTGACTATGTAGAAACTCAGCTACCTATAGAAACATGCAAGCTATCTTTCAGTTATGGGCATGGTACTTGAAGTGCTGTCAAATAGAACCATGAAGCTATTTGTGTATCCTGAAGTCGTTGAGACTCAAAGACCTGATGATGGACATCTCAAGCAGTCTCAAGTCACAACGCCCAGAATTCAAACGGCTACATTCAAATGGGAGAAAAGACTGAAGGTTATATAAGGAGCTGAAGTTTGAAAGACACAAACATAGAGACACATGAGTGAGTGTACACAACTACAAGTAAAGAAGAGAAGTCTCCACACTCACTGAAAGGAGAAGAGCTTACAAGATCTCAAGAGAGCCAGTTGTTCAAGCTTCGACTTCCTGCTCTCTTGCTTTCAGAAGTTCTTGGGTGGCTTTCATTGTTATCGATTTTCTCAGTCCACCCTCTTGAATCAAAAATAGTTAGATCTGTCATTTCTATTTGTTATCTCTGTCTGATCTCTTGTGTTTGCTCATTCTCTGAGCTGACACACTATGTTCATTTCAGTATTGTAACCCGTAGGGGGTTTGTTCACTACAGTTCCCCTTTTGTAGAAGGGAGGGCCTACTGCTATAAGAGGCTGTAATACCCCTCTATGTGTTGAGCAACTATCCCTAAAAATATTGCTAAACATTTATCATGTTTTTACTATGACAAAACCTTTTAATATATCTTTTTACTACCATTTATGAAAATTAAAAGGCTTTCATATGTATATATACTGTAATATATCCTAGCCAAAATTTATGCTTACACAGAATCTAAGTATCAACACAAACGAAATTTCTCAAAGTCCACAACGTATACTGTATATAATACTAACTTCGACTCCCGACTCCGACTCTAGAAAAGTCAAAGTATTGCTTCAATTGATGAACAAACTGGTAGTACTCCGACTCCTCAAAAGTTGAAGTTTGGCATGACTCCGACTCCTCAAAAGTCGAAGTCTTTATACCGATTGCCTATCCATTGAGCCTCACTCCGACTCCTTGAAAGTCGAAGTCTGACTGACTCCGACTTCTTATAAGTTGAAGTCTACCCAGACTCCAACTCTTGGAAAGTTGAAGTATGACTTGTTTTGCTCTAACTTCGACTACCAAAAAGTCGAATTATGATGTACTTTACTCCGACTTCTCAGAAGTCGAAGTCTCTATCTCTTACTCCAACTCCTCAGAAGTCGAAGTTTGATTCATTGTGAATTCTGTATAGTCAAAGTTCTATTTTCTTTGACTCCGACTGTAACGACCCTCTTTACATCGGTACGATTATACTAATCTACGTCGATATAAAGTGCGCCGTCACAGTGGAACATGTACCCAACACAACGTAGTAGGTAGAGATGTACACAAATAACAAAGAAAAGTACAGCGAAAATGAAAGAAATTCTTATTCCATCATCATTACACACATCCCACAGTCTATATAGTAGCAATGTAAACGGCGTGTTCTTGAATGACAGGGACCAGTACCCAAAGATTTTGTAAATAAAAAATCTAAAATAAATTGAAAGAAAGTTAAATAATAATCTAAAATTTAGTCTTATGTAGAAGTTGATTCTAATACCAATCGTTATCTTATTGACCTTTGTTAAGATGTGTCAATGTACACAAGTATACTTCTACAGGTACACATGAATTAAATAGGAGCATATACTCTGAGATTAAAGAGGAGTATGAAGAACATTTGAGAACTGCTATGTAAGTACTCAGAGATCATTAACTTTATGTAAAACTTAACAAATGTGATTTCTAGCAGGAGGAGGTGTCATTTCTTGGTCACATTATATCTAAGAAACGTATCTCTGTAGATCCTTCAAAAGTTGAAGCAACAAAAAATTGAGAAAGGTCGACGATTGCTTCAGAAATTAGAAGTTTTCTGGTCTTATTGGTCACTATCGTCGCTTCATCAAAGACTTCTCCAAGATAGCAATACCACTAACCAAACTCACAAAAAAGGAGAATCTTTTCATCTGGACGACTGATTGTGAAGGCAATTTCCAATCTTTGAAGGAACACTTAACCACAACACAAGTGTTAGCTTTACCTATAGTCAGAGAAGGATTCGAGGTGTATATAGATACTTTTGGAATCGGTCTTGGTTGTGTTTTAATACAACATGGAAAAGTAATATGCTATACTTTTAGGCAGTTGAAGAGGCACGAAGTGTAGTACCCCAGAAAATTTATTAATTAAAAATTATAGATAAATTAAAATTTTGTCAATTAATAAATCCAAACTAGTTAAAAATGTATGTATCATTATTCCATGCGTATAAACCCATACAAAAATTTCGTAAAAATAGTAGTTATACTTTAAATAATATTCTCTAATGACTCATCAAGAAACTTGGGCATAGAAAAATCATATGGACCAAGTTTAATACTTATTGCGACTTAATATCATAATTGAGGAATAAGTCAGAAAACTCATTATCATATATGCCAAAGTGAATTATAAATCAAAATAAACGTGTGAGTAGACTTTAAATAATATATGTTGATAGCCCATTATGGGAATTAGACCAATGGGCAATTTTGGCCCATAAATAAATTCTCTAATAAAGAGATAATTAAATCTTATTAAATAAATTAAGTAATGGGTTTCCCTAAATGGTCCATACATGAAGTAATGAGCCCTAAAGCTAAATCTCATTGTTGGATGGGAGATAATTAAGCTTAAATTCGTACCTAAAATATTAATAAATAAAAAGGGTTAAGATAATGACTATTTTAACTCTTAATTATCTTAAAAATAATCCTAACCCTAGTCTAACTTAATAGCAATGAAATAAGACTCTATCCTAATCTAAGAAGGAGATTTAGATAAGAGACAATTGGGTTAAATATAGGAGACTCATATTAAATAGGGAAATTCGTAACTATATTATCTCATATTTAAAAAGGGGTAATTAAGACATTAATATGACTCATATATATCTTAAAAGGAGTCCTAGACTTAACCTAATCACTTAGCCACGAAATTGGAGTTCTCCCCAAGCCAAATAGGTGGATAAATGCTAGAAAGGGGGGAGATAAATATGAAAATTCGTAGCTTAAGGAGAAGGAAGAGTTTTAAGAGAATAGAAAACCTATAGCATACAAATACTCTCTTATTTCGTAGCAACCCAACCCTAGATCACTTCTGGAGCTTGGGGGACGAAGAAGAGGAGTCTTTGGACGTGGAGAGCAAGGGGGAGAAGGCTAGGAATGAAGAGCTTCATCAAGTTCTTCATGTTTTCAAACCCTAGGATTCAAAGCGCTTAAAGGTAGGCAATCTCTCAAGCACAAATCAATTAAGTTCGACCATAGGTAGTCCATGTACCCATCTTCAAAAGCCCCATGTTTTCCTCAATTATCATCGTGCCATTTAGGAGTATTTCATGCTCCAATCCCGGTCACGAACATGTATCTGAACCCACTTATTTGCTTTCAATCTATGTATACACTTGATCTCATGCCTTGCAAATTTTATCATAGGTACTGCATGATGTTAGGAATCTAATGGTCCTATTTTCCCTAATTTCTATCATGTACTCCATGCAAATTAAATCAGATTCTATCACTGTGCATGTTTTTAGGTCACCAAAATGTAACATAATCAAAGCATCACTACAAGAAAACCAACTTTTAATGACACTCATAGTTGCGCTAATTGCTGGCCGCCCCTGTTTTCTTTTTTTTTTGCAACACAGTTTATTTTGTTGCCCTTAACTTTTGATACTGTGACGGAATTTTAGGTTCGACGGAATAGGCTTCTTTTGTAGCGAGAGTTAGGTAACCGTCGGAAGGGTTTCTCCTCATCTCGCGGTGGTGTTGCTCCACGGCGCTCCAACTCCCTGCCCCGCAGTCCAAAAATTTCCCTCCCATGGGAAAATTTTTCTCCTCCAAAAATATCCCCAGCCCGCACGTCCCCACGTCTGGGCGTCGTCTCCATCTGGGTGCGGAGGATAGTTTAGGTTTCTGCCCTACTATTTTGGTGTCTCTATGGATGCTTTTTAGGACTTTGGGTTTGATCAAGGCCGGCGCCTCACCTCCTCATGGCACGACTGTAAGATCCTCAGCTGCGCCTTCTCCTCGACCTCCTGATGTGTTTTCCTTCTAACTTTTTTCTCTCCATCTCCCATGGCATTTGATAGGGAACAAGCCCCTCTTTGAGAGGGTGCTTCTAACGGTGGAGGAGAAGGTTCCTTACTAGACGGTGGATCTCGACGACATAGACTCAGTGACAGGACACAGCCTTTACAAGATGAAGCTGGTCAATCTCAGCTATGAGAGCCTCAGCGGTAGGCCATCACGGTCTCACCCCTTCGTGCTTGCCAAACTATCCTTTTTCCCATTTTTTTGGGCTCGGTGAGATAGGTTGGCTCACCTTAGGATCTCCAATGTTGGGATTTCTGGGTTTTGCAGATAGGTTTTTAGAGATCAATCTTGACGGGAAGGTGTCGGTGATCAACTTTAGCGGTAGAAAGTGGATTGCGGACTCTAACATTATCACACAACTAATCGAGGAGAAGCATCTGAGCCCTCCCTTGCGACAGACCTCGAGTTTGCATCTGTGCGCTCCCCCTCTGACGTTTGGCTATATCTTGTGTCCTTATCCTATTTGTCTAGATTATCTATTGTCATATTCTCATCATTTCTGTTCTATTACATGGCTTCATGTTTATATTTTTTGTGTTCATTGTTTCGTAGTTGACACAAATTCATAGGTTCATTGCATATTTAATTTTCTTATATTCTGAGATTCAACCCACTTCATGTGTGTGCTCTTTTCTTTTTTAACGGGTTAATACCTTTGGCATAAAGATTAAAGGTAGTACTCAAATTAAGGTTTAAAATTATTAATAGGTTTGGAGGCTTCCAACATAAAATTAGCATGGTGCTGCATCAAACTGTCTTATTGTAAAAGTATGGCCTTTTATTTTAATTATATAGCACACATTTCTGGTTTCCCCCTTTATAAGTTCTTTTTCTCCTCAAAATGTGTTTTAATTCTTCAGGAGGATCTTCATAAGAACTTATCCATTGACAGATGAAATGCAACAATATCAACAAGGATGTAAAACTAGACATTTATCAATTAATCATGAGATAACGCAATTAAATGCCTTCATCTAAAAGCAAGTCATTTTCAACAATGAGTATTGTTTGACACCAAAATGCACGTCCTCATCTATTAAAAGTGGGTGGCTGCTTCTCCCACATAGGCTGAAGAACCTCACATTACTTAAATTTAGAGGTAGAATTGCAAAAAAGAAAATCCCTATTCTCACATGATGACAATTTTCATAAAAATAGGGACTGTTTGGGTAGAATTGCCAAACAAAAAAAAATCTCCATTCTCACATGATGACAATTTTCAGAAAATGGGGACTGTTCAGTTAATAAAAAATGCCTATTGTAAAAAATATTCATTTATATGAATAATGGTAAAATTGATAATCTTTTATACATAATCTCACGATGAAAAGATATGTGCAAAAATACCTTTATCACTATAATTACCCTAATCCACCGTCAAATAAATCGACTCAAATTAAAATCTAACTATAAGCTAAGAGCATTGCTAATGTCCTTATTTATTACCACGAAAATAACTTGATGGGATTAGTTAAGCCTAAAATTAACCCTATTGCATAAAGGTAATTGCTGAAATATCATTGTATAAGTGCATCATTATTTGTCTTTTTGAAGGCAAGTATAACTACATGTATTTTTGCATGGAACAAGATTATTCTAGTCAAATATATATGAATCATAATTTTATAACCATTTATATGAAATGAGTATTTTTTTAGATACTTCTAGGCTACGAAGTTCCATAAAGATTAAAGGTAGTACTCAAATTATGGTTTAGGTTTGGAGGCTTTCTAGCATGAAATTAGCATGATATGCATCAGCGCCTCATGGAGATTAAAATTTATGAATTCCTGTTACTTTCAAACATGCAATAGCATGGCAAGTTTCTCTTGCAAGTGGTTATGCTTGTAAAATATTCTTGTTGCTACCAATATGCTCTACTGTTTTTGTCAAATTGCTTTAGTTCACGTCTATGCCTATCTTATCTTTGCTACAAAAATCATAGAAAGTCATGGGGTTCAACTGCAAATGATGTTTAGATATAGCACTGACTTCAAGATGAAGTTAAAGAGCTTCTCTTTGATCTCATATTTTGGAGGTCTTAATGCTTGCATATGTATTCTGAGTGGACTTAAGCTTGTTTGGTTTTTGTGATTTCTTTGTTCTGTCTAGATGCTTGATTAGTGAAAAAAGTCTACCTAATTTTTGTAGTTTGGAGAGGATATACATTTTCTTTATTGTGGGTTGTTACCTGATGCATATAGACAATTTTTATACTGTTACCTAATTTTTCTCTTTCATCCTCAACATACTGTGTTGTATGATTATTATTCCCTGATATAGATAATTAAATCTCCTCTCTTATCTAATAGGAAGTGTTTGAATTTATGTACTTGTAGAAGCTAATTGAATTTGAAAGGAAGTGGATTATAGTTGCCATAGTTCTAAATAGATATGGATAAGAGTTGGATAACAAGGCCAAGGTACATAGGTATTTCTATGTGTTTATTGCCCCATTTTTTATTAAATATTATATTAAAAGTAATTGACAATTCATATTCTTTTTTTAAATAGGGCGAGCAAGGAATATGTAGACGAAGTTAATTCATTTTTAGTGTTTGTATTTGAAAACACATGTCGTGCAGAAATATTATGTCCATATGTAAAGTGCAACAATTACATCTTTATGAATCGCCAAGATGTGTTTACACATCTTGTGTGTAATGGATTTGCTAGAAATTATATCCATTGGTATTACCATGGTGAAATGGTTCCACACAAGTCGACATCCAATCAAGGTTTTGTAAATGATGGTGAAACTGAAAATGATAATATGCATGGAATGTTGGAAGATATTTTCCAAACTTCAAGACCCGAGGACATGGCAGCTAGGTCACCAACTGAACCAAGAAATTCAACAAATGGTGAACATGAGAAGTTTTTCAAGTTGACCGAGGATGCTGAGCAAGAGTTATATCCTGGGTGCTAAAGGTTTATAAAACTCTCATTTATTGTTTGTGTGACGGACCACATCGTTCAAACCCGTTAACCTAATAACGAGCCTAAGACGACTCCGCCTCCCGCGAACGAGCCGAAGCTTCGCAAGGGATATCACTCACACATGTCCATAGAAATATAAAGGAAACAACATAACATAAACAACTTTCCATTCCAAAAATATTTACATGAGATTTACATAGCCAGTTTCTCAACTAAAACCATAAACTAGTACAACAGAACCTGGGGCATACCTCGAGGTGTACAAAGAGAGAAAATTACATTGCTGGTGGTGGTGCAGACCCTGCTCCACTACGGTGCGGCCCGGAACTAGAAGATGGTTGGGAAGCCTTCTGCTCTCCCTCACCTGAAAGGAGTAAGGGGATGACCCTCGCTAGTCACTGGCTCAGTAGGGAAACTCCCCCAAAGAAACCGAACAAACCACAACTCAAGTAATTAAGCAGGAAGCTACGCTATAGGAATTTATAGATTTATTTAAGCAGAGTAATAAAGCTGTAACTTACTTACCGTATGCTGACCTCAAACGTGACTTTAATAAATAAACAAAAAACCCAAACATGTGTATAAGCTAAAGTAGGTAAATGCCAAACTCGAGTCACGTAGCCTGGCTCGCGACACCAGCAACCAACCCAGACAAACACACAGGTCTACCTCTCAGTCTCGCAGCCATGGACGAAAGGTCCAGCTACCGCTCCACTAAACCAAAGAAGAACTGTGGAGACCAACCAAACCACCACACCTGCAGGTCATACCCTGCAGGCCCATGCTTGACATCTTTAGGGACTCTGGCCTAAACTCCCTAAAGAGAGGCACTAGAAACAGGACTAGCTGGGGTCCAGTAAGTCTACTGGTGTCCATCCCCCCAACTACGAGCGCGCTACAAGCGACTAAACAACAAACTCTCACAAGTCGATGTCCCTGCCATCTTTCCCTCAGTCGGACGACAACTCTCCTCGAGAGCGAGGGTGTCCAGGAAGATGACAAGACTCTGACGGTACCACTGTACCGGGCCAAACCCCGAGCACACCCACGTGCTTGGCTCACCTCGGAACCTAGGGCTCCCAACTGTAGAGGTAACCACGGAAGGCATAACACTACTTGCCACGCACACGGAAACTCATGCATGCTACACAAACCACATGAACAACACATACGAGTCACTGAAACCAGTCACACACACAACCAACACTCCCAAAGAGCACAACAGGTGTCAAAGAATCGCTAACCACTTCTACACACATCGGTTAACCATGCCACACATCGGTTAAACAGTAACAGATACATTCATTAACATTTATACACAAGTAATAACCCTCGGTTGTGATCGCGACAGGGGCTCGGGCCGCGATCAGATCGCGACACCCTAACATGTCGCCATAGAGAACGCGATGTGTCATCCTGTTGCAATCTGATCGCGACAGGGGAGATCGTCGTCTTCGTAGGCGAAAAACCCTATCCGAGTCCCCTTTGCCAAAAAACCCTAAAAACCCTGCCAAACATGGTTTCTAATCCATTTTTCATGCTCTTTATGATGTCCTAGCATGCCATCTACGGTTCTTAAAGCTGTACTTACATCACACGTCACACACACAGCGATTCCACTAAGGAAAAAGGGTAAAATCTCCCTACTTTAATGAAGAACACAAAAACTGGCGATAACTCGACGTTTCTCCCGCTCCACACGCGATCCTCGTGGCGAGAACACGACCAACCAAGGCCTACGAACTCGAATCGCCCAGAATCCCACGAGCAAAACCTCCCCTAGCCGAGCAGAGCTTGTGAAAGCTCTGTTCTACCAGGGTTTCTTAAAAATGCAGCTCGGTTGGGAATGCGACGTATCGCTACGTCGCGACCAGGTCACGATGCGTCTGCCCGTCGTGAGCCTCCTGTCGACGTCAGCACACCCGTCCCGCGCGTGACACGTGGTGCGCATGCAGACCACGAGCCAACACAACGGCAACCAGAACGCGACGTCCTTGGGTGTCGCGATCGGAACGCGACGCGCCCCTCTGTCGCGTTCAAAGACAGAGAACAAATCTACGTTTTGGGCCAACCAGCCGGCCCACAATGCCTCAGAAACCTGTGTAAGCACCTTCTACACACAACATGGGCCACACATTGGCCACCACAACTGATATAAGACGATTCGAACAGTCGATATGCTACATTACTATCACCTAAAATAAATTTCATCCTCGAAATTTAAAGCGGAATCCGATATCAAAAAATTTCTTTTAAAATTAACAAGGTACTATCACCTAAAAGAATTAAAAGCTTCTCAAACAGATATGGATACATATTCATCATCTCCTCTGCTAGTTCCCAAGTATCCTCACCGCCTTGTATGTTTTCCCATCTGACTTTCACTAAATCAATATTTTTATTCCTGAGTTTTTGGGTTCTGTGGCCTGTGATCTATACTGGATATTCTGGCATAGTCATATCTGTCTTTAATTCACTTCTCTTATAACTAATCACTTGTGATGGATCTTGAATGTACTTTCTGAGCATAGAAACATGGAATACATTATGGACATCTGTGAAGTCTACTGGCAGATCCAACATGTAAGCTGTCTCGCCCAACCTTTCTATTATCTAGAACGGACCTACATATCTGGGACTCAACTTACTTCACTTGCTGAATCTAAATACACCTTTAGTAGGAGAAACTTTCAAAAATATATAATCTGCCACCTCAAACTGCAATGGTCTGGGTCTGTTGTCAGCATAACTCTTTTGTCGACCCTGTGCTATTTGTAGCTTTTCTTTAATAAACTTAACTGTTTCTGCACATTGCCTGATTAACTCTGGACCCAGAACCTGCCTCTCTCCTATCTCATGCCAATTTAATGGTGTCTTGCATAGTCCGCCATATAATGCCTCATAAGGTGTCATTCCAATACTTGCTTGATAACTGTTATTATATGCAAATTCAACCATACTCAAATGACGTTCCCATATTCCTCCCCAAACCAAGCAACATGCCCTCAACATATCTTCTATTGTCTGGATGGTCCTTTCTGTCTGTCCATCTGTCTGCGGATGATATGCGGAACTATATCTTAACTCAGTGCCAATTACCTTCTGCAAACTTCTCCAAAAGCCTGAGGTGAATCTTGGATCTCGATCTAAAACAATAGTAATTGGAATTCCATGCAATGGTATTATTCTTTCCACATATAATTTGGCTAGCCTGTCCACTGACCATGACATACTAATCAGTAACAGTCTGCAAACTTTAGTCAGTCTATCAACAAAAACCCAAATGCCATTGTGACCTGCAAAACTGGGCAAACCCACTATAAAATCCATAGCTATATCATCCCATTTCCATTGTGGTATGGGCAAAGGTTGCAACAAACCTCTTGGTCGTTGATGTTCTGCTTTTACTTGCTGACAGATGGCACATCTTGCTATAAATTCTGCAATTTCTCTTTTCATGTTTGGCCATCAGAAAAGACCCTTCATTCCCTGATACATCTTAGTACTGCCTGGATGAATAGTATATCTTGACCTGTGGGCTTCCTCTAACACTTTCTGTCTGATTCCTGCATCAGTTGGAACATACACTCGGCCTTTCAATCTGAACACATTATCATGGCCCAAAGTTACCTCCTCCATTCTTAGAATATCTGCCAAGTTCTCATCTGCTTTCTGGGCTTCAACTATCTGCCTATAAAGAGAAGGTTCAACTGCACTATTCGCCAACACTGCTCTCTGCTGAATATTTGGTACATATAAAGAATTATCTGCTATCTCTTCATATAATTTCCATTCTCCGATCATAAGTTGATTCATAACAACTTTTTTGCTCAGTGCATCTGCCACAATATTTGCTTTACCAGGATGATATCCCAAACTGAAGTCATAATCTTTCAAATATTCCATCCATCTGTGATGTCTTAAATTCAAATCTTTCTGTGAAAATATATATTTCAAGCTTTTATGATCTGTAAATATTTCAAATCTTTCTCCATATAAATAATGCCTCCAGATCTTCAAAGTAAATACTACCGTTGCCAATTCTAAATCATGAGTTGGATAATTCTCTTCATGTTTCTTTAACTGCCTGGAAGCATAAGCAACCACTTTTCCATGCTGCATTAAAACTGCCCCTAATCCTCTTCTGGATGCATCTGTATATATCACAAAATCACCACTTCCTGAAGGAATTTCTAATATTAGTGTTGTAGTAAGCCTCTTTTTCAATTCAGTAAAACTGCGCCTGCACTCAGAAGACCACACAAAAGAAACTCCCTTCCTGGTCAACTTGGTCATTGGGGCTGCTATTTTAGAGAAATCTTGAATAAATCTTCTATAATAACCTGCAAGACCCAAAAAGCTTCTGATCTCTGACACTATTTTTGGCTCTGCCCACTTCAACACTGCTTCCACTTTCGCTGGATCTACTGCAACACCTTCACCAGAAATCACATGACCCAAAAATTGAATCTCTTTCAGCTAGAATTCACACTTACTAAACTTAGCATACAACTGATGCTCTCTCAATGCCTGCAAGGTGATTCTTAAATGGGCTGCATGCTCCTCTTCTGATGCTGAATATATCAAGATATCATCAATAAAAACTACTATAAACTGATCCAGATATGGATGAAATATTCTATTCATCAAGTTCATAAATGCTGCTGGCGCACTAGTCAACCCAAATGGCATTACTACAAATTCATAATGTCCATACATGGTCCTAAAAGCTGACTTTTCAATGTCTTCCTCTTTAATTCTCAACTGATGATATCCTGATCTCAAATCAATCTTGGAGAACACCTTTGCTAACTGAAGCTGGCCAAACAAATCATCTATTTTTGATAGCAGATACTTGTTCTTGATGGTAACCTTATTCAACTATCGGTAATCTATACACATCCTCATACTACCATCCTTCTTTCTAACAAATAGCACTGGCGCACCCCACGGTGAGTGACTTGGCCTGATGAAACCTTTCTCTAATAACTCATACAACTACTTCTTAAACTCTTTTAATTCTACTGGTGCCATCCTGTACGGTGCCTTTGATATCGACATACTGCCTGGTTCTAATTCAATAGTGAAATCTACCTCTCTGCGCGGCTCTAGCCCCAGCAAATCTTCTGGAAATACATCTATAAATTCTCTAACCACTGGCATAGACTCTACAGATTTATGAGACTCAACCAGACTTACAGAAGCAAGATACGCTACACATCCTGCATTAATTAATCTTCTAGCTATGAGCGCAAAAATGATAAACTTAGAAGAATAAAAGGGCATACCTTGAAATTCAAAAGTTGTTCCATTAGGTCTACAAAACCTGACCCTCTTCTTTCTACAGTCTACCAGAGCACCATAAGCCTCTAACCAATCCATACCTAGAATCAAATCATACTCCTTTAAAGACAAAGCATACAACTTTGCCGGCAACTGATTTCCATGAATCATAATTGGAACCTCATCTAAATAACAGGAAGTAAGCATAAAATCACCGGTAGGAATCTCAACCACCAATTCACACTGCCTTTCTTCTATGGGATGAGCCAGACTATCCAAGAAATCTTTCAAAATAAATGAATGAGAAGCACCCAGATCAATTAATATTCTAGCTGAGAAATCAAAGATCGGTAATATACCTTCAATGAGATTTGATGCTTTTGCCTGCTCCCTGGTGATTGCCATCACCTGACCTCGACCTCCTCTCTGATAAGGGGTTCCTCTACCTCTCTCTGTTGATGGCTGATATGTTTGTTGCTGCTGCTGAGTCCCTCTACCATAACCATATCCCCGAGACGGACAATCCCTGGCATAATGTCCTGACTGACCACAAGCATAACATATGACCTCCCGAAAAGTTGCGGGTTGACCTGCGGTACTCTGCTGGGACTCCTCTGGAACCGGTGGTTTGTAGCCACGCCCTTGCTGAAAACCACCCTGCTGGAAACCCTGTTGCCTGCCTCTGCCTCGTCCTCCTCCTTGGAAGAATTTCTTGATCTGCTTGCCCCACTTTGCTATCCCAGACGATGATGCTCCTGAGGGTGCCTTTCCTTTGCTGATGCCCTGCGATTGCTGGGGAAGTCGAAAGCTGCCCAAACCTCCTGCCTGAGACTGACTTTGCCAAGCCTGCAAAGTCCTCTCCAACACAACTGCCTGCTGTGATGCCTCCTCTACTGTCCTACACATTAGTGGAGCTACTGCATCCTCTAACTCAGACCTCAAACCTCTAATAAAATACTCCACCATTATTGCATGATCGGTCACCACATAAGGGGCATATCTACTCAATGCCATGAATCTCATCTGATACTCCAACACATACAATCTCTCTTGCTGCAAAGTTCTAAACTGCTCCCTTTTTACTTGTTGGATCTGTAGTGGAAAGAATGTGTCATTGAAAACCGTCAAAAATTTTGGCCAAGTAATTCCATCTTCTGTCCTTCCTGCAAAAACAGTATGTAACCTGAGTCTCCACCATTCCTGGGTAAATCCCCTCAACTGATAAATAGCAAGAATGACTCTGTCCTCCTGCGGACACCTCATGGTCACAAATACCCTCTCGATCTCATGTATCCAATGCTCTACAGTATCTGGGTTAGGGCCACCTAAGTAAGTAGGGGGCTGCAACCTCAGAAACCTCTCCACAAGAGCTGTGGGATCCTCTGCGGTAGCTGGCCTCACTGGTACTGCGGAGTGTACAGGTACTACAGGAGGTACCTCAACTCCTACTGGGGGTAAAACTGGGGCTACTGGCACTGCCTCCTCAACAACTGGTATCGCTGGCTGTGCGGGTCCTGGCTGATCCATCCTCATACCGATCTCCGTAAGACTTTCCCATATTCGCTCAATCATTCTCTGGGTAGGATCCTCCGGATCATCACCACCTACTCCCCAATCTCTCCGATCTGCCATTTCTGATCCTGCACGAACAATTTTCCAACCACGTAATACAACATGTATCAACACAAAAGAAAACCCAGGGTCAACTACCAGCAGTGGGTTTAAGTAAAGAATAGGCTATGTAAATTTCCTATTCCTTAACATTTATATGGTCTATGCTCTGATACCAACTGTGACGGACCACATCGTTCAAACCCGTTAACCTGATAACGAGCCTAAGACGACTCCGCCTCCCGCGAACGAGCCGAAGCTTCGCAAGGGATATCACTCACACATGTCTGTAGAAATATAAAGGAAACAACATAACATAAACAACTTTCCATTCCAAAAATATTTACATGAGATTTACATAGCCAGTTTCTCAACTAAAACCATAAACTAGCACAACAGAACCTGGGGCATACCCCGAGGTGTACAAAGAGAGAAAATTACATTGCTGGTGGTGGTGCAGACCCTGCTCCGCTACGGTGCGGCCCGGAACTAGAAGACAGTTGGGAAGCCTCCTGCTCTCCCTCACCTGAAAGGAGTAAGGGGGTGAGCCTCGCTAGTCACTGGCTCAGTAGGGAAACTCCCCCAAAGAAACCGAACAAACCACAACTTAAGTAATTAAGCAGGAAGGTACGCTATAGCAATTTATAGATTTATTTAAGCAGAGTATTAAAGCTGTAACTTACTTACCGTCTGCTGACCTCAAACGTGACTTTAATAAATAAACGGAAACCCCAAACAGGTGTACGAGCTAAAGTAGGTAAACGCCAAACTGGAGTCGCATAGCCTGGCTCGTGACACCAGCAACCAACCTGGACAAACACACAGGTCTACCTCTCAGTCTCACAGCCATAGACGAAAGGTCTAGCTGCTGCTCCACTAAACCAAAAAAGAACTGTGGAGACCAACCAAACCACTACACTTGCAGGTCACATCCTGCAGGCCCATGCCTGACATCTTTAGGGAGTATGGCCTAAACTCCCTAAAGAGAGACACTGGAAACAGGACTAGCTGGGGTCCAGTGCATCTACTGGTGTCCGTCCCCCCAACTACGAGCGCGCTACAAGTGATTAAACAACAAACTCTCACAAGTCGCTGTCCCTGCCATCTTTCCCTCAGTCGGACGACAACTCTCCTCGAGAGCGAGGGTGTCCAGGAAGACGACAAGACCCTGACGGTACCACTGTACCGAGACAAACCCCGAGCACACCCACGTGCCTGGCTCACCTCGGAACCTGGGGCTCTCAACTGTAGAGGTAATCACGGAAGGTGTAACACTACCTGCCACGCACACAGAAACTCGTGCACACTACGCAAACCATGTGAACAACACATACGAGTCACTGAAACTAGTCACACACACAACCACATGAGCCTGCAGCTCAGCATGTGAACCGCACTCCCAAGGAGCACAACAGGTGCCAAAGCACCGCTAACCACTTCTACACACATCGATTAACCATGCCACGCATCGGTTAAACAGTAACGGATACATTCATTAACATTTATACACAAGTAATAACCCTCGGCTGTGATCGCGGCAGGGGCTCGGGCCGCGATCAGATCGCGACACCCCGACATGTCGCCATAGCAAATGCGAATGCGACGTGTCGTCCTGTCGTAATCTGATCGCGACAGGGGAGATTGTCGCCTTCACAGGCGAAAAACCCTATCCGGGTCCCCTTTGCCAGAAAACCCTAAAAACCCTGCCAAACATGGTTTCAAATCCATTTTAATGCTCTTTATGATGTCCTAGCATGCCATCTACGATTCTTAAAGCTGTACTTACATCACACATCACACACACATCGATTTCACGAAGGAAAAAGGGTAGAATCTCCCTACTTTAATGAAGAACACAAAAACTAGCGATAACCTGACGTTTCTCCCGCTCCATACGTGATCCTCGCAGTGAGAACACGACCAACCAAGGCCCACGAACTCGAATCGCTCAGAATCCCATGAGCAAAACCTCCCCTGGCCGAGCAGAGCTTGTGAAAGCTCTGTTCTGCCAGGGTTTCTTAAAAATGCAGCTCGGTTGGGAACACAACGTATCGCTACGTTGCGACCAGGTCGCGACGCGTCTGCCCGTCGCGAGCCTCCTGTCGACGTCAGCACACCCGTCCTGCGCGTGACGCGCGGCGCGCATGCAGACGACAAGCCAACACAACGGCAACCAGAACGCGACGTCCCTGGGTGTCGCGATGGGAACGCGACGCGCTCCTATGTGGCATTCAAAGACAGAGAACAAATCTGCATTTTGGGCCAACCAGCTGGCCCACAACGCCTCGGAAACCTGTGTAAGCACCTGCTACACACAACATGGGCCACACACTGGCCACCACAACTGATATAAGACGATCTGAACAGTTGATATGCTACAGTTTGACTATTTCACATTAAATGTATGAGTAGATGGAGCATCGCTTCATTCACACTATTACTTAAGCTATTAAAAGAGGCTTTTCCCAAAGGGGAGACATTACTAGATTCTTACTGTGGTGTAAAGAAGATAATTGGTTATTTGGGTCTGAGTTATAACAAGATCCACGCATGTCTGAACGATTGTCAATTATATTGGAAGGAATATGAAAATGATGAATCTTGTCGAACTTGTGGTGCTTCAAGATGGAAGTTGCATGAGGAAGAATTAAACAAAAATTCTAAAAAGAAGAAAAAAATTGCAGCAAAAGTTTTACGACACTTTCCTTTAGTGCCAAGGCTTCAACATTTGTTTATGTCAACTAAAACTGCATCATTTATGAGATGGCATGAAGAGGAGCGAACTAAGGATGGATTATTAAGGCATCCTGATGATTCTCCAGCTTGGAAGACTTTTGACTATCATAATCCAATATTTGCTTCTGAGGTTCGCAATGTAAGACTTGTGTTACTTGTGTTAGCAAGTGACGACTTTAATCAGTTTAGAACAATGACCATCACACATAGCACATGGCCTGTTCTTTTGGTTGTATATAATTTGCCACCATGGATGTGTATGAAGCAACCTTTTATTATTATGTCATTGCTCATAGATGGTTCATCAGCTCCAGGAAATGATATTGATATTTACTTACAACCCTTGATAGATGATTTGAATGAACTATGGGAATTTGGGATAGCTACTTATGATGCCTCAAAGAAGTAAACATTTCAGATGTATGTTGCTTTACTATGGACAATTAATGATTTTCCTGCATATGCTAATTTATCAGGATGGAGTACTAAAGGGAAGTATGCATGCCCATGTTGCCACAAAAACACATCCTTTTTGCATTTGCCTAATTGTCAGAAATTTTGTTATATGGGTCATCGACGATTTCTAGAATATGATCACAAATTTCGACATGATAAGACATCATTTATTGGAGGAGAAGATTTTCGACCAGCACCATCATGTTTATGTGGCCTTGATGTTTTAGATGAGTTGGAAGGAGTTAATGTTACTTTTGGAAAGCTTCATGGAAAAGGTAGAAAAGGATAAAGAGTTGCAACTAGTAAACATCTACCGCATAATTGGAAAAAGAAAAGCATATTTTTCCAATTGCCTTATTGGAAACATAACTTAGTGAGACACAATTTAGATGTCATGCACATTGAAAAAAATGTGTGTAACGTCGCGCATTTTTCGGATCCTCGTGGATCGTGTGTTTAGCGCTTGTGGTGGCCAATGTGAGACCAATGTGGCTTGTGTGCCGTGTGTGTGTAGGTTTCTGGGGCTTACTGGGCCAACAGTTTGGGCCTACAGTACCCTAGATTCCTCAGCCTGTCATTGCGACAGGAAGGTCTATCGCGTTCTTAACGCAATAGAGGTGGCCGTCGCGTTCATGTGTCCGCCTTGGTGCGTTGAGCGTCTGCATGTGCGCCATGTGTAGCGCTCAGGGCAGCGGGCGTTGGGAAGGCCCGACCTAGTCGCGACGCCACGATCCGTCACGTTCTGAACCGCAGCAGGTTTTTAAATAACCCTAGCCAAGCAGAACGCTCAAGGTTTCTGCTCGGCTAGGGGAAGGTGCTGTGGCGATTTCAGCTAGGATTTGGCGTCTTCGGCGTGTCCTCGTTGCAGGAGTCCGGGTGAAGCAGGGGAAACGCCAGGAGATCGCTGCATAGCGTGTTCTTCGTGAAGGTTGGTGAACTCTTCTTGTTTTCAGGGTGTAAATCGCATGGGATAGGGTTCCAATCAGTTTAATGCATTTCTAACAGTAGATAGCATGCTTAGGTATCCAGAAAAGCATGAAAACGAAGAATTAAGGGTTGTTTGTATTGTGGAAATGGGCTGTCATGGAGAGAGCCCGGATTAGGGTTCCCGCCTGGTAAGGCGACGGGTCCCTATGTCGCGTTCTGAACGCGACACAGCGATGTGTCGCGTTAAGGGTCAGGAGGCGACAGGTAAGTAGGTCGCGTTCTGGATATGAAGGCGACATGTCTTGGCAATGCCTTCTGAAGGTGACCCAATGGGCTGTCGCGACTTGGCCCGAGAGGCCCTGTTTGTGCATGGTTTACGCATGTGATTATCCGATTATCGTTATCGGTACGCTCAGTGTTAGTGAGTAGTGCATTGGCACTTGTGGCTCTTTGGGAAGCATGTGGTTTACGAGGCTAGCTCACAGGTTACGTAGCTAGCTAGTAGTTTGCTTGTGGACATAATGTTCACACGAGGCAGGTGGTGTTCACGTGTTGTGGACCGTCAGTACTCGAGGTTTACGTGTTGTTTCACGTGGTTTGTGCGGTGCGCACGTGGTTTCTGTGTGCGTGTCAGGTAGTAGACGCCTACCGTGGTTACCTCTCCAGTTGGGTGCCCCAAGTTCTCTGTGAGCCAGGCTGTTAGCTCGGGGCTTTGTCCCGGTACTTGTGCTGTACCGTCGAGGTCTGTGTCGTCTGACCTGGACACCCTCACTCCTTAGTTTGAGTTGTATGTCCAGCTGAGGGAAAGAAGACAGTGGGACAGTGACTCTTGAGTTTGTTTTTTTAGTCACTTGTAGCGCGCTCTTAGTTGGGGGTACGGACACCAGTTGTCGACACTGGTCCCCGACTAGTCCTTTCCAGTGCCTCACTCTAGCGAGCCTAGGCCAGGGTCTCTGGAGGTGCCAAGCATGGGCCTGCTACCGTGTGGTTCGCAGGTGGTGGTGGTGTTTAGTTGGTCTCCACAGTTGCTTGTCTTTTTCACGTGGAGTGGCAGCTGGACCTTCCGTCCGTGGCTGCGAGACTAAGAGGTAGACCTGTGTTAGTTTGTCCGAGTCTGTTGCTGGTGTCGCGAACCAGTCTACGTGGCTCGAGTGTGGCAGTCTCTACCGTAGCTCGTACATGTGTTGGAGTTTTGCCGTTTATTTATTACAGTTATTTTACGCAGTTGGCTAGCGGTGAGTTTGTTTATAGCTTTAATATCCTGTTTAGTTGTGCTATAAATTGCTAGCATAATTTACTGCTTTCGGTACTTGTGTTTGGTTTGCTCGATGTTGGGGGAGTTCCCTACTGAGCTAGTGACTAGCGAGGCTCACCCCTACTCCCCACAGGCGAGGGCGAGGAGGAGGTTTCTCTACCATCGTCCAGTTCAGAGCCGCGACGTAGCGGTGTTGGCCCAGCACCTCCAGCAGTGTATCTTTTCTTTCTTCAGTTGTACCTCGGGGTATGCCCCATGCTTGTATACTTTCCTTTATTTCTTTTGAAGATGGCTATGTAAAACCTTGTGTATTATAAATGCAATGGTGTGTTCCTTTGTGTTTTCACGGACTAGTGTGTGGTATCCCTTGCGAGGCTTCGACCCGTTCGCGAGAGACGGACTCGGGTCAAGCACGTTACCGGTTTAACGGGCTTGGACGAGGCGTTCCATCACAATGTGTGTGATAATTTGATTGAAACATTGTTAGATGTCAAAGGCATGACAAAAGATAGCTATAAGTCCCGTCTTGATCTTCAAAAGATTGGAATACGAAAGGAGTTACATCCCATAAATGTTGGAACAAGTAACCAATACTTACCTCTTGCATGTTTCACCATGGGATCAAGTGATAAAGACATATTTTGCAAAGTCTTAAAGCAGATCAAGGTCCCTGATGGTTATTCTTCAAACATATCACGTTGTATACGAATGAAGCATCATAAGTTTTTGTCCTTGAAAAGCCATGACTCTCATATATTGATGCAACAACTTCTTCCATTGGCAGTGAGAAGGTGTTTACTAGAAGGTGTGAGTTCAATTATTATTGACCTATGTAATTTCTTCAGGGAGATTTACTTTAAAGCCTTTAGGGTAGTTGATATGTTGCAATGGGAGTCTCGTATCCCAGTAATACTATGCCAAATGGAAAGAGCTTTTCCACCTGCATTTTTTTATATAATGGTGCATTTACCCATTCATCTTGTAGAGGAGGCAAGACTCTGTGGTCCCGTACAATATCGTTGGATGTATCCGATTGAAAGGTATACTTGAATTTCTTTTTCACCTTCCATTTTTCTAACTTTTGATACCTTGCATTAAGTTTCTTTTCATATTCCTATAGGTACCTTCTTAGATTAAAGTCATATGTGAAATAGAAGCCATCCTAAGGGTTCAATCGCAGAAGGTTACTTGGCTGAAGAATGCTTGACATTTTGTAGTAGATACCTTCATGATGTTGAAACAAGGTCAACTAGGTTGCCAAGAAATAATGAGAATCTAGTCGATACATCTGATCTTAGTGAAGGATTTTCTATTTTCTCAAAACCTGGTCGTGCTTTGGGAAAATGTACCTACATTTTGTTAGATCACATTCAATTGGCACAAGCTCATTGCTATGTGCTATTCAATTGTGAAGCAATCAATCCTTTCATAAGGTAAATATCTATCATTGCTAAAGTTTTATATATGTGCATCATAGTCCTTTTTTATATATATAAATGTTGGTTATATGTAGTGAGCACATTAGGATAATTTCTCAACAGCACCATCATTCACGAGTAAAAGATATTGAACGCAAACACATTGAACAATTTCAGAATTGGTTTAAAGACAATGTAAGTCCTGTTTTAATCACTCATAACTTCAATATTTTCTATTTTACTTAGAGTCATGCAATCTCATCAAGCTTTTTCTTAAAACAGGTTGAGGAATTAAGCCAGTCAATGGAAGAGCACATACGTGAGAAGCTGAAATGGATCGCAATGGGCCCTAGTAATTTGGCAAGACAATATAGAGGCTTTTGTGGTCAATGGTTTTAGATTTCACACTAAAAAAATTGAAGTGAATAGAAAAGTACAAAATAGTGGAGTTGTTGTGATAGCAAAGACCACAAGTTTCTCAAGTGCAAAGGATAATAATCCAGTTGTAGGAGATGTTGCATATTACGGTGTGCTAACTGATGTCCTCGAGTTGGAATATTGTGAAAAATTGAAAGTTGTCCTATTCAAATGCAACTGGGTAGATGTACACTCACGCAACCGAGGGATTAAAAAGGATGTGCATGGTTTTACCCTTGTTAATTTGAATAGGTTGTTAAGTAGTGAAAAAATTTCAGACAAGCCATTTATCTTGGCATCTCAAGCAGAACAGGTATTCTACTCAAGTGATCCAATTGATGAGGAGTGGCATGTCGTAATAAAGGTCAAACCAAGAGATTTCTTTGATCTAAAGAAGCAGGTTGTTGAAGAAGAGCATCAAGTGGACTTTCAAATAGGTCAAGCCAATGGAGAAGAGGAAGGCTATGAACTGAGTGACTTTAGTCATTTCAGCTTAGTTAGAAATGATATACCTGGAACTATCATTCCTTCTTCTGAGTTATTTGGGGATGATGGAGTTTATGAGGATAGTGACAATGACAATCAAGTCTATTTTGTTACAAAAACATTTGAAATCCAGTGCAAACTTTTTTGGTCTATATACTTAACTTCTTGTGATTTTATATAGTTTATTTTATCTTATGATCTGACAGCATCATGTTATTCTATCTTTTATTGATCTCCTTCTTATATTTATTGAAACATTTTAATTTGCTTAATTTTTATTCTTCAGCTCTACTTGTTCCTTATAACGATGGAAATGGTGCAAATAAGAAAGATAAGGTGTCCCAAAGGCCTTCTTAGATCATTTTTGTCAGAACCTTTAAACCCTTCTCTTGAGCTAGAACCACATAATATTGAGCCATTTCATGAACCTAGAGAAACATCATCACATCAGCATAGAGGGCATGATGATGCTTGTCAACAAACCACATATGATGTACTTGTTCAAACATCTATGTCACAAAGCAAAAGAGTTAGATCTGTGCTGAATTCTAACTCACATCCATTACAACATATAGCACAACCAATTAAAAATTTAGACCACATTTTCAGGGGTCCAATTCCATCAGATGTGCAGCAATTGTCTACAGATCAACTTGCAAGTGGTATGTTATAAAATACCCTTTGCACTATGTCTATTCACAAGTTTTTATTGCCAAAAATTGTGAAAATTTACGTTCAGCATGTTTATGTATTTTATTCTATTAGATTTCACTAGGAAACAAAAAAAGACTCGTGGTCCTACAAGGTGTCTCGATTTATTGAAAATGCAACCAGGACAATGTCTTCAGATTACTTCTAATGGGTTTGGACAGCTAGTCGGTCCAAATGCTAGCAAGTTGACAAGATATATAGGGACACTTGTTCGCAACCCAGAAAAGGCACCACTACTATGGAATGATTGGAGGGTTGTTCCCCAAAAATTTAAGGACCATATGTGGGACCTTGTTCAGGTATTATGATTTGCACATTTTTAATGAAAGTCTTTCTTAAACTTCATATAAGATTTTTTTAATACATCTTAGGATAAGTTTGATGTTGGAGATGTTGTTAAAGATTGGGTCATGAAGTCTTTTGGAACAAAATGGAGGAACTACAAGTTCTTGCTAAAGAAGAAATTCTACAACCATAGATCAGATGGTTCAAATCATCTTTCTATTAGTGACAAACAGATTGATCCTTCACATTGGAAGGATCTTGTCAATTTTTGGGAGTCTGAGAAAGGAAATGTACATTTTTTGACAATAATAATTACTTTTTATATGTGTAGTGTGCCCAATACTGACATTTACAATTTAGTTACGTAGTACGACTAACCAAATAAATCGCACTAAACAAATGGGTACTCATGTTGCGGGTTCCAAAAGTTTTGCTATGATAAGGGAAGAGATGGTACACATACTTTACCTTATACTTAAATAACTTTTTTTATTAAATACTTTATGTCAGTTCTTTTGATAAATTATGACATTTGCAGTGTATGAAGAGGGATGATTTGCAAAACCCTTCCTTGGTAGAACTGTACATGAAAACCCATACTCGAAAGGATGGACAACCAGTGGACAATACATCAGCAAATGTTATGGTAATTTGATTTCCAATCTTTTTATTTATCAAATACCATTTTCGAATTTTATGACCTTTGCTTATTCAAGGTCCATCTAAAGGAGCAAATTTCTGAAAATATGGAGAGCAACATAGCTATAGATGAGATATTATGCCAAATTTTAGGTGAAGGTAGACATGGGTGTGTACGTATGTATGGCTTAGGGCCATCTCCATCAGATGTGTATGGACCTAAACCAACTCGGACAGAAGCTCTCCAAATGGTTGAGGAGATAAAAAAACATTTTCAAGCTTCTTTAAGGAATATGTCGAAGCAAGTTGGTCAAATGAGATTAGAGCAAGAGAATTTGAAAAGGGAATATGAAGACCGCCTTATTTCAATGCAAGAAAAAATGAAGGAAGAAATGCAAGCTCAAGTGCAAGCTCAAGTTCAAGCTGCTATGCAAATTCCCTGTATTAATAATACATTTAATCATGTGAGTAGAAGTAATAGATTTAAGTCATGTTTATTGCTATTATCAACTTCTTTCTCACATTTGTTTAACATTTTCATATGTTTATAGACAAGAGAAGCTCCTTCATCACCTTTGGCCTCATCTTCTTCAAGTCATTTATCACGTCAAGGGGTTAAATATAAATGCTTTCTCATACTAATTTTTCTTTTAGCACATTGTGTTCTACAATTTAATCTTTCTATCAAATTACAAGTTCCATATTTCTCCATTTATAGGTTCAAAAGCATATAGCAAATATTTGTGTTACTTGAAGAAATCTACAAAAAAGAAAGGAGACATTGCAGGTTTATGTAATAGGATATTTGCACATCATTCTTGAATGCATTTATATTGTAGGATACTAAATTAACTTAGTCTTCTAATAGGATCATTATTTATCACTGTAGGTTCAAAATTCCACTCAAAAGAAAGGAAGACAAACGAAAACAATTGCTATTGGGGTATTTTATGTGGCGGAACGCCTCGGCCAAGCCCGTTAAACCAATAACGCACTTGATTCGAGTCCGCCTTCCCGCGAACGGGCCGTAGCCTCGCAAGGGAAACCAAACCACAGTCCGTGTAAACATAAAGGAACACACCACATTTCATATATAATTTTTCACAATTTACATAGCCATAATCCATTAAAACTGAAAATGTGCACAAAAGTCTGGGGCATACCCCGAGGTACAACAAAAGAAAGTAAACAATTATAAAACTACAAAGCTACAAGGCTACACTGCTGAAGTACTACTCCGCTGGAGGTACTGACCCTGCTCCGCTACGATGCGGCCCAGAACTGGACGTCGGACGGGAAACGTCCTCCTCGCCCTCACCTGTGGGGGTAGGGGTGAGCCTCTCTAGTCACTGGCTCAGTAGGGAACTCCCCCAAAGCCGAACAAACCACAAACCACAGGTACAAAACAGTAAACAGTACCAACAACATATAGAACAGTTAAGCAGGTAAGTAAAGCTGTAAAAGTACTCACCGTCTGTCAACTACGAGAAACAACTGTAGTAACTAAACGGCAAACCCAAACAGGTGTACAAGCCAAAGTAGAGACAGCCAACACGAGCCACGTAAACTGGTTCGCGACACAAGAAACTGACTCGGACAACTAACACAGGTCCACCTCTCAGTCTCGCAGCCACAGACGAAAGGTCCAGCTGCCGCTCCACGTAAAAAGGTCAAACAACTGTGGAGACCAACTAAAACACCACAACCTGCAGACCACACGGTCACAGGCCCATGCCTGGCACCTCCAGTGACCCTGGCCTGGGCTCGCTAGAGTGAGGCACTGGTAAAGGACTAGCTGGGGTCCAGTACGTCTACTGGTGTCCGTACCCCCAACTACGAGCGCGCTACAAGTGACTAAAAACAACCACAACTGTCACTGTCCCACTGTCGTCTTTCCCTCAGCCGGACGTACAACTCTAACACAAGAGTGAGGGTGTCCAGGTCAGACGACACAGACCTCGACGGTACAACACAAGTACCGGGACAAAGCCCCGAGCTAACAGCCTGGCTCACAAAGAACCTGGGGCACCCAACTGGAGAGGTAACCACGGTAGGCGTCGTACTACTCGTCACGTACACAAAACCACGTGCACGTCACACACAAACCACGTGAAACCTCACGTAAACCACAAGTAACCACTGGTCCACTACACATGAACCCATCTGACTCGCGTACACAACGCGCAGTCACCGAAGTAAACAATTAACAGCATACCTTGTATGCTAAACACGTAAACCAAGTGCACTCAGTGCACCTCATACGTTAACACCCACGCATTAACGATAAAACACCATAAATAGCATTTCTGTTCATATAGGAGTAGACGGCTACATCGATTGCCGCTTACAGGAAGTAGACGGCAGGTCCCTGGCCGTCAACCTCCTGGCTGAAGATCTTGGCGGCAAACGATGTTGACGCCAAGTTCCCCGGCCTTAAACCCTGCAGAAACCCTAATCCGGTCCTGCGAGTTTTCTAGCTATTCTAATCACTGGAAAACATGCAAATGCATACCCTCTAGCATGACAGAACCCAATGCAACCCGTTTAAACATGATTCGTACAATAAACTACTCAAACCACCCATTATCCCATATGGTGCAACTCTATCCAAACATGGATTATCATGCTGGTTCAAGTAGTTATGATGTGTTTTAATGTTTCTAGGGAGCTACCAGGGTTCGTCCCCTACCTCAAACGCGTTAGAATCTCCCGCAACTCCCCGGTTTACGCCGAGCCCTCCGCGAGCTCCCACGCGAATTGCACCACGCCGCGACGTTTCCTCGCGCAATTCGGCGACGCCGCGCGTTCCACGATCGACCAGCCACTCCTCGATACCTGTTAGAACCTTCAGAAACACCAGGGCGCGAAGCTGGGGCAAGAGGGAGAGAGGGTGAGCTGAGAGAGCTGCCCTCGGGTGAACATATAACCTGCTGAACTGACAGGTTGGCGTCAACCCCTTGTCGCCCACATGCACCGCCAGACTAAACGTCCACATAGGCTGCCGCCAAGTTCAAGAAGTCAACGTCCATAAACCTGGACGCCAACAGTCAACGACCACCACTTGGCCGCCAACTCAGACAGAACAGCAGCAGGTCCCATTCCAATTCAGGACCTACCCTGCTCTTCACCTGCTCAAGCCACGCAATCACACCATACATTCCACACACCCAACTCACACTGGCCTCACAACGGCCGCCACAACCACAATGCACATGATCCGCATGGATCCGAAAAGCACGCGACGTTACATTACTATCATCTAAAAAGAAAATTTCGACCTCGAAATTCATAACACAACACAAAGTCAAACGATTTAAACATACACAACTTTTCAAGCACTATCATCTAAAAAGAAAATACAAAACTTACACAAATAGATAGGGATACCCTTTAGCCATTTCAGCGGCCAACTCCCAGGTATCCTCACCACCCAACCTATTTTCCCATCTCACCTTAACCAACTCAATTTCCTTATTTCTTAACTTTTTGATTTTTCGATCCGTGATCTGTACCGGATATTCAGGCATAGTCATATCCGGCCTTAGGTCACCACCTTGATATCTAATTATCTGAGCTGGATCTTCAATGCATTTCCTTAACATGGAGACGTGGAAAATATCATGCACATCTGCAAAATCAGCTGGCAAATCCAGCCTATAAGCCACTTCCCAATTCTTTCAATTACCTGGAAAGGTCCCACATACCTTGGACTCAGCTTTCCAGATTTACCAAACCTCATTATACCTTTACTTGGGGAAACTCTCAGAAAAACAAAATCTCTCACCTCAAACTGAAGTGGTCTCCTCCGCACATCTGCATAACTTTTCTGCCTACTTTGAGCTGCCTGCAATTTTTCTTTGATAAGCTTCACTATTTCCGTGGTTTGCTGAATTAATTCAGGACCCACTAATTGCCTTTCTCCTACTTCATGCCAGTTCAATGGAGTTCTACATGGCCTTCCATACAAAGCTTCATACGGTGCCATTCCAAGACTGGTATGATAACTATTATTATAGGCAAACTCAACCATTCCCAAATGATGTTCCCAACTGCCTCCCCAAACCAAACAACAAGCCCGCAACATATCTTCAATTGTCTGAATGGTTCTTTCTGTCTGACCATCTGTCTGGGGATGATAAGCGGAGCTATATCTTAATTCAGAACCAATCACCTTTTGCAAACTTCTCCAAAAACCAGAAGTAAATCTTGGATCTCTATCCGATACAATAGTCTTCGGAATACCATGCAGTGGAACAATTCTTTCAACATAAACATTTGCCAATTTGTCCACTGTCCAAGACATACTTACTGCCACTAATCTGCAAACTTTGGTCAATCTGTCAACAAACACCCATATTCCATTATGCCCAGAACTTGTCCTTGGTAAACCTGCCACAAAATCCATTGCAATATCATCCCATTTCCACTGTGGAATGGGTAACGGTTGCAACAGACCTCCCGGTTTTTGATGCTCTGCTTTAATCTGTTGACAGATAGCACATCTTGCCACAAATTCTGCTATTTCTTTCTTCATATGAGGCCACCAAAAATGCTTTCTTAAATCATGGTACATTTTAGTACTACCCGGATGAATAGTGTACCTTGATTTATGAGCCTCTTCTAGAACACGCTGCTTTACTTCTCTTTCTGCAGGAACAAACAACCTGCCCCTAAGCCTGACCACACAATTATCATCAATTGAGACTCCTTCCATTTTCACAATTTCAGGTAAACCTGCATCTGCTCTTTGAGCCTCAATAATCTGCCAATATAAAGACGGCTCTACAGCACTAGCAGCTAGAATTGCCCGACGCTGACTGCTGGGCACATACAAAGAATTCTCTGCTACCTCTTCATACAACTTCCATTCTTTAATCATCATCAAATTCACATAAGCCTTTCTGCTTAAGGCATCGGCCACAACATTGGCCTTACCCGGATGGTAAGCCAAACTGAAATCATAATCCTTCAGATACTCAACCCATCTGCGCTGGCGAAGATTCAAATCTTTTGCGAGAAGATATACTTCAAGCTTTTATGATCTGTAAAAATCTCAAATCTTTCGCCATACAGATAATGCCTCCACATTTTTAAAGCAAATACAACTGCAGCTAATTCCAAATCATGAGTGGGGTAATTCTCTTCTGCTGGCTTCAATTGCCTAGACGCATAGGCTATCACTTTACCATGCTGCATAAGCACTGCTCCAAGACCTCTCCTTGAAGCATCAGTATACAGCACAAAACCACCACTCCCTGCCGGCAATGTCAATATAGGTGCTGATGTAAGTCTTTTCTTCAATTCCATAAAACTTCTTTGACATTCACCGGACCACACAAAAGGCACACCCTTTCTGGTCAGCTTAGTCATAGGTGCTGCAATTTTAGAAAAATCTTGAATAAAGCGCCTATAATAACCTGCCAACCCCAGAAAACTTCTAATCTCGGTTATTGACTTAGGCACTTCCCACCTCGACACAGCTTCCACTTTACTTGGGTCTACAGCTACTCCTTTAGCAGAAATAACATGACCCAAAAACTGAATTTCCTTCAACCAGAATTCACACTTACTGAATTTAGCAAACAACTGGTTATCTCTTAACAACTGCAAAGTAAACCTCAAATGAGCTGCATGCTCCTCTTCAGATGCTGAATAAATTAAAATATCATCAATAAAGACCACAATAAATTGATCTAAATATGGATGAAATATTCTATTCATCAGATCCATAAAACCTGCAGGAGCATTAGTCAACCCAAAAGGCATTACCACAAACTCATAGTGACCATATCTGGTTCTGAATGCTGTCTTGTCTATATCCTCCTCTTTAATTCTCAACTGATGGTACCCGGACCTCAAATCAATTTTGGAAAACACTTTTGCTGATTGCAACTGATCAAATAAATCATCTATTCTTGGCAACGGGTACTTATTCTTGATGGTCACATCATTCAACTTTTATAATCTATACACATCCGGAAACTTCCATCTTTCTTTTTCACAAATAAAACCGGCGCTCCCCACGGGGAATGACTCGGTCTAATAAACCCTTTTTGCAACAATTCTCTAATTGCTTTTTCAACTCCTTGAGTTCTGCTGGTGCCATCCGATATGGGGCTTTAGAGATCGGCATAGTACCCGGCAGCAACTCAATAGTAAAATCCACCTCTCTATGTGGAGCTACACCAGGCAAATCTTCCGGAAAGACATCAGCAAATTCCCTAACCACGGGAACTGCTTCCATTGGCTGACTGGCTTCTACCAAACTACTGAGGCTAAATAGGCCACACACCCATCATTTATCAACTTTCTAGCTTTAATTGCAGAAATTAGAAACTTTGAGGTATAAAAAGGCATACCTTGATATTCAAATCTGCACCATTAGGATGATAAAACCTGATCCTTTTCTTTCTGCAATCTAGCATTGCTCCATACATCTCTAGCCAGTCCATACCCAGAATAATATCATAATCTGACAATTGCAGGGCATACAACCGACCCGGCATCTGGTTCCCTTCAATCATAACAGGAGCTTCATCTATGTAGCTCGAAGTGAGTAAGAACTCACCTGAAGGAACCTCTACCACTAACTCACAAGACTTTCTTCTAATGGATGAGCTATGCAATCCAGAAATTCTTCGGAAATAAAAGAATGAGAGGCACCCGAATCAAATAAGACTCTTGCTGAATATTCATAAAGAGGTAAAGTACCTTCTATCATATTTGATGCCTCTGCCTGGGCTCAGGTGATAGCCATAACCCGGCCTCTCCCCTGCTGCTGCGGTGCTCCTCTGCCACGACCTGCCTGTGGCTGCTGAAACTGCTGAGGCTGCTGCTGCTGCACACCTCTGCCATACCCATACTCTCTTGCATATGGACAATTGCGGATCAAATGTCCCGGCTGATTACAATTATAACATCGGTATCCTGGAGGAACTATAGGCTGCCTGGCTGTACTCTGCTGCGACTCCTCCACCTCAGGCCTACCAAGGCCTTGCTGATACTGCGGACGACCTCCCCATCCTTTTCCTTTTCCTTTAAGTGCTTGCTTTAATTTCTGTCCCCACTTCCCAAAGCCCAATGAAGAAGGTCCTGCTGGTGCCTTGCCCTTGCTTGCACCTGCTGACTGCTGCGGTAACCGAAACTACCAGAACCTGACTCACCTGCCTGACGAGTCCGGATAGACCTCTCTAAAATAGCTGCCCTTTGCGCTGCCTCTTCCACTGTCTTGCACATGAGAGGAACTATCGCATTCTGCAATTCCACTCTCAATCCTCTAATAAAATACTCAACCATCATGTTATTATTAGAAACAACATAAGGTGCATAACGGCTGAGTGCCATAAATCTCATCTGATACTCTAGAACCGAAGAGTTACCTTGCTGAAGAGTCCAAAATTGCTCTCTTTTTACATGCTGTACTTGGATCGGAAAGAATGTATCATTAAATACCTCGAGAAACTCCGACCAAGTGATAGCTTCTTCTCTTCTACCTACGAAGGTGGTCTGCATCTTCAATCGCCACCATTCTAAAGCAAAACCTCTCAACTGATAAGCAGCCAATACAACTCTGTCTGCTTCAGGACACCGCATAGTCGCAAAAACTCTCTCAATTTCATGAATCCAGTGCTCAGCTGTATCTGGATTCGGCCCTCCTGAATAAGTAGACGGCTGCAATCTCAGAAATTTCTCCACCTGTATCACTGGTTCTTCAACTAACTGCACTGGCGGTGGTGGTAGCACAGGTGCTACAAAAGGTACCTCCACCCTCGGCAGAACTGGAGCAACAGGTACTGCCTCTCCTTCCCCAGGTGGCACTGCAACTGGTGGTATAGGCGCCTGCTGATCCATTCTCGCTCGAATATCCGTGAGGCTCTCCCAGATTCTCTCAATCATACGCTGGGTGTTTTCTCCGGATCATCTCCTCCACCACCCCAATCTCTCCTATCAGCCATTTCAGAAATTCTACATACACAAAACACCAGGCAAAAATCAAAACCACAAATTATCGAAAATCAGGGTCTCTACCAGCAGTGTATAATGACCGAAATAAGGCTATGTATTCTTCCAGTTCCCTTATATTAACACGGACCTTGCTCTGATACCAACTGTGGCGGAACGCCTCGGCCAAGCCCGTTAAACCAATAACGCACTTGATCCGAGTCCGCCTTCCCGCGAACGGGCCGTAGCCTCGCAAGGGAAACCAAACCACAGTCCGTGTAAACATAAAGGAACATACCACATTTCATATATAATTTTTCACAATTTACATAGCCATAATCATACCAACTGTGGCGGAACGCCTCGGCCAAGCCCGTTAAACCAATAACGCACTTGATCCGAGTCCGCCTTCCCGCGAACGGGCCGTAGCCTCGCAAGGGAAACCAAACCACAGTCCGTGTAAACATAAAGGAACACACCACATTTCATATATATTTTTTCACAATTTACATAGCCATAATCCATTAAAACTGAAAATGTGCACAAAAGTCTGGGGCATACCCCGAGGTACAACAAAAGAAAGTAAACAATTATAAAACTACAAAGCTACAAGGCTACACTGCTGAAGTACTACTCCGCTGGAGGTACTGACCCTGCTCCGCTACGACGCGGCCCAGAACTGGACGTCGGATGGGAAACGTCCTCGTCGCCCTCACCTGTGGGGGTAGGGGTGAGCCTCTCTAGTCACTGGCTCAGTAGGGAACTCCCCCAAAGCCGAACAAACCACAAACCACAGGTACAAAACAGTAAACAGTACCAACAACATATAGAACAGTTAAGCAGGTAAGTAAAGCTGTAAAAGTACTCACCGTCTGTCAACTACGAGAAACAACTGTAGTAACTAAACGGAAAACCCAAACAGGTGTACAAGCCAAAGTAGAGACAGCCAACACGAGCCACGTAAACTGGTTCGCGACACCAGAAATGACTCGGACAACTAACACAGGTCCACCTCTCAGTCTCGCAGCCACGACGAAAGGTCCAGCTGCCGCTCCACGTAAAAAGGTCAAACAACTGTGGAGACCAACTAAAACACCACAACCTGCAGACCACACGGTCACAGGCCCATGCCTGGCACCTCCAGTGACCCTGGCCTGGGCTCGCTAGAGTGAGGCACTGGTAAAGGACTAGCTGGGGTCCAGTACGTCTACTGGTGTCCGTACCCCCAACTACGAGCGCGCTACAAGTGACTAAAAACAACCACAACTGTCACTGTCCCACTGTCGTCTTTCCCTCAGCCGGACGTACAACTCTAACACAAGAGTGAGGGTGTCCAGGTCAGACGACACAGACCTCGACGGTACAACACAAGTACCGGGACAAAGCCTCGAGCTAACAGCCTGGCTCACAAAGAACCTGGGGCACCCAACTGGAGAGGTAACCACGGTAGGCGTCGTACTACTCGTCACGTACACAAAACCACGTGCACGTCACACACAAACCACGTGAAACCTCACGTAAACCACAAGTAACCACTGGTCCACTACACGTGAACCCATCTGACTCGCGTACACAACGCGCAGTCACCGAAGTAAACAATTAACAGCGTACCTTGTATGCTAAACACGTAAACCAAGTGCACTCAGTGCACCTCATACGTTAACACCCACGCATTAACGATAAAACACCATAAATAGCAATTTATGTTCATATAGGAGTAGACGGCTACATCGATTGCCGCTTACAGGAAGTAGACGGCAGGGTCCCTGGCCGTCAACCTCCTGGCTGAAGATCTTGGCGGCAAACGATGTTGACGCCAAGTTCCCCGGCCTTAAACCCTGCAGAAACCCTAATCCGGTCCTGCGAGTTTTCTAGCTGTTCTAATCACTGGAAAACATGCAAATGCATACCCTCTAGCATGACAGAACCCAATGCAACCCGTTTAAACATGATTCGTACAATAAACTACTCAAACCACCCATTATCCCATATGGTGCAACTCTATCCAAACATGGATTATCATGCTGGTTCAAGTAGTTATGATGTGTTTTAATGTTTCTAGGGAGCTACCAGGGTTCGTCCCCTACCTCAAAACGCGTTAGAATCTCCCGCAACTCCCCGGTTTATGCCGAGCCCTCCGCGAGCTCCCACGCGAATTGCACCACGCCGCGACGTTTCCTCACGCAATTCGGCGATGCCGCGCGTTCCACGATCGACCAGCCACTCCTCGATACCTGTTAGAACCTTCAGAAACACCAGGGCGCGAAGCTGGGGCAAGAGGGAGAGAGGGTGAGCTGAGAGAGCTGCCCTCGGGTGAACATATAACCTGCTGAACTGACAGGTTGGCGTCAACCCCCTTGTCGCCCACATGCACCGCCAGACTAAACGTCCACATAGGCTGCCGCCAAGTTCAAGAAGTCAACGTCCATAAACCTGGACGCCAACAGTCAACGACCACCACTTGGCCGCCAACTCAGACAGAACAGCAGCAGGTCCCATTCCAATTCAGGACCTACCCTGCTCTTCACCTGCTCAAGCCACGCAATCACACCATACATTCCACACACCCAACTCACACTGGCCTCACAACGGCCGCCACAACCACAATGCACATGATCCGCATGGATCCGAAAAGCACGCGACGTTACATTTTATGTAACGTCGCGCGTTTTCGGATCCTTTTTGGATCGTGTGTGTTGTGGTTGTGTTGGCCGTTGTGAGGCCAGTGTGAGTTGGTTGTGTGGAAGGTTGGGTGTGGATGTGTGGTTTGTTCAGGAGAAGTGCAGGTTTGGTCCCGAAATGAAATAGGACCTGCTGCAGTTGAGTTGGAGTTGGCGTCCAGGTAAGTGGCCATTGACTGCATGAACTTAACGGCATAAGATGTGGACGTTTATGGTGGCGGTTGTTCTTGGCGGCATAGGGGTTGACGCCAACCTGAAAATTCTGTAGGTTATAGGGTCACCCGAGGGCAGGTTTTCTACCCTGTTCTCAATCCCTCTCGCCCCAGCTTGTTGTCCCAGTGTTTCTAAAGCTTCCAACAGGTACATGAGACTGGTTGGAGGATCGTGGGACATGTGGCGTTGCTGAATTACGCGAGGAAATGTCATGGCGTGGTGCAATTCTCGTGGGAGCTCGCGGAGGGTTCGGTGTGAATCGGGAGATTGCGGGAGGTTCTAGCATGTTCTGAGGTAGGGGACGAACCCGGTTAACTCCGTAGAAACATTAAAATGCGACGTAACTACCTGAAACGACAGATTTAATGTATTTTGGATTAAGTTGCACCATGCGGGGATAATGGGTGGTTTGAGTAATTTAATGAACGAAGCATGCTGTAATGGGTTGTTTTGGGTTCTTGCATGTTAAAGGAACTGTTTTTGTATGTTTTTCTGTAGTTTGAACGGTTGGAAAACCTGTAGAATCGGATTAGAGTTTTTGTAGGGTTAGAGGCCGAAGAACTTGGCGTCAACATCGCTTGTCGCCAAGCTCATCAGCCAGGATGTAGACGGCCACATCCCTTGCCGTCGACTTCCTATAAGCGGCAGTCGATGTTGCCGCCTACTGGTTATAAACATGAATGACTAATTATGGTATTTATCGATAATGCATATGTGTTGGCACCTGAGGTGCACTGAGTGCACATGGTTCTCGTGTTTAGCATACAAGGTATGCTGTTAGTTACTTATCTTCGTGGTTGCGTGTCGTTTACGCGAGTCAGTTGGGTTCACGTGTAGTGGACCATTGTCACTTGTGGTTTACGTGAGGTTTCATGTGGTTTGTGTGTGACGTGCACGTGGTTCTATGTACGTGGCAAGTAGTACGACGCCTATCGTGGTTACCTCTTCAGTTGGGTGCCCCAGGTTCTTTGTGAGCCAGGCTGTTAGCTCGGAGCTTTGTCCCGGTACTTGTGTTGTACCGTCGAGGTCTGTGTCGTCTGACTTAGACACCCTCACTCCTGTGTTTGAGTTTACGTCCGGCTGAGGGAAAGACGACAGTGGGACAGTGACACTTGTGTTTGTATTTAGTCACTTGTAGCGCGCTCGTAGTTGGGGGTACGGACACCAGTAGTCGACACTGGTCCCCAGCTAGTCCTTTTCCAGTGCCTCACTCTAGCGAGCCCAGGCCAGGGTCTCCAGAGGTGCCAGGCATGAGCCTGTGACCGTGTGGTTCGCAGGTGGTGGTGTTTAGTTGGTCTCCACAGTTTCTTGACCTTTTCACGTGGAGCTCCAGCTGGACCTTTCGTCCGTGGCTGCGAGACTGAGAGGTAGACCTGTGTTAGCTTGTCCGTGTCAGTTTCTGGTGTCGCGAACCAGTTTACGTGGCTCGTGTTTGGCTGTCTCTACTCTAGCTTGTACACCTGTACTGGTTTGCCGTTTAATTATTACAGTCTTTTACAGCTTTAATATCTTGTTTAGCTGCTCTATAAATTGTTGGTACTGTTTATTGCTTCCGTACCTGTGGTTTGGTTTGCTCGGTGTTGGGGGAGTTCCCTACTGAGCCAGTGACTAGTGAGGCTCACCCCTACCCCCACAGGTGAGAGCGAGGAGGACGTTTCACGACCGTCGTCCAGTTCAGAGCCGCGCTGTAGCGGTGCAGGGTCGGTACCTCCAGCTGTGTAGTAGCAGCTCCAGTAGTGTAGTGTTGTGTAGTATAGTTAGTTGTTTCTTTCCTGCAGTTGTACCTCGGGGTATGCCCCAGACTCTTGTACTTCTTTTTAGTTTTTTTGTGGAAATTTGGCTATGTAACTTGTGATACATATATAAAATGTGGTGTGTTTCTTTGTGTTTACACGGACTGTGGTTTGGTATCCCTTGCGAGGCTTCGGCCCGTTCGCGGGAGGCGGACTCGGATCAAGTACGTTATCGGTTTAACGGGCTTGGCCGAGGCATTCCGGCACAGTTGGTATCAGAGCAAGGTCCGTGTTAATATGAGGAAACTAGAAAGATACATAGCCTTATTTCGGTCTTTGTACACTGCTGGTAGGGACCCTGGTTTTTGATAATTTGTTGTTTGATTTTTGTTTGGTTTTTGTTTATGTAGAAATTTCTAGAATGGCTGATAGAAGAGATTGGGGTGGTGGAGGAGATGATCCGGAGGAAAGTACCTAGCGTATGATAGAAAGAATCTGGGAAAGCCTCACGGATATTCGGGCAAGGATGGATCAGCAGGCGCCGGTACCACCGGTTGCAGTGCCACCTAGAGATGGAGAGGCGGTACCTGTAGCTCCAGTTCCGCCAAGAGTGGAGGTGCCTTTTGTAGCACCTGTGCCACCGCCAGTGTTATTAGCAGAAGAACCAGTAATGCAGGTTGAAAAGTTTCTGAGATTGCAGCCACCTACTTATTCAGGAGGGCCGAATCCAGATACAGCGGAGCACTGGGTTCATGAGATTGAAAGGGTCTTTGCAACTATGAGGTGTCCGGCAACAGATAAAGTTGTGTTAGCTGCTTATCAGTTGAGAGATTTTGCATTAGAATGGTGGCGACTGAAGATGCAGACCACTTTTGCAGATAAGACAGAAGAGGCTATTACTTGGTCGAAATTTCTTGATGTATTTAACGATACATTCTTTCTGATTTAAGTGCAGCAAGTGAAAAGAGAGCAGTTTCGGACGCTCCAGCAAGGTAACTCTTCAGTTTTAGAGTACCAGATGAGGTTTATGGCGCTTAGTCGTTATGCACCTTATGTAGTTTCAGATAATAATATGATGGTTGAATATTTCATTAGAGGATTGAGAGTGGAATTGCAGGATGCAATAGTACCTCTTATGTGCAAGACAGTGGAAGAAAGCAACCCAGAGAGCAGCTACATTGGAGAGGTCTATTCGAACTCGTCAGGTGGGCGAGTCAGGCTCAGGTAGTTTTCGGCTACCGCAACAGTCGGTGGGTGCAAGTAAAGGTAAAGCACCAGCAGGACCTTCTTCATCAGGTTTCGGTAAATGGGGTCAGAAATTAAAGCAAGCATTTAAAGGAAAAGGAAGAGGATGGGGAGGTCGTCCGCAGTTCCAGTAGGGCCGAGGTAGGCCTGAGGTGGAGGAGTCGCAGCAGAGTACTGCCAGACAGCCTATTACTCCACCAGGGTATCAGTGTTATAATTGTAATCAGCCGGGGCATTTGATCCGTAATTGTCCCTATCCAAGAGAGTATGGGTATGGAAGAGGTGTGCAGCAGCCTCAGCAGTTTCAGCAGCCACAGTCAGGTCGTGGCAGAGGAGCACCACAGCAGCGAGGAAGAGGCCGGGTTATGGCTATCACCTGAGCCCAGGCGGAGGCATCGAATATGATAGAAGGTACTTTACCTCTTTATGAATATTCAGCAAGAGTTTTATTTGATTCGGGTGCCTCTCATTCTTTCATTTCCGAAGAATTTCTGGATTGTATAGCTCATCCTTTAGAAGAAAAGTCTTGTGAGTTGGTAGTGGAGGTTCCTTCAGGTGAGTTTTTGCTCACTTCGAGCTATGTGGATGAAGCTCCTGTTATGATTGAAGGGAACCAGATGCCGGGTCGATTGTATGCCCTGCAGTTGTTAGACTATGATATTATTTTTGGTATGGATTGGTTGGAGACTTATGGAGCAATGTTAGATTGCAGAAAGAAAAAGATCAGGATTTGTCATCCTAATGGTGCAGTGTTTGAATATCAAGGTATGCCTTTTTATACCTCTAAGTTTCTAATTTCTGCAATTAAAGCTAGAAAGTTGATAAATGCTGGGTGTGTGGCTTATTTAGCCTCGGTAAATTTGGTAGAAGCTAGTCAGTTAGTAGAAGTAGTTCCCGTGGTTAGGGAATTTGCTGATGTTTTTCCTGAGGATTTGCCTGGTTTAGCTCCACACAGAGAGGTGGACTTTAGTATTGAGTTGCTGCCAGGTACCATGCCGATCTCTAAAGCTCCATATCGAATGGCACCAGCAGAACTTAAGGAATTGAAAAAGCAGTTAGAAGAGTTGTTGCAAAAAGGGTTTATTAGATCGAGTCATTCCCCGTGGGGAGCGCCGGTATTATTTGTGAAAAAGAAAGATGGAAGTTTTCGGATGTGTATTGATTATAGAAAGTTGAATGATGTGACCATTAAGAATAAGTACCCGTTACCAAGGATAGATGATCTATTTGATCAGTTGCAATCATCAAAGGTATTTTCTAAAATTGATTTGAGGTCCGGGTACCATCAGTTGAGAATTAAAGAGGAGGATATAGATAAGACAGCCTTTAGAACCAGATATGGTCACTTTGAGTTTGTGGTTATGCCATTTGGGTTGACTAATGCTCCTACAGGTTTTATGGATCTGATGAACAGAATTTTTCATCCATATTTAGACCAATTCATTGTGGTCTTTATTGATGATATTCTAATTTATTCAGCATCTGAAGAGGAGCATGCAGCTCATTTGAGGTTTACTCTGCAGTTGTTAAGAGATAACCAGTTGTTTGCTAAATTCAATAAGTGTGAATTTTGGTTAAAAGAAATTCAGTTTCTGGGTCATGTTATCTCAGCTAAAGGAGTAGCAGTGGATCCAAGTAAAGTGGAGGCTGTGATGAGATGGGAAGTGCCTAAGACAATAACTGAGATTAGAAGTTTTCTGGGATTAGCAGGTTATTATAGGCGCTTTATTCAAGATTTTTCTAAGATTGCAGCACCCATGACTAAGTTGACCAGAAAAGGGGTACCATTTGTGTGGTCCGGTGAATGTCAGAAAAGTTTTATGGAATTGAAGAAAAGACTTACATCAGCACCTATATTGACATTACCGGCAGGGAGTGGTGGTTTTGTGTTGTATACTGATGCTTCAAGGAGAGAACTTGACGCAGTGCTTATGCAGTATGACAAAGTGATAGCTTATGCGTCTAGGCAATTGAAGCCAGCAGAGGAGAATTACCCCACTCATGATTTGGAATTAGCAGCAGTTGTGTTTGCTTTGAAAATGTGGAGGCATTATCTGTATGGCGAAAGATTTGAGATCTTTACAGATCATAAAAGCTTGAAGTATATCTTCTCGCAGAAAGATTTGAACCTTCGTCAGCGCAGATGGATTGAATATTTAAAGGATTATGATTTCAGCTTGGCTTACCATCCGGGTAAAGCCAATGTTGTAGAAGATGCTTTGAGCAGAAAAGCATATGTAAGTTTGATGATGATTAAAGAATGGAAGTTGTATGAAGAAGTAATGGAAAACTCCTTGTATGTGCCCAGTAGTCAGCGACGGGCAGTACTAGCTGCTAGTGCTGTAGAGCCGTCTTTGTATTGGAAGATTATTGAGGCTCAGAAAGCAGATGTAAATTTAGCTGAAATTGTGAAAATGGAAGGAGTACCATTGATGATAATTGTATGATTAGGCTCAGAGGCAGGTTGTTTGTTCCTGCAGAAAGAGAGGTAAAGCAGCGAGTGTTGGAAGAGGCTCATAAGTCTAGGTACACTATCCATCCGGGTAGTACTAAAATGTACCATGACTTGAGAAAGCATTTTTGGTGGCCTCATATGAAGAAAGAAATAGCAGAATTTGTTTCAAGGTGTGCTATCTGTCAGCAAATTAAAGCAGAGCATCAGAAGCCTGGAGGTCTATTGCAACCATTACCCATTCCACAGTGGAAGTGGGATGATATTGCTATGGACTTTGTGGCAGGTTTACCGAGGTCTAGTTCAGGGCATAATGGAATATGGGTATTTGTTGACAGATTAACCAAGGTGTGCAGATTAGTGGCAGTAAGTATGTCTTGGACAGTGGACAAATTAGTAAATGTTTATGTTGAAAAGATTGTTCCACTGCATGGTATTCCAAAGACAATTGTATCTGATAGAGATCCAAGATTTACTTCTGGTTTTTGGAGAAGTTTACAAAGAGTAATTGGTACTGAGTTAAGGTATAGCTCCGCTTATCATCCCCAGACAGATGGTCAGACAGAGAGGACTATTCAGACGATTGAAGATATGTTGCGGGCTTGTTGTTTAGTTTGGGGAGGTAGCTGGGAGCATCATTTGGGAATGGTTGAGTTTGCCTACAATAATAGTTATCATACCAGTCTTGGGATGGCACCGTATGAAGCTTTATATGGAAGGCCATGTAGAACCCCATTAAACTGGCATGAAGTGGGAGAAAGGCAGTTAGTGGGTCCTGAATTAATTCAGCAAACCACTGAAGTAGTGAAGCTTATTAAAGAAAAATTGCAGGCAGCCCAGAGTAGGCAAAAGAGTTATGCAGATGTCCGGAGGAGACCACTTCAGTTTGAAGTGGGAGATTTTGTTTTCTTGAGAGTTTCCCCGAGTAAAGGTATTATGAGATTTGACAAGACTGGAAAGTTAAGTCCAAGGTATGTGGGACCCTTTCAAGTGTTAGAAAGAATTGGGGAAACAGCCTATAGGCTGGATTTGCCAGCAGATTTTGCGGATGTTCATGATGTATTTCATGTTTCTATGTTAAGAAAGTGTATTGAAGATCCAGCTCAGATAATCAGATATCAAGGTGGTGACCTGAGGCCGGATATGACCGTGCCAGAGTATCCGGTACAGATCACGGATCGAAAAATGAAGAAATTGCGGAATAAAGAAATTGAGCTAGTTAAAGTCAGATGGGAAAATAGGTTGGGTGGTGAGGATACCTGGGAGTTAGCCGAGGAAATGGCTAAAGGGTATCTCTATCTGTTTGAATGAGCTTGTGTATTTTCTTTTTAGATGATAATGATTATAAAAGTGTGTATATTTAAGTTGTTGGTGTTTGAGTTGTGTTGTGAATTTCGAGGTCGAAATTTTCTTTTTAGATGATAGTAATGTAACGTCGCGCGTTTTCGGATCCTTTTTGGATCGTGTGTGTTGTGGTTGTGTTGGCCGTTGTGAGGCCAGTGTGAGTTGGTTGTGTGGAAGGTTGGGTGTGGATGTGTGGTTTGTTCAGGAGAAGTGCAGGTTTGGTCCCGAAATGAAATAGGACCTGCTGCAGTTGAGTTGGAGTTGGCGTCCAGGTAAGTGGCCGTTGACTGCATGAACTTAACGGCATAAGATGTGGACGTTTATGGTGGCGGTTGTTCTTGGCGGCATAGGGGTTGACGCCAACCTGAGAATTCTGCAGGTTATAGGGTCACCCGAGGGCAGGTTTTCTACCCTGTTCTCAATCCCCCTCGCCCCAGCTTGTTGTCCCAGTGTTTCTAAAGCTTCCAACAGGTACAGGAGACTGGTTGGAGGATCGTGGGACGTGTGGCGTTGCTGAATTGCGCGAGGAAACGTCGTGGCGTGGTGCAATTCTTGTGGGAGCTCGCGGAGGGTTCAGCGTGAATCGAGAGATTGCGGGAGGTTCTAGCGTGTTCTGAGGTAGGGGACGAACCCGGTTAACTCCGTAGAAACATTAAAATGCGACGTAACTACCTGAAACGACAGATTTAATGTATTTTGGATTAAGTTGCACCATGCAGGGATAATGGGTGGTTTGGGTAATTTAATGAACGAAGCATGCTGTAATGGGTTGTTTTGGGTTCTTGCATGTTAAAGGAACTATTTTTGTACGTTTTTCTGTAGTTTGAACGGTTGGAAAACCTAGAGAATCGGATTAGGGTTTCTGCAGGGTTAGAGGCCGAAGAACTTGGCGTCAACATCGCTTGTCGCCAAGCTCATCAGCCAGGATGTAGACAGCCACATCCCTTGCCGTCGACTTCCTGTAAGCGGCAGTCGATGTTGCCGCCTACTGGTTATAAACAGGAATGACTAATTATGGTATTTATCGATAATGCATATGCGTTGGCACCTGAGGTGCACTGAGTGCACATGGTTCTTGTGTTTAGCATACAAGGTGTGCTGTTAGTTACTTATCTTCGTGGTTGCGTGTCGTTTACGCGAGTCAGTTGGGTTCACGTGTAGTGGACCATTGTCACTTGTGGTTTACGTGAGATTTCACGTGGTTTGTGTGTGACGTGCACGTGGTTCTGTGTACGTGGCAAGTAGTACGACGCCTACCGTGGTTACCTCTTCAGTTGGGTGCCCCAGGTTGTTTGTGAGCCAGGCTGTTAGCTCGAGGCTTTGTCCCGGTACTTGTGTTGTACCGTCGAGGTCTGTGTCATCTGACCTGGACACCCTCACTCCTGTGTTTGAGTTGTACATCCGGCTGAGGGAAAGACGACAGTGGGACAGTGACACTTGTGTTTGTCTTTAGTCACTTGTAGCGCGCTCGTAGTTGGGGGTACGGACACCAGTAGTTGACACTGGTCCCCAGCTAGTCCTTTTCCAGTGCCTCACTCTAGCGAGCCCAGGCCAGGGTCTCCAGAGGTGCCAGGCATGGGCCTGTGACCATGTGGTTCGCAGGTGGTGGTGTTTAGTTGGTCTCCACAGTTGCTTGACCTTTTCACGTGGAGCGGCAGCTGGACCTTTCGTCCGTGGCTGTGAGACTGAGAGGTAGACCTATGTTAGCTTGTCCGAGTCAGTTTCTGGTGTCGCGAACCAGTTTACGTGGCTCGTGTTTGGCTGTCTCTACTCTAGCTTGTACACCTGTACTGGTTTGCCGTTTAATTATTACAGTTGTTTTTCATAGTCGGCAGACGGTAAGTACTTTTACAGCTTTAATATCCTGTTTAGCTGTTCTATAAATTGTTGGTACTGTTTACTGCTTCCGTACCTGTGGTTTGGTTTGCTCGGTGTTGGGGGAGTTCCCTACTGAGCCAGTGATTAGCGAGGCTCACCCCTACCCCCACAGGTGAGAGCGAGGAGGACGTTTCACGACCGTCGTCCATTTTAGAGCCGCGCCGTAGCGGTGCAGGGTCGGTACCTCCAGCTGTGTAGTAGCAGCTCCAGCAGTGTAGTGTCGTGTAGTATAGTTAGTTGTTTCTTTCCTGCAGTTGTACCTCGGGGTATGCCCCAGGCTCTTGTACTTATTTTTAGTTTTTTTTTGTGTGGAAATTTGGCTATGTAACTTGTGATACATATATAAAATGTGGTGTGTTTCTTTGTGTTTACACGGACTGTGGTTTGGTATCCCTTGCGAGGCTTCGGCCCGTTCGCGGGAGGCGGACTCGGATCAAGTACGTTATCAGTTTAACAGGCTTGGCCAAGGCGTTCCGCCACATTTTATGTCATTAACTATTTCTACTCTAATACTTCTTTCTGTACATTTATAAATTATTTCTTATGATTATGATCTTCTAATAATACTGTAGGATAAGGTTTTGCTGCAGAGTTTCCAAAAAGCTAACTTAACTGTCGCACATGACATTCTATCAAGTAGAGATCCGTATAAGAAAGTAGGAGATCAACAACTTGGAGCTGAATTTTAGGAAGTTGTTATATTTGAACCCTTGGCCATCAATGAACCTTTAGTACGTCCATATGGGACTATGAAGAGAATTGGAGATGCCATAGGAGCAAGAGTAGCATGGCCTATTCGTGTAAGAACAAAATAATTTTTCTTGTATCGATCTTTTTCCCTTTCATTTATCTACTTTATAAGTAAATAACACATTCTTTCTTTTTTGCAGGTTTATATAATGGACTAATCTTCATGCATTTGAATCATTAAACTCTTTGCCAATATTTAGCTTTTTCTAAATCATTGTATTTGGATAATGCTACTTTTTCTTTTATCTTTTGAACTTTTCTCATGGACAAATGGTTCTGATAACCATATGACAATTACATCATTTTTTTACATATTCATCTCTAGTGTTACGTTGGTAATAATTTTTATATGGTGCTTATTGGATGATTGGATATGTCTAGATTACTTGTTCCAAAAATGTAATTGCCAACATGTTTTGTATATGAACCATCAATGGCATTATTGTAATAAAAAAATTGGTGAATGCTCAGTTGAAGCAATGACAAAAGGTAAATTTTGATCTTTTATCATTTTGTTTTAGTCAAAAATCTGTTAGATTCAGAACACTAACAAATGTAGTCCTTTTCTTTTGACACATGTATGATGATCAGTTTATCCCCATGTAATTTAAAATAATTACATATTTATTTTGGTGATTAACAAAAATATAATAAAGTTTATTCTAACATATTTTCTATGAGATTTGAACACAAGAAATGAAACAAGGAATAACAAACTAAATGGGTAAGTAGTATTTACTCTATAGCAATGCAAGTTCAAAGCATGAAATTTTCTAAGTACACATCGACTCTCTAGTTGTTATAACGATTTCCTTAGAATCATAACGATTTCCTCATTCACATCGATTTTGGTTCTATAATGATTTCATAAGTGTCTGAACGATTTCAAGATCGCAACGATTTAGACGCCCCATCGATTTCTTAAGTGAGAACAATGATTTGCTCTTACAACGATTTCTTAAGTGAGAACAACGATTTGCTCTCACAACGATTTCTTAAGTGAGAACAACGATTTGTTCTCACAACGATTTCTTAAGTGAGAATAACGATTTACTCTCATAACGATTTGGTCGTCGCATCGATTTCTTAAGTGACAACAACGATTTGCTCTCACAACGATTTCTTAAGTGAGAATAATGATTTACTCTCATAACGATTTGGTCGTCACATCGATTTCTTAAGTGAGAACAACGATTTGCTCTCACAACGATTTCTTCAGTAAGCATAACGATTTGCACTCACAATGACTTTGGTTTCACAATGACTCATTAAGTCTCATAATGATTTGATCCTCGTAACGATTCGATAAATTACACAATGACTCTGTCATTGTAACGATTCGTTTAGTTACATAACGACTTAGTCGCCATAACAATTCGATACAACAAACAACGATTTGCTCACATCGTTTTGTCTCTGACAACTTGCTCATGACGATTTTCTTATGGAGTCATAACGATTTGTCCATATAACGATTTGTATGTGCATCGGTTTGCTTATAAGTGTACAACGATTTACATGGATATCAACCCATTTGCATAACGATTTCATAAGTCATGCATGTAACGATTTCGTGGAATATAATGATTTGATATCTGAACTCATTTCTGAGCACGTTGAAAAGTCAAAGTCTTCACGCATATCTTTCTGACAACCATGCATTTATCATGACTGAATGTATCACTGCAGTGCATGCAAATAATATCTTCTATTTCCATGCTTACACTGGAAACATCTTTTTATAAGAACAGAATGGAACTTCCTCTTTGATATAAAATCAATCTAATGTTGACTGACAGCAAGAGTCAGCCTAGCTATCTATTGTTTTAGCATTTAATGTGTGCAGGTCTCTGACAGCACACCTCAAGACAACGTTGGACAATATGGGAGATAACGAACATCAAAGAAGATTCTCTCTCTTGTTGCGTGCATGGAAAGCTAAAGACTGCTGAACAAGAAGCTCTACAGGTTCATGCAGTCTAACGTAAACAAGCTTAGAGACAACAGACACTTCAACGTTCAAATTTCAAATAGAAGATATATAAAGAAGACTGAAGCTAGAGAAGAAGACACCTGGAACAAAAACAAAACAATGCTTTCAACTATTTTCCAAGTCTTCTGTGAGAAAACTGAAGAGCCAAGTTGTTCACTCTCATCTGTTCTAGCTCTTGCTCTCCGAGATTAGTGAAGATCCTTGAGAGAGCCGTTAGTACTGAGAGAGATCAATTCTGCTGATTCTTTCCCTCTCAGTCTTAGCTTCAGATCTAGCATTGTATAAGTTTGATCTAGGGGCTTGATCTCATTTCCACATTCCTGTGTTCTTGTATTCCCTTCGTGTTGAAGGAAGACCTGGGGGTTTCCAGGGTGTGTGTTCCCTTCGAGTAGAAGGAAGACCTGGTGGTATCCAGGGTGTTATAATTTCTCTTTGGATTGTGAAGAGAAGACCAGCTGCGGCTGGGTGTGTAAGGGTCCATAAGGGGGACTGTACCCTTGGGTAGTGAAAGTCTGAGTTGTTGCTCAGGGACTGGATGTAGGACTCTTAAGGAAAGGGGATCCGAACCAGGATAAATCCGTGTGTAGTGTGATTGCCTTTGTGTGTTTGCTGTTTATCTTTACTAACACTAACATCTATCGAAGTGTGTTTTGTGTGACTATTTTTGTGAACAAATTTTAGGTTCTCAACATTTTAAAGAATCCCATTCACCCCCCCCCCCCTTTGGGCTTGCTAGCTGGGCAACAATGTACATTTTCGGCAACATGGTCCTTGCAATGTTCTGCTTTGTCGAACATTTTTTATGATGCTGTATGCTGATAATCTTGTGAACACTTGGTTTTGGGCCATCGAAGTCCTCAAAGAATGGGAAAGGTTTGTCTTTTTCCAAATTTGTTTTGGCATTGCAGTGAAGCATTGTTGAGAGGAACTTGGCTATGGTTAAGGAATCCCATTTACATTTGTGGACAACATTACGATGAATAAATTGGATGACGTTTCTAATTCTAGATCAAATTTTGTTTCTAGATGTTTTATTTTATGTGTCATTTTTTGACATTTCTAATTCTGATGATGATGATGATCATAAGTATTATCACATAGTTTGGAATTGAGTAGATGTGATAAAGAATGCAAAAATTGGATGTGTTTTTTTTTTTTTTGACTTATTATCTATCTGACATAGATGTCAAGTCCCATGAAGCCAGCTATGCCTTAATTATTTAGTGCAACTTTGTATTTTTGTTAGCTCAAAAGCTTAGAAGAACCGACTATACTAGTTCCCAGATGAAACACAACTGCATTTATATAAGAAGCCAATCATACAAAATGACCATTTTTTGTGTGTCTATGTGGTATCCATCACATGAGAACATGCTGGCCAACACAAGTGTGTGTGCTTGATAAATTGACTACAATCCTCATTTCCAATTCATTACCAGCAGTTGGATATGGACCCATATAATATGCTTGTGATCTCCTCTAGCATGATGTCAGGAAAGAATCTTGGAAGTATGGCAACCTAGTAAACATTGATAATAACAGTGAATAGAGGGGCAGCCATATGATAAGGAATTTATTTCTCATTGGTCCCATTGATTGAGGGTATTACTTATTGTAAGACTATTTCTGCAATTAGGTTGGTGTGAATTATAAGATTGAAGAGAGAGAGAAAGAGAGAGAGAGAGAGAGAGAGGGTCTTCTCAACTGATGAGAACATGACAGTGATATTTAAAATTCAGCATTTGATCTTGAATTTGAATACAAAATTGAGCTCCATATTAATTCGAAATGGAATCTCAGATTTATTTAATGTCTAGAATTCAGTTCTGAAAGTAATTTGCTAGATCTAAAATGTCTCTCTTCCTATTGTGATTTAATTTGTTCATCCATTGGATTTTGTAATCAACAGTTTACTTAATTCTTTATTTTATGCATTATATGATGTGACCATGACACTGAAACAATTTTACATGTTTTATACCCAAAAGTAATTACATGCTTGGCCTTCACATTCTTGATCATTCCTCTTCCTGGTTCTGAAATTAAAATCTAAAATGCTATGCAAATTTATAATTCTGAAATCCAGTTTTGAAAATGTCTTTCTTTATGTCATGATTATAATTAATCATATAAAGAAGCCCTTGTTGGTTATTTGTTTATCTTATTGTTCTTATTTTAATCAGTTTTGAAGTAATTGTTCTTTTAGCATGATTATCTCTCCTTCAATATCTAAATTAATTCTATTATAAAGGTTAGTCCTACTAGGCATGGGATGAGAGCCTCAAAAGAAATCTGCTATTGGACCCTCTAAAGCCTTGGTTTGGGCTGGTCTTTTTTCCCACTACACATCAAATTGTCTTGTAACCATGGACTCAATGTAATCAATATGTAATGTAAACTCTGTGTCATCATTTCTAATTAAAAATAAAATTCTATAATTTATAGAAGTAAACCCATGGGTGTGTGTTCTGATATTTGCCGCCATGCTCCACTCTGGAGGTGTGGCAGTATGCTCATTTTGAAGGTGTTGAGTGTTTTCAACAAGTTAGGAGCTCGTCATAGAAAATAGATTGTTATCAATTATTTGAAGTTCTATGCTTTTTATGACCCCTCAATCCTGAAAAAGTAACATAACATCTATTTGAGTAGTGTATATATGTGGAGAACTGGAGTTGGAGTTTAACATTTCTTATTTGTTTCTCTTGTTCATGTTAATCTTGCAGTTAACATGCTGGCTTTGAGTGCGAGAAATGGAAAACAGGGGCAGCAGCAGCATCCTAGAGGGAAAATGTGATCAAGATGGACTGAGGAGCACACATGAACACATGTTTCATTCTTAAAGGAGCACTAGGAGTTTCCCATGTTGCAATATAGATTACCTTTGGGATCATTCATTTTACTTTTGGGATATAGAAGGTTTTTTTTTATCTTTCTCTTATCGAGTCCAGGATAATGGGGGCAATGGTTTGGTCATTCCCAATCCAGTGTTGTGTTTTTTATGATTTTTTTGTTTCTTTTGTACTTATGAAAATGTTGTACTTTGAAGATATATATAGAAGAATGAATTTTTCTTGTTCATTGTAAGAATGGATGACGATGACAATGGGATTGCATATATATGACAACGATCTCCCAAAAGAATACAAAAATTTCTATATGTGGAAAATTATTGTCTCAAAAATCTTCATATATATATTGTCAGTTTGACTAACTTTTAGTGGCATTTTCAAAAGCAATGTCATAATTAAGTAAAGTTATATGCTGATGGATATGACCATTGCAAAAGCTCTTTTTGTGGCGATTCTTTATAAAATGTTGCTACAATTCAAAGCCAATAGTGGCAGTACTAAATGCCACAAATGTGACTTTTGGCAGTAGTTTAAGAAAATCGCCACCAAAACTTTATAGTGATGCATCCTTCATATGCACTTTTACCAACCGTTGCTATATGGTTTTAGTGGCGGTCTAATCTACCTATAGTAGTAGTTAGAACCGCTAGGTGTCATGTCAATGCCATGGAGATGGTGGGAGGAGGGGGGGCCATGCGATGGTGTGGTGTGTTGGAATGGGCCGATGGCCTATATGGGTGGCGAACAAGGTTGCTTTAATTTGTTGTCGGGATCAAAGTGTTGCCAAAACTATAGTGATCTAGAGGGTGGTGAATAGGTCATAATTGTGATATTAAGATATATTTGTTGTTTTAGAAGAATAATAATTTTATCAAGCTTTAATGTAATGTTTAGGATGAATTTGAATAAAGACTAATAATTAAATGTAAGGGTTAGCCAGATAAATTAGTATGCAATGATCATATAGACAAACACACATTGCACAGATATTTATCTTGGTTTGGAGTTGACCAAGCTCAACTCCTACGTCCAGTCCTCAAGGTGAATACTCTTGAGATATCCAATATTTTGACCAAGATAGCACCATTGGATACAAACCTCAAGTTGGTCCTCAATATACTCTAAGCACCTCAGGTCTTCACCCCTTACTAGGTGGAATTACACGCCTAACCACATGCCTTCACCAGAGTGGAACAATATGCCTGAGCACAGACCTTCACCAGACATAGGTGGAATAACTCTTTAACAAGAGTAAAGGGTCCCTGAAGGAATGTCTACAATTTAGACAAAAATGGCACAAAATGAAAGCGCAGTAAAAGAAGCCCTTAGAAGGAATTTTGCTTGCAGCAGAACGATGATAGACTTTTGAATGCTCAGCAAGGAAGCTCTTGAATGTGTAGGAGCTGAGCAGCAGTAGCTTCTCTTCTACTGTGAGAGAGACCCTCTTCAATGAGCAATCCCATATAGTGTGCAGAAGGGATGGACACCTTTGAATGCTGGAGCTTCAAAACTTTTTGGCGCTCTCTCAAACTTGTTTTTCTCAAAGTATAGTTTTTGGGCTCTTCTTTCTTGATTTCTTTTACGCTCTCTATCTTTTCTTTTTTAATCTATGGCACTGGGTTCTATACACGTAACCCATCTTCTATCTGTTATCTCTCATGCAGATGTACGTTATGATGAACAGTCTATCCCCATGTAATTAAAAGTAATTATATTTCTATTTTGGTGATTAACATAACCATATTATTGTGATAATTATCAAACCCTTAATTAAAGGTCACTAACCTATTTTCTACAAGTCTTAAGCACAAGAATTAATACCAAAGGAGAATAATCCAAAACAGGTAAGCATATCTACATTGTATCTATAACATCATATTTATCTAACTACATATCGGTTTCTTTTATAGTTCATAACGATTACAGTAGAACTGTAACGATTTCTTCATAACCATTTCATAAGTGCCTTAACGATTTCTTCATAGACTGAAACTTCTTTTGATTTCAAAAGAAATCGTTCCTACAACGACTTCTTAAAGAGAGCGCAACGATTTGCTTGCATCGACTTCTTAGTCATCGTAACGACTTGCTCTCGTAACGATTCCTTTAGTCATCGTAATGACTTACTTTCGTAACGATTCCTTTAGTCATCGTAACGACTTGCTCTCATAACGATTCCTTTAGTCATCGTAATGACTTGCTCTCGTAACGATTCCTTTAGTCATCGTAACGACTCGCTTTCGTAACGATTCCTTTAGTCATCGTAACGACTTGCTCTCGTAACGATTCCTTTAGTCATCGTAACGACTTGCTCTCGTAACAATTCCTTTAGTTATCGTAACGACTCGCTCTCATAACGATTCCTTTAGTCATCGTAACGACTCGCTCTCGTAACGATTCCTTTAGTCATTGTAACGACTTGCTCTCGTAACGATTCCTTTAGTCATCGTAATGACTTGCTCTCGTAACGATTCCTTTAGTCATCGTAACGACTTGCTCTCGTAACAATTCCTTTAGTCATCATAACGACTTGCTTTCATAACGATTCCTTCAGTGATCATAACGATTTGCTATCATAACTATTCCTTCAGTTATCATAACGATTTGCTTATCGCAACGATTGCTTCAGATATTATAACGATTTGCCTTGCGCATCGACTTCTTAAGTAATCAAAATGATTTCCTTATTGATCACAACGATTCTTTCATATCTCACAATGATTTGCTGTTTGGTTGCATAACGATTTCATAAGTCATAAATGCATCGATTTCATATCAATCAACTTGACATATGACTTATCCTTTCAAAGGGTTGAATAGTCAAAGTCTCCGCACACACACTTCTGTCAGTTGTGCATTTAATGAAGACTGAACGTATCTCTGCATGCATGCAGACGATATCACCCATTATCGTGTCTATCCCATACGCATCTTTTAGAACAGCAAAATAGCATTACCTTTTTTTGATGAATATTCACACTAACGTTGACTGACAACAAGAGACAATCCAGCTGTCTATCATTCTAGCTTGCTTTGTGTGCAGGTCCTTGTCAGCTATTCATCTCACAACAATTGGACCTTGTAGAAGCCAAAGGACACTTCAGAAGATCCTATCTCTTTGCGTGCACAATTGGATAAAGGACTGATGATTGGAAGCTTCCAAGTGCCACTCAGTCTAACGTCCACTAAAATCTAGAGGCAACAGATACTTCAACGACTAGATTTCAAATTGAAGATATATATATTGAAGAAAGGAGCTCCAGAAAGACAAGTGTGATATAGAGAACGACAGTCACAAAAATCACTATGATCATCAAGTCTTCAGCGAGTTCTCAAGAAAGAGCCAAGCCTCATTCCATTGGATTAGCTCTTTTGCTCTTTGCATTGTTTGTAGATCTTGAGAGAGCAGCTGGATCTGAGAGTGAGCTTAGTTTGTAGATCTTGAGCTCTCAGTCCTTTGCTTCAGATCTTGGCTTGTCAAAGCTTGATCTGGGGGCTTAATCTCCTGCTTACTTGTTTATGTGCTTGTACCCTTCGTGTGTGAAGGAAGACCTGGTGGTATCCAGGGTGTGTGTGTGCCCTTCTGGTGTGGAGGAAGACCTGGTGGGGTATCCAGGGTGTTGTTCCTCTTCGGGCTGAGAAGAGAAGACCAGCTGAGCTGGGTGTTGTAGTGTCCATAGAGGGACTGTACCCTAGTTAGTGAAATCCTGAGTTGTTGCTCAGGGACTGGACGTAGGACTCCTAAGGAGAGGAGATCCGAACCAGGATAAACTCCTGTGTTGTGTGATTGCTTCTTTGTGTGATTGTTGTTTATACTAACAATAACTAACATCCATCAAAGTGTGTCTTTGTGTGTGAACGTTTTTAGTGAATAGGTATTTGTAGAAGAATTTTTAAAGACCCATTCACCCCCCCCCTCTGGGCTACCTAGCTGGGCAACACGTTAGATATAGCATAGGAGAGGTAGTCGTTGAGTCTTCTCATGATACGCAAATGAAAATGTGCAGAAGACACTTTTCTAGTCCGTTCTTTCCTATTTGATGTAAAACCTTGTACAGTCCGTAGCATACATTAAATGGACCTGCAAGAAAAGATTATATCTAGACAGACCAAAGGTCCTATCTGATTTCCTTTATAAGAGTAAACAAGAAACAATTCTTTTTTTCGTCCAGAAGGTTGACTTGTGTAAAGTACTTTTTGCAATTTGAATTAACCAAAGAATCTGTGTCATCTTTTCATCAACAAGCAATACAATCATATGAAAATATTTAAACAAATGTTCATTATGACAATCAAACATATCTTTATATGATACATGCTTATTTTACCAAAACAAATATTACATTGACATGCGATTGATTATTTTAACCATTTATGTATGAACACATAATAACCAATTATTTTTGTTCATGACCAGGAAATAATCGATTAATATGTCTGACAGATTAACCAGTTATTTTGTAACATGTAGAAGAGATAACTGATTATTTTTGGGTTACATCATGAATTGTGGTTATTTCAGTAACTAAACATTTATCATTGATGATAGATCTAAATGAATATTAATTTTGTTAATCGTCCAAAACATAAGATGAGTGTGCAACACAAAGGAGAAGGGAATACAGGTGCGGGAGGAAGAAAAAGGGAATTGAAGCTCTACGAAGGCTAACAAGATCCTCTTCAATTCCCTCTTTTCAACTATTACAGTAATCTCCACGTATAATAGTAAGTAGGTGGAGTTCACCTTAAACCTAGTATTTATTGACTTAAGGCTAGGGTTCAAGAAGTGAGTTCGCAAGTAACTTCTAAACTTATTTTTTTCTATTTTATAGTCCTAGCTCACTACTGTAATGGTGACTTTTAAAACTCCTAGGCGCCTCTTCCACAATACTTTAATATTTCTATGTAGCTTAAGTTCTAACCTTAAAGGTCAAGTGTCTAGTGCGTTTTTGCAAGGGTCATTTTTCTAGAACATTCTCATACTACCTCAGTATGCATGCACATGACGTGCGACCAACACAAAGTTAATTTTGCCTTCCTTATTTATTTATTATAAAATATTTTCATTCTAATCTTAAAATTGTATTTATAATCTTCCTTATAACTTTGATAATTACGTTCATACTTTCTCAAGGATTACATTGATTTTTCTTTTAAAATTTTGAATTACTACATTCTCGATGATGATTAGACATAAGTTTTTTGAGGAGAGTAAAGATTTTTCTCTAAGACAATAAGACTTCTTGGAGATGAAAGAAAGCTTAGTCTTCTACTAGAGTTAAAGCTCTCAAGTTTGAAGATGCTCTTGATTTTGCACTGTGGTTCTCTTTTTTACGTAAAGGTTCAAAAGTTATTTTTGAACTGAAGAGCTTCGTCATATATAGCTATCCTAAGATGAATATTATTGGAGCTATTATGCATGAGTTAGTCTAACATTCATTTCTTATTTGGGTAGGTCTATCCTTCTCTCCATTTTGCCTGGCATGCACCAATCAAGATTTGACAACTTGATGGAAAGATTTCTGATCGAAGACCTTAAGCCTTCTCTAGAATATTAGATAAATGTCATGATAATATTTCATTATAACTATATCACTCTTTTTATATTTTCCAAGATCTACTATTCAATAACCCATGTGTGACGACCCGACCTTTCGGACTCGCGAGGGACCCGAAGTTCCCGCCGCCACCCACGGATCTAAAGATCCGAAAGGATTAGAAGAATAGTCTAGTGAGATATGTACTGAATTTAATAATTATAACAAGATATACAGTTGTACAATGTATCCCAAATAAAAGCACATGTACAAGAAGAAAGGTGCAGTCTTTAAGGGGCATACCCCGAGAACATGAAAAGCACAACTCTCAACTCACTCAGGTACAACAGCTCACAACACTCGCTCTCACTGCTGTTGACAGCACACGACGCCACAACCGCCTCTGCAAACTGTCCGACATTGAGCTCCCGCGACGACGAGCCCCTGGCTGAAGAGAGTAGGGGGGTGAGCCTCGCAAACATGGCCCAATAGGGATTACCAGTCTCTCACCAACCAAAGCAATAGGAACTCTGAAAATAGGAAACTACACTATAAAGTTGTAAAGCCAAGGAACACCAACAACATGGTACTATGAAGCAGCAGAAAGAGAATAATGCCACGACCAACAACCAAGGTCAGGCCACACACGACTCCCGCAGGAACCAACGAGGTCAGGCACAGCACGAAAAACAAGCCTCGACACACCCGGCAAGACAAGGGTCTTACGGAGACCACAGAGCAACCACGTGAGAAGGACGTCTCACCACAAGCACGGCCATCTCGGACCTCCACAAGGTCGAGGGCCCACAAGTAGAACCACCCCGGGCCCCGGACACACCACGAGGTCTGGAAACCACACACGTCGACTATGGAACAATGGTCAGGGTCCGCACAAGGCACACCGAGAGAACACACAATGCAGAAACCACCAGAAGCACGAGCCAACAAGGCCAGACCAACAATGCCCACAGAAACTAGGCACGGCCAAACCACAACCACCATGCAGGCTAGAGCAATGAGTCACACTTGAAAACACCATGAGGAAACGCCGTCACAACAACAACAACCAAGCCACCACCACTGGCAGCTAAGAGGAGGACACACAGGCCACTCCCTCTGCTTGCCAGCCTAGCTCCTGTCTCTAACCTCCCCGGAAGAGCGAGACAGAGCCGCCACAGAACACCACAAGAATGCATGCACCACAGCAGCCTGGCCAAGCTTCGGTCCCATGCCTAGCACCACTACGTGGCTCTAGAATCAAGTAGAAAGAGGCAGTGAGAAAAAGGACTGTCTGGGCTGCGCTGGGAAGAAAACACCTCGACGACCTCGGCATCTCGCCCTAGACAAAAGAGCTCTACAAATGACTTGGTGCCGCTGTCCAAACCTCATTTTCCTCTCCGCTACTAGAGTCCGCCAACTAGGCCGTAGACTCGAGCATGCCCATAGCCTGGAGTACTCCCTCAACGGGCTCACGGATGGGGGTCTCAGAAAATAGAGACAACCTTTGAATGAGACAAGCCGTCAAGTTCCAAGCACCGAGTGAACAGGTGGGGCAAGCACAACAAAAACCATGCCGAACCGCTGGCTTGTAACCCACGACAAGCCTAGCAAGCACAAGGCATGCACGGATCCTCAAGAGGGCCATCAGCCAACCAAGGTTTGCACGAGCAAGCCAGAACCTCGGAACACCACCAGTCGATACGGAAAGCCCATCGCTCTACTAATAATAGATTGACCGCCGGTCAATCGATTATTAGACAGATGCGACACTCCTGGCACCGCTGCCAAGACACGGCCATGAAGGTGTCATCTTCAGTCACTGAACACAGTGAGATAACCTGCCGCATTCTCCACCTGAAGGTCCTAAGGGCAAGCAAGCCCTGGGGCACACGCCGACACCCCAACTGGAACCACGGAAACACCCGAGGCAACACAGGCACCGTCGCGTCCCCCTTGGCCATCGTGATACCATTGCAACAGGCAGAGGGGCCGTGACAGCCCTATCGCGATGGAGAAATGCGTCATGACAACAATCGTATCGCGATGAAGAAACGTGTTGCGACAACAACCCTATCGTGACATGGAAACATGTCGTGACAAGATCGCGTCTGATCGAGCAGGCACCTCCTCTGGTGTCACAATGCACACCGCAGTTGCGACACCAGAAAGAAGGTAGACCCACGAGATGCTCCATCCTGGGGCCACCCACGAGCCACAAACACACCACAAGGGGGAGGGGAGCATGGTGAAGCTATTTAAACTATCTAGAAAACATAAGGGGCTCCCAGTCCACCTGGATCGAGAAGGGTACAAGCAATCCCTACCTTTCAAGAATAAACGAACCCATTGGAGGCCCTTCACGTTGGATTGGCCACCTCCTTCTCGCTCCACGCAAGCTCCACAACGCCATGGCACCACACATGATGCTCCTCCTCACCTGAAACACACAAAGAGAAGAAAGGGAGACAGATCTCCTGCCAGAGGGGAGGAAGGGGGGGGGGGGGGGGGGAGAAGAGGAACAGTGCTGGCCAAGGCTATAAGCCTTCGGCACCCAAGTCGCAACAGGACGACGTGTCGCGTTAAGAACCTTAATTTTATGGAATTTTCCCATGTGATTTCGTCTCCGTTATATTGGTACGTATGTTTTTACTAATTTGAGAATATTAAAATATTATTTCTAAATTATTTCTGATTTTTCAATTAATGAAAATTTTGGGGTGCTACATCCTCCCCCACTTAAGAGAATTTGGTCCCCAAATTCACAGATAGGCTAGTCCTTATCACCAGGGTTCTTGGTCAGGTTTGAGCTCCGATCTTTAATAAACTCTATCTTGTATCCGCCTTATTGTCATAGGTGTTAGTTATTTCCACCTATAGGCTGTAAATATTGTCCATCCAATTCCTTCCAACTCTTTCCTTCTTCCATGGTTAATATAACTCCATCTTGATTCACATGATTATGTTTGGTAAGACTACTATGTTATTTTGAATTTCTCCTGTAGTCGCCTCCCCCACTTAGGAATGCACTAGATATTATAAGACAAATCTAAAGAATTAGGAAAACTAACATCTTTCCTCATACCTTCTTCTGGGAGTTTCGCTGGGGTCAACACATTCACGCGCCCTTGACGTTTTACCACTCCTTGGTTCCTTCCAGCTAGGTCTTTTAGCATAGGGCAGTTTGGTATACGATGATCATGGCTTCCATCGCAAGCAAGCTCCGACCTTCTTCCAGCACTTGTCTGCTTGGTGTCCAGACTTATTGCAAAATTTGCAATACTCCACGATCATTGTTTCTTCTACTTTGATCTTCTTGCCATTGCCAACATTGTTCTTATCGATCGGTCTCTTGGTACCAATATTATTGTTGGAGTAAGAATTTCTAGCAATGTGGGGTGCTTCCTTCTTGACAAAGACCGGCTTTGCAGTCACCTTTCCCCTCATGCCTTCCACCTTTGCCATGGTGTCTTCCACTAGCTAAGCTCTCTGGATCATCTCGGTGTACGTTCAGATGTTATGTGGTTCGAGCTTTTCAATGAACACGGGTCTGAGCCCATCCATGAACCTATTAGCCTTTAGTCTTTCTGTGCCCACCAGGTGTGGGGCATACACGGCCAAGCGAGCAAACTGAGCTTCATACTTAGCCACAGACATACTCTTTTACTTGAGTGCGGCAAACTCTGCACCTTTCTTTTCTTTCATCCTTTCAGAAAAGTATTTTCCCCAGAATAATTCCAAGAATTCTGCCCATTTCAGCTCCGCCACGTTAGACAGGTGAGCCGATGTGGCCTTCCACCATGCCCTAGCATCCTTACTGAATTGAAAGGTAGCTAGTAGTACCTTCTCCCGATTTGTACATTGCATAACTTGGAAAATCCTTTCTGTCTCTTCTTGTCAATTCTCCACCTTGTCTGGATCAAGGGATCCAAAGAAACAAGGAGAGTTCAAACTCCTGAAGTTGCGATGGAGATCTCCTGCTCTGTTCCTAGAAGCTGCCGCTTAATTTCCCACCTGAACTACATTTTGCAGGGGTTGTGTAAGTCCTGCCACAGTTAATAATATTTTGGTCTTATGTTCAATAGAGGTGTACTCCAGAGTCAAGATGATAAGAGAAAGATCTCGTCAAGAATGTCAAGAGAAGAGAGATACGTGCACACCCCTTGACCAAGGCCTCCGTTGGAGTAAGAATCCATGGTCAGAGGAGACTAACGGAGGCCTTGGTCAAGGGGTCACTAGTCCGGCAGAAGGAATATCCGACGGAGAGTTCACCGCAAGCCAAGAAGGGGCTTTCCTATCGTGCTAGAGTGTATGCGCATGCCACGCGTGAGAATCAATCAAGTGCGTGTGTGCGAATCCGATTATGGAAACTTTAGATATGGAAAACTTTGTTTATGGAAACTACATTTATGGAAAGTATCATGAGTGCTAAATACGGAAATACTAATCATGCATGACCAATTTTAGCAAGTAACTATGTGTTTTAGAAAGTTCGACAGCAAGGCAAGAAAGTGAATAATCTGCAGGTACAGAGCAAGATTATGAACTTAAGATCAATTAAAAATCATCTAAACATGTTTTAACTTTGATATGGGTTGATAAATACATGTTAAGACTTTATAGAAACTTTCTAGAATAAATCAAACTCACACATGCAAAGAACGACATAAAATGATGGAAACCAAGATGTATGCCCCTTAGAAGGCAAATGTAGTCCCATCCCTTCACTTCCTCAAGTCATAACTCATTAATTTTTTATTCAAATCTCACACATGAATATACCATATTTAAGCCCTTTTAATGAGGAATCCAGCAATGAAAACGACTTGTCAATCCGAGGTCTATAGAAAAAGTTATGGCCGATTAAGTGGGCATAGGCAGAAGACGACACATTGTCTGTCGCCTTCTGAACATGAAGGTGACAATCATCTTGTCGCCTTCTGAAAAAGACCACAAAACTATCTAAATTTTGGTATGGGTCATGACCATGATGTTTTCGCATTCTGGTAGCGACGTGTCAACATGTCGCCACCTGAATATGACGTTTGAGTTGCTTTTTCTACCTATTTCTAACTCCGACTTGGATTGGGTTTGACACAGGGATGTTTGAAATTTCAAACCTAATGCTAGGGTGATCTAAATCGGGTGAAACCACCTCTGTTAGTTAGAGTAATTCCAATACATTGTACATAACAAATAATCAAGAAACAAAGTGATGATCAGTTTATCCCCATGTAATTTAAATTAATTATATATCTATTTTGGTGATTAACAAAACAATGATAAATATTTAATCTAACAATTTATTATGAGATTTTAAGCACAGGAAATAAACCAAGGGTAAACAAGCAAATCAACCATGATGTAAGTATTCATCACTCTACAACAATGTAAGTTTGAAACATTATCTGTCTAAGTTCATAACGATTTCTATGAAGATATAACGATTTCCTTACATTCATAAAGATTTCATATTCGATAAGTGATCACAACGATTTGTCCTCACAACGATTCGATAAGTGATCGCAACAATTTGCCCTCGCAACGATTCGATAAGTGATCGCAACGATTTGCCCTCACAACGATTCGATAAGTGGTCATAACAATTTGCTCTCGTAACGATTTATTTAGTAATCATAACGATTTGCTCTCGTAACGATTTCTTTATTAATCATAACGATTTGCTCTTGTAACGATTTCTTTAGTAATCATAACGATTTGCTCTTATCACGCCCCGACGCGGAATATCGGAGCGCGAAGGCAGTTGCAAGAAAAAGGTATAGAGCGAATACTAGACATCAAACCATTGCACATTGAATAATACTAAAGCAAATCTTTCTCATTAATAATTTTCCAAATGTCTAGTTACAACCACTAATATCAGAGCCATTCTATAGGGCCCAATTACATTGCAATAAAAGGAAATAACTAACTACAACTCTAACATAACGACTCGAGGGCACTCCTGGCTTCACTCTTGGTCATTCCCTTCCTCGTGAGTGTATGTATCATCCTCGGTCTCACCTGAGAACACAACATCAAATAACGTAGGGTGAGCGATAACGCCCAGTAGGACTTAAATCTCAGGCTCAAGCAGGCTTTAAATAATTAACGCATTTAATGGCAGAGTATCTAAAGATAGCAGGTACAAGAGAGTCAAAATATAGCAAGAGATAGCACACATGTAACAGGATAGTACAATAGCACGAGATCGAGTATAGTTTCCAAAAATAGCACAAGTATCGAATATAGCACGAATAGCAGGATGGCCATAGCACAACTAGCACAAGTATAGTAATAGCACGACGAGTATAGCACTTGTTTGTCATTCTAGACATCGAGAGAGTATAGCACGTTTTGTGTTTTGATTGTCATATAGATAGTCGAGATAGATAGCACTTGAGTGTAATGCCAAACACTCTGATCATTTAACTCCCATGGACACTAGCACTTTCGGGCGCACATCCCAGGACCAGATCGGGCCCTTTATATATTGCCAGGCATTGGTTATATTGTTTATCTTTAGACAATCATTCAATGGCCAATATAGAGTACCAAGAAGTAGATGAGAGCACTAGATGAATAGACGAGATAGTAGAGTGAACGTGAATAGACGGGCGAGTAGAGTACAGATGAGAGCTAGTGGACATTGCACGTATTACGACGAGTAAACAGGCGATAGAAACAGTTAAACAACACGCGCACTTGGTGTTGGCAGTTAGGTGGAACTCACGATCTTCCTACTGGCCATGTTATGCACAAGTCCAGAGGTCCGACGTGATTCAAGGTAAGAGCCAACTTCTAATAGCCGTTTGGATCATATCGATCCTTAAAGGTGTAATGGGTGTTAGGGTACAACCGGCTCGTCGACCATGTGGGAATCCATGATCAGAGGAGACTTACGGAGGCCTTGTGCAAGAGTTTACTAGTCTGGCGAAAGGAATATCCGACGGAGAGTTCACCACAAGCCAAGTAAAGTGTGTATAAAAGCAAGTACTCGACGTTCTAGAGGAATTCTAGAACAGTGGAGCGCCGATATCGGTATATAAACAACGCAAGAAACGAATATAAGTCCTTTAAAATAGGGCCATTAATATACTTTATTGCAATAAATTACCAGATACATTATGAGATACTTTATGCCAGATTTCAGTCATATATGGGTGGTTCATGTGTGTGCATGTGTAAGAGAAATCATAGATAGAAATAAGTCGTGAATACGTATTTTAAATCATTCAATGTAACACCATTTTTAAAACAAGTTTTACTGGGGGTATAACTGTAAAATGGCGTAAGAATTATTTAGAAAGCGACAGAAATAATTTTTATGGGTTTTTATCAAAAACTTGTGAAGGCGACATAGGGTTGTAAGGATCGCGACATGTACCAGGCAGAACGCGACAGGATCATGTAAGGGTCGCGACATGGCTTGCGGATCAGGTACTAGGAACGCGACGGCTTACCTGTCGCCTTCTTGGTCACGACGGGTAGGCTGTCATAATCAGACCCCAGAAGGCGACATATCGGGTATTCGCGATCTGGTGGTCTGCGCCTGACTCTGACAGGAGTTAGACCAGACATTGGATTGCGGACCAGAACATTCAAATTTGGATATAGGGTCGTTTAGAAAATCATAACTAATTATATACATGATGAAAATTCATGAAATCAGTGGCAAATGAAACTAGACATGCGAAAGTACTTCCAGTAAATAGGAATTCGAGAGAGAGCATGGTTGGAATATGGTTTGAGAACGAACAAGAACGAGTAGCATAGAACATGATATAGAGAGCAAGATTGATTTAATTCGAGCAACATGCTTGATAAAAATTAGGGCTTTTAGGGGTGAAAGTTCCCTAATGATCATCAGTATCTCCCATAAAAATTTCAAGGCATGGGATTTAGTAATCATGGAGAACAAGAATTATGAAGAGGGTTCGGGGTCAAGAGAGTTGCAGAACTTCAAAATTCAAGAAGAAAATATTGGCTCGATGGAAAATTATGAAACTTGAGGGTTTCGTTCCTGATAGACGAGACATCCTACAGAAAACGTTTCATGGTTTATGCTTGTGAGAATGCCTACCTTTGACTCGATTTATCTTCTAGGGCTTAGAACTCCAAGAACGAGGAAGAAGCTCCAATAACTTCTTCTTCCCACGAGATCCTCTCCTCCTTGACCTCTTCTCCACGTCCAACAACCTTTGGCAATGAGCTAGGATCGGCCAAGAGGGTTTAAGAGATGTATTTATGTAAACACAAGTTTCTATTCCTACTACTACTCAAATTCCTCTAAATTCCGAGATTTTCTAACTCCACCTTTCCTCTCTTGCTTACCAATCTCTAATTGGGTTAGGATAGTATCTAAATTCGTGCTAGACTATATGGGGTAGGTCTAGGAATCCAATTCCAACTCTAATTGCTACTTTTATTGCTTTAATAACCCCTTTCCAATTATGAGATAATAAAACTCCGAATTTAGGATATTTTCTTATTATTCTCCCTTTGTAAATTCATATTTTGACCTAATAAATTCTAGAGGGTCCATTAAGCAAAGCCCTTTACTCTTTTCCATTTAATGGGTTTTATTTAATGCTCTTTCCATTTAAATATCCATTTAGCTAGGTTTTAATTCTTTATTTAAATTTTTATTTTTCTTAAAAATTCAAGTTGCTACAGCTCTCGTAATGATTTCTTTATTAATCATAACGATTTGCTCTTGTAACGATTTCTTTAGTAATCATAACAATTTGCTCTCGTAACGATTTTTTTAGTAATCATAACGATTTGCTCTCATAACGATTTGGTCTCACATCGATTTTCTAAGTAAGAATAACGATTTGATCTCTGTAATGATTCGATAAGTTACATATCGACTCTGTCACTGTAACGATTCATTAAGTTACATAACGCCTTGATCGCTGTAACGATTCGATACAACAAATAACGATTCGTTCACATTGTCTTTAACAACTTGACTATAACGACTCGTGCATAACGATTTGCTTATGAAGTCACAACGATTTGTCTCTACAACGATTTGGTTGTTAGTACATCAGCGTGCTTATGAGCGCACATCGATTTTACATGAATATCAACTCATTTGCATAATGATTTCATAAGTCATGCATATAACGATTTCGTGGAAAATAACGATTTGTCTGTCGAGCTGATTTTTGAATTTGTTGAAAAGTCAAAGTCCTCTCATATATCTTTTTGACAGCAATGCATTTATTACGATAGTACGTATCACTGCATGCATGCAGATGATATCTTCTATTCTCCTGCTTATTCGGTAGATATCTTTTTAGAAGAACAGAATGAAACTTCTATTTGTGTATAAAATCAATCTAACGTTGACTGACAAGAGACAGCTTAGCTGTCTATTGTTTGAGCTCGTAATGCATGCATGTCACTGACAGCACTCGTCATACAACGTTGGACAAAATAGAAGCCAAAGGATATTATAGAAGATCTTCTCTCTTTACGTGCATGAAAAGATAAAAGACTGTTGACTGGAAGCTTCCAAGGGTCAAGCAGTCTAACATACACTTATGCATAGAGACAACGGACACTCCAACGTTCGAATTTCAAATGTTGATATATATAAGAAGAATGAAGTTCGAAAACAGACAGATGGTTAGAGAACAATAAGCTACAACACCTTCAACCTTCTGCAAGCCATTCTTAGAGCCAAGCACAAACTCTCATTAGTTTTAGCTCTTGCTCTCGGTGCTAAGTTCACATCTGTGTGAGAGCCTTTCAGTCTGAGAAGAGTCCTTGATTGTAGATCTCTTCTTCTTCTCAGTCCTTGCTTCAAATCAAGTAGTGTTCTATAAGCTTGATCTAGGGGCATCATCTCTTGATCACTATTTCTTGAGTTGTTCCCTTCTGTTGTGAAGGAAAACCTGGTGGGATCCAGGGTGTGTCTTTCCCTTCGTGTTGAAGGAGGACCTGGTGTGGTATCCAGGGGGTTGTAATTCCCTTCGGGTTGAAGGAAGACCAGCTGCGCCTGGGTGTAAGGATCCTTAAGGGGGACTGTACCCATGGTAGTGAAATCTTGAGATTTTACTCAGGGACTGGACGTAGGACTCCTGAGGAAAGGAGATCCGAACCAGAATAATTCCTTGTGTTGTGTGATTGTCTTTGTGTGATTGCTGTTTATCTTCACTATCACTAACATCCATTGAAGTGTATTTTGTGTGAACATTTTTGTGTACAGGTGTAAGGCCCTCGAATTTTTCTAGATTTTTGCATGTGAATAATTCGTGTCGTGTATGTACGTATGTATGTATCTACGTATGTATTAATTAGTGTACTTATGTGTGTATGTATATAATAAATAATGTATGTAATGCTTGATGGTAGTGTGTACATGATAACGTATACATATAGCATGTATATAGGTATAAAAGGTGCATGATTTCTGCATGTTTTAGACTTCTGCTCGAAGGCCATATTGGCGTCAATAGCACGACGTTGATGAGGTGTCAGCGTCCACCCATGGACGCCAACACTAATCCCAGCGTCCAACGATATGGACGCCAGCCTCTCTGACCTGCATGCGTTGCAGAGCCCAGAATTCCGGGAGCAAGCTAGCTCACCCATTGGGGAGCTGCCCCAACGGCTCTGAGTCTTCCCATCACCACTCCGGGGACCCCAAACCCCTCTGCTTTAAAGCCAACTCCCCTTGCACCAGAAAACCTCTCTGGACTCTTTGCAAAGAGGAGAGAAAACCCTAGTTCGGAGTTGTGCAAAGACTGAGTTTTGGAGGCCTTGATCCGGCGATCTAAGGCTTCATCCGGCGTTCTTCTGCAATTGGAGGCTAGAGGGAACCAAGGAGAAGGCTTCCCCACCACTGCTGTAGCACCTGCATCGACCTAGAACCCGGAGGAGAGCTCTTTTGGAGGCTTCTTGGGACTGCCCAAGGAGAGCTTCTCCGACCCATTTAGATCCCTTGGAGTTTTCTAGAGGCAAGTACCCCATTCATAACGTCCTTGTATGTGTCTAGGATGGTTTTACAATTTTTATGAATTTTCCCTCGTGTCCTAGACCCCCACATTCACCCCATCTTTGGAGCTCGGGTCTGTGTTCTGCACAGACCCGACATTAACGGCAATGTCCCTTGACGCTGAGATCATGCTTGGCGTCCATCGACTATGCCGTTGACACTGAATTAGCGGCCACAGACCGCCGCCAAGTTCATCTGGACAGAATAGTGACCTGTTCTGCCCTTCCATACAACTATTTTCGATATGTTTCACGATGAGGATATACTGTAAATCATTTATATGTTATGTATATTGTTGATGTGATGAATGTGGTGTGTGGATGGATTATCATGAATGATAGGGTTTAATTATTTCATGAAAATACATGTGTGATGTATTTTGATCTTGTTAAACCATGTTTGCATGATTTAGGACAAGTCTAAATGCCCTAATTTGTGAGGATTATGCATGTGAAGTTCAGTCCCTGTCCTAAATTTTTGAGATTATTTCCATGCCCGTGTGAATTATTGCAAAATTTGTTTAGAAAAAAAATAGAGATCATGCTAGGTCATGATAAATCTTCCATAAATCATGTATTGCCCTAAAACTTCAGGAATAAATTCTGTAGCTCCATGTCTGTTAGGGCTCAGATAGTGAGCTGTTAACATTGTGCTTATGTTTAACTCCATGTTAAGTTGAATTGTGAAATGGATGTTTGAATTTTTGAAATTTCATTTTAGTTCAGAAAAATCTGAAAATTTGCATGAGGAATCCTAAACCCGAAATCAGTCTGTGATTAAAATTTCAGGGCATTCGGACCAGTATATGATGTAATATCAATTTTTCATGAAAAATGTGAAACTAATGCATGCCTTGTAAAATAATTCAATTTTGTATGTGTCAACTTGATTTGTGAAATCTCCTGAACACTAGATTTCTGTGATTATAGTGACATGTCAGGAAAATAGAGCACCATGTGTGTAAATGAGTGAATGAGTAAAATTTAAATGTCATGGGCTAAACTAAGTGCGTAAATCTGTAAGATGTGTAATGTGAAAATTGTGCCAAGAATGACATTGCTTCCACAAAGGGCAGTGGAACTGTATCGGGGAAAAGTCCCCCTGAGAAGGTTCAATGTGTAAGTGACCCTAAAGGCATTAGGGGGAAATTCTGGAGGTGGACAAGTACCACTGGTTAGGGTGGAGACTTGTTCTCCCGGTCTGCGCAGTCCAAGAGTCGCCATTGTATTGCCTAGATGGCGTCTATGTGATGTGATGTGTTTGTGTCCTTCTTTGGTGGTTTGGACTATGTGTCACAGCACTAAATGTGAAAGTGTAAATGTGAATGTTTAAATGTGCATGTGTTCATGTGTTAATGTGAAAGTGAACAATGTGTAATGTGTATGTGTAAAGTGCAATTTATGTGAATTGGAAATTGTGTAAAGAAAATGTGAGACCAAAATGTGAGGATATGATATTGAGAACCATGTTAAATCAGTAGCTTTATTATGTTAGGAACATGTTTATATGTGTAAAATGCCTAGAATCCATGCTAGCGATAATTAACAAGTATGTGCATAAAATTCCATGTTTAGTTGTTCACATGTTGTATTTTACATAACGTTGTAGCTCTCATGTGTAGAGTTATGATTGCTAAATCATGTGAAAACCAGCAAGTTAAAGTGTGTAAAATGTTTGTGTGCATGCACAAAAATGTGTAGATTCCATGCTAGGTGTGTTTAGTTTCATGTACGTAGGATAATCATGCTAAGTGCTTTCATGTTTTAATTAAAATGCAAAGTAGAATTTCATGAGTAGGAATGATTAGAGAATATGTGTTAGGACTTTATCTTGATAAGGAAATCTGAAAGCATGCATCATGTGTTTACTTATAGAATTATCATGGTTGGTTATTCATTTCAAACGTTAAGCATGATACATGTGGAGTTTTTGCAATGGTGTGTGTAGAGCCTACTATGACATGTACGTGTATGGTATGAGTGGTGTTAATTGCTGAGTCTTTAGACTCACTACTTGCTTTGGCCTACAGGTGTAGTTGGTGACGTGGCACCGTTGGAGGAGACGGACTCCGAACGCGGAGATTAGTCTTTGGAGTACTTGTGACTTTTGCATTTCATAGTATGTAAATTGAACTTTGTATTAGTGTTATCATAGAAAGAATGTATAATGGTGGACATTTATGTATTAAATTTTCAGCAGTTTAAATTATGTGAACTTTAAGTTCTTTAATGTCATTGCAATTTCATGTATGTTAAATGTGGATGATGAATGAATGAAGACAATAGTTCTTTTACTTCCGCTACTCTGTTCTATATTCACATGTATCTCAGCTGAATGTATCGTTGGGTAAATGTCCCACTGTGATGACGCTTGCTATACCGACGTGGGTTGGTATAACCGTACCGGTATAATGAGGGCCGTCACAGAGATTGGTATCAGAGCGACCGGTTGAGATTGCACATGAATATACATAAGTCATCATCTTCATTGCATGCTAAGTATGTCCACATGTGTAGAATTGATCAATAAGGAATGAAAGATAGATAAGAAAATGGTTAGAAAACTTAGTAACCTAGCTCTAATAGTGGCTGAAATTTTATTACAGCCATGGCTTCAAGAGGTAGGCGTGGTGGAGCGCCGGCCCGTGAGGACGAGCCGCGACGTGGCGAGCGGGCGGAGCAGCAGGCCCCGGCACCGCCAGGTCCTGTACTTCCCCCACCGCCACCTGTGGACTGCGGAGTATTCATGCAAGGTCTGGTGCAAGCCATGCAGACGCAGGCTCATACCCAGGCAGCACTCCAGGCACAGTTGGAGGCTCAGGTTAGACTAATAAAATGATTAACAGTCTGTTTTAATTGCTTATGTGATATTATGTTGATTGTATATTGCTTGATGTGTGCTGTAGCAGGCTCAAGTGCCAGCTCAGGACGATGGTGGGCCTTCTACCATGGAGAGATTCAAGAGGATGCTACCACCCTCTTTTAAGGGGGAGAGCGACCCGTTAATGGCAGAAAGCTGGATGAGGGAGATAGAGAAGATCTTCCGAGCCATCAGGTGTGCAGATGACGATAAGGTTACGTTAGCCACCTACATGCTACAGATATGCCTTAGTTTATGCTTGTATGTTCTATTAAGTTAGATTTGTTTAGACGGTGCTTATGAACGGTGTACTGCAGGAAAGAGCTGATGTTTGGTGGGCTTCATTGCTGCGTACCCGATTTGAGGACGGAGCTATCGATGCCGCTTGGGACGAGTTCGTGAGGCTCTTTCGGGCCAAGTTCGTCCCCGAGCATGTGCAAGATCGGATGAAGCAAGAATTCCTATCCTTGGCTCAAGGCTCCATGACCGTGCTGGAATATGAGGCAAGATTTTCTGAACTTTCTAAATATGCACCTCATATCGTGGCAGACGAGTGGAGGAAGACAAAGAAGTTCGTGATGGGACTCAAGCCATCACTGCGGACGAGACTCATGGCGTTTGACCACCGCACGTTGGACGAGGCCCTCAGTGCTGCGTGTAGACAGGAGGGAGAGATGGAGCAATATCTGGAGGACAAGAAGGCTTCGCAAAAGAGGCCAGCAGCGACTTTCCAGCGGCAAGACAAGAAGAAAACGGTGTACTAGACACCGCAGCGAACCGTGGCAGTCGGCAGTTCACAGGTACCTTCTGTACGTTCCCTTGGTATGAAGAAAGAGTGTCCTCATTGCGGGAAGACACACGGTGGTTCCGAGTGTTGGTTGGTAGCAGGTAGATGCTTGAAGTGCGGGAGCAACGACCACAAGATCAAAGATTGCCCAAGACTTCAACAGGGAGCTCAGCGTGGAGCGCCAGCCCCAGCAGTAGCAGCAGCCGCGCCAGCTATAGGAAGACCAGGAAGGCCTCGAGCCCCAGCTCGAGTGTTTGCTTTAGCTCGTGAGGACGCCGAGCAGGCGGAGCACGTCACCGAAGGTACAGTTTTGCTTTTAGGTGTGCACGCTCGGGTTTTGTTTGATATGGGTGCTACCCACTCGTTCATTTCCGAGCGGTTCGCTAAGCAGTTAGCCCTAGAGTCAGGGGTAGAGTCGGAGGAGTTAGAGGTCCCTTTGTCTGTGCACACCCCCGCGGGTACGGTATCGACTAGGAAGTGCATTCCGTCGTTACCTGTGTGCATTGAGGATAGAGTCATAGATGGGTGTTTCTTCTTGCTAAAGATGAAGGACTATGATGCTATTCTTGGTCTGGATTGGCTGGAGGAGCACTATGCGTTAGTGGATTGTCGTCGGAAGAGGATCGTTTTCCGCATTCTTGGTGAGGATGAGTTCTCTCAACCCTTGCCAAGGAACTGGGCGGGAAGGATGGTCATCTCTGCCATGAAGGCGATGCGCATGGTAAACAAGGGTTGTGACGCTTTTCTTGCCAGCGTGGTGTTAGTGCCAGAGGCTGATGAGTCACTTACTCTTGCAGAGATCGAGGTAGTGCAGGATTTTCTAGACGTCTTTCCTGATGATTTGTCTGGATTGCCACCGGATAGAGAGATAGAGTTTACCATAGAGTTGCTTTCGGGCACCTCTCCTATCTCGAAGGCTCCATACCGGATGGCACCTGCAGAGTTAGCCGAGTTGAGGAGGCAGTTGCAAGAGCTGCTTGATAAGGGATTTATTCGCCCTAGTGTTTCCCCTTGGGGCGCACCTGTATTATTCGTCAAGAAGAAAGACGGGTCACTTAGGTTGTGCATTGACTATAGGAAGTTGAACCAAGTGACTGTGAAGAATAGGTATCCCTTACCTCGTATTGATGACTTGTTTGACCAGTTGCGAGAGGCATCAGTCTTTTCTAAGATTGATTTGCGATCTGGTTATCATCAGTTGAGAATTCGGAGTGAGGATGTGTCCAAGACGGCGTTTAGAACCCGTTATGGACATTATGAGTTCTTGGTCCTTCCTTTCGGATTGACCAATGCCCCTGCAGCGTTCATGGATCTCATGAACAGGGTGTTTAGGCCTTACTTAGATAGCTTTGTCGTAGTGTTTATTGACGATGTGTTGGTCTACTCTTCGGATGAGGCCACACACCGTCAGCATCTGAGGTTAGTGTTAGAGGTTCTTCGTGAGCACAAGCTGTATGCAAAATTCAGAAAGTGAGATTTTTGGTTGCGCGAGGTTCATTTCCTCGGGCATGTTATCTCCGGCGCTGGTGTTGCAGTTGATCCAGCGAAGGTCCAGGCAGTTATGGATTGGGAGGTTCCCAAGACCCCTTCGGAGATTCGTAGTTTCATTGGGTTAGCTGGTTACTATTGGCGATTCATTGAGGGTTTCTCATCCATCGCCGCCCCCTTGACAAAGCTGACCAGGAATGGTGAGAAGTTCGTATGGTCTAAGGCATGTGAGCGTAGCTTCCAGCTATTGAAGGCTAAGTTTACTTCTGCTCCGGTATTGATATTGCCTAGTGGTCTAGAGGGCTTTGCCATTTATACGGATGCATCTCAGATTGGTTTGGGCTGTGTGCTCATGCAGCAAGAAAGGGTAGTGGCTTATGCTTCTCGTCAGTTGAAGGAGCATGAGAAGAACTATCCGACTCATGACTTGGAGCTCGCAGCAGTGGTTCATGCACTAAAGATCTGGAGGCACTATCTTTATGGTGTCAGATTTGAGGTGTTTACCGACCACAAGAGCTTGAAGTATCTTTTCTCCTAAAAGGAATTAAACCTGAGGCAGAGAAGATGGATTGAGTTCTTGAAGGACTATGACTTCGACCTTTAGTATCACCCTGGAAAGGAGAATGCCGTAGCGGATGCTCTTAGTAGGAAGAGGTCTTCGCTCCAGCAGGATTGGAAGATGTTGGAGGATGCGGCGTACTCTATGACCGAGTTAGAGCCATCGCTGTGTCGGGCTTTTGTAGCTTAGCTATCCCTTAGATCCTCGGTTTTGGATGAGGTGATCAAGCAACAGGAAGCCGACCCTAGATTGTTAGAATTAGTGGGTAAGGCGGGCATTGCTCGTGATGAGGATGGTGTGATTAGATTTTAGCACCGTGTTTGTGTCCCTGATTTGGTAGATATCTGTGAGCATGTGTTAGCAGAGGCTCATAGGTCGCGATTCTCTATTCATCCGGGTAACACTAAGATGTATCAAGACCTGAAGAGATCATTTTGGTGGTCTGGCATGAAGAAGGATGTTGCAGATTATGTGTCTAGATGTCTAGTGTGTCAGCAAGTGAAGGCCGAGCGACAGCGACCATCTGGCCTTATGCAGAGGATGGATATCCCAGTGTGGAAGTGGGAAGCTGTCACTATGGACTTCGTTTCGGGTTTGCCTCGATCTAGAAGGGGCAATGACTCAATTTGGGTAGTTGTAGATAGATTCTCGAAGACTGCTCATTTCTTGCCTATGAAGAAGAAGCAGTCGGTAGAGAGTTTAGCTAGATTGTATGTTAGTAGTGTCATTAGATTGCATGGTGTGCCGAAGTCGATCATTTCAGATCGAGATCCGAGATTCACTTCGAGGCTGTGGAAGGATCTTCAGGATGCTTTAGGTTCGAAGCTAAAGCTCAGTTCGGTGTTTCATCCCCAGACCGATCGACAGTCCGAGAGGACTATCCAGACGCTCGAGGATATGTTGAGAGCGTGTGTTCTGGATTGGAAGGATGATTAGGAGCGTCATTTACCTCTTGTGGAGTTCGCATACAACAACAGCTTTCATGCGAGTATTGGTATGGCTCCATTCGAGGCTTTGTATGGTAGGCCCTGCAGATCTCCATTGTGTTGGGAGGAGACTGGTGATAGGCAATTGATCGGGCCGGAGTTAGTTCAGGAAACTTCGGATAAGATCCAGCTTATCAGGAAGAGGCTTGTTGCGACACAGGATAGGCAGAAGAGTTATGCCCACAACAGGAGAAAGGATTTAGAGTTAGAGGTTGGCGATCATGTCTTCTTGAAGATATCGCCTACTCGAGGTGTTGTTAGATTTGGCAGGCATAGTAAGTTGAGCCCCAGGTTCATTGGCCCATATGAGATTCTTAGACGTTTGGGAAGCGTGGCATATGAGCTAGCATTACCCCCAGTTTTGGCTAGCGTTCACACTGTATTCCATGTATCTATGCTCAGGAAGTATGTCCGAGATCCGTCTCATGTGATTAGTCATGAGCCAGTGGAGATCCAGCCAGATCTTTCGTATGTCGAGCAACCTGTAGCTATTCTTGACCGGAAGGTTCAACATCTCCGGAACAAGAGTATTGCGTCGGTGAAGGTCCTATGGCGGAACTTCTCATGAGAGGAGGCTACTTGGGAGCTTGAGGATGCGATGAAGAAGAAGTATCCCCTTTTGTTTGAGTAGTGTCGTTCTAACTTCGAGGACGAAGTTTCTTTTAAGGGGGAGAGGGTGTAAGGCCCTCGAATTTTTCTGGATTTTTGCATGTAAATAATTCGTGTCGTGTATGTACGTATGTATGTATCTACGTATGTATTAATTAGTGTACTTATGTGTGTATGTATATAATAAATAATGTATGTAATGCTTGATGGTAGTGTGTACATGATAACGTATACATATAGCATGTATATAGGTATAAAAGGTGCATGGTTTCTGCATGTTTTAGACTTCTGCTCGAAGGCCATATTGGCGTCAATAGCACGACGTTGATGAGGTGTCAGCGTCCACCCATGGACGCCAACACTAATCCCAGCGTCCAACGATATGGACGCCAGCCTCTCTGACCTGCATGCGTTGCAGAGCCCAGAATTCCGGGAGCAAGCTAGCTCACCCATTGGGGAGCTGCCCCAACGGCTCTGAGTCTTCCCATCACCACTCCGGGGACCCCAAACCCCTCTGCTTTAAAGCCAACTCCCCTTGCACCAGAAAACCTCTCTGGACTCTTTGCAAAGAGGAGAGAAAACCCTAGTTCGGAGTTGTGCAAAGACTGAGTTTTGGAGGCCTTGATCCGGCGATCTAAGGCTTCATCCGGCGTTCTTCTGCAACTGGAGGCTAGAGGGAACCAAGGAGAAGGCTTCCCCACCACTGCTGTAGCACCTGCATCGACCTAGAACCCGGAGGAGAGCTCTTTTGGAGGCTTCTTGGGACTGCCCAAGGAGAGCTTCTCCGACCCATTTAGATTCCTTGGAGTTTTCTAGAGGCAAGTACCCCATTCATAACGTCCTTGTATGTGTCTAGGATGGTTTTACAATTTTTATGAATTTTCCCTCGTGTCCTAGACCCCCACATTCACCCCATCTTTGGAGCTCGGGTCTGTGTTCTGCACAGACCCGACATTAACAGCAATGTCCCTTGACGCTGAGATCATGCTTGGCGTCCATCGACTATGCCGTTGACACTGAATTAGCGGCCAGAGACCGCCGCCAAGTTCATCTGGACAGAACAGTGACCTGTTCTGCCCTTCCATACAACTATTTTTGATATGTTTCACGATGAGGATATACTGTAAATCATTTATATGTTATGTATATTGTTGATGTGATGAATGTGGTGTGTGGATGGATTATCATGAATGATAGGGTTTAATTATTTCATGAAAATACATGTGTGATGAATTTTGATCTTGTTAAACCATGTTTGCATGATTTAGGACAAGTCTAAATGCCCTAATTTGTGAGGATTATGCATGTGAAGTTCAGTCCTGTCCTAAATTTCTGAGATTATTTTCATGCCCGTGTGAATTATTGCAAAATTTGTTTAAAAATAGAGATCATGTTAGGTCATGATAAATCTTCCATAAATCATGTATTGCCCTAAAACTTCAGGAATAAATTCTGTAGCTCCATGTCTGTTAGGGCTCAGATAGTGAGCTGTTAACATTGTGCTTATGTTTAACTCCATGTTAAGTTGAATTGTGAAATGGATGTTTGAATTTCTGAAATTTTGTTTTAGTTCAGAAAAATCTAAAAATTTGCATGAGGAATCCTAAACCCAAAATCAGTCTGTGGTTAAAATTTCAGGCCATTTGGACCAGTATATGATGTAATATCAATTTTCCATGAAAAATGTGAAACTAATGCATGCCTTGTAAAATAATTCGATTTTGTATGTGTCAACTTGATTTGTGAAATCTTCTGAACACTAGATTTCTGTGATTATAGTGACATGTCAAGAAAATAGAGCACCATGTGTGTAAATGAGTGAATGAGTAAAATGTAAATGTCATGGGCTAAACTAAGTGCGTAAATCAGTAAGATGTGTAATGTGAAAATTGTGCCAAGTGTGACATTGCTTCCAAGAGGGCAGTGGAACCGTATCGGGGAAAAGTCCCCCTGAGAAGATTCAATGTGTAAGTGACCCTAAGGGCATTAGGGGGAAATCCTGTTGAACCACTTTTTATTACCCTCATATTTTGGTGCTAACAAAATTTATGATTAGATTGTTCATCAATATTTATGATTATTTTATGGCGCACTAAAATGATAAAATCGATGTTTAATCAATATACATCGATTTCTGTTTAAAGTGCCAAAGTATCAAGCGCCGCAACGATTTGCTAAGAAGTCGATGCCATAACGATTTGATAAGTGGCCATAACGATTTCTTCTTTGAGCGTATTGATTTGATAAGAAGTCGTTCCCATAACGATTCCTTAAGTGACCGAAATGATTTTCCAAGAAGTCGATGCCATAACGATTTCATAAGTGTTCGCAACGATTTCTTCTGTAAAGCGCAAGAAGTCGATGCCATAACGATTTCATAAGTATTCGCAACGATTTCTTTAGAAGCCATAACGTTTTGTTAAGAAATCGATGCCATAACGATTTGATAAGTGGCCTTAACGATTTCTTCTTTAAAGCGCATTGATCTGGTAAGAAATCGATCTCATAACGATTCTATAAGTGAGCGCAACGACTTGCTAAGTGAGCACAACGATTTGTTAAGAAATCGTTCCCCTAACGATTTCATAAGTCATGCTCATAACGATTTCTTCATGAATTCTGATCAAACACAGATTGCCTTTATATTTCAAATATGCTTGGCGCTTAAATGAAAAGGCAAATATCTTCTGACAAAAAGCTGCATGCATATTTCAGAGTCTTGTCAAAAAGATATGACCTCTATTTTCAGTATGTTAGCAGAAGCACAGTACCATGCATCGTTTATCATAAACACTCTTTTATGCTAACACTCTCTTCTATGCTCACAGACATCGAAGACCATCAGAGTCTGATTAAGACAAATGAAGAGGAGATGAGCAACGGCTAGAACTCCAACGGATCTCTTCAACGGATCCATTCAAAATGCTCATATAAAAGAAGGAGCACTGCTGAAGAACAGAAGAGCTTTTTCCTGAATATCTTTGTAGGAGTGTACAACTGTGAGAAACACCTCAACTCCACACACACTCAAGAAAGAGAGAAAGAGCCTGAGCCAAGAAGAAGCATTCAAAGCATTTCAAGCTCTCAAGCTTCCAAGCTTTCAAGCATTCGAGCCTTCTTTTCTCTCTTCTGTTTTCTCTCCGAGCTCATTGTATATCTGGGGAGAGTTTGGGACTGTGAGCTTTACATGAGTGTTCATCTTGTAAGGTCTCTCAGTCTGATCTTTCTAAGAAAGATCTGTGTCCAGCTGTAGGACTGTATACAGTAGATAACCCAGCTAGGGGTTTGTGTCTAGCAGAACCTAACTGGGGTTTGTACCAGTTGTTAACCCAGCTAGGGGTTGGTGTCTAGCAGAACCTAACTGGGGTTTGTACCAGTTGTCAACCCAGCTAGGGGTTTGTGTCTAGCAGAACCGCACTGGGGTTTGTTCCAGGAGGTTGGCTTCTTTACCTGTAAGAGAAGTGGGCTGCCTTCTTGCCCGGGAAAGAGAAGAAGACCTGGTGGGGGATCCAGGGTGTTGTAAGGTCCATAAGGGGGACTGTACCCTTGGTTAGTGAAATCCCAAGAGTTTGCTTGGGAACTGGACGTAGGACTTCCATGTGGGAAGGGCCGAACCAGGATAAATCTCCTGTGTCCTTGTGTGATTGTTTATTTGCTTCCGCACTGCACTCTCTATCACACTGAACTAACCAAGCTTTCAAGTGTTATTTTCTGTGTTTAAGATTCTATTTCAGATTTCAGAAAAACCTATTCACCCCCCCTCTAGGTTGGCTTGCTGCCGTACCAAAAGGGCCAACAAGTGGTATCAGAGCGAGTCTCTGAACTTTCAAAGAAGATCCAACGATCTTAGAGTAAAGATCCATGGAAGCTCAAGGATATGCTGAAGGCCAATCAGTCACCAGACCTCCATTCTTTGATGGAGAAGACTATCAATATTGGAAGATGAGAATGGAATGCTTCATTCGAGGGACAGATTTCGATCTGTGGCAGGTAATCGAGGTAGGTGATTATGTTATTGTTCCTATTCCAGGCACTACTGCAATTACAACAATAGATAAAAGTAAATTATCTTTAAACTTTAAGGCTAAAAACTATCTATGTTGTGCTCTATCTAAAAGAGAGTTCAGTAGAGTTTCTGCATGCAAATCTGCTAAAGAAATATGGGATAAATTGCAGATAACCTATGAAGGAACAGATAAAGTAAAACAAACTAGGATAGATATTCTTATCTCTCAATATGAGCAATTCAAAATGCTTCCAAATGAAAACATTACTACTATGTATAACAGATTTTCAAGTATAGTAGTAGGTTTAAATTCTCTTGGAAAAATTCTTCCTAATGAAGAAACCGTTAGAAAAATACTTAGGTCCTTAACTATTTCATGGACACCTAAGGTAACGGCCATAGAAGAAGCCCATGACTTGACCAAATTATCGATCGATAATCTGATAGGTTCTCTCATGGCACATGAAATAAATATGGAGCGATTATCTGAAAGTTCATCTAAAATGAAATGCACTAACGCTCTTAAAGTTGTAGCCGCTCCTTCCATCTCTTCTTCTAGTTCCCAGGATGTAGATTCTGAAGACTGTAATATGGATGAAGTATTGTCCAAGCTTCAGAAAATTTTGAAGAAGAAGAAAAACGGATCAAGAAGGATCCAAAGAAAAGAGAAAAAGGAAAAAGGACCAGTCTGCTATGAATGCAGAAAACCTGGACATCTGAGACCAGATTGTCCAAGACTCAAGAAGACTGGTCAACCAGAAAAGCCCAAGAAGCAGCACAAGAAATTCAAAAGAAAAGCAATGGCAGCTGCTTGGGAAAATGATGAGGTCACAAGCTCAGAATCATCAAGCTCAGATTCGGAAAAAGAGCAGGTAAATCTAGCCCTCATGGTAGGACTAGATGAGGTACATCTTAACTCATCTTTTGATTCTTGCACAGATTCAGGATCAGAATCTGAAGATTTAGATCATGTTTTTAATGAACTTTATGATAAACACAAGGTTGTTGTAAAAGAATTGAAAAATATCAAGAACAACCTTACTTGTTTGGAAAACACTAATTCTGATCTTAAATCAGAAATGGAACAATTAGAAGATCAATTAAAAGAATATAAAGATAAAAATTATCTTTTAAATGAAGATTTGAAAAGCAAGAACAAAGAGAAGTTAGAGTTAGAAGAAAAATTAAAAACTCTAACTGAAGAAAATCTCTATTTAAAAGAATCAGTTAGTAAATTAACTAGAGGGAAAACATCTTTAGCCCTATGCTTAAAAGGATCAAAATCTGGAAATGACAAACAAGGGCTTGGTTATACACCTCCAGAAAAAGGAAAACAAGTAATAAACTCAGGAAAATATCCTTTACCAAAATTTGTAAAAGAAACCAAAATGCCTCAGAAAAAGGAACCTGAAACAACCAAGCTTTATCAAAAGAAAAAGGTTTCTAAAAATTATGATCCAACCATGCATCACAAAGGCAATAAGAACTGCAAAACAAATTATATTCACTGCTGCTCTCATTGCAATAAACTAGGACACACTGTGAACACCTGCACAACTAAGCACCTAGTTTGGATACCTAAAGGCTATTTTTATGCATCTAACGATCAAGGACCCAAAATTATTTGGGTACCTACTTCTGAGTAGCTCATTTGCAGGATAGCCTTGGGGCATCAGGAACAAAGGATGTTCAAGGCACTGAAGACTGCCAACTCTTCATCCATCTCATATCTGAAGAGGGAGTAGTCATTAATTTATTCGTAAATTTTAAATATTACTAATAATTATTTTCAAGTTTCATTCAGGTGGAGTCTCTCATGCTCAGGGGGAGCACAGACTAAGGGGGAGTCTCATACTCAGGGGGAGCCTTCACTAAGGGGAAGTTATTCATTGAATATCTATTATTGTTGAACCCCTCAATGGTAAGAAATTTTCTCAAAGGGGAGAGAATGCATGGTAAGATCCTTCCTTTTTGGTTAATGACAAAAAGGGGGAGAATTTGTATGTTCTATGAATTTTCTGCATTTTTTTATGCTTCATATATTTGTGTCAGAAAATTCACATAAATTTTGTCATCACCAAAAAGGGGGAGATTGTTGAACCACTTTTTATTACCCTCATATTTTGGTGCTAACAAAATTTATGATTAGATTGTTCATCAATATTTATGATTATTTTATGGCGCACTAAAATGATAAAATCGATGTTTAATCAATATACATCGATTTCTGTTTAAAGTGCCAAAGTATCAAGCGCCGCAACGATTTGCTAAGAAGTCGATGCCATAACGATTTGATAAGTGGCCATAACGATTTCTTCTTTGAGCGTATTGATTTGATAAGAAGTCGTTCCCATAACGATTCCTTAAGTGACCGAAATGATTTTCCAAGAAGTCGATGCCATAACGATTTCATAAGTGTTCGCAACGATTTCTTCTGTAAAGCGCAAGAAGTCGATGCCATAACGATTTCATAAGTATTCGCAACGATTTCTTTAGAAGCCATAACGTTTTGTTAAGAAATCGATGCCATAACGATTTGATAAGTGGCCTTAACGATTTCTTCTTTAAAGCGCATTGATCTGGTAAGAAATCGATCTCATAACGATTCTATAAGTGAGCGCAACGACTTGCTAAGTGAGCACAACGATTTGTTAAGAAATCGTTCCCCTAACGATTTCATAAGTCATGCTCATAACGATTTCTTCATGAATTCTGATCAAACACAGATTGCCTTTATATTTCAAATATGCTTGGCGCTTAAATGAAAAGGCAAATATCTTCTGACAAAAAGCTGCATGCATATTTCAGAGTCTTGTCAAAAAGATATGACCTCTATTTTCAGTATGTTAGCAGAAGCACAGTACCATGCATCGTTTATCATAAACACTCTTTTATGCTAACACTCTCTTCTATGCTCACAGACATCGAAGACCATCAGAGTCTGATTAAGACAAATGAAGAGGAGATGAGCAACGGCTAGAACTCCAACGGATCTCTTCAACGGATCCATTCAAAATGCTCATATAAAAGAAGGAGCACTGCTGAAGAACAGAAGAGCTTTTTCCTGAATATCTTTGTAGGAGTGTACAACTGTGAGAAACACCTCAACTCCACACACACTCAAGAAAGAGAGAAAGAGCCTGAGCCAAGAAGAAGCATTCAAAGCATTTCAAGCTCTCAAGCTTCCAAGCTTTCAAGCATTCGAGCCTTCTTTTCTCTCTTCTGTTTTCTCTCCGAGCTCATTGTATATCTGGGGAGAGTTTGGGACTGTGAGCTTTACATGAGTGTTCATCTTGTAAGGTCTCTCAGTCTGATCTTTCTAAGAAAGATCTGTGTCCAGCTGTAGGACTGTATACAGTAGATAACCCAGCTAGGGGTTTGTGTCTAGCAGAACCTAACTGGGGTTTGTACCAGTTGTTAACCCAGCTAGGGGTTGGTGTCTAGCAGAACCTAACTGGGGTTTGTACCAGTTGTCAACCCAGCTAGGGGTTTGTGTCTAGCAGAACCGCACTGGGGTTTGTTCCAGGAGGTTGGCTTCTTTACCTGTAAGAGAAGTGGGCTGCCTTCTTGCCCGGGAAAGAGAAGAAGACCTGGTGGGGGATCCAGGGTGTTGTAAGGTCCATAAGGGGGACTGTACCCTTGGTTAGTGAAATCCCAAGAGTTTGCTTGGGGACTGGACGTAGGACTTCCATGTGGGAAGGGCCGAACCAGGATAAATCTCCTGTGTCCTTGTGTGATTGTTTATTTGCTTCCGCACTGCACTCTCTATCACACTGAACTAACCAAGCTTTCAAGTGTTATTTTCTGTGTTTAAGATTCTATTTCAGATTTCAGAAAAACCTATTCACCCCCCCTCTAGGTTGGCTTGCTGCCGTACCAAAAGGGCCAACAAATCCTGGAGGTGGACAAGTACCACTGGTTAGGGTGGAGACTTGTTCTTTCGGTCTGCGTAGTCCAAGAGTCGTCATTGTATTGCCTAGATTGCGTCTATGTGATGTGATGTGTTTGTGTCCTTCTTTGGTGGTTTGGACTATGTGTCACGGCACTAAATGTGAAAGTGTAAATGTGAATGTGTAAATGTGCATGTGTTCATGTGAAAGTGAACAATGTGTAATGTGTATGTGTAAAGTGCAATTTATGTGAATTGGAAATTGTGTAAAGAAAATGTGAGACCAAAATGTGAGGATATGATATTGAGAACCATGTTAAATCAGTAGCTTCATTATGTTAGGAACATGTTTATATGTGTAAAATGCCTAGAATCCAGCTAGGGATAATTAACAAGTATGTGCATAAAATTCTATGTTTGGTTGTTCACATGTTGTATTTTACATAACGTTGTAGCTCTCATATGTAGAGTTATGATTGCTAAATCATGTGAAAACCAGCAAGTTAAAGTGTGTAAAATGTTTGTGTGCATGCACAAAAATGTGTAGATTCCATGCTAGGTGTGTTTTGTTTCATGTACGTAGGATAATCATGCTAAGTGCTTTCATGTTTTAGTTAAAATGCAAAGTAGAATTTCATGAGTAGGAATGATTAGAGAATATGTGTTAGGACTTTATCTTGATAAGGAAATCTGAAAGCATGCATCATGTGTTTACTTATAGAATTATCATGGTTGGTTATTCATTTCAAACGTTAAGCATGATACATGTGGAGTTTTTGCAATGGTGTGTGTAGAGCCTACTATGACATGTACGTGTATGGTATGAGTGGTGTTACTTGCTGAGTCTTTAGACTCACTACTTGCTTCGGCGTACAGGTGTAGTTGGTGACGTGGCACCGTTGGAGGAGACGGTGGAGACGGACTCCGAGCGCGGAGATTAGTCTTTGGAGTACTTGTGACTTTTGCATTTCATAGTATGTAAATTGAACGTTGTATTAGTGTTATCATGGAAAGAATGTATAATGGTGGACATTTATGTATTAAATTTTCAGCAGTTTAAATTATGTGAACTTTAAGTTCTTTAATGTCATTGCAATTTCATGTATGTTAAATGTGGATGATGAATGAATGAAGACAATAGTTCTTTTACTTCCGCTACTCTGTTCTATATTCACGTGTATCTCAGCTGAATGTATCGTTGGGTAAATGTCCCACTGTGATGACGCTTGCTATACCGACGTAGGTTGGTATAACCGTACCGGTATAATGAGGGCCGTCACAACAGGATTAATAGATGAAGTTTATAAAGCCACATTCACCCCCCCCCCCCCCTCTGGGCTTGCTAGCTGGGCAACAAGTGGTATTAGAGCTAGTCTCTTCAACAAAGAAAAAGATCCAACGATCTGAAGAGAAAAGATCAAATGGCAGCTCAAGGAAACATTGACCTCCTCTCTTCGACGGTGAAGACTACACTTACTGGAAGATCAGAATGGAGTACTTCTTGCAAGGATTCGATTTTCAGATTTGGTCAATCATAGAAGAAGGAGATCTCGTTGTCCTAAACTCAAGGCTGATTTGGACAGATGATGATAGAAAGAAGATCTCCCTCAACTGCAAAGCTAAGAGTATCCTGTGTTGTGCTCTTAGCAAGAAAGAGTTTAACAGAGTCTCAGCTTGCAAATATGCAATGGAGATGTGGGAGAAGCTGAGAATCACCTATGAAGGGGCTGATAAAGTCAAAGAAACAAGAATAGATATACTAGTAGCTCAATATGAAAAGTTTCAGATGCAGTCGGGAGAATCTATAACCTAGATGTTCAGCAGGTTTACAGATATAACAAATGGGTTAGTTGGTCTTGATAAGACGTATGAAATTGGAGAAATGGTAAGAAAGATTCTAAGATCTTTACTAGTAGTATGGACTCCTAAGGTAACAGCTATAGAAGAGGCCAATGACCTAAAGAAGATGTCATTGGAGAAACTCATTGGGTCCCTCATGACCCATGAGATAAACATGGAAAGATTAGGAGAGTCATCAAGTAAGAAGAAACACACCAATGCTCTCAAAGCAGCAGAAGGCAGCTTTGAGGAACCATCAGAAGACGAAGACAACAGTGAAAATATTGAAGATGAAGAAGCAATGCTGTCTAGGAAACTGCAGCGAATTTTGGCCAAGAAAAAGAAGTATCTATCTGACAGACGATATTTCAAAAAGGGAAAGGATTTCAAGAAACCTGAAGCAAAGGATATCAAAAAGAATGAACCAACTTGTTATGAGTGCAAAAGGCCAGGACACATCAGGGCAGAGTGTCCAAAACTCAAGAAAATTGAATTCAGAAAGAAGGACAGTTCAAGAAAGTTCAGAAGACATAAGAAGAAAGCCATGGCAGCAGCTTGGGACAACAGCAGTGACTCGGACAGCGAGTCAAGCTCAACCAACGAGGAAGAAGAAAAGGCTAACCTAGCCTTCATGGCAGACGTCACAGAAAATGTAACCTCTGACTCATCCTTTGATTCCTACAATGATTCTAATTCAAATAACTTAGAAGATGCTTTTAATGAATTATATGGTAAATATAGAGAGATATCTAAATTACTAAAAGCCAGTAAGAAAAATGTTACATGTCTAGAGAATATCAATTCAGAATTAAAATCAGAAAATAAACAACTAGAGAAGCAAGTTAATGAACTCAAGAGAAGAAATGAATTGCTATGCGAAAATCTAAAAGAAAAAAATGAACAAATAACAAAATTAGAAAAAAATAAGAAAGTTTAGACGAACTAAAAAATGAAATCAAAATTTTAACAGAAGAAAATGATAAACTATCAAATACCTTAGAAAAATTCACTAATGGTAAGAATTCTCTAATACTGAGAGGTGCTAGACGGTTAGGAAAAAGGAAATATGGACTAGGCTATACGCCCCCAGATAATGAAGACACAACAGTATACCCTAAGACATATCCAACTCCAAAATTTGTACCTGAAGAAGATATAGCATACAAAGCTAACCTTAAATATTTTGAAAAAGTAACTAGAACAACATGCTGCAGTCACTGCAACAAACTGGGTCACAACAAGACTACATGTCCAACTAAATATAAAAGGTGGATAATCAAAAAGAAAAATGATGATACTAACCAACCAGGACCCAAAAGAACTTGGGTACCTAAAGCTTAATGTTTTTATTTCAGGGAAACCTTCGAGCATCCAAATGGTATTTGGATAGTGGATGTTCAAGGCACATGTCAGGAAATAAAAACCTGTTTTCTCACCTCGAAGGTGAAGAAGGAACAGTCACCTATGGAGACAACGAAAAAGGGACTGTTATTGGCAGTGGTTTAGTAAGCAGCAAAGGAAAAACAGTAATTGAAGAAGTTCTGTACGTGAAAGGTCTGAAGCATAATCTCATCAGTATAAGCCAGCTTTGTGACAAGGGTCATCAGATAAAATTTCAAGAATCCAAGTGCAGCATCATGAAGGATGGAGTAGTCATTTTTGAAGCCTACATGGAAAAGAACATGTACGTGCTATATCTTGAAGAATTAAAGGAGCAAGATATCTGTTTAGCAGCAAGCAAAGAGCAGTCAACTGAGCTGTGGCACAGAAGATTGGGCCATTACAGTTTGGATGGTATGAAGAAGCTGATAAAGAGAAGCCTGGTGGAAGGTCTACCAAAGGTCAACACAAAAATGGATGGTATTTGCAGACCATGTGCTAAAGGAAAGCATGCTAAGAGCTCCTTCAAATCAAAAACTGTGGTACCCACCTCTAAACCCTTAGAGCTCCTTCATATGGACTTATTTGGGCCAATGAGGACCACGAGTCTTGGAGGAAAGAATTTTGGATTCGTTATAGTCGATGACTATTCCAGATTCACATGGGTCTCATTCTTAGAACATAAAGATGATACATTTGACAGCTTTGTAAGTTTCAGCAAGAAAGTACAAAAGGATAAGAGATATAGCATTGTTGGAATCCGATCAGATCATGGAGGAGAATTCCAAAATGAAAAATTTGTCAAGTTCTGTGAAGATCAAGGAATTGAGCACAACTTCTCAGCACCTAGGACACCACAGCAAAATGGGGTTGCTGAGAGGAAAAATAGAACTCTATTGGACATGGCGAGAACAATGCTGTCAGAATACGATCTGCCAAGATACTTCTGGGCTGAAGCAGTGAACACAGCAAGTTACCTCATAAATAGAGTAATGATCTGGCCCATACTGAAGAAGACAGCTTATGAGCTGTACAAAGGAAAGAAGCCAAAGATCAGTCACTTCAGGACATTTGGATGTCCTTGCTTCATCCACAACAACGGCAAACAAGATATTGGTAAGTTAGATGCCAAATCAGATGAAGGCATCTTCATGAGGTACACTTCTAAACCCAAAGGCTATAGAGTATTTAATAAACACACCTTATTAATTGACCAATATGTGCACATTATCTTTGATGAGACTAATCCTTCCTTGAGAAAGGAAGAAAATAGTGATAATGACAATACAGATGAATTGTCCGAAAAGCTAAAGAATACATCATGTGAGGACAAAGAAGATCCACCTCTGGAAGATCTGCAAGAAAAAGAAATTCCACATCAAAACCTTCCAAAGGAGTGGAGATACAAAAGGGATCACCCACCTGAGAATATAATTGGTGATCCAACTGTAGGGGTAAGAACAAGAGGTAATGTAATCCCTTGCGATTACCTAGCATTTGTTTCACAAATAGAGCCTAGGACAGTCAATGAAGCTCTCACTGATGAATCTTGGATTTTAGCCATGCAGGATGTCACGTCCCGACGCGAAATATCGGAGCGTGAAGGCAGTTGCAAGAAAAAGGTATAGAGCGAATACTAGACATCAAACTATTGCACATGGAATAATACTAAAGCAAATCTTTCTCATTAATAACTTTTCAAATGTCTAGTTACAACCATTAATATCAGAGCCATTCTATAGGGCCCAATTACACTGCAATAAAAGGAAATAACTAACTAAAACTCTAAGATAACATAATGACTCGAGGGCACTCCTGGCTTCACTCTTGGTCATTCCCTTCCTCGTGAGTGTATGTGTCATCCTCGGTCTCACCTGAGAACACAACATCAAATAACGTAGGGTGAGCGATAACGCCCAGTAGGACTTAAATCTCAGGCTCAAGCAGGCTTCAAATAATTAACGCATTTAATGGCAGTGTATCTAAAGATAACAGGTACAAGAGAGTCAAAATATAGCAAGAGATAGCACAACAGGTAATAGGATAGCATAATAGCACGAGATCGAGTATAGTTTCCAAAAATAGCACAAGTATCGAGTATAGCACGAATAGCAGGATGGTCATAGCACAACTAGCACAAATATAATAATAGCACGACGAGTATAGCACTTGTTTGTCATTCTAGACATCAAGAGAGTATAGCACGTTTGTGTTTTGATTGTCATATAGATAGTCGAGATAGATAGCACTTGAGTGTAATGTCAAACACTCTGATCATTTAACTCCCATGGGCACTAGCACTTTCGGGCGCACATCTCAGGACTAGATCGAGCCCTTTATATATTGCCAGGCATTGGTTATATTGTATCTTTAGACAATCAATCAATGGCCAATATAGAGTACCAAGAATAGTTAAGAACATTAGATGAATAGACGAGTTAGTAGAGAGAACGTGAATAGATGAGCGAGTAGAGTATAGATGAGAGCTAGTGGACATTGCACGTAATGCGACGAGTAACAGGCTATAGTAACAGTTGCACAACAAGCGCACGTCGTATTGGCAGTCAGGTGGAATTCACGATCTTCCCGCTGGCCATGTTATGCACAAGTCCAGAGGTCCGACGTGATTCAAGGTACGAGCGAACTTCTAATATCCGTTTGGATCATATCGATCTCTAAAGGTGTAATGGGTGTTAGGATACAACCGGCTCATTGACCATGTGAGAATCCATGATCAGAGGAGACTTACGGAGGCCTTGTGCAAGGGCTCACTAGTCCGGTGAAAGGAATATTCGACGGAGAGTTCACCACAAGCCAAGTAAGGTGTGTATATAAAAATAGGTGCTCGACGTTCTAGAGGAATTCTAGAATAGTGGAGCGTCGATATCAGTATATAAACAATGCAAGGAATGAATACAAGTCCTTTTAAATAGGGCAGTTATATAAACAATGCAAGGAATGAATACAAGTCCTTTAAAATAGGGCAGTTAATATACTTTATTGTAATAAATTACCAGATACATTATGAGATAGTTTATGCCAGATTTCAGCCATGGATGGTTCATGTGTGTGCATGTGTAAGAGAAATCATAGATAGAAAAGAAGTCGTGAATTTGTATTTTAAAACATTCAATATAGCTCCATTTTAAAACAGGTGTTTATACTGCGTGTATAACTGTTAAAAAGGCGTAAGAATATTGTAGAAAGTGAGAGCAATAAATTTTATGGGTTTTCATGCAAAATCCTGTGAACGCGACGTACCCATGTAAGGGTCGCGACAGGGTCATGATGGAACGCGACAGGGTCCTGTACGGCTCGCGATAGGGCTGTCTGCTCAGGCGGCCAGAACGCGACGGGGTCTCCTGTCGCGTTCAGAACGCGATAAGATGATGGTCGCGACGGCTCTGAGAATGCGGCGTGTCGAGCCGTCGCGTTCTCAGGTACTTCACCTGAGTTCGAGCGGGAAAATTGTTCTATATCGGATTGCGTGCCAACTTGACTTGTTTGGACATAGGATACTTTGAAAGATCATAACTAATCACATAGTCGATGAAAAGTCACGAAACAAGTTGCAAATTAAAGTAGACATATAAGGGTACTTCCAGTAAATCAGGATTAGAGAGAGAGCATGGTTCATACATGGTTTGAACATGAGCAAGAACGAGTTATTCAGAACATGACACAGAGATAAAGATTGATTAAATTCGATCAGCATGCTCGATGAAATTTAGGGCTTTTAGGGGCAAAAGATCCCTAACAACATGAAGTATCTACAGTAAGAATTTCTTAGCATGGGATCAAGTATTCGTAGAGATTTGAATTAAACATGATGTCTCGGGGTTATCATGTTTGCAGATCTTCTAAAATCAAGAACAAAAGATTGGCTCGATGAAAAAGAGGGAATCAAGAGGGCTTTTGTTCCTGGTGATTGGAACTACCTACATACGAGTTTAATTTAATTTTGCTCGTGAGAATGCCTACCTTTGACTCGATTTATCTTCTAGGGCTTAGAACTCCTAGAACGAAGGAAGAAGCTTGATGGATCTTCCTCTCCTCGATTTCTCCTCCTCCTTGGCCTCTTCTCCACGTCCAAGAACCCCTTTGCACGAGCTAGGGCCGGCCATGAGGGTTTAAGATGTGTATTTATATAAATAAAAGTTCATATTCCTACTACTACTCAAATTCTTCTTAATTACGAGATTTCCTAACTCCACCTTTCCTCTCTTGCTTTCCAATCTCTAATTGGGTTAGGATAGTATCTAAATTTGTGCTAGACTATATGGAGTAGGTTTAGGAATCCAATTCCAACTCTAATTGCCACTTTTATTGCTTTAATAACCCATTTCCAATTAGGAGATAATTAAACTCCGAATTTAGGATATTTTCTTATTATTCTCCCTTTGTAAATTCATATTTTTGACCCAATAAGATCTAGAGGATCTATTAAGCAAAGCCCATTACTCTTTTCTATTTAATGAGTTTTATTTAATACCCTTTTCATTGAATATCCCTTTAGCTGAGTTTTTAATTTATTATTTAAATTTTTATTTTTCTCAAAAATTCAGGTTGCTACACAGGATGAACTGAATCAGTTTAAGAGAAACCACGTGTGGTCACTTGTTCCTAAACTATCAGATCATCCAGTTATTGGCACCAAATGAGTGTTCAGAAACAAATTGGATGAAGCTGGTGTAATCTTAAGAAACAAGGCCAGATTGGTAGCTCAAGGCTATTCCCAAGAGGAAGGCATAGATTTCGATGAAACTTATGCACCTGTAGCTAGACTTGAGGCTATTAGAATTTTACTTGCATATGCATCTGCACTAGACTTGAAATTATTTCAAATGGATGTCAAGTTTGCATTTCTAAATGGTTTCATTAAGGAGGAAGTTTATGTAGAACAACCTCCAGGTTTTGATGACACTGAATTTCCGAATCATGTTTTTAAACTACACAAAGCACTATATGGTTTAAAACAAGCACCTAGAGCCTGGTATGCAAGGCTTAGCTCATTTCTATTAGACCATGGTTTCAGTAGAGGTCAAGTAGATAGTACACTATTTATCAAGTCCAAGATCAAACATATATTACTTGTACAAATTTATGTAGATGACATAATTTTTTGTTCAACTGATGAATCTCTTTGCAAGTACTTTGAAAAGCTTATGCAGGGAGAATTCGAGATGAGCATGATGGGGGAGCTAAACTACTTCCTTAGATTACAAATCAAGCAAGGAAAAGATGGGACCCACATCTGTCAAGCTAAATACACCAAGGAACTCTTAAAGAAATTTGGATTCGATAATGCCAAACCACTGTCAACACCTATGAGCACATCAACGAGGATGGACAGTGACAAGAATGGTAAGAAAATAGATTAAAAGATCTATAGAGGTATGATAGGCTCCTTACTTTACCTAACAGCAAGTAGACCTGATATTTTATTTAGTGTATGCATGTGTGCCAGGTATCAGGCAGATCCTAGAGAATCTCATCTAATTTCAGTAAAAAGAATTTTTAGATATTTAGCTAAAACTCATGATTTAGGTCTTTGGTATCCAAAGTCATGTGAAATTAACTTAGTAGGATATTCTGATGCTGACTATGCTAGATGCAAGATAGATAGAAAAAGCACCAGTGGTTGTTGTCAATTTCTTGCAGGATGTCTGATATCATGGTCCTCCAAGAAACAAAACTCAGTAGCACTGTCAACAGCTGAAGCTGAGTACGTAGCTGCTGGAAGTTGCTGTACACAACTCATATGGATCAAGCAACATCTTGAGGATTATAGGCTTCATATCAAGACAATTCCATTGTTATGTGACAACACCAGTGCCATAAATCTCACCAAAAATTCAGTACAACACTCAAAGACTAAACACATTGAGGTTAGATATCATTTCATTCGTGATCATGTAGCTAATGGTAACATAGATATTTCATTTATTGATACAAATAATTAGTTAGCAGATATCTTCATAAAGGCCTTACCTGAAGAGAGGTTTACATCTCTTAGAAGTAGGGCTGTTCATAATACGGTCCAAACCGTAAAACCGAACGGTTCGGTTCGGTTTCATGGGCCAAATGGTTCAGTTCGGTTTCAAGTTTGGAAACCGAAATGAACCGAATATAGATATATAATTATATAAATAATAAAATTTTACAAAAAAAATTGGTAGCGCAGTGGAGGGCGGCGTCGCGCGCCCTCCACGCGCGTGGTGGTAGCGAGTTCGAAACTCGCGACCACCACAAAACACCTATTTTTGCCATGTTTTGTTAAAAAATGCCAGAAAACGCTAAAAAAAACCAAAAAACGTCAGAAAAATGGGAATTCGGTTTGAACTGAACCGAACCAGTTCGGTTCACTGAATGAAACAGTTCAGTTCGGTTTTTCCAAAAAATGGAGAAAACTGAACCGAATCGAACCATGTACACCCCTACTTAGAAGGGAATTAGGCATGTGTAAATTGTGAATGATTTATCTGTTTAAAACTGAAATATTAATTTTCAAAATTTAAATTATTTTTCCTCCAAAAAATTTAAGCTTAATTCCAATTATTGCTAATTCTTTTAATTTTGTTATGACGGTTCGATATTTTATAAGAGTATATTCTTATCGAACTAGTCAATTTTTTCATTTTCTGCCATTATGGCGTCCCTAAATTCTAAAAGTCATTCTTTTAATTTTCTTTTATATCTCGAAATCTGTGCGGCAACGATTCACATCTCTTCATCGTCTTCTTCCTTCTGCCTGAGGTGATACCCTATCGACTCCGGCATCGACTCTCTGAAATTTCAAGCTTCCACCTCTTTCCCGTGAGAAATTTCTTGAGGGGTTCTACTCCTTTCTCCATTTCGATCATCCAGAAACTCTTCCCATCCAAAACCATGGCCTCTTCTGGTGTCTCCGGCAGCGTCGGGGGCTATGGAGCTGCATTTCTTACCGCTGAGCAGCAGGAAAGATTTGCTTCAGTAAAGACCAAGCTTTGCGGCCACAAAGCAGTAGATGTGGCAGACCTGCAGAAGAATGGAATGGACAGTATCGTCGCAGCTATGGGCAGATTGAAGTGGACAAAGATAGCCACCCTATTGGAAGTAAATTATCCAGACCTTGTGAAAGCCTTCTATGCTTGTCTGAAGACAGAGGAAGACGGAACCCTGACTTCCATGGTCAAGGGAACTCAGATTAGGGTCACACAAGCCCTATTAGCTTCTCTCTTCGATGTGACTACCTCTGGACACAGTGGAGTTCATACTGTGGATATCCAGGTGAAAGGTCTAGGGATTGTTGGTCCCGAATACAGATTGAAGGATGGAAAGCTAGACATCAACCAGTTGAATGCGTTCAATCACTTATTGCATTTCATTGTGTGTCAAATAGTAGTCCCAAGGAGTGCCACCTTCTCCACTTGCACAAAGGCAGATTCCGACCTGATGTTTTGGGCTGTCCAGAACCAAGAAATCAACACTACAGAGATCATGATTGAAAGGATGAAGTTTGCAAGCGTGCAAGTATGGGATACAAAGAGTAAGCTGAACGTTTCTCTACCTTATGCTCATCTGCTCACCAAGATATTTCAACACTATGGCATCAGTGTGGTGGGAGATGTGTCTGAGAAGATGGGCCAAGCTATCCGGTCCAGAAATTTGAGAAAAAGTGGTTTTTCGGTTGTCAATGGAGTTTGGATGAAGACTTCTATGGCTGAGGGTGAAGCCATCATTGGTGAAGCCCAAGAGGTCCAAGACGCAGAAGTAGCAGCAGCAGAACCACCACCAGCAGCAGATCCAGTAGCTCCAGCAGAAAGAGCAGCAGCACCATCTGTGGAAGCAACAGTAGCACCATCAGCAGCTGAATCTAGCAGCAGGATTGAGGATATCCCTCCAGAGGATATTGATCCCGTTGGGCATAGTTCAGAGGATCCTCTTCCCTCTTCCCGAGTAGGCTCAGTACTCAGAGATGTACTGGAATCCATCCAAAGCTCTTTAAGGGATCCAGTAGTTAGTGAAGTTCAAATTGCAGAAGCCGTGGCATCATGCCACATTGATTCGATTGTTATGGAAGAAGCTCCCATTCAGGGGGAGCAAAGAATAGAGACTGAAGATGTGCCTATGGAAGATGCTCCAGTTCAGAGGGAGCAATCAATTGAGAAAGAGGCAGCAGTAGTTCAGGGGGAACAAAATGCCAATTCCCCCATTGATGATCTGTTTAGAGAAGGCATTGTGGAAAGTGCCTCAGAAGAAGAAATTGAAAATGTTGATCATAAAGAGCCCGTGGTTAGGGCAAGAGAAGACAAAAGAAAAAATGTGGCTAAAGAAGTTCCTCTCCTCACCAGTAAGCCACACAAGAGATCTAGGAAAAAGAAGTTGAAAATCAATTTGAAACCTGTTGTTGAGCGCCTGGATGAGCAAGGTAAAATTTTGTGTTCTGTGAGGTCAGATATGGCCTCCATTTTTATTAGTCAAAGCTCGTCTGCTCGTTCATTAGGGGCACTGTCATCTGAACTTGAAAGCCTTCGAAAAGATTATGACAGTCTGAGGAATATGCTTGTAGATTTGTCAGCATTTTTGAGGGAACACTTACCATCAAGCCCCTTCTTTTGGTAGTGCAGGGCCATCAGGGCCAAGTGAAGAGTCTAATAGGCCATCAGGGCCTGTCATTGCAGAGCAGCAGTAAGAGGAAGAGCGGCCATCAGGGCCTTTGTCTGAAACACCTGCAGGGCCACCAGGGCCAATTCCTGTTGAGGATGAGCTCGCTGAACAAGTAGTTACTGCTGAGGAATCTGGGCCAGCAGGGCCAGTAGAGGTTGCTTCACCTCCAGTGGAATTTGTGGCTGCAAGAGAAGAAGATCAAGCTGTTGCTCCAGAGCTCTCTGTCCTTCCTACCCTTCCCACTCCAGCAACTCCTTCTCCACCCACCTCATCCACTGCTCCTCCATCTCCTCTCACCTTCAAACGACCCCGCTCCAGAACCATTTCCTCACCTACAACTTTCTCTTCCCAAACTCCTTCATCTCCTACTTCCTCCACCATCATTCCTCCACCCTTATCTTTTGTTGAGGTTCCTCCTGCATCTTCTTTAGCAGGAGCCTCTTCTAGTGGTCCTTCTTCTTCAGGGCCTTCTGATCTCCCTTCCATCACCCCTGCTTCCCTCTTCCATCCATAAACACCCCCTTCTTTCATTACTATTATTCCTGAGGGTGCCCAATTAGCTCACACAGAAATTCAGGACATCAAGGATGAATTTGAAGTAGCAATATTTCGTTCAGTCCTGGCTGTTGGGACCCACTCTCATAGGACAGGCTCTTCCAGTCCTATTCCTAAGAAGAGGAGTCTCACTTCCACCCATCCTGTCTCTTCTAAACCTTGTTATCCTCCCCTTTGGTTCTCTCTTTCCATTTCCAATAAGCAACAACCTATCTATGAGGAATTTCTTCAAAAGGTAGTGTTTGCTCACCTCTTTGGCCTTCCTTTCCAAAATCTTTCGGCCCATCTCAATACCATTTTCCCTTATGCTTTTCTTTCCAAGGCTCAATAGTCAATTTGTTTTCCATGACTGAAGTCAAAACTGAAGAACAATGGGCTCGGAGCAACAGAGATCTGTACAATCACTTTCGTCGTACTCAAGTCGCCAGATATCCACCCAGAGAAGCTCCTCTCCCTCTCTCTCAATGGTTTCAGATTCATCATAAAAATCTTTTTGGACCCTTCATTCATAAGGAAATCAAGTTCATCCGGCAATATAAAATGTACTGCGATTACTGCTATCTTCATAACATTCCCGAGGTGCAGCTGGGCCAGTTCAGGCAAGCCATCCATGATCTAAGTTCCAAGGTTGCTCACACCGAACCTCTCCGAGTTGACTTTGCCACTTTGGTCATTCCTGATGTGGTGTTCCTTCCTCCACTTCACTCCCTGATCATGGATTCATCTGTGGGAACTCTCATGTTTGAGCAAGCTGCTCAGGTTATGGCTAGGCTCTCTGTGCAAGAAGGTTGTAACCTCGCTTTTCATAGATTTGTCTTCAAGCAGTATCTTCAGGGGTACCTCAAGGCAGATGTCCTTGCCCCTATTCTATCTGAATGTGAGCGTCTGTCACCTGCTGATTGGGAAAAGCTCTACACTTTGTCCGCTCAACAGCTTCAAGAGTTGAATACTTCTCAGGCTCGCTCCTATCAACCTCTTCTAACTCCCGCTGAATTTCTGGATGCAAATTCTCTTCACCTTGTCCGGGATTCCTTCCTGAAATGGGAAGAACGGTACAGGGTCTTTCTAGAATTAAAGAAGGAATTTCGGCAGCATCAGATCTTCTATTCCTTTAAAATCACTCAGTTTCTTCAGTTTGCCAATTTTGGTTGCTTCATCTCCTACAAGGTAGCTCTTGGCAACGTCAAATACTGGGATTTCATATAAGATCAGAGACAGCTTCACATTAAGAGGATGACTCCCACCATGGGACCCTCCTATTGTATTGAGCTTGGAGCATTTCAAGCCTATTTTGAAGAGCAGGAACGCCAAGCGCTACCTATCATTAGGCACTTTGCATCTCTCTTGTCTCCTGCCTTCTATCTCTCTGAACCCTCCAATGCTCTATAAATCTCTTTGTTTCTCTCTTTCTTTGCTCTTTTCTCTCTTTCTTTGTCTCAAGCTCTTGTATCTTTTTGCTTGCATGACAAAAAGGGGGAGAAATATAGCATTTCTGAAATATTTCTCTTATATTTTTTTTTTCTCGCAAGAATGCTTAAACTTATTTCAAATCATTTTTGCTAATTGTTAAGTTTTGTCATCACCAAAAAGGGGGAGATTGATGATCAGTTTATCCCCATGTAATTTAAATTAATTACATATCTATTTTGGTGATTAACAAAGCAATGATAAATGTTTAATCTAACAATTTATTATGAGATTTTAAGCACAGGAAATAAACCAAGGGTAAACAAGCAAATCAACCATGATGTAAGTATTCATCACTCTACAACAATGTAAGTTTGAAGCATTATATCTGTCTAAGTTCATAACGATTTCTATGAAGATATAACGATTTCCTTACATTCATAAAGATTTCATATTCGATAAGTGATCGCAACGATTTGCCCTCACAACGATTCGATAAGTGATCACAATGATTTGCCATCGCAACGATTCGATAAGTGATCGCAACGATTTGCCCTCACAACGATTCGATAAGTGATCGCAACGATTTGCCCTCACAACGATTCGATAAGTGATCATAACGATTTGCTCTCGCAACGATTTACTCTCGTAACGATTTCTTTAGTAATCATAACGGTTTGCTCTCGTAACGATTTCTTTAGTAATCATAACGATTTGCTCTCGTAACGATTTCTTTATTAATCATAACGATTTGCTCTTGTAACGATTTCTTTAGTAATCATAACGATTTGCTCTCGTAACGATTTCTTTAGTAATCATAATGATTTGCTCTCATAACAATTTGGTCTCACATTGATTTTCTAAGTAAGAATAATGATTTGATCTCTATAACGATTTGATAAGTTACATATCGAATCTGTCCCTGTAACGATTCATTAAGTTACATAACGACTTGATCACTGTAACGATTCGATACAACAAATAACGATTCGTTCACATTGTCTTTAACAACTTGACTATAACGACTCGTGCATAACGATTTGCTTATGAAGTCACAACGATTTGTCTCTACAACGATTTGGTTGTTAGTACATCAGCGTGCTTATGAGCGCACATCGATTTTACATGAATATCAACTCATTTGCATAACGATTTCATAAGTCATGCATATAACGATTTTGTGGAAAATAATGATTTGCCTGTCGAGCTGATTTTTGAATTTGTTGAAAAGTCAAAGTCTTCTCGTATATCTTTTTGATAGCAATGCATTTATTATGATAGTACGTATCACTGCATGCATGCGGACGATATCTTCTATTCTCCTGCTTATTCGGTAGATATCTTTTTAGAAGAACAGAATGAAACTTCTATTTGTGTATAAAATCAATCTAACGTTGACTGACAAGAGACAGCTTAGCTGTCTATTGTTTGAGCTCGTAATGCGTGCAGGTCACTGACAGCACTCGTCATACAACGTTGGACAAAATAGAAGCCAAAGGATATTACAGAAGATCTTCTCTCTTTACGTGCATGAAAAGATAAAAGACTGTTGACTGGAAGCTTCCAAGGGTCAAGCAGTCTAACGTACACTTATGCATAGAGACAACGGACACTCCAACGTTCGAATTTCAAACGTTGATATATATAAGAAGAATGAAGTTCGAAAACAGATAGATGGTTAGAGAACAATAAGCTACAACGCCTTCAACCTTCTGCAAGCCATTCTTAGAGCCAAGCACAAACTCTCATTAGTTTTAGCTCTTGCTCTCGGTGCTAAGTTCACATCTGTGTGAGAGCCTTTCAGTCTGAGAAGAGTCCTTGATTGTAGATCCCTTCTTCTTCTCAGTCCTTGCTTCAGATCGAGCAGTGTTCTATAAGCTTGATCTAGGGGCATCATCTCTTGATCACTATTTCTTGAGTTGTTCCCTTCTGTTGTGAAGGAAGACCTGGTGGGATCCAGGGTGTGTCTTTCCCTTCGTGTTGAAGGAGGACCTGGTGTGGTATCCAGGGGGTTGTAATTCCCTTCGGGTTAAAGGAAGACCAGCTGCGCCTAGGTGTAAGGATCCTTAAGGGGGACTGTACCCTTGGTAGTGAAATCCTGAGATTTTGCTCAGGGACTGGACGTAGGACTCTTGAGGAAAGGAGATCCGAACCAGGATAATTCCTTGTGTTGTGTGATTGTCTTTGTGTGATTGTTGTTTATCTTCACTATCACTAACATCCATCGAAGTGTATTTTGTGTGAACGTTTTTGTGTACAGGATTAATAGATGAAGTTTTTAAAGCCCCATTCACCCCCCCCTCTGGGCTTGCTAGCTGGGCAACACAAAGGTCGTTTGACTGGGTAATAAGACATATTGTGACTATCTATGTGAATCTAACATAGTGCTCATGTTCGGGCTAATACTCTCAGTACGTCAAAAAAAGTTGGGAAAACCAGTGCCAAATGAAAATAGACTCATAGGGTAACAAGTTCTCTATTAAACACTCGGTCCGAAAACGACTCTATATAAAGGTGTAGAACTCGTAAGACAAGTTAGGGTTAAATCAGAACAGTACATCGTTATGACCATGGAAGATTTAATTCATGAAACTCTCAAGATAAAAATTCAGGAAAACAGCAAGAACATGATCTATACACATGTATGCAAGCATGAACGAGTTTAATTAGAGTTTGGCATTGAGATCTACCTTTTGAATTGAATAAGATTCGCTCTCTAGAAAGCCCTAGTTCTGACCGCCTAGAGAAAAATGTCTAATACTCATGATATACTGAATAGAAATTGAGTAAAAGGGTGCCATTAGAAACTAGACTCAACCCTCTTTCCAGGGGTATATGCCTTGTATGGTTTGGTTGAGGTTTGACTCACCTTTGGTGTTGATATTGGGAGACCTCGTGTGTAGGTCGCAGATGAAGAAGAGCACGAACTTGTTTCTTGCTCCACCCTCCACCCTGCATTTCCCAGCCTCCAAAGGCTCCAAGCACGGCCTCAGCAACCCTAGGGTTCATCCTATGGGAGAGACAAGGGCTTATTTAAAGGTGTATGTCACTTTACTTGCCTAATTTGAATTAGGAAACTTTTGGGTGCAAAATTGGGTGTATCCTTCCTTCCATGGAGGATTTCTCTTCCCAATTCGTGATGGAAAAAATATGACAACCTCTTTTAGGTGGTAACCACGAATTTGGGCTTGATTTGAAGTCCAATGATGGTCTATTGGGTAAGAATTTATCCTAATACGGTCCATTAGTTGATATTTCTGAATTTTAGGTTATTTTCTACGCATGAATTATTTTGTGGCCCAAAAGACTTCTTTTGGTCCAATTATTTTATTGGGTTGTCAATACCCATTATTTGTAGTCTATTTATGATTTTTATTTTATTTTTGGACTCACTTTAGTGCCGGTAATAGTAATTATCCGACTTATTCCATAATTACGATAATAAGTCGTAAAACACTTTAAACTCGGCTAATCCGATTTTTCTTTGCACAAATTCCTTCATGGGTCATTTGGGAGTAGTATTTAGAGTTGAACTATGATTTTTATGGAAATTTCTCATGTGATTTTGTCTCCGTTATGTTGGTACGTATGTTTTTACTAATTTGAGAATATTAAACTATTATTTCCAAATTATTTCTGATATTTCAATTAATGAAACTTTTGGGGTGCTACATCCTCCCCCACTTAAGAGAATTTGGTCCCCAAATTCACAGATAGGCTAGTCCTTAGCACCAGGGTTCTCGATCAAGTTCGAGCTCTGATCTTTAATAAACTCCATCTTGTATCCGCCTTATTGTCATAGGTGTTAGTTATTTCCACCTATAGGTTGTAAATATTGTCCATCCAATTCCTTCCAACTCTTTCCTTCTTCTATGGTTAGTATAACTCCATCTTAATTCACATGATTATGTTTGGTAAGACTACTATGTTATTTTGAATTTCTCCTGTAGTAGTCTCCCCTCTGAGGAATACAATAGATATTATAAGACAAATCTAAGGTCCCGTTTGGTATCGGCATAAGAAGAGTGAGGAATAGACTTAAGTCATCCTAGGTTCAGTTATCCCTACCTCTTATCCACAAGTCGTTTGGTATGCCACAGGGATAAGAAAAAGTTCAACCTCATTCTCCATTTGGTTGAAATAGGGTTAAGTAGTGAGAATAAGCCACATAAAAAGACATTTTCACCCTTCTTAACCTGGGTTAGGAGGATATGGCTTATTATTTGTTTGGCTGGGTTAAAATTGATACTTAGAAAAAATGTGGGTCCTTCGCCCTTCCCAAGTGCTTGCCCTTACCAAGTGCACACTTAGCCCAATAATTTTTATTTCATTCTACATGTTCTTAATATTAATACAACTATAAAATTAAAATCATAATTTATCTATAAATGAATATTAATTAAAATGATACATTATTATTTAGAAGAGCTCTATTATTAGGTATGGACTTTGACCAACATGATTAAAAATAATAATTTGATACTACATATATTTGTATATCATAGATCCAATATGCACGCTCTGTTTATATGGTTTGTCATTATTTATTAATTATCACTAATTTGATAATTACCACTAATTTGATAAGTGGATGAGAAAGTCATATAAACAACAAGAATATGAAATTTCATTGATGTGAAAGTTAAGATAGCACATAACATAGTTTGAAACGTGGAATGAAGGTAAAGTAGCACATTACTTCGAAACATTACAATTTAATTTTTCTAATTTCAACAACAACTTGTCACATATGACCATCACTTGTTCTGCTGCATATCTCTCCTTCTCTATTGATAGTTGAACTTCTTGGATAGCTTTGCGTTGCTTAATTTCCACTTCATCTTGTGTAGAAGTCCTCGGCTCATTCTTGACATCTTCAGCCCATTTGAAAAAACCGCACCCTTCATTTGTCTTGTTCGGCTATAAAAAACATAAACAAAATAGACATTATATATAAATAGAAATAAAACAAGATGAAACTGATTTGCCATATAAATTAGTGTACTTACTTTGGATTGTAGACACACATAAAAGTGTCTACCTTTAGATTTGACTGTAGTAGATGTTCTACGTCAACATGGTCGACCTTTCCCACATGGACACATTATTAATTCATCTACCCACATGAAGAATGGACATGAACCACTGTTCTGAAAGAAAAAGCAAAATACAGTAAGTGTAGTATGATAGTGAAACAGTTAAATAAGAAATATTATGGCGTAAACATAACACTTACTTCCCGTGTGCAAGAATAGTATGCGCGATTTGGATTCTTACTGCTATGTGAAATCCAAACATGAAATAGCACTGCGCCACATTCACATGTAATTGGAGAAAAAGCCATAGGAAATGATTTATACTATGAAGCTGTAGAAGAAGCATTTCTAATATCACAATTGATTTATACTAATAATATCACAATGTTGCACTTAACTAACACTTGCATGTTGGAACATAATGATGCTAACGGGCTCAGAGTTAATCATTTTATCAATGAGTACCATAGATGGCATTCCATCACAAATCACAAGCCAACTCAAAACTATTCTCAATGGCACATAGTATGGGTTGCCTCAAATGACCATCCGCCAACTTTAGCCAGATATAGTTTTGGGGCGTGTGAGTGAGACCTCCGCCACATATATATGATCAACAACATCACAGCCCTATAGTTTCCTAAAAATAAATTACATTTCACACATTAACTGGGCATATGAACCTGTGCACACAATTCATATTTACATCCCCACAAATTCAGCATATAATGTAAATAATCGGGCATATGAACCTGTGCACCTAGTTTATATTTACAGCCCCACAAATTCACCACATAATGTAAATAACCGGGCTACAAAACCTGTGCACACATCCCACCAAAATCATGATGTGTTTGTTGGGCTCAGATGAGTATAAGTGATAATATCACACACACATGGACAATAACACAACCAACCATCCAACGTTGAAATAATCCCATTATGGTAAAAAGAACCAACCATATAAATAAACCAATCACACATAAACAAATCACAACCCACCAACCTGTCATGCTTAAAACATTATGGTAAAAAGAACCAACCACATAAACAAACCAATCACACATAAACAAATCACAGCCCACCTACCTGTCGTGGGGATGCATAGTTTAAATTCACAAAACATAGTTTTAAAACAAATCACAGCCCACCTACTTGTCTTCAGCCCTTGCAACATATGAAACTGGACATAGTTTTAAAACAAAATAGAACCGGGCATAGTTTAAAAAAAACGGACAGAGTTTTTTAAATAGAACCGAGCATAGTTTCAGAATAGTCCCAAGTGATGGAGGATGGTTGCAACTATTGCAACTTATGAAATAGTTCATATTTGCACAAAAGAGGACCAACAACAATCACCAACATGATATACCTGTAGCATATGTTAAGGAAAAAATTGTTGTTGACTGAAATCAAAGACAACATGGGTATAAGTCACAGTTCATAACATGTATGTCCCAAATGAAAGAAAATAAGAACATAAAGAAGCTCATTCTTCAATTTCCTAATTTGTCTCATGCTCTTCCACATTCTTGCATCATAGAAGGTCCTTAAATTAAAGACACAAACAATATATACTTCACTTTTTTTTTTGGACAAGTGTAAAGAAATACCCTCTTCTTGTGTGACGTTGACAAAGACGAGTGGCTATTTGGTTCCGAAATCTCTCCCCTCTAGCAGCTTCACTACGGGTTACATTATCTTCCTCTTGAACCTCCTCATCACCATGAAATGGCATGGCACACTCCCCATCTTCGAAGAAAGAATCTAATCCTTCTTCCATTCTTATGAAATTGTGGAGTACACAACATGCCATTGCAATTTTCGCTTGTGTTTTGATAGGATAGTTCCGACATTTTACTAAAATGGTAAATCGTGCTTTCAACACACCAAAGGTACGCTCAACCACATTGCGCAATTGAGCATGCCTATAGTTGAACGAATCTTTCTTGTCTCTGTATGTACCTTGACGGCGTCTAACATTATACTCTGATAGATGTTATCGTATGCCACAGTATGGCGCTACAAAAGAGGGAGTGTTGGCATAGCCAGAATCTACCAAGAAATATTTTCCTATGCAACAATTGTGTAAGCTTTCTAAGTATCTAGTATTCATGTACGCACACTAATATGATGTAAATTACACTAACATAAAAAGTATAGATGTTACCTTTAGGGATTCTGAACCCCCCATTATCAATGGCCCATTTAAGCACTTTCATATCTGCAACGGATCCCTCCCATCCCACAGTCACATAAGTAAAAAGTTGGTCGAAATTAACACATCCCATGACATTTTGGGATGTTTCACCATTTTCACCCTTTCAATTACGATATCGAGGCTGGTCAGTCTGGGACACTTTTGCAGAAATATGACACCCATCAATTGCTCCCAATGCATTCTACCAACACAATACCAGAAAGTAGTAAGTACACAATCTAATTTTCATGTTGAAAGGTAGTGTCATTAGGAGAATCTATGATACCTTGAAAATGGGATGATATCGCAGATCATTTCTTATCTTTGTTGCCCAGTTAACGAGCCTAGAGGGGGGGTGAATGGGTCTTTTAAAAAATTATTTGATAGGTACCTATACTTAAAACATTCATACAAAGATGTTCTTCGATGAAGGTTAGAGAATGTTAGTATAAAAGACAAATACACAATAAGCAATCACACAACACAAGGAATTATCCTGGTTCAGACCTCCTCTCCTTAGGAGTCCTACGTCCAGTCCCTAAGCAACAACTCAGGATTCCACTAACTAGGGTACAGTCCCCCTATGGACAATACAACACCCATCTCTGCTGGTCTTCCTTCACACGAAGGGAACTACAACACTCTGGATCCCCACCAGGTCTTCCTTCACACCAGAAGGGAACACAACACCCTGGATCCCCACCAGGTCTTCCTTCACACTAGAAGGGAACACAACAAAAAGAATAAGCAGGAATTCAAGCCCCTAGATCAAGCTTTAGCAAGACAAGATCTGAAGCTATTAGCACTGAGAGCAAATAATCTGAACAAGGCATTCTCTCAGAACTACACTGGCTCTCTTAGGATTTCTATTACATCACAGAGAGCAAAGAGCTAAAGACACACTAGAATTGAATTCTTGGCTCTCGGATTCTTTCAGAAGATCTGCAATGCTTGTAGTATTCAATGGTAAGTCTCCTCTTCTATATCTTACTTCTGGAGCTACTATCTTGAATTTATATCTCCAATTTGAAATGTAGTCGTTGAAGTAACCGTTGTCTCTTTGTTTGATAAACATTAGACTGATTGAGACTTGGAAGCTTCTAGTCAACAGACTTTTATCCATTTGTGCATGCAAAGAGATAGGATTTTCTGGCGTCTATATGGTCCGATGTTGTACAATAAAAAAATATCTTTAGGACCCTGCATATATTAAATGCTAGAACAGTAGACAGCTAGGCTGTCTCTTGTTGTCAGTAAACGTTGATGTGAATTTTCACCAAGAATAGTAATTCCATTTTGCTATATTAAAAAGATGTTAGCAGAGTATGCACGATAATGGAAAGATCTCATCTGCATGCAAGCAGAGATGCGTTCTGTCTTCATTAAATGCACAGCAGTCAGACAGATATGTGAAGACTTTGACTATTCAACACTTTCAGAAATAAGATAAATATCAAGTCGATATAAAACATAAAGTCGTTGCCTATATGACTTATGAAATTGTTATGATCAAGTGTTTACTGAAGAAATTGTTATGAGCACTTAACAAGTCTTTATAGAAAGCAAATCGTTGTATTCATTAAAGGAATCGTTATGAATACTGAAGAGATCGTTATAGAAAACAAATCGATATGAGCGCTAAAGAAATCATTACACGAAGTAAATCGTTATGAGCGCTAAAGAAATCGTTGTGAGCGCTAAAGAAATCGTTACACGAAGCAAATCGTTATGAGCGCTAAAGAAATCGTTGCGCAAAGCAAATCGTTATGAGCGCTAAAGAAATCGTTGTGAGCGCTAAAGAGATCGTTACACGAAGCAAATCGTTATGAGCGCTAAAGAAATCATAGTGAGCGCTAAAGAAATCGTTGTGAGTGCTAAAGAAATCGTTACACGAAGCAAATCGTTATGAGCTCTAAAGAAATCATTGCGCAAAGCAAATAGTTATGAGCGCTAAAGAAATCGTTGCGCAAAGCAAATCGTTACGATGACTAAAGAGATCGTTGCGATGAGCAAATCGTTATGATGACTAAAGAGATCGTTGCGATGAGCAAATTGTTACAATGACTAAAGAAATCGTTGCGATGAGCAAATCGTTACGATGACTAAAGAAATTGTTGCGATGAGCAAATCGTTACGATGACTAAAGAGATCGTTGCGATGAGCAAATCGTTACGATGATTAAAGAAATCGTTGCAATGAGCAAATCGTTACGATGACTAAGGAAATCGTTGCGACGAGCAAATCATTACGATGACTAAAGAGATCGTTACGGGATCGATTTAATGATGACCACATAATGTTTCAGTCTTATAAAGAAATCATTAAGATACTTGTGAAATCGTTATAGCTCTATTAAAATCGATATACATGAAGGAAATCGTTGTGACTTTCAACAGAAGTCGATGTGAACTTAGAGAAATATAATCTTGAAATAATTAATGCTTCAGAAAGATAATACTTACCAATATTGACTTGTTTGTCCTTGGTGTATTTCCTATGCTTGGACTTCATAGAATATGTGTTAGAGAACTTTTGATAGGATTTTGTTAATCACCAAAATAAATATGCAATTAATTAGAATTATATGGAAATGGACTGATCATCAATCTCCCCCTTTTTGGTGATGACAAAACTTATCAGGAAGTATGAATTAATAAAGAATCTAAATATTTGCAGAATTTATTTCAGACATGCTCGTATATTTCTCCCCCGTTTTGTCATTAAGCAAAAAAGGCTAAGCTGAGACAAAGAAGAAAGAGATACACAGTCAAGGATATTGTATTAAGATTGAGAAGGTACAGGGATATAGAAGAGAGGAGAAAGAAGAGAGGCATGCTGAGAATTAATTTCCCATGCCTTAATCTCTTGATCTTCAAAAAGTTGAGAGAAAACACCAGGTGCTATAGTGAAAGAGTCACCCATGGAAGGGATCATGCGCTGAATGTACAGATGCCGCTGGTCCTCTAGGAATAGTGCATACTGACCCTTGTCCATAGAGAATCTGAAGAAAGTACTCTGTCCAAAACTAGCACGCTGAAGGAATCTATTAAGAGAGAAGGGATAGAAAAGCTGGTGATCAAGTAGGTCCTTCTTCAAAGAAAAGTAGGCTGAGTATCTTGAAGCCCACTGAATATACAGTTCCTGAACTGGATTGACAGAGTTTAGATCCAAGAAGGCTTCAGCAGATAAGCTCGGCTTCCCGGCCTTGAACAAAGAACTATTGACTGAGTCCAGCTGGAGAGCAGATTGTCTATAGTGCTTTTCCCAGTCTGTCGGAGAAAGCCTTTCACACTTAGAGATTAAAGGAGCGAGAACTTCAGAGGAGATATGTCCAAGGTGATACTCTCTGAAGATGAATCTTTGAAAAGAAGGGAGCCTACCTTGCTTGGCTGACAGTCTACCCATTATTCTAGCAAACCGCTCAAAAGCATGAGAACCGGTAGAAGAATCAAATACCAAAGAGTGTAGCTTGGGGAGGAACACACTGGGAGGCATTTTTAGAGAGGTAAAATCCACTTGAAAAGAACAATTCACAGGGTGCTCTGTCGAAGGAGAGCAAGAGCCCCATGGAACTGACCAAACTGCACCTCAGGAATCTTATGCAGATAGCAGTAGTCATTGTAGAGCTGAAAGTGCCTTGCTATCCTGATTTCTTTAAGGATGAACTGACCCCAGATAGTTTGATGACGAATAACAAACCACTCAGAGAGAGAGAGTGGGTGATCTCGACTAGAAATGCTCTCATCCCTGGCCTGGAGGTATTTGGAGTAGAGAGACTTGTGTCCTTTGGCCCACTGGTCTTCAGACTTGCATTCAGCCAACTGAAAGATTTTAGATTGGTTGGCTTTGGACAAGTGGCAATAGGGAAGGACAATGGTGAGGTGATCAGTGATGTTCAAAAAAGGAATGCCAAAAATGGTAGAGAGAATGCATTTCTGCAGATGTTCTCGATAGATTGGTCTCCTATCAATTTCAGCAGTGAGGGAGAACCAAAGATGAGGGAATTTGGGTGAAGAAGGTATTGAGATAGAGGTGGAGAGTTTCCTCTTCTTCTGAACAGGACGGGGATAATTAGTCCTGTGAACATGATTTGCAACAGCTAAGATTGAGATGAGTGTAGATCGTTCAAACTCATCCTCAAGTTGAGTGAGAAAAGCACTGCCAAGCTGTGGGTTCTCAGGGATGAAAGTTATAGATGAAGGTGGAGTAGAAGGATAAAGAAGTGATTTGGGATTGAAGGTGGAAGAAGGTCTTGAAGTAGAATGACTAGATGAAGAGGAGGCTCTAGCTGATGAGGAGGCTGGAGGATTCTCAATAACAGGAGGAGGAGGAATGATTGGGGAAGAAGAAGGAGAGAAGGAAGATTGAGATGGAAAAGGTGTTGGTGAGGAAATTGTGCGGGGCATGGGTTGTTTGAAGGTAGGTGGAGCTGGAGGTGCTGTGGATGAGGATGGTGGTGTAGAGGGGGTTGGTGTTGCAAGGGTTGAAGACTCAGTGGGTTCAGGTGCAACAATGGCCTCTTCTACACCATGCAATACTTCCATGGAGATCACTGATCCTGTAGGTTCTTCCACATTCTGCCCAGATGGCACTGCCCCTTCTGCTTGCTACCTGCCTTGAGATGGTACTTGAGCACTGCTCTCTTTTGCTACTGCTGGCCCTGATGGCCCAGATTCTTGAGCTAAGGGCCTTGATGGCCTAGGAACAGCTTCTAAACTACTTTGAGTGGCAGAAGGTTGAGGAGGAGGAGGAGCTTTGGGTCCAACTGCTTTCAAAATCTCAGAGAGTGTTGCCTGCATGCTGCTCATCTCCTTATTGAACCATTTCATTGCATTTCTTATATTAGATATATCATTAGAAATTGAGTCCTGGCGAATAATAACAGAACTCACACTTGACTGAACTGAACTCAAGATCTCACCTTGACCATCCAACCTCTTCAAGATAGGCTTCAAGTTTATTTTCTTTGGAATTTTCATCTACCTTCTGTGAGCAATTTTCTTGCTTCTCTTTTCAACTTGATCAGGATCTTCAGTATGAACAGTATTGGGTCTTTCATTTGCAGGGGCATCTGAAGTTTGCTCCCCTTGAGATACTGCTGCCTCTTGCTCAATACCTTGCTCCCCCTGAATGGGAGCCTCTTCCACAACAGAGTCGACTTGTGCTGAAACTTGATTCTATTGGCCTGGAGCTTCTTCCATGATCCTTTCATATGGATCACTTGCAACTGGATCCCCTTGAGAAATGGAGTCCAGTACCTCCCTAAGTAGAGAGCCTACTTGGGAAGAAGGAGGAGGATCCTCTGAAGATTGCCCAAAGGGCTCAATGTACTCAGGAGGAATGTCCTTGATTCTTCTGCTTGCTTCTTCCTCTGCTGCTGATGGTACTGCTGCTAGAACTGCTGGATCAACCGCTGCTTCTGATACAGTTGCTGTTGGTGCTTCTTCTATTACTGCTGCTGATGCTGCTGGTGCTGGTTCTAGATCCTCTTGGGCTTCACCAACGAAGGCTTCACCCTCAACTGTGCCAACCTTTGTCCAGATACCATTAACTAGTGAAAACCCACTCTTCTTCAAATTTCTGGACCTAATGGCTTGGCCCATTTTCTTAGACACATCACCAACTGTGCTGATCCCAAAGTGCTGGAAAATTATTGTCAGGAGATGGGCATAAGGTAGTGAGATATTCAACTTGCTCTTGGTGTCCCACAACTGAGAGCTGGCAAACTTCATCCTTTCAATTATCAACTTTGCTGTATTAATTTCCTGATTCTGGATAGCCCAGTACATCAGGTCTGAGTCTCCCCTGGCACAGGTTGAAAACGATGCACTTCTAGGCACAATAATCTGACAAATAATAAAGTGCAGCAACCTATTGAAAGCACTAAGCTGGTTAATATCCAGCTTCCAATCCTTCAGCTTATACTCCGGACCAATAATCCCTAAACCCTTGATATTAGTGTCCTCTGAGTGGACGCCATTGTGATCGATGGTAGAAATGTCAAACAGAGATGCCAAAAGATCTCTAGAGATTCTGATCTGGGTACCCTTGACCAGGGAAGTCAGGGTCCCATCCGCCTCAGTCTTCAAGCACACATAAAAAGCTTTAACCAAATCCGGATAACTTACTTCAGATAGGGTTGCGATCTTTGTCCATTTTAGCCTTTGTAGAGCTTCAACCAAACTGCTCATGCCATTTTTCTCCAAGTTTGCCAAATCCACTGCCTTGTTACCACAGACCTTTGCCTTGACGGACGCGAACCTACTTTGCTGCTCTGCTGTGAGGAACGCAGCTCCGTAGCATCCAACGGTGCTGGAAACAGCTGTAGAGGCCATGAAATCTACCAGGGAAAGGTTCTGGAGGACTGGAAAGGTGATTGAGGAAGAACCCCTCAAGAAATTTCTGGCGGGAGAGATTGAAGGCTTCGAATATGAGGAAAGTCGATGCCGGGGTCGATAGGTTATCGCCTCAGGCGGGAGGACGAAGGGGATAAAAGGAAGAGGAATCGTTTCCACACAGATTGCAGAATATGAAATAAAGGATAAAATCCCTTTTTCGAAAGAGGGTTGTGCTTTTATGGCGGAAAACGACAAAACTCCAATTCGAAAGAATAAACAATTACAAACTGGCGAACCGACAGGAATTTTTGCTTAAGAGAGATAGACGGGATATTTACTTAAATTTAGGAGAATAAATAATTTGAGCTCTGAAATTTGCTATCTCAGTTTTAACAGATAATTCTTTCACAATTTACACATACCTAATTCCCTTCTGAGAGATGTAAATCTTTCTTCGGGTAAGGCTTTTGTGAAGATATCTGCTAACTGATTATTTGTGTTTATGAATGAAATTTCTATATTACCATTAGCTACATGATCACGAATAAAATGATATCTAACCTAAATATGTTTGGTTCTTGAGTGCTGTACTGAGTTCTTGGTTAAGTTTATGGCACTGGTGTTGTCACACAACAGTGGGATAGACTTGATGTGCACTCCATAGTCGTCAAGCTGTTGCTTTATCCATAGGAGTTGTGTACAACAACTTCCAGCAGCCACGTACTCAGCTTCAGCTGTTGAGAGTGCTACTGAATTTTGCTTCTTGGAGGACCATGATATCAGACACCCTGCAAGGAATTGACAACAACCGCTGGTGCTTTTTCTATCTAATTTGCATCCAGCATAGTCAGCATCAGAGTACCCTACTAAATTTATTTCACATGATTTTGGATACCAAATACCTAGATCATGAGTTCTAGACAAGTATCTAAAAATTCTTTTAACACTAATTAAATGAGATTCTCTAGGATCTGCTTGATATCTAGCACACATGCATACACTAAATAGTATATCAGGTCTGCTGGCAGTTAAGTAAAGTAGAGAACCTATCATACCTCTGTAGATCTTTTGATCTACCTTCTTACCATCTTTATCACTGTCCATTCTTGTTGATGTGCTCATTGGTGTTGACAGTGGTTTGGAATTTTCGAATCCAAATTTCTTCAGGAGCTCCTTGGTGTATTTAGCTTGACAAATGTGGGTGCCATCTCCTCCTTGCTTGATTTGTAATCCAAGGAAGTAGTTGAGTTCTCCCATCATGCTCATTTCAAATTCTCCCTGCATGAGCTTTTCAAAATACTTGCAAAGAGATTCATCAGTAGAACCAAAGATTATATCATCTACATAAATTTGAACAAGTAAAATATGTTTGACTTTTGACTTAATAAAGAGGGTGCTATCTACTTAACCTCTACTGAAACCATGGTTTAATAGAAAAGAACTGAGCCTTTCATACCCAGCTCTAGGTGCTTGCTTTAAACCATATAATGCCTTATGAAGTTTGAAAACATGATTAGGAAATTCTGTATCATCAAAACATGGAGGCTGTTCAACATACACTTCCTCCTTAATAAAACCATTTAAAAATGCAAATTTAACATCCATTTGAAATAGCTTTAAATCTAGAGCAGATGCATATGTAAGTAAAATCCTAATAGCCTCAAGTCTAGCTGCAGGAGCATAGGTTTCATCGAAATCAATGCCTTCCTCTTGAGAATAGCCTTGAGCTACCAATCTGGCCTTGTTTCTTAAGATCACACCAGTTTCATTCAATTTATTTCTAAACACCCATTTGGTGCCAATAACTGGATGGTCTGATGGTCTGGAAACAAGTGACCATACTTGGTCTCTCTTGAACTGATTAAGTTCATCTTGCATGGCTATAATCCAAGATTCATCAGTAAGAGCTTCATTGACTGTCCTAGGCTCTATTTGAGAAACAAACGCTAAGTAGTCACAAGGGATTACATTACCTCTTGTTCTTACCCCTACAGTTGGATCACCAATGATGTTCTCAGGTGGGTGATCCTTCTTGTATCTCCATTCCTTTGGAAGATTTTCATGCTCAGTGTCTGTTTGTTGCAGGTCTTCCAGAGGTGGATCATCCTTGTCCTCTATTGATGTATCCTTTAATTTCTTGGACAATTCATCTGTATCATCATTGTCACTATCTTCTTCCTTTCTTAAGGAAGGGTTAGTCTCATCAAAAATAATATGCACAGACTGTTCAATCAATAAGGTGCGTTTATTAAATACTCTATAATCTTTGGGTTTAGAAGTATACCTCATGAAGATGTCTTCATCTGATTTGGCATCCAACTTACCAATGTCTCTTTTGCCGTTGTTGTGGATGAAGCATGGACATCCAAAAGTTCTGAAGTGACTTATCTTCAGTTTCTTTCCTTTGAATAACTCATATGCGGTTTTCTTTAATATTGGTCTGATCATTACTCTATTAATGATATAGCTTGCTGTGTTTACTGCTTCAGCCCAGAAATACCTTGGTAAGTTATATTCTGACAACATTGTCCTAGCCATATCCAATAAGGTTCTATTCTTTCTTTCAGCAACTCCATTCTGTTGTGGTGTCCTTGGCGCTAAGAAGTTATGCTCAATCCCTTGATCATCACAGAATTTTGCAAATCTTTCATTTTGAAATTCTCCTCCATGATCTGACCGGATTCCAACAATGCAAAGCTTCTTGTCCTTCTGAACTTTTCTGCTGAAGCTTACAAAGCTCTCAAATGTATCATCTTTATGTTCCAAGAAGGAGACCCATGTAAATCTGGAATAATCATCGACAATAACAAACCCGAAGTTCTTTCCTCCTAGACTAGTGGTTCTCATTGGCCCAAATAAATCCATGTGAAGGAGTTCTAAGGGTTTAGAGGTGGGTACCACAGTCTTTGACTTGAAGGAACTCTTGGTGTGCTTCCCTTTTGCACAAGGTTTGCAGATGTCATTCATTTTAGTGCTGACCTTTGGCAGACCTTCCACAAGACCTCTCTTTATAAGCTTGTTCATGCCATCCAGACTACAATGACCCAGTCTTCTGTGCCACAACTTAGTTGACTGCTTTTTATTGACTGCTAAGCAAATGTCTTGATCCTTGAGATCTTTAAGATAAAGCACATACATGTTCTTTTCTCTGTTGGATTCAAATATTACAGCTCCATCCTTCAAGATACTGCACTTAGACTCTTGGAACTTAATTTGATGATCTCTGTCACAGAGCTGGCTGATGCTTATGAGGTTATGCTTCAACCCCTTGACACACAGTACATCCTCAATAATTGTTTTCCCTTTGTTGCTCACAGAACCACTGCCTATGACAGTTCCTTTTCCATTGTCTCCATAGGTAACTGTTCCTTCTTCAGCTTGGATATGAGCGAATAGCTTTCGATTACCTGACATGTGCCTTGAGCACCCACTGTCTAGATACCATTTGGATGCTCGAGAGTTAACCTGAAATGAAAACATTAAGTTTTAGGTACCCAAGTTCTTTTGGGTCCTGATTGGTTAGTATCATTGGTTTCCCTTTTTATTATCCATTTCTTATGTTTAGTTGGATATGTAGTTATAATATGTCCTAATTTGTTACAGTGACTGCAGCATGACAATTTGGTTACTTTTTCTATATATTTGAAATCTGCCTTGTATGCAATGTCTTGTTCAGGTACAAATTTTGGTGTTGGATATATTTTAGGATAAACTATGGTTTCTTCATTATTTGGAGGTGTATATCCTAATCCATTTTTCTTCTTACCTGATCTTCTGGCACCTTTTAATATTAGGGAGTTTTTACCATTAGTGAATTTTTCTAATGTGCTAGATAACTGTATATTTTCTTCTGTTAGTGTCTTAATTTCAGTTTTCAGTTCATCTGAGCTTGCTTGTTTTTCTAATTTAATTATTTGTTCATTCTTAGCTTTTAGATTTTCACATAACAGTTCATTTCTTCTTTTAAGTTCAGTTATTTGGCTTTCTAATTGTTCATTTTCTGATTTTAGATCTGAGTTTGTGTTTTCTAGACAAGCATTATTTTTGTTACTTATTTTTAATAGTTTGGTTATTTCTCTATATTTACTGTATAATTCGTTGAAGGCTTCTTCTAGATTATCGGAATCTGAACCATTATAAGAATCAAAGGATGAGTCAGAGGTTACATTTTCTTCGATATTTACCATGAAGGCCAAGTTGGCTTCTTCCTCATCACTGGTTGAGCTTGACTCACTATCTGAGTCGCTGCTGTTACTCCATGCTGCTGCCATAGCCTTTTTCTTATATTTCCTGAATTTCTTGGAGCTCTCTCTTTTTCTGAATTCAGTCTTCTTGAGCTTTGGACATTAAGCTTTGATATGTCCTGGCTTTTTGCACTCGTAGCATATGGGTTCACTCTTCTTTTGATCATTTCCATCTGGTTTCTTGAAGTCTTTATTTCTCTTGAAGTGTCTTCTACCAGATTGGAACTTCTTCTTCTTTGTTAGAATGCGTTGCAATCTTTTGATAGCATAACTTCTTCATCTTCACAGTCACTTGAGCTCTCATCTTCAGCTAATGACTCATCTGACCTGTCTTCTTCTGCTTTAAGAGCATTTGAATGCTTCTTTCTACTTGAGGACTCTCCTAATCTTTCCATATTTATTTCATGGGCCATAAGGGACCCAATGAGCTTTTCCAAAGACATCCTTTTCAGATCATTAGCTTCCTCAATAGCTGTGACCTTTGGGGTCCATGAGGATGGTAAGGATCTAAGAATTTTCCTCACCATGTCTCCAATCTCATAGGTTTTCCCTAGTCCAGCCAATCCATTTGTAATATCTGTGAATCGACTGAACATTTAAGTTATGGACTCACCTGATTGCATCTGAAATCTTTCATATTGTGTAATAAGAATATCAATTCTTGTCTCCTTTACCTTGTCTGTGCCTTCATAGGTAATTCTAAGCTTTTCCCACATCTCCAATGCGAATTTGCAGGCCAAAACTCTGTTGAATTCCTTTTTGCTTAGTGCACAACATAGAATACTCTTAGCCTTACAGTTCAAGGAAATCTTTTTCCTGTCATCATCTGTCCACTGAGCTTTCTCATTTGTGACCAGGAGATCACCTTCTTCTACTATTGACCATATCTGATAGTCGTGACCTTGGAGAAAGTACACCATTCTGGTCTTCCAATAAGCATAATCTTCACCATCGAAGAGAGGGGGTCGGTTGACAGACTGACCTTCAATGTTACCTTAGGCTGCCATTGATCTTTACTCTTCAGATCGTTGGATCTTCTTCTTTGTCGAAGAGACTCGCTCTGATACCACTTGTTGCCCAGTTAACGAGCCCAGAGGGGGGGTGAATGGATCTTTTAAAAAATTATTTGATAGGTACCTGTACTTAAAACATTCATACAAAGATGTTCTTCGATGAAGATTAGAGAAGGTTAGTATAAAAGACAAACACACAATAAGCAATCACACAACACAAGGAATTATCCTGGTTCAGACCTCCTCTCCTTAGGAGTCCTACGTCCAGTCCCTGAGCAACAACTCAGGATTCCACTAACTAGGGTATAATCCCCCTACGGACAATACAACACCCAACTCAGCTGGTCTTCCTTCACACGAAGGGAACTATAACACCCTGGATCCCCACCAGGACTTCCTTCACACCAGAAGGGAACACAACACCCTGGATCCCCACCAGGTCTTCCTTCACACTAGAAGGGAACACAACAAAAAGAATAAGCAGAAATTCAAGCCCCTAGATCAAGCTTTAGCAAGACAAGATCTGAAGCTACTAGCACTGAGAGCAAATAATCTGAACAAGGCACTCTCTCAGAACTACACTGGCTCTCTTAGGATTTCTATTACAGCACAGAGAGCAAAGAGCTAAAGACACACTAGAATTGAATTCTTGGCTCTCGGATTCTTTCAAAAGATCTGCAATGCTTGTAGTATTCAATGGTAAGTCTCCTCTTCTATATCTTACTTATGGAGCTACTATCTTGAATTTATATCTTCAATTTGAAATGTAGTCGTTGAAGTAACCGTTGTCTCTTTGTTTGATAGATGTTAGACTGATTGAGACTTGGAAGCTTCTAGTCAACAGACTTTTATCTATTTGTGCACACAAAGAGATAGGATCTTATGGCATCTATATGGTCCGACGTTGTACAACAAAAAAATATCTTTAGGACCCTGCATATATTAAATGCTAGAACAGTAGACAGCTAGGCTGTCTCTTGTTGTCAGTAAACGTTGATGTGAATTTTCACCAAGAATAGTAATTCCATTTTGCTATATTAAAAAGATGTTAGCAGAGTATGCACGATAATGGAAAGATCTCATCTGCATGCATGCAGAGATGCATTTTGTCTTCATTAAATGCACAGTAGTCAGACAGATATGTGAACACTTTGACTATTCAACGCTTTCAGAAATAAGATAAATATCAAGTCGATATAAAACATAAAGTCGTTGCCTATATGACTTATGAAATTGTTATGATCAAGTGTTTACTGAAGAAATCGTTATGAGCACTTAACAAGTCTTTATAGAAAGCAAATCGTTGTATTCATTAAAGGAATCGTTATGAATACTGAAGAGATCGTTATAGAAAACAAATCGATATGAGCGCTAAAGAAATCGTTACACGAAGCAAATCGTTATGAGTGCTAAAGAAATCGTTGTGAGCGTTAAAGAAATCGTTACATGAAGCAAATCGTTATGAGCACTAAAGAAATCGTTGCGCAAAGCAAATCGTTATGAGCGCTAAAGAAATCGTTGTGAGTGCTAAAGAGATCGTTACACGAAGCAAATCGTTATGAGCGCTAAAGAAATCGTTGTGAGCGCTAAAGAAATCATTGTGAGCGCTAAAGAAATCGTTACACGAAGCAAATCATTATGAGCGCTAAAGAAATCATTGCGCAAAGTAAATCGTTATGAGCGCTAAAGAAATCGTTACGATGACTAAAGAGATCGTTGCGATGAGCAAATCGTTATGATGACTAAAGAGATCGTTGCGATGAGCAAATTGTTACAATGACTAAAGAAATCGTTGCGATGAGCAAATCGTTACGATGACTAAAGAAATTGTTGCGATGAGCAAATCGTTACGATGACTAAAGAGATCGTTGCGATGAGCAAATCGTTACGATGATTAAAGAAATCGTTGCAATGAGCAAATCGTTACGATGACTAAGGAAATCGTTGCGACGAGCAAATCATTACGATGACTAAAGAGATCGTTACGGGATCGATTTAATGATGACCACATAATGTTTCAGTCTTATAAAGAAATCATTAAGATACTTGTGAAATCGTTATAGCTCTATTAAAATCGATATACATGAAGGAAATCGTTGTGACTTTCAACAGAAGTCGATGTGAACTTAGAGAAATATAATCTTGAAATAATTAATGCTTCAGAAAGATAATACTTACCAATATTGGCTTGTTTGTCCTTGGTGTATTTCCTGTGCTTGGACTTCATAGAATATGTGTTAGAGAACTTTTGATAGGATTTTGTTAATCACCAAAATAAATATGTAATTAATTAGAATTATATGGAGATGGACTGATCATCAATCTTTGGGTGCACGGGCTCATCACTAGTTGGATGCTTAATATAATCATGTCTTATGGCTAGGATTGCCATTAGCATATTGTTAAAATGACGACTTATGGTCTCACCCGAGTGTTGAAACAACTCTTGGAGTAACCTATTCCCAATACCATGGCCAACCTCAAGCATGAAAATAGCTAACTGTTCGGTCGCAGACATATTTTTCGTATCTTGAACAAGTCCCGTCATTATTAACGTATCACGCAAGTTGATGAACAAATGGGGATGCACCCTGAAGCTAGAATATGAACTCTCAGTGTGACCCTCCATTAACTCCTTTAGCCATCTATGGCCACGACCAATGTTAGTATCCACTGGTCAAAGAGTATGAGTACGTGACACCTCTGTATACACATCAATTATTAAAATCTGTTCTACTTCATCCCAATATTCTTCTTCCTCAATCATCATCTCCATAATGTCTATTGAGCACATGACAAACTATTTGTAACCTACTTCATGAGCATAATGAAAGCAATAAGCATAGCAATCAGAAAAGATGTGAAATATTGTAAGAACTGACAAGCATAATGAAAGCTGTCACGTCCCGAGCGTTATGCAGCGGATATAAATTATTCGGAAATAATTGAAGTCGATATCCCGAGACGTGAACAGTCGGCAAATAAGCCTCTAGCTAGCACGCGCTAAATGTATAACAATATACATCATCATAGGGCCCAAATATTGAACTCAACTAATCTTGTATTCAAATCTCAACTCAATGTATTCCAAATGGAAACTATTACATGACTAAGACTCAATAAAAAGAAAAAGTACATTTTATTCCTCACTTCCTACTACATGAATTTATCACTCAAAGCAAACTACTATAACTAGACTCATATTTGGAACGCTCATCACTCAGACGCATTCCCATCCTCGACTAGCTCTTCCTCTTGAACTTCGTAGTCACCTAGATTGGTAAAAGTAGGGGATGAGCAAACTAGCCCAGTAGGATTTATATCTCAATGTGCGGGCAATGATATAAGTGATTAATGATTTAGAACTAGGTAAGCACGATGAATGTCATGATATGCATGTACGAATAAAACTCGTTAAAACATGATACATGAAACAAGCTAGAGAGAGTGATTATGATAGAACAAGATTTGTGAACAAGATGACAAGATAGAACTAGCAATAGATCACTTTGTACAAGCACGCAAGGTTTCACTTGATGTTAGTAGCTTTCAAGAACGCAAGATATCACTAATTGCAATAAATGAAGGATGGCCATATCACGCAAGCAAGCAAGCACGCACGAGCATGATCATGTAATACTAATCAGGCACGTAGACACTAATGTACACCAAGAAAAGATCTATCAAGAATGTACACTAGGACACGTGTATGTGGTTATTGTATCTATCATTCAACAAGCAAGCAAGACTCCCAGCGCAGATGCAATGCCAGTAATCATTATACCCCATGGTTAACAGTATATTTATGACTCTCCGTCATTGGGGCTAGACTGGAGCCCTTGGACACTCGCCGTGCCCGGTCAGCATCTCATGTAAAATTTTAAATGTAGATACCCACAATCATTAATAATGGCCAATGAGAGTTTCAAGATGTAAGCATGTGTAATGTCATGTTCATGATGATGATGAGAATAAGTAATAAGTAAATTGAACATAATTTCATGATAACAATGGTCAAGAGATAAATTCGGCAGCATAACGGTACGATTTATACTTTAGTTCAATCTTTACATTAATGGCTTTAGTCTAGATTGTAAATCACACTCACGAGAACAAGAAGAGAAAGGAAGTGCACGCTATCTCCAGGGAATTTCAATGGTACAATCAACTCATCGGCCATGTGGAAATCCATGGTCAGAGGAGATTTACGGAGGCCTTGGAGAAAAGGTCAATAGTCTACCGATTCAGAATGACCGGTAGAGAGCTTCCAAATTCCCAAGAAAGGGCTGCCTAGACGTGCAAGTGTGTAGTGATGTACGCGTGTCAATTCACAATCCATCGGTCTCAAACTCGCGGAAAACACTTAACATGATGGCATGCAATGAACAATGCATTTAACTACACATGGGTTTGCAAGATTTTAAGATAATAATTATCATTTTAATCAAGCTAGAACAGTAACAAGAGCGAATCACAAGTTTCATGAATGATCAAGTCATTAACAGAATAATTAGAATATTGTTCATGTAATTATAGTTTTTAAATGGGTTAACCACTTTTAAGCCATTAAATAACCATCATGTAATGACCAGACCAAAAACATGCAATTTACACATTAAACACCATGTTAAACAGACCTCGGGTATAGCGGTAAGTTTTGCAAAAGAAATAAGTGGTGTTTCACGCAAAATTCTGAGAACGCGACACACCCCAGTAAGGGTCACGACGGGTCGGAACAGAACGCAACAAGGGTATGTACAGAACGCGACAAGGCAGTCAGATCAGGCAGAGAGATAGCGATGGGGCGCTCGTCGCATTCAGAATGCGACGGGTTTGCTGTCGCGACAAGACCTCGGAACGCGGCCTATCAGGCCGTCGTGTTCACAGGGTCTGCGCCTGAATCCGACAGAGAAAGGACATGTTCTTGGATTGCGGTCTAGAACTGCCTTATATTGACATAGGGTGCTTCAAAAATAGAGAACAAATTGTACAGTGCATGACAAATCATGAAACCACTTTTAAACCAACCTAGACATGCAAGGGCGCTTCCAGTAAATCGGAATTAGAAAACACTGATGGTTTCGATAGGCTTTAATCAAGTCTAACATGAGGTATAGAAGACTTAGAACAATCAAATGCAAGATTTACTTTGCAAGGTATGATGCCGAAATAATTAGGGCTTTTAGGATAAAAGTCTCATCATGAAAGTTGTTGGGAACATGGAATAGATGCATATTATGGTTTTTCAATAATTTTAAATAACCTTGAGATGCATGATAATTTGACACAACATAAAAGCCAAGTGCAACCTGAAAATGCAGTATCATGCAGCGACCCTCTTACCATGCTTATAACTCTCTAACTGTTGACATTTAGATAACATGTTCAACACAAAACATGACGAGGACAACAAGTAGAAAAACTTTCATGTTGTGTGTTTGCTCTAACTCAGTCTTGAATCACATGCAACATATAAAGAACGGGAAAAGCCCTGACAGTGCGCGACTTGGGGAAAACACTTATAATTCAAAATCTACTCATTGGAATTCAATGAAACCAGTGGAAAACGAAAGTTAACTTGATGCTCTACACATTGGTATAAGATATGTTAAGGTTTTACTCGAGAAAACCTACCTTTTGGGTTGAAGAAGTCCCATTTTTCCAGAAAACCTATGTTCAGACCACTGTTTGAAGAACGCCTATTACTCCGTGTATACTGCATGGAATTTGGGCATTCCACTTGGGTTAGAACGTAGACTTGACCCTCTTTCCAGGGGTATATTCCTTGCAAGGTTTGGTTTAGGTTTGGCCTACCTTTGATCGACTTCAAGTGGACGGTTTGTGCAGGTCGCAGCAGACACAACGGGGAAGAAGAACGGCTTGGTGTGGGGATCTCCTGCTCCCCCAACTGCCAAGAACTCCTCCACACGACCCCAATAAGATGTAAACTCGTCCCCAATGGTTTGGTGGAGAGTATTTAAGCTACCATGGTGTTTAGGAGTCCTATTGTGACTAGGAAAGAAGAGTTGCGGTTTTGGCTTATTGGTTTCCTATTTTGAGGATTTCTTCCTCCACTAGAGTGTGTGAGGCTTTAGGAAACCTCCCACCCTAGTTAAGCACGAATTTGGGTTTCCAAGAATGCATGTTTTTATCCCAATTCAACTCAAATTACCTCTTTCTAATTTCAGCCTATTTAGAGTTACGAATTTCCATGCATTTTCTAGCTTTATTTGATTTTTGGGCCAAATGATGTTCATTGGCCCAATTATGATATTGTGTCATTAATATATAATGTTGGAAGTCTCTCCAACACTTTTATTTAATTTTTGATTGCATCGTATTTCCGTGTTAACGGTTTTCCGACTTGTTTCCTAATTTGGATAATCGGTCACAATAACTTTTAAACCTAGCACAAAAGATTTTTATTGACCCAAATTCCTTGATGGGTCATTAGAGGATATTATTTTAAGTTCGTATATGATTTTTATTTAATTTTCTGACTCAACCGAGTATGTGTGATAATGATTTTTTGACTTATTCATGAATTACGATAATAAGTCACAAAACACTTTAAACTTGGCTAATCCAATTTTTCTTGGCACAAATTTCTTTGTGAAACATTTAGTAATAATGTTTAGGGTTGATTTATAATTTTTACAGAATTTTCTGATGTGTTTTAGAACATACGATGATGATACGTATGTTTAAATACTCTGGTATTATAAAAATTATTTATTTCTATTTATTCAAAAATTTTACCTATTAAATTTTCCGGGGTGCTACAAAAGCAATCAGAAAAACATGTGAAAATATTGTAAGAACTAACAAGCATGAAAGCAATCAGAAAAGATGTGAAAATATTGTAAGAACTAAGAAGCATAATGAAACCAATCAGAAAAAAATGTGAAAATATTGTAAGAACTAACAAGCATAATGAAAGCAATCAGAAAAACATGTGAAAGGATATCAATCATGTCACATATAGCTTAGCCGGTTCATGATCCACCCAAGCCTTAGGTGTGGCAGTAGAGACAAGAACATGGTATGATCTTCGAGACATTTCATAAGATCAACTGCCTTGAAGAAGTATTGTTCGGGTATTCTCTGCACAAGCATGAGTTCATCAATTGCTTCCTGGATAGGGGGAGCCGTTGCTTTTTTTTGTTCCTAGAGTATGTCCCTCCACACATTCAATTGTTTCTGACCTAGCTTTATCAGACTTTCAATTGCAGAGTTGTTAGTCATTACACCACGCTTTCTCTTCCTAGTGGAAGGGATATTAGAAGTGAATGTAGGAGAGACACTATCACTCTCATTCACATCAACATTTACAAGTGTATGAGATTGCCAAACATTGTACTAAAGTGTACCACCATCTATACCTAAGTCAATGTCAATATCATCCTCATCCTCTACATCAACATTGTCATTACGAATATCCAAGAAAGATGTCCCAACATTAGGAGCAGCATTGTCACCCCTTGCTAATGAGTTGGAGCAAATCAATGTTAATTGCTCCATGAATAAGAATGGCTTGCCCTGCATTTTTTTGAATTCATTTTTTCTCTGAAAGAAATCATTATAAAACAATTATAAAAATTAAACAATGACAGAAAATACCATCTAAATTAACCACACTAAGCTACATACCGCCACCAAGTCTTCCCAGGTCTCCTGATCTCCAGGGACTGGCATGTGCTTGTCATCATCCCAGCCCCAGCCAGAACGATTCTTGAGGTCAAGGTACAAGACATACAATTTCATCAAATTTTTAAATCTATTTTTTAGATTGTGCAATGTGTATCCTAGCTTTGAGACTTCATTGAACTTAACAAATGTGGTTCTCCATGCTTCTTTTGTGAAATTGCCATTGACAAAGCCGTCATCATTGACCTTATGTTCAACAAGGATGTCTAGCAAAGCACAATCAGCCTCATAGCTCCTGTTTGAAACTCTACCCTTATTTCCATTCTTTGTACCCATTGAATATAGGCTATTGTGACGGCCCTAGATATTTATGCCCAATAAGGCTCCATATCCAGATCCGCCTCCCGCGAACGGACCGAAGTCTAGTAAGAGATAGCTCACACACGTGTCCAGTAAGAATATAAAAGACAACCACAACAGTATAAGACACAAGAAAGTACATGTGTTCATATCTGCATATAACAATTTAAAAAGTACAACTACCTGGGGCATACCCCGAGGGAGCACAAGCTCACACAACACAACTAACACTACTGCTGGTGGTACAAGTCTGTCACAACGCCACTGGAAGCCACACAAACGGCAAGTTCTGAAAAGAACTGTAGGGGAGTGAGCCTCAACAAGTCACTGGCTCAGTAGGGGCCACCCAAAGACACCACACAAACTAAGGAGACCTCAACCCCATAAGGGTCTCACTGGCAACACCGATAGCCAAACCATAGCGTGCTTACAACATTTATAATAAACAACAACTTAACATAAACATAACATGCCAACAAACTTATAAACGACAGAAGGAAGAGAAGCACAGGACTAGCACAACACCACTAGTCAACCCAACCACTAAAACGCCTAAGCCACAAGCCTCACAGGCAACCGGAACAACAACTGGTTGCCTAAGCCACAAGCCTCACAGGCAACCTCAACTTATGGGTAACATGACTGCTAACAAGGAGATAGTCTGCTATACCCCAAAACACAACACGACAAAAGTTACCCTCAGAAGGGCACAACTCAACAAGTGGAAGGTCCTACAATATGACCTCCACGAAGTACCGCTCCACCTCAACACCTGAAAAGATGGGTACACGGCATACCACCACAAACCACTACCCACACGGGGTACAGGTACCTACAACTACGAGGTACCACCACGGAAGCCACAACCACACTAGTGCCATCACGGGGCACACCACAGCAAACCAAACCACAACCACTATCGTGCCAACACCAGAGCACACCTTAATGAGTAAACCTCAACCAACGAGTCACCACACACAAGTTACAACCGGTAGCAAAGCACGAGTCGGAAAGGAATAACGCCACCACACAGGAACGGACTACTGGTTCATGATGCTAGTATCTAACCCGGATAACACAACACAAGAACTACCTCTCAGTCTCGCAGCCACGAACGTAAGGTCCAACTGCCACTCCACAACCACAAGTAAAGCCAAAGAACTATGGAGACCAACCAAACAACCACCACCTGCAGGTCACACACCCCGCAGGCCCATGCCTAGCACCTTTAAGGACTCTGGCCCGAGCTCCCTAAAGTGAGGCATTGGAAACTAAGACTAGCCGGGGCCCAGTACGTCTACTGGTGTCCGTAACCCCCCAGCTACCAGTGCACTACAAGCGACCAAACAACAAGCTCTCACAAGTCGCTGCCCTCTGCCGTCTTTCCCTCAGCCGGACGATAACTCTCCCCGAGAACGAGGGTGTCCAGGAAGACGACAAGACCTCGACGATACCACTGCACTGGGACAAGCCCCAAGCACACACACGTGCCTGGCTCACACAGAACCTGGGGCACTCAACTGAAGAGGTATTTCGGAACAGGCGCCGGACCACCAAACTCGGCAATGCACAAATCACAATATTTAATATATAATCTTTATTACAAACCACGGTACAGGTGCAAGGAATAGCTTGTCTTGGTCACTCCATGACCTACAAGCTAACCTACACAAACACATACATAAACCACAGTAACCAACCATACCTGGCCTGTCATTGGTCACGAGGTGACCTCCAATGCTACATAAACACAATATACAATAATCATATACTAACTCTTAACTTTACTCGACTATATTAGTTAAACCATCTTTATTAATCTACAAAAGATGTCACAAGATTTAGGCTAGGTTCACACTGGAACCTCACTGCCCAACTATCACGATCAACATATTAAACCACAGTAAAGTATGTGCCATGCACACACCCAAGCCACATAAGCACCACGTCCATTACGTAAACAATACGCTCAAGAAGCGCTACAGGTGCCAATGCCCCATAACCATACACATTGAATACCGATAATCAGATAACCAAAACACTGAAACCATGCAAAATAGGACCTCTCAGCTAAGGTCGCGACATAGGGTGCTGTCGCCTTCAGAATGCGACGCCCCGATGTGTCGCGTTCAAGAACCTAAATGCGACGGGTTGGCCTGTCGCTACCTGGTCGCGACGGTAGGGTCTATCGCTGTGACAGATCGCCTCGGCCAAGCCCATTAAACTGATAACGTACTTGATCCGAGTTCGCCTCCCGCGAACGGGCCGAAGCCTCGCAAGGGATACCAAACCACAGTCCGTGTAAACATAAAGGAACACACCACATTTTATATATATTTCACAAGTTTACATAGCCAAATTTTCACAAAAACTAAAAAGAAGTACAAGAGCCTGGGGCATACCCCGAGGCACAACTGAAGAAAGTAAACAACTACAAAACTACACTGCTGAAGCTACTCTGCTGGAGGTGCTGACCCTGCACCGCTACGACGCGGCCCGGAGCTGGACGTCAGACGAGAGACGTCCTCCTCGCTCTCACCTGTGGGGGTAGGGGTGAGCCTCTCTAGTCACTGGCTCAGTAGGGAACTCCCCCAAAACCGAGCGAAACAAACACCACGAGTACGAATAGTAAACAGCACCAACAATTAATATAACAGCTAAGCAGGTAAGTAAAGCTGTAAAAGTACTCACCGTCTGCCGACCACGAGAAACAACAGTAATAATTAAACGGCAAACCAGTACAGGTGTACAAGCTAAAGTAGAGACAGCCAACACGAGCCACGAGAACTGGTTCGCGACACCAGAAACTGACTCGAACAACTAACACAGGTCTACCTCTCAGTCTCGCAGCCACGGACGAAAGGTCCAGCTGCCGCTCCACGTAAAAAGGTCAAGCAACTGTGGAGACCAACTAAACACCACCACCTGTAGACCACACGGTCACAGGCCCATGCCTGGCACCTCCAGAGACCCTGGCCTGGGCTCGCTAGAGTGAGGCACTGGAAAAGGACTAGCTGGGGTCCAGTACGTCTACTGGTGTCCGTACCCCCAACTACGAGCGCGCTACAAGTGACTAAAAACAAACACAAGTGTCACTGTCCCATTGTCGTGTTTCCCTCAGCCGGACGTACAACTCTAACACAAGAGTGAGGGTGTCCAGGTCAGACGACACAGACCTCGACGGTACAACACAAGTACCGGGACAAAGCCCCGAGCTAACAGCCTGGCTCACAAAGAACCTGGGGCACCCAACTGGAGAGGTAACCACGGTAGGCGTCGTACTACTCGCCACGTACACAGAACCACGTGCACGTCACACACAAACCACGTGAAACCTCACGTAAACCACAAGTAACCACTGGTCCACTACACGTGAACCCAACTGACTCGCGTACACAACGCAGTCACCGAAGTAAACAACTAATAGTATACCTTGTATGCTAAACACGTAAACCAAGTGCACTCAGTGCACCTCATGCGTCAACACACATGCATTATCGATAATTATTGTACTTAGTCATTTCTGCTCAAATAGAAGTAGGCGGCCACATCGATTGCCGCTTACTGGGAGTCAACGGCAAGGTTCCTGGCCGTTAACCTCCTGGCTGAGAATCTTGGCGGCAAGCGATGTTGACGCCAAGTTCTCCGGCCATAAACCCTGCAGAAACCCTAATCCGGCTCTGCGAGTTTTCTAACTGTTCTAACTACTGAAAAACATGCAAATGCAATTCCTTTAGCATGTTAGAACCCAATACAACCCGTTATAACATGATTCGTACAGTAAACTACTCAAACCACCCATTATCCCGCTTGGTGCAACTCTATCCAAACATGGATTATCATGCTGGTTCAAGTGGTTATGATGTGTTTTAATGTTTCTATGAAGCTACCAGGGTCCGTCCCCTACCTCAGAACGCGTTAGAATCTCCTGCAATCCCCCAGTTCACGCCGAGCCCTCCGCGAGCTCCCACACGAATTGCACCACGCCGCGACGTTTCCTCGCACAATTCGGCGACGCCACGCGTTCTACGATCGTCCAACTACTCCTCGGTACTTGTTGGAAGCTTCAAAGACTCGGGGGCAGCAAGCTGGGGCAAGAGGGAATGAGAGTGAGCTGAGAAAACAGCCCTTGGGTGAGCCTATAACCTGTTGAACTGACAGGTTGGCGTCAACCCCCTTGTCGCCAACATCAACCGCCAGCCTAAACGTCCACATCTACTGCCGCTAAGCTCATTATGTAAACGTCCACTAATCTGGACGCCTACCAGTAAACGGCCACCCCTGGCCGCCAACTCAGACAGAACAGCAGCAGGTCCTATTCCATTTCAGGACCCACCCTGCTCTACACCTGGACAAACCACACATCCACACCATGCATTCCACGCAACCGACTCACACTGGCCTCACAACGGCCGCCACAACCACAACACACACGATCCGCATGGATCCGAAAAGCACGCGACGTTACATTACTATCATCTAAAAAGAAAATTTCGACCTCAAAATTCATAACACAATTCAAAGTTAAACAACTCATACATACACACCTTTACAAGTACTATCATCTAAAAAGAAAATACTCAAACTTATTCAAACAGATAGGGATACCCTTTAGCCATTTCTGCGGCTAACTCCCAGGTATCCTCACCACCCAACCTATTTTCCCATCTCACTTTAACTAGCTCAATTTCTTTATTTCTCAGCTTCTTTATCTTTCGATCTGTGATCTGCACCGGATACTCTGGCATAGTCATGTCCGTCCTCAGGTCACCACCTTGATATCTAATTATTTGAGCTGGATCTTCAATACATTTTCTCAACATAGAGACATGGAAAATATCATGCACATCTGCAAAATCAGCTGGCAAATCCAGCCTATAAGCTGCTTCCCCAATTCTTTCAATTACCTGGAAAGGTCCCACATACCTTGGACTCAACTTTCCAGACTTGCCAAACCTCATTATACCTTTACTTGGGGAAACTCTCAGAAAAACAAAATCTCCCACCTCAAACTGAAGTGGTCTCCTCCGCACATCTGCATAACTTTTCTGCCTACTTTGAGCTGCCTGCAATTTTTCTTTAATAAGCTTCACTACTTCAGTGGTTTGCTGAATCAATTCAGGACCCACTAATTGCCTTTCTCCCACTTCATGCCAATTCAATGGGGTTCTACATGGCCTTCCATATAAAGCTTCATACGGTGCCATCCCAAGACTGGTATGATAACTATTATTGTAGGCAAACTCAACCATTCCCAAATGATGCTCCAACTGCCTCCCCAAACTAAACAACAAGCCCGCAACATATCTTCAATTGTCTGAATAGTCCTTTCAGTCTGACCATCTGTCTGGGGATGATAAGCGGAGCTATACCTCAACTCAGAACCAATTACTTTCTGCAGACTTCTCCAAAAACCAGAAGTAAATCTTGGATCTCTATCAGATACAATAGTCTTTGGAATACCATGCAGTGGAACAATTCTTTCAACATAAATATTTGCCAACCTGTCCACTGTCCAAGACATACTCACTGCCACTAATCTGCACACCTTAGTCAATCTGTCAACAAACACCCATATTCCATTATGCCCTGAACTCGACCTTGGTAAACCTGCCACAAAGTCCATTGCGATATCATCCCATTTCCACTGTGGAATAGGCAACAGGTTGCAATAGACCTCCAGGCTTCTGATGCTCTGCTTTAATCTGTTGACAGATAGCACATCTTGCCACAAATTCTGCTATTTCTTTCTTCATATGAGGCCACCAAAAATGCTTTCTTAAATCATGGTACATTTTAGTACTACCCGGATGAATAGTGTACCTAGATTTATGAGCCTCTTCCAGAACTCGCTGCTTCACCTCTCTCTCTGCAGGAACAAACAATCTGCCCCGAAGTCTGACTACACAATTATCATCAATAGAAACTCCTTCCATTTTCACAATTTCAGGTAAACCTGCATCTGCTCTCTGAGCTTCAATGATCTGCCAATATAAAGATGGCTCTACTGCACTGGCAGCTAAAATTGCCCGTCGCTGACTGCTGGGCACATACAAGGAATTCTCTGCTACTTCTTCATATAACTTCCATTCTTTAATCATCATCAAATTCATATATGCCTTTCTACTCAAGGCATCAGCTACAACATTGGCCTTACCCGGATGGTAAGCCAAACTGAAATCATAATCTTTCAAATATTCAATCCATCTGCGCTGGCGAAGATTCAAATCTTTCTGCGAGAAGATATACTTCAAGCTTTTATGATCTGTAAAAATTTCAAATCTCTCGCCATACAGATAATGCCTCCACATTTTTAAAGCAAATACAACTGCAGCTAATTCCAAATCATGAGTGGGGTAATTCTCCTCTGCTGGCTTCAATTGCCTGGATGCATAAGCTATTACTTTACCATGCTGCATAAGCACTGCACCAAGACCTCTCCTTGAAGCATCAGTATACAGCACAAAACCACCACTCCCTGCCGGCAATGTCAATATAGGTGCTGATGTAAGTCTTTTCTTCAATTCCATGAAACTTCTCTGACATTCACCGGACCACACAAAAGGCACACCCTTTCTGGTCAATCTAGTCATAGGTGCTGCAATCTTAGAAAAATCTTGAATAAAGCGCCTATAATAACCTGCCAACCCCAGAAAACTTCTAATCTCGGTTATTGTCTTAGGCACTTCCCACCTAGACACAACTTCCACTTTACTTGAGTCTACTGCTACTCCTTTGGCTGAAATAACATGACCCAAAAACTGAATTTCCTTTAACCAGAATTCACACTTACTAAATTTAGCAAACAGCTGGTTATCTCTTAACAACTGTAAGGTAAACCTCAAATGAGCTGCATGCTCCTCTTCAGATGCTGAATAAATTAGAATATCATCAATAAAGACCACAATAAATTGATCTAAATATGGATGAAAAATTCTATTCATCAGATCCATAAAACCTGCAGGAGCATTAGTCAACCCAAAAGGCATTACCACAAACTCATAGTGACCATATCTGGTTCTGAACGCTGTCTTATCTATATCTTCCTCTTTGATTCTCAACTGATGGTACCCGGACCTCAAATCTATCTTAGAAAACACTTTTGCTGATTGCAACTGATCAAATAAATCATCTATCCTCGGCAACGGGTACTTATTCTTAATGGTCACATCATTCAATTTTCTATAATCAATGCACATTCGAAAACTTCCATCTTTCTTTTTCACAAATAAAACCGGCGCTCCCCACGGGGAATGACTCAGTCTAATAAAACCTTTCTGCAACAACTCTTCTAACTGCTTTTTCAATTCTTTAAGTTCTGCTGGTGCCATCCGATATGGGGCTTTGGAAATCGGCATGGTACCTGGCAGCAACTCAATAGAAAAGTCCACCTCTCTGTGTGGAGCTAAACCAGGCAAATCTTCCGGAAAAACATCAGCAAATTCCCTAACCACGGGAACTGCTTCCATTGGCTGACTGGCTTCTACCAAACTTACTGAGGCTAAATAGGCCACACACCCATCATTTATCAACTTTCTAGCTTTAATGCAGAAATTAGAAACTTGGAGGTATAAAAAGGCATACCTTGATATTCAAACACTGCACCATTAGGATGACAAAATCTGATCCTTTTCTTTCTGCAATCTAACATTGCTCCATACATTTCAAGCCAATCCATACCCAGAATGATATCATAATCTGACAGCTGCAGGGCATACAACCGACCCGGCATCTGGTTCCCTTCAATCATAACAGGAGCTTCATCTATATAGCTCGAAGTGAGTAAGAACTCACCTGAAGGAACCTCCACCACTAACTCACAAGACTTCTCTTCTAAAGGATGAGCTATGCAATCCAGAAATTCTTCGGAAATAAAAGAATGAGAGGCACCCGAATCAAATAAGACTCTTGCTGAATATTCATAAAGAGGTAAAGTACCTTCTATCATATTTGACGCCTCTGCCTGGGCTCGGGTGATAGCCATAACCCGGCCTCTCCCTCGCTGCTGCGGTGCTCCTCTGCCACGACCTGCCTGTGGCTGCTGGAACTGCTGAGGCTGCTGCTGCTGCACACCTCTGCCATACCCATACTCTCTTGCATACGGACAATTGCGGATCAAATGTCCCGGCTGATTACAATTATAACATCTATACCCTGGAGGAACAATAGGCTGCCTGGTAGTACTCTGCTGCGACTCCTCCACCTCAGGCCTACCACGGCCCTGCTGCAACTGCTGACGACCTCCCCATCCTCTTCCTTTGCCTTTAAATGCTTGCTTTAACTTCTGGCCCCATTTCCCGAAACCAGATGAAGAAGGTCCTGCTGGTGCCTTGCCCTTGCTTGCACCTACTGTCTGCTGCGGTAGCCGGAAACTACCTGAACCTGATTCACCTGCCTGACGAGTACGGATAGACATCTCCAAAGTAGCTGCCCTCTGCGCTGCCTCTTCCACTGTCCTGCACATAAGAGGTACTATCGCATCCTGCAATTCCACTCTCAAACCTCTAATAAAGTACTCAACCATCATATTATTATCTGAAACCACATATGGCGCATAACGGCTAAGTGCCATAAATCTCATCTGGTACTCTAAGACTGAAGAGTTACCTTGCTGAAGAGTTCGGAATTGCTCTCTTTTTACTTGCTGCACTTGGATCGGAAAGAATGTATCGTTAAATAGATCAAGAAACTCCGGCCAAGTGATAGCTTCTTTCGTCCTGCCTGCAAAAGTGGTTTGCATCTTCAATCGCCACCATTCCAAGGCAAAACCTCTCAACTGGTAAGCAGCTAATACCACTCTATCCGCTGCCGGACACCTCATAGTCGCAAAAACTCTCTCAATTTCATGAACCCAATGCTCAGCTGTATCTGGATTCGGCCCTCCTGAATAAGTAGGTGGCTGCAATCTCAGAAACTTTTCAACCTGCAACACTGGTTCTTCCGCTAACAACACTGGTGGTGGCACATGAGCTACAAAAGACACCTCCACTCTCGGCGAAACTGGAGCAACAGGTACAGCCTCTCCATCCCCAGGTGGCACTGCAACCAGTGGTACTGGCGCCTGCTGATCCATTCTTGCCCGAATATCCGTGAGTCTTTCCCAAATTCTTTCTATCATACGCTGGGTGCTTTCCTCCGGATCATCTCCTCCACCACCCCAATCTCTCCTATCAGCCATTTCGGAAATTTTCTACATACACAAAACACCAGACAAAAATCAAAACCATGAATGATAAAAACCAGGGTCCCTACCAGCAGTGTAAAATGACCGAAATAAGACTATGTATCCTTTCAATTCCCTTATATTAACACAGACCTTGCTCTGATACCAACTGTGACGGATCGCCTCGGCCAAGCCCGTTAAACCGATAACGTACTTGATCCGAGTCCGCCTCCTGCGAACGGGCCGAAGCCTCGCAAGGGATACCAAACCACAGTCCGTGTAAACATAAAGGAACACACCACATTTTATATATATTTCACAAGTTTACATAGCCAAATTTTCACAAAAACTAAAAAGAAGTACAAGAGCCTGGGGCATACCCCGAGGCACAACTGAAGAAAGTAAACAACTACAAAACTACACTGCTGAAGCTACTCTGCTGGAGGTGCTGACCCTGCACCTCTACGACGCGGCCCGGAACTGGACGTCGAACGAGAGACGTCCTCCTCGCTCTCACCTGTGGGGGTAGGGGTGAGCCTCTCTAGTCACTGGCTCAGTAGGGAACTCCCCCAAAACCGAGCGAAACAAACACCACGAGTACGAATAGTAAACAGCACCAACAATTAATATAACAGCTAAGCAGGTAAGTAAAGCTGTAAAAGTACTCACCGTCTGCCGACCACGAGAAACAACAGTAATAATTAAACGGCAAACCAGTACAGGTGTACAAGCTAAAGTAGAGACAGCCAACACGAGCCACGAGAACTGGTTCGCGACACCAGAAACTGACTCGGACAACTAACACAGGTCTACCTCTCAGTCTCGCAGCCACGGACGAAAGGTCCAGCTGCCGCTCCACGTAAAAAGGTCAAGCAACTGTGGAGACCAACTAAACACCACCACCTGCAGACCACACGGTCATAGGCCCATGCCTGGCACCTCCAGAGACCCTGGCCTGGGCTCACTAGAGTGAGGCACTGGAAAAGGACTAGCTGGGGTCCAGTACGTCTACTGGTGTCCGTACCCCCAACTACGAGCGCGCTACAAGTGACTAAAAACAAACACAAGTGTCACTGTCCCATTGTCGTGTTTCCCTCAACCGGACGTACAACTCTAACACAAGAGTGAGGGTGTCCAGGTCAGACGACACAGACCTCGACGGTACAACACAAGTACCGGGACAAAGCCCCGAGCTAACAGCCTGGCTCACAAAGAACCTGGGGCACCCAACTAGAGAGGTAACCACGGTAGGCGTCGTACTACTCGCCACGTACATAGAACCACGTGCACGTCACACACAAACCACGTGAAACCTCACGTAAACCACAAGTAACCACTGGTCCACTACACGTGAACCCAACTGACTCGCGTACACAACGCGCAGTCACCGAAGTAAACAACTAATAGCATACCTTGTATGCTAAACACGTAAACCAAGTGCACTCAGTGCACCTCATGCGTCAACACACATGCATTATCGATAATTATTGTACTTAGTCATTTCTGCTCAAATAGAAGTAGGCGGCCACATCGATTGCCGCTTACTGGGAGTCAACGGCAAGGTTCCTGGCCGTTAACCTACTGGCTGAGAATCTTGGCGGCAAGCGATGTTGACGTCAAGTTCTCCGGCCATAAACCCTGCAGAAACCCTAATCCGGCTCTACGGGTTTTCTAACTGTTCTAACTACTGAAAAACATGCAAATGCAATTCCTTTAGCATGCTAGAACCCAATACAACCCGTTATAACATGATTCGTACAGTAAACTACTCAAACCACCCATTATCCCGCTTGGTGCAACTCTATCCAAACATGGATTATCATGCTGGTTCAAGTGGTTATGATGTGTTTTAATGTTTCTATGAAGCTACCAGGGTTCGTCCCCTACCTCAGAACGCGTTAGAATCTCCTGCAATCCCCCAGTTCACGCCGAGCCCTCCGCGAGCTCCCACGTGAATTGCACCACGCCGCGACGTTTCCTCGCGCAATTCGGTGACGCCACGCGTTCTACGATTGTCCAACTACTCCTCGGTACTTGTTGGAAGCTTCAAAGACTTGGGGGCAGCAAGTTGGGGCAAGAGGGAATGAGAGTGAGCTGAGAAAACAGCCCTCGGGTGAGCCTATAACCTGTTGAACTGACAGGTTAGCGTCAACCCCCTTGTCGCCAACATCAACCGCCAGCCTAAACGTCCACATCTACTACCGCTAAGCTCATTATGTAAACGTCCACTAATCTGGACGCCTACCAGTAAACGGCCACCCCTGGCCGCCAACTCAGACAGAACAGCAGCAGGTCCTATTCCATTTCAGGACCCACCCTGCTCTACACCTGGACAAACCACACATCCACACCATGCATTCCACGCAACCGACTCACACTGGCCTCACAACGGCCGCCACAACCACAACACACACGATCCGCATGGATCCGAAAAGCACGCGACGTTACAATCGCCTTCACAGGCGAAAACCCTAATCCGAGAATCCTTCTCCAGATTATCCATGCAAACCACCTTAAACAATGTTTCAACCCGGTTTCCATGCTTATTTCATTACCTAAACATGGTATCTACTATTTTAAAAGCGTTAAACAAACGAATCATGCACCACATGAAATCGACGCAGCAAAACAAAGTGGTTTCACCCTACCTTCGCGAAGAACATGAACTCCCGGCATTTCTCCCACTCAGCACGATGTCCTCGCGGTGAAACCACGCCAAAAGCACCGTCAAACCATCAAATCGCCCAGCAAAACCCCGCAGCAAGCTCCCCTGGCTGAGCAAAGCGCACTGCTGCTCTATTTGGCCAACTTGCTTAAAAACGCCCAACGGTTAAGAACGCGACGTATCTCTCCGTCGCGACCTTAACATGATGGGCTAGGGCGTCGTCTTCGCAAAGCCGACGTCAGCATGTCGCCCAGCGCGCGACACGCGGCAGCCATGCAGACGAAGACTGCCCCAAAGCGGCAACAAGAACGCGACCACCTGGGACGTCGTGTTCAGAACGCGACGCCATCCCCTGTCGCGTTCTCAACCAGTGAACCAATAGACACTAGGGGCTCGAACTGCTGGCCCACCAAGCCTCACAACGGCGAGCAAACACCCAAAACACGAACTAATAGGCTATACACTGGCCACCAAACCCGCTAAACCAAGATCCACGAAGATCCGAAAAATGTGCTACGGTACATTACTATCACCTAAAAAGGAATGTCGTCCTCGACATTCAAAATGAACCATAGCAAACCAGACTATCACCTAAAAAGAAACAAAGCCATAAACATAACAAGTAGGATACGGTTTCTCTGCATTTGCCTTTCAATTCATCCGTGCAGACTGATCCGTATGTTCATTTCCACACTTGTTCTGCTTTCCTTTTCTTTTTAATTCATTTCACAGCGGTTTTGCTTTATCGATTCAACCTTCCATTCTTCACCTTTCAACCGTAGGTGATTCTATCTTGCCGGTGGCGCTTTATCTCTTTGGACTCAACCTGCGTCCACATTTTTTGGGCAATTCTACTTGGCCGATGGCGCTTTATCTGCTTGGGCTCGATTTGCTTCCACATTTTCCGAGCTATATTTGCAACATTTCTTTTTGGGCCACTTTTCTTACTTTAAACCTGTCACTATACTCTGCTACCTTTAGGTGCTCTGCCATACTAATCCCTATTTAAATCTTCGGATTCCTTGGTACCATTCCATTATCTGCTTATTACTGCCCGCTACTCTGCTTTATCTGTATTCACATTTTTGACTATTTACTTTTTGAGACATCTGCATTATCATTTTTAAATTTCTTGCCTCTTCTGGCCATTCTACACAAACTACCTTAACTCATATCCGACCAAGAATCTCTGTCTGTCTGCCCAACTGTACCCAAACCTTATATTTCCTTTTAATCATTTAGACCTCGGATAACCTGAGAATACCAACCCCTCCACACGTCCGCTACGCTACTCTGATCACACCGAACACTTGACAAAAATACTTCATAAACTCTAGTCTCTATTCTAACTTTACTGGCTTCTTAATCATCTTATTCATTTACTAAACGCTGAAAGAAAACTCTGATATTTCTAATCTGCTTTTCTTACTATTTCTATTCCGGTAAACTCTGAATTTTGCTATACCACTCGTAACATATCTTACTTTAAATCATATTTTCCAGCTGACATTACATCTCTTTTAATCACATAATAACTCTGCTTACCTGACTTTACTCATATTCTGCCTTCGGCCATATCTATACCACCCTTAATTCTTAATCTTGCCATATTACTACTGACATACTTTATCTTTTATATACTTTCTTCACTTTAGACCATATTCTTTAATTAACTCAACAAACCAGACTTATAGCTCTTCACACTTTCCATTCTCACTATTGTGTCGGGAAACAAAACTTACTCAATTAACTCAATACTGCCTTTAATCAAAATCTGGCTCAATTATATAACATCAAATCTCAAAATTCTTTATCGCTAAACTCTTTTCCTTACTCTTTGTATTCTCTTCTGCCATGCTTTAATCTGCTCGCTATTCTTTAACTAATCTGCTGTAATTCTTACATTTATCTGAATCACTTTATTGTCTGATATTACACAATTTCTTGCTGCACATTCCTTAATCCATCTAATTATCACTGCTCTATAATCTGCCACATTCTTTATTTGATCAATAATACTGAACTTTAGCTTTACTGCCAATAGCATAATACCATTTCTGCAAAACATTCGCCTTAATTATTCTGCCATTGGCTAATCTCACTGTGCCATTTACACTGCAATCCTTCTTATTAAAATACTGCCATAACCATAAACTGAAACTGTTTCCTTTAAGCACAATAACTCATTCTGCCTAATTCCTATATTCCGCATTGCTGATTCACTGCCAAATATAAACAATTTCATTGCTACAACTCATTCACAAATATCTATTCACAATCCACCTTACTATTCTTCACTGCTGCTCACCGAACTCATCTTTTTCTATTCTGACTTACATATTTCTAACTTACTCTAATGACTCAGCCTGGACCCCAATCTGCCTCTGACACACTTTACCTTTCTAATTCCAGAAACTGCATAAAATGCTATCATTATTACTCTTATCATTAGCATCGTAACCCTGTACAAACATTTCTGTAAAATCTTTACCAACTGCTATTTACTATGCAAATAACTTTCTTATGAAATCCTCAAAAAAATCTAACTACACCCTGTTCTTCCTTTACTCTTTCTTCACCCAACTGATCACCTCCACACATACTTACATGGATCTTTATATCAAATTTTTCATTATCATTGTTATTCATAACAACACTATTCTCAAATTCTTTACTATAACCATCTCTACTCACAAGACACACTTAATGACTATCTCAATCACTGCTCCTCTGCTCATCAGTATCTCATCTCAAACCTCGCTCAATCACTTCAAACCTGACATATCACTAATCACACTATTATCCAAACTGCTCCTTAACGCTTATTAATACAAATCTCAAACACAATAACTATCTCTGCTAAAGTTCTCAGCCACAATTCTTACATTTAGCAATCCTGATCACACTGCTCCATTCTTCATCATAACACTGTTCCCTCTGCTATTCCATCACATCACGACCTTATACCTGTCTTTGCCAACTCTGATTCTCACTAAAACACTTTCACTGGATTCCATAATTGAATTCACTAATCCCTTCAATTTCTATAACTGAGAACCTTTAAACAACTATACTTTAACCGCAACTGACATCCTGATGTAACCATTCACACTACACCATTAACCATACCATTTCCCATCCATTACCCACAACTACTAATCTGACCAGCTATGCACACAATTTACATAACAAAAACTCACGTGAAAACCGTACCAAAAATCACACAAAACCGCAGACTTACTACTAGTAGTGAACATTAAACCATGTCTTGGGACAGTGTAACCTCAATATCTTTTCATATTCTATCTGAACCATGCTCTGATACCAACTGTGACGGCCCTGGATATTTATGCCCAATAAGACTTCATATCCAGATTCGCCTCCCGCGAACGAACCGAAGTCTCGCAAGGGATAGCTCACACACATGTCCAGTAAGAATATAAAAGACAACCACAACAGTATAAGACACAAGAAAGTACATGTGCTCATATCTGCATATAACAATTTACAAGTGTCCCAATACATTATTACATGTCCAATTAAAAAGTACAACTACTTGGGGCATACCTTGAGGGAGCACAAGCTCACACAACACAAATAACACTACTACTGGTGGTACAAGTCTGTCACAACGCCATTGGAAGCCATACAAACGACAAGTCCTAAAAAGAACTATAGGGGAGTGAGCCTCAACAAGTCACTGGCTCAGTAGGGGCCACCCAAAGATACCACACAAACTAAGGAGACCTCAACCCCAAAGGGTCTCACTGGCAACACCGATAGCCAAACCATAGCATGCTTACAACATTTATAATAAACAACAACTTAACATAAACATAACATGCCAACAAACTTATAAACGACAGAAGGAAGAGAAGCACAGGACTAGCACAACACCACTAGTCCGCCCAACCACTAAAACACCTAGGCCACAAGCCTCACAGGCAACCGAAATAACAACTGGTCGCCTAAGCCACAAGCCTCACATGCAACCTCAACTTATGGGTAATAAAACTGCTAACAAGGAGCTAGTCCGCTATACCCCAAAACACAACACGGAAAAAGCTACCCACAGAAGGGCACAACTCAACAAGTGGAAGGTCCTACAACACGACCTCCACGGAGTACCGCTCCACCTCAACACCTGAAAAGATGGGTACATGACGTACCACCACAAACCACTACCTACACGGGGTACAGGTACCTACAACCACAAGGTACCACCACGGAAGCCACAACCACACTAGTGCCATCACGGGGCACACCACAACAAACCAAACCACAACCACTATCGTGCCAACACTAGGGCACACCTTAACGAGTAAACCTCAACCAACAAGTCACCACACACAAGCTACAACCGGTAGCAAAGCATGAGTCGGAAAGGAACGATGCCACCACACGGGAATGGACTACTGGTTCATGATGCCAGTATCCAACCCGAACAACATAACACAAGAACTACCTCTCAGTCTCACAGCCATAGACGTAAGGTCCAATTGCCGCTCCACAACCTGCAGGTCACACACCCCGCAGGCCCATGCCTGGCACCTTTAAGGACTCTGGCCCGAGCTCCCTAAAGTGAGGCACTGGAAACTAGGACTAGCCGGGGCCCAGTACGTCTACTGGTGTCCGTAACCCCCTAGCTACCAGCGCGCTACAAGCGACCAAACAACAAGCTCTCACAAGCCGCTACCCTCTGCCGTCTTTCCCTCAGCCGGACGACAACTCTCCTCGAGAGTGAGGGTGTCCAGGAAGACGACAAGACCTCGACGGTACCACTGCACCAGGACAAGCCCTAAGCACACACACGTGCCTGGCTCACACAGAACCTGGGGCACCTAACTGAAAAGGTATTCCAGAATAGGCGCGAGACCACCAAACTCGGCAATGCACAAATCACAATATTTAATATATAATCTTTATTACAAACCACGGTACAGGTGCAAGGAATAGCTTGTCTTGGTCACTCCATGACCCACAAGCTAAGCTATACAAACACATACATAAACCACAGTAACCAACCATACCTGGCCTGTCATCTGTCACGAGGTGACCTCCAATGCCACATAAACACAATATACAATAATCATATACTAACTCTTAACTTTACTCGACTATATTAGTTAAACCATCTTTATTAATCTACAAAAGACGTCACAAGATTGAGGCTAGGTTCACACTGGAACCTCAATGCCCAACTATCACGATCAACATATTAAACCACAGTAAAGTATGTGCCATGCACACACCCAAGCCACATAAGCACCATGTCCATTACGTAAACAACATGCTCAAGGAGTGCTACAGGTGCCAATGCACCCCTCTCCACAACCATACACATAGAATATCGATAATCAGATAACCAAAACACTGAAACCATGCAAAATAGGACCTCTCAGGTGAGGTTGTGACATAGGGTGCTGTCGCCTTCAGAACGCGACACCCCGATGTGTCACGTTCAAGAACCTGAACACGACGGGTCGGCCTGTCGCTACCTGGTCGCGACGGCAGGGTCTGTCGCCTTCACAGGTGAAAACCCTAATCCGGGAATCCTTCTCCAGATTATCCATGCAAACCACCCTAAACAATGTTTTAACCCAGTTTCCATGCTTATTTCATTGCCTAAACATGGTATCTACTATTTTAAAAGCGTTAAACAAACAAATCATGCACCACATGCAATCGACGCAGCAAAATAAGGTGGTTTCACCCTACCTTCGCGAAGAACATGAACTCCTGGCATTTTCCCCGCTCCGCATGATGTCCTCGCGGCGAGACCACGCCAAAAGCACCGTCAAACCGTCGAATCGCCCAGCAAAACCCCGCAGCAAGCTCCCCTGGCTGAGCAGAGCGCACTGCAGCTCTGTTTGGCCAACTTGCTTAAAAACGCTCAGCGGTTAAGAACGCGATGTATCTCTCCATCGCGACCTTAACGCGACGGGCTAGGGCGTCGGCTTCACAAAGCCGATGTCAGCATGTCGCCCAGCACGCGACACGTGGCAGCCATGCAGACGAAGACTGCCCCAAAACGGCAACAAGAACGCGACCACCAGAGCCGTCGCATTCAGAACGCGACGCCATCCCCTGTCGGTTCACAACCAGTGAACCAACAGGCACTATGGGCCCGAACTGTCGGCCCACCAAGCCTCACAACCGCGCGCAAACACCCAAAACATGAACTAATAGGCTATACACTGGCCACCAAACCCGCTAAACCAGGATCCGCGAAGATCCAAAAATCGCGCTACATTACAGCTATAGACAACAATCATGCAGATTAGCAGAAGTAATAATCATGTACATTAGCAGAAGTAATAATTAGCACATTAGCAGAAGTAATGATCGGACCCTACTTCATGTCATGAATAAGCAAATAAGAAAGGTCAAGTTGTATATAGACAACAATGATGCACATTAGCAGAAGTAATAATGTTAAGAATAGAAAAACCATTATGTAATCATCATGATGACTTGCACAAAAACACTGTCATCACACCACAAAAAATATCGCTGATCGGACCACAAAAATTATAAGCGGCATTTTTTTACTGGAAGGGATTACCTTGTTGGACATATGAACCATATACATAAAATCAATGTGAACATATATATATATCTTCATATTATGAATGTGAACAATATACATGGAAGGAAAATACACAGGGAATAGGGGACCCCGCAGACAACATTAATGTGAACATACATATATATCTTCATATTATGAATGTGAACAATATACAGGGAAGAAAAATACATAGGGAATAGGGGACCCCGCAGACAACATTAATGTGAATATATATATGTATCTTCATATTATGAATGTAAACAATATATAGGAAAGGAAAATACACACAGAATAGGGGACCCCGCAGACAACATTAATGTGAACATATATATATATATATCTTCATATTATGAATGTAAATAATATACAGGGAAGGAAAATACACAGGGAATAGGGGACCCCACAAGCAACACAGATGGGCCATACACCACATGCAAGTGATCATATTAAATCAACACAGCACAACAAACATGGACAACAATCAATAGATCGAGGGGAATAACAACTACTATGGTGCGTAAGTTTTCCCAGGATGGAAAATGGGAAGGAAGAACCCACTCGACAACATGCAACATGCATCGCCTCTCCAACTTGTGAAAATGGGAAGGAAGAACCCACTCGGGAGCATGCAACAGAAGGGGGGAAGGACATGTACCACACAACCATCACCTCTCCAACTTGTGAAAATGGGAAGGAAGAAGCCACTCGGGAACATGCAACAGAAGGGGGGGAAGGACACGTACCACACAACCATCGCCTCTCCAACTTGTGAAAATGGGGGAAGGAAGAACCACCAAACAACATGCAACAGAAGGGGAGAAGGACATGTACCACAGAAAATGGGGGAAGGAAGAACCCAAGAGAGCGCAAACCACTAGACCGTAGGCGACAGTTCAAAGATGATGGAAGCAGCACCAAACTGTGGCAATAGATCGCAATTGAAGAAAGCAGCAGCAGCCCATAGATCGAAGATGAAGGAAGCAGCAGCAGCCCGTAGATCGAAGATGAAGGAAGCAGCAACAAGATGTAGGCGACAGATCGAAGGGGAAGGAGGCACCACAACACTGCAAGCGAAAGATCGAAGACCTCGGCGGCTAGGGTATCATCGTCATCTAGGGCATCATCGGAGGACTGAGCGTAGGAATGGGAAGAGTGCAGGAGAGCAGGAGGAGAGGACGGAACACCTCAGTGGCTAGGGCATCATCGGAGCATCGGAGCATCGAGGATTCAAGGGCATCACCAGGGCGATGAGAAGAGGGCAAGACGAGAGAAAAGGGCAAGACGAGGGAAAGAGAAGTCTCACACGAATGGGCATGAGAACATAGAAACAGGGTTTAAGAAATGGGGATAAGTCATTCCAACAAAAAGTTGAAATGACTTATCCCCGGTTCTAACCTTAAAAATGGGGATAAGTCATCCCTGTCCCCAAAATCCTTAACCCCTTTATCCCCGGTGTGAAATGGCATACCAAATGAAGAATGGGGTTAAATTAGGGATAACCCATCCCTATCTCGATACCAAACGGGCCCAAAGGATTAGGAAAACTAACATCTTTCCTTATACCTTCTTCCGATAGTTTCGCTAGGGTCAACACATTCACACGCCCTTGACGTTTTTACCACTCCTTGGTTCCTTCCAGCTAGGTCTTTTAGCATAGGGCAATTGGGTATACGATGATCATGGCTTCCACATGGCAGGCAAGCTCTGACATTCTTCCAGCACTTGTATGCTTGGTGTCTAGACTTATTGCAAATTTTGCAATACTTCGCGATCGTTGTTTCTTCTACTTTGATCTTCTTGCCATTGCCAACATTGTTCTCATCGATCGGTCTCTTGGTACCATTATTATTGTTGGAGTAAGAATTTCTAGCAATGCGGGGTGCTTCCTTCTTAACAAAGACCGACTTTGCAGTCTCCTTTCCCCTCATGCCCATGGTGTCTTCCACTAGTTGGGCTCTCTGGACCATCTTGGTGTAGATTTGGATGTAATGTTGTCCGAGCTTTTCAATGAACACGGGTCTGAGCCCATCAATGAACCTATTAGCCTTTAGTCTTTCTTTGCCCACCAGGTGTGGGGCATACATGACCAAGCGAGCAAACTGAGCTTCATACTCAGCCACAGACATACCCTTTCACTTGAGTGCGGCAAACTCCACAGCTTTCTGTTCTTTCACCCTTTCAGAAAAGTATTTTACTCAGAATAATTCTAGGAATCCTGCCCATTCCAGCTCTGCCACGTTAGGCAGGTGAGTCTATGTGGCCTTCCACCATGCCCTAACATCCTTACTGAATTGAAAGGTAGCTAGTAGTAGCCCATCCATGAAGTTTCTTGTATTTTTCAACCTCTCTATATGATGTTTTTATGTTTTGCTTATTTTATTTTGAAATTTGTTCATTTTACATATTGATCAAATCACAAAATAAAAAATAAAATTAAATAGACCTCTTTCCCACCGTATATTAGCGGTATGGTACGTTACGGTACCGTGCCACGGAGAATACGACACAGTCGATCCGCACGGTACGACGAACCATGATCCTCTCAGCAAAGTTGTATATGATTTGTACCATGCTTCAGTTGTGTGATTGGATTGCTATATATATATTGCATGCAGTACAAAGATTCATCCCATAACAAAAATGTGTAAGATATTACGTTTGTGTATGTGTGGCACCTCCAAACCAGCCCGGAGGAGTGCTACAAAAATATAATTGATTATTGGGTATTGCTGTAGACTTAGTCAATTTCATATCATTGGGGATATAATCAATTAACATGTTAACATGTGTAGACTAGAAAAATTTTCACTGTTGAAGATATAATCAATTAACGTGCCAACAAATGTAGATTTAGAAAAACTTCACAATGAGAAACATAATCAGTTAACACTTTCACTGTATGGATTTAGATAGATTCTCACAAGAAGAAATATAACCAATTATCAGGCTCTCTATGTGAATTTTTAATTTTCACAATGCCACTACTTAATTGATTATCGACTGCATACTTATGGACTTATAATTTTTACGGGACCACAACATAATTAATTGATTAATGATCACATCCCTGTAGACACAGTTGCTTATTGTTTTGCTCTATGTGAACTCAGAGAAATTCTAAAGCCAATGCTTAATCGATTAACAATGAACTCTTGTGGATTTCAAAAAATTTTGAAGTTGAAAGTTAATCGAATTTCAATAGAACATCAAGACATAATTGATCAACAATTATTGACTAAGTTGAATACTTGAAAATTGAAATAAATCTTAATCAATTATCAAGTACTTGAACCATGATATAGCATATTATTCAAACAATGACTTAATCGATTGAAACTTAACCAGAGTATAATTGATTATGAAAGATGTATATGAATTCATTTAAATACTCAATCGTATACTTAAACTTGATACAAGGATGATTTGTTAGATAAATCTTGAAACTAAATACATGAGTGTGTTTATTTTTTGGACCAGGAGTTGATTTCTACGTTTTTGGGTTTTTTGATTTTAGGTCTATTTGTTGACCTTCTATTTATTTTTAGGTAAGTTAATTTTAAGTCCATTTTAAAATTTTCTTTTATGTTTTCATCCTTCCGTTACACCTCTGTTAAAGGGTAACTGGGTGCGGTGGGGAAGGGGCGATGACGGAGCGACAGGCAGTAGAGAAGGGGGCGACGGTGGCTGGTGGTGAGCGCCACTATCACGCCTCCCACCAATGCTCTTAGTAGTAGCAGCAGCGGGAAGCTGTCAAGGAAGGGGTCAGCCAACGGCACCGCGTAAACACCAGCACCTTCGCCTGCCTGCACCCCTCAAGAAGGGTTTCGCCCATCGCCGAAGGAAGAAGCCCCCTTTTCGCCTATCGCGCCGTCGTCGCCCCCTTCTCTACGTCGCACCAGTATTGTTGTTGCCAACCCCTTCCTCGACGGTGCTGCTGCTGCTGGTGGTGCCGTTGCTGGTGGTGACGGTGGTGGGAGTGGTGTTGCGGTTGGAGAGGGCATGGGGTTTGGCGGGGGCGGTCGGGGTGCTGCCTCCCTTGTAAAGCAAGTAGAGTGGCAGCAGGACGCCGTCGGAGAAGAACTCATCGACGTGGGTGGAGGACTCCTGCTCGGACCGATGCTCATCGTCGAAGGAAGAAGTCCCCTTTTCTCTCGTCGCGCCGCCGTTGCCCCCTTCTCTGCGTCGCACCAGTACTGTTGTTGCTGATCCCTTCCTTGACGGTGTTGCTGGTGGTGGTGGTGGTGCTGGTGGTGGTGACGGTGGTGGGAGTGGTGTTACGGTTGGGGAGGGCATGGGGTCTGGCGGGGGCGGCCGGGGTGCTGTCTCCCTTGTAAAGCAAGCAGAGTGGCAGCAGGACGCCGTCGGAGAAGAGCTCATCGACGGCGGCGGAGGACTCTTGCTCGGACCGGCCAGGAGCGGCGCAGAAGTCAAACTCGGAGAAGGGGGCGACGGTGACGAAAGGGACATTTATGACATTTCACCCTACCCATCGTCAGTTAACTGATGATGGAGTCATATTTTGGATCTAAAAATAAAGATCCACTTCTAATGGACCGGATGTCAAAACAATTGAGTCAATGGACCTAAAAATAAGTAGTAGGTCAAGATTTGGACCGAGAGTTGATTTCCACGTTTTTTTTAATCACTTCAAAACTAAATATATGAGTGTTTTTTTAATCACTCAAAACTAAGGACTTTGAGGATAGTATTGCATTGCAACCTGCAACAATAAATATTTAAGAATTATGGAATTATGAGTATTTTCTTATGTTATTTATAGTTTAATATTTATTGTTAATGACTTTTTATTACTTGTCATTGAATTTTAGATATTATTATCACATGTTAATGGGATTGTTTGCAAAAAAATCCTCTAACTATGCAAAAAAAAAACCACAGTTTTCCGAAAAAAACAAATTATTTTGGACCGAATCAGAACTAGTGAGGTACGATATGATACGTCAGTCTGCGCCCCGTAAGAATCCAAATCCACTGGGAAATTAAATTGAGGGCTTCATATTCCTACAGAACAACATATATTGACCCGAAATTCCCAATGAATTTATATCTTCTCATACTATGACAAAGAAAAACTACTTCAAGCTACAAGATGCAAAACTCTAATGTCAAAATGGAAAGAAAAAAAGATATTGACCATTCATAAATCGGTTTATATATCATAGTATATTATAATAGAATTATTACATATGTGCATTCTACTTTGAGCAATGTTTATTGTACTTATGGCTGGGTGGTTAAAGCCCTCCATTATACACCTTAGGTGATAGGTTCAAATTCCCACCCTCACACTTACCTATAAAAAAAAGAAAGATAAAATGACAGATATATTTCATGTAATCGATTTACATAGTGATTATAAGAAATAAAATTAAAATATTTAATAAAATATATTATATATTATTTTTTATGATCTCCATGTAAAGTAGAGGCGTACACCCATGGTTTGTGTTGGCTAGGCAAAGAAATACTTCTCACACGATTGGTCTTACATTAAAACCATTACGAAGAAAAATAATCATATTAGTTGGTTGAAAGAGAGAAAGAAGAGTCTTGTGAATCTCTTTTAATAAATAAAAATTATTTTTTTAAGATCCACATCAACTCTTCCATAAGATCAATTTTGCGAAAATTATTTTTCTTACTAGATATTACTTTTCCACAAGTGGTATTTATGACGAGAATAAAAATGGAGACCCAACTTCCTGTGTCAATAATTGCTCCTCATCATTGTAATTCATGGGTCACCTCCCATTTCTCCTCTCCTATTAGTAGAGAAAAATTTTGTGCACTTTCAAAAATACACAGAGTAATTTACATGGACAACTAACTCATGTGGTATTACTTTTTTAGGTGTCACATAGGTTACCAACCCATGTGGATGGTGCCACATGGGTTAGTTACCCATGTGAATTATACTTTGTGCACTTTTGTAAGTACACAAAATCTTTCTCTACACAAAACACACCTCTCTCTCTTTCTCTCTTAAAAATCATGTTTACACTCTCAACCAATTCCAGACAGCTCCACCAATGGAAGGGAGCCAGCAAGGATGGGCCCCCCGGCCAGCCGGAGAAGCACAGCAAACGACTGGGGCCCTCCAGCGCTGACTGTGTCCAGAAAACAAAAGAAAAAGCTGGGCTCGTGTGCGGACGCGCCCCACCTTTGCCCTTTCTCCACTTTAACTTCCAGAAGAACGTATAAAAAGGTATATATTTTTTTAATTTTATGAGTTATTTTGTTTTACGATCTCTCCTTGCCTCGATGAACCCGACCACTCCCGTGACGCGGATCCGAAAGCAGCAGTTTTTCTGGTTCGGTTGCTTCTAAAAGTTCCCAAGATCGGATCGAGGAAGCAAAAAAAATATAAAAAGATTTTTTTTTAATTTTCCTCACTGTAAAATAGTGGTAATAAGACTGGGGAGGAGGACAGAGAGAGAGAGAGAGAGAGAGAGAGGAGAGAGAAGTCTTTTCTGCTCGTTTCTTTTTCTTTGTTAATTTTTTTTTGTCTGCATTTGATTAATTGAGTAGGATCGTCGTCGTCCACATGCGGTGGTGGAGAGGTGGCGTGTGGCGAGGGGGCGGGGCGGGATGGGATTCTCCGGTGACAATCTGAAGGGGGTGGTGCTCGCCCTGCTGTCCAGCGGCTTCATCGGCGCCAGCTTCATCATCAAGAAGAAGGGCCTCCGCCGGGCCGCCGCCGCCTCGGGTGTCCGCGCAGGTGTCCGGCTCTCGTCCCTCCTCTGCTGGATTCTTCTATCGCCATCACTTCCGTGGATGTGCTACCGCGTGTTTTCCGTTTCTCTTGTGTGGAACTAACGTGCCTGGCTTTTTCTTTTGTGAAGGTGTTGGCGGGTACGCTTACCTCTTGGAGCCTCTATGGTGGGTAGGCATGGTCACAAGTATGTACGACTTCGTCTCCCATCTTCCTCCTCTTCTAGTCGCCATCATCCCCACATCTCTCTCTCTGTTTTCCTCCCCCCTCCCTCTAATTGGTAGACTTTGTGCATATCAAAACTAGAATTTTAGGTCGGGGGCTGCAACTCTTGCTGGTACCCTTTGGGGATGTTGGATTCCTTCTTCCGCCTTCTAGTATGCAAATTTCGTGTCCGAGCTAGTTACTAACCGAGTTGTCAGATCGATGCTGGTCTCCGGATTTGTGGGTCCAGATGTCCCTAACACTGTTGGGTAGGGGTTTTCAACCCCAACATGCACAGGATTGAGTCCAGGTGTCGCGATGCTGCCCTTTTGTTGGTTATGAGCATCAATTAACTGCTAGGGATCAAGGTCATTACCAGCATCATTGTCTAATAGAGAAGAGACATTCTACTCAGATTCAACTTCCGTTCCTAGTTGATTCTTCCCTTTTTTTTAGTTCAGAAATTTCTGCAACTCCATAAGAAGCATTTCATTTAGTCCTCCGCTTCCGGTACGTGAGGAAGCATGGATTCCACCTTGTAATTCTTTATTAATACACATCTCATTTGTCTAGCCCAAAAAAAAAGGATTTACACTGCTTGGGGTTCAGTTCAGATATGGGCGTGGTTTCCTTTACAAAATCCACTCGCCCATAGTAGATAATCTCAGCACTTGCTGGTCGGTCTCCTGCGTTTGTTCCTTAGTAGGTACAATACTACATAATAAGTGCGGATTCTTGTGGTTTCGTGAAAGATAATATGCTACCTAGTCGGTCATCCCTATGGTGTTACTTTTTTTAACCTTTCTTGTCCAGTAATACATCAAGTCTTGCAATTAATAAATCTAAAATTTCTTTTTTGCTTGTGGGACTGTTTACTTCATGCATACTGAACAAGAACGTGGAATCTTATTTAGTGATTGTGGGGGAGGTTGCAAATTTTGTGGCATATGCGTTTGCTCCAGCAGTTCTCATTACCCCCCTTGGTGCATTAAGCATCATTGTAAGGTAAACTTTTTGTTTGATCATCTATTTGCATACAAATATAATGACCACCAAAGAGCCATTTCATGTGGCACTAATAAACCTTATGCTGCTTTAGTGCGGTGCTGGCTCATTTCATTTTGAAAGAGAGGCTGCATGACCTTGGAGTATTAGGTTGTGTCATGTGCATTGCTGGTTCTGTTGTTATAGTGGTCCATGCGCCAGCAGAAAGGGCGATCACATCTGTACTAGAAATTTGGACTATGGCCACTCAAACAGGTCAGAGATGCTCTTCTCTTGTTGTCATTATCTTTTTTTGGTAGGTTCTTGTTGTCAGTATCATTTTATTCACCCATGCCTTTTGTGCTCAAATTTTAACTTAAGCCTTCATTTGAATGTCTTTCAGCTTTCTTACTCTATGTGGCTTCGGTGGTCGTCTTTGTTCTTGTGCTAGTATTCCATTTTGCACCTCGCTATGGGCATATAAATGTCTTGATTTTCACGGGAATTTGTTCTTTGATGGGCTCTCTCTCGGTAGGACATGTGCCTTTCCTGAATGCTTGGCATTTTTTGCTTGTATGAAGCCTCCATCACGCCTTCATTGACTGAGGATAGTATGAAAAGTGTAGTCTGATTTGGATACTTGGATTATCTGTATCATTGCAGGTAATGAGTGTGAAAGCTCTAGGAACTTCCTTGAAGTTAACATTTGAGGGTAAAAATCAGTTCATTTATCCACAAACATGGTTCTTTATTCTGGTTGTCCTCACTTGTGTTATCACACAGATGAATTATCTCAACAAGGTTAGTTACTGATTGTGATTTGTTTTCTGATGTATGCTATGATTTTCTGATTAGATAGTTGTCTTTATTTCCATCTTTTGATTTGCACAACAGGCATGTTGGCCCGATATACTGCAAAAACCAAAAGGGGGTGGGGGTTTGAATTGGGTTTTATAAAAGCTAAAATGAAATACCTAAGACATGGGGTTAAAGCTGGAATTAGTATATATAAGAAAGATAGAGGGAGAGTAAGAAGCGAAGGATCAGACACATAAAGGTACACAAGGATTTTATACTTGTTTGGCTAAACACCAGACCTACATCCAATCTTCACCACCTGGTTGGAATCTGTGCTCTAGAAACGAATCTAGTGTACCATGCTAGTTGATGCGGCACTAACTCATTCTCCATTGCATTCCAGACACCAAGGCAAGGCCCTTGGGCCTTAAGGATGACAATAAAAGAACAAACTTTCTAAAAAAGAACGGAAAATTGCCAATGTAGATTCTTGAAGACCCGGTCCTCAATGAAGAGAGCACGTGGAGCAGCTTAGCAGTGAGCCTTCGTAGCTTTCTCTCTTTTGTGCATTCTTCTCCTTTGTATTAAGATGAGCAAGTGGAACTATGGAGGCTTGATGGAGAGGGAGCTTGGAGATGATAGAGAGGCTTGGAAACCCATGAAAGCTTACTTAGAATTCTCTTTGAAGCCTTCAGAATGTAAGATGAACCTTTTTTGCATAGGATTTCAAGAGGTCCATCATTTAAACCAGAAGACCAATGAAGAAGCAAAAATTACAAATTGGTTTGTTGATTGACAAAATTGATGGATTATTCATTATTCTGTTTTGTTAAGTAGATTATCTGATGCGTAAAGCGTATAACTCATGTCTTTAGCCCTTGAACTAAGAAACACCTTTTAAAGGACATAACCCCACCTTTGCTTTGGGGAGGATACCTCTTAAGAGTTCACACGGTCTTCCTGCAACAATGTAGATTAACTTTTAACTTTTCTATGAAGAGCATTCAAGTGTGCATGTGAGTGGGAAAGTACTTATTCCAAGAGCTTCTTTGTATGCACATCACCTTTTAAAATATACTCTATTTGTGAAAAGATCTCTGTACATATGCTTATATGTAACACACAATGTCCTTGCAGCAGGTTCACCAAATGAGTGGACCACATGTCTATATACAGTGAAGGCACAGGCTTTCTTTTCACAAATTTCTTATCTCTTAGGAGGTTGTATGCAGAAGTTTCTTATTTTTAATGTGTGAATTCTGAACTGTGTTCTCTGGTGTAAACATGTACATTGTGTTTACAGTATTCCTTCATTTCTCAAACTTGACGAAAGTAACTTTCCTGATACTTTGTGTAAGCTTCTGCATAACAAAGTTTGGAGTATCAAGAAATTAACCCATTGAGTAGTAAAATCTTTTAATGTTTTCGCATATTCCCCTCTTATGTATGACCTGTATAGTTAACCTTCATGTCTGTCGCAGAGTTGAATACACTGAGATGTTCATTCCACCCATTAAGTATTTTACTGGTGAGAATAACCTTGAGAATGTGAAGAACCCATTTATGTATCCAGGAGACCAAGGTGGATCAATGCATGATGCAGTCATGCAATCTCTCACTGTAGTCTTGGGGTTTAGAGTTATGATTTCATTTCCACATGGTCTGTTTGGCAGTCTGGGGCATTCTAGTTTTTTGGAATGTTGAAAAATGAGAAGGCAAGCTGTTGGATATTGGGCTGTTGGAAGCAAGCTTAGAGGACTGTCTTTAAACATCTCTTGATTGCATATATGTGACATTTCTTCAAGGTATTCATGGGCTACAGTTAAAGAACCTAAGGTCCAAGAACACAAGTTCTCTATATGATGCCATATGCAATATGCTGGAGCATATGGAGGGAGAGGAATGAATGTATTTTTTGAAGCAAAGAGTTTTTGTGGAAAAAATTCCACTTCGAGGTCTTCATTCTGTGTTTGAATGGAGTAGGCAGTTGTTAGGATTATCTCCTAGTAGTTGGAACTTGGAAGCAGAATATGAGAATTGGCCTGTGGCCTGATCCTTGATATTGCATTTTACTCTTTTTTCTCGGTTGAGGATTCTCTTTTCACCTCTCAACTGTATTTATCACTATTTATTTTACAATAGTGGGTCATACAGTCCACATTTTCTCTGAAAAGGCTGCCATCTGGGAGAACTAGACAGGAAAACTTCTGCCATGGATAATAAAGAACCACAACTTGGTTTCTTTTGGAGATGGTTCTTCCTGAAGATAGGGGGGTATACTGCCAATTTTGGATTAAGAAAGAGAGTTGATAAATACAATGAACTGAGCTGCAGGTGTAACACCTTGGGGGTGTGCATTCTCCAAATTCCCCAGGGACTGGAGAATCATGGGAAATCTTTCCCAAGAAAATGAAGATTCATGGAAAAGTATTTGTAGGGGAGTTGGAGAAATAGTTCCCAGGTACATAGGGAATATTTGAAGCATCCGGGGAAATAAAACCTAAACTAACATTTACACACACTTGCAAAACATGATTAGACCACAACTACCATTTATTATGTGTTTGCGAGGCATATGAAAGTGGTTGGAAAAATGAATTTGCCAGGGAATTCCCTCAAAATCGAATACCAAGATTATATAAAATATTGAAAAGAAAATAAGTAGAATTACAAATAGACCCATGTAAAAGTATGGAAAAAAGTATCAGATCAGCCTTAGGGTTTGACCTGTGCTGATCCAGATCTGGATCTGGTCTGGATCAAACTGATCCAGAGGAAGTTTTTAAAAGTCATAAAAAGATCAGGAAAACTAAAAAATAAATAAAGAAAGAAGAGGTGATGAAAATAAAAAAAATCCTGGCCGATCCCTCTCCACCTTTTCCCCTTTCTCATGTGGTCCTGCCTCTCCCTTTTACTTTTCCCATCCAGTCCTCATCGCTCCCCCTTTTCCCTTTCCCATGTGTACGCGGGTGTTTTTGTGAGAAAAATACATTGACAGAAACTTTTATTTTTTGATGTAGATTCTCTCATGATTTGTTTGTTTATTTGGACCAGGTCTATTGATGTAGGCTTGTGTCCTTTGCCTCTCCCCATCAACATAAGTTGATGTTAATTACAACAATTACACAATCGATGACCCCTGATTGACCTCCATATCGCACCTCATAATGCAAATGATTAGAATAAAGGGTTTAGAAATGAAGGAATTTCTAGAAGAAGCTTGATTTTGTTTTCCTTGTTGGACAATTGAGTAGCATGCTCCCTTTATTTAACTCTTTCTATCGTATACATTGCTATTTATTCTCTCTTTGTTCATATGTCACACATCTTTTTTAAACTGCACAAACTGCCCCCTCTCCTCTTTGGGGAGTAATTCATGCAATTTTCATGCTCATTCATGAACTGGTTGAATAATTTACCAGAAATTTAGGTGTGATTGACATTTCTAAGGAGTTTAGGATATTATCGCAATTTTCCCAGAAACATAGAGTTATTGATGTGATCATGTGTTCATAAACTTGGAAACAAGATTCACCCCTTTTCCCATTCTTTGTATACATTTCATGAATCAGATCAGGGTGCATGAACTATCCCTTTGGGATATGGTTCATGTGATCATATGCTTAACATGCATCTATTCAAGCCTTATTGCAATTTCCAAAGGGGCCTGGGTATTATTACAATCTTCCCAAGGGCAAGGATTTTGATAGGCTCATATTTCTCAAAGAGAAAAATTCCTCTCCTAATATACTTATTATTACTTAATGGGTCAGATGTGTTACATCAAGACTTTAAGAAACTTTGCACAACTTAAAAAATCTTGACGAATCAATTTATTTGCAATGGGTTTTCTGAAAATTTGCAGTCCTTGCCCTTAGTGCTCAGGGACAGCATTTTAGGGAATTTTTCCTTTGCCTTTTCTCCCTCTTTTCTATTTTTTGGTGTTAACTTGTCCCTCTCTCCTTTCCTTTCTTTTCTTCTTCTTCTCCCCCTTTGCTTGGCGTAGGAGGGCCTTACCCTTGCTTGGTGGTTCCTTCATCTAATCCTCCTTTTTTGCATGGTGGGAGAGGTCCTCTTTATATAGAGGTGGAGTGGGGCAGCAAGGAAACTGTCTTGCTTACTCCATTTTGAATCTCCCTGATGAAGTTTACCGCTGAGTATTCATCATCTTCCACTCCTCACCTTCTTTCCTTTTTGAGAACCTTACCGGTGTCTTGCATCAACAAGGATTCTCTACAAAATTTGGAGTTTAAGAATAGACCTGAGTTTTTTCTCACTTTTCTCCTTTTTGCTAGACCACCCCTTCCTTCTTCCTTTCTCAAGCTTTTCACCTTCTTTGCCTTGGGATTTGCCTCTTGTTTCTTGGATCCAAGTGAGAGCTATGCCCCCCCTTTTTATAGAGGGATAGGGGGCAAGAAAGAGGTTGTTAGACCTTCCTTGCTTTGGGTTCTCTCGGTAAAATGTACCGGTAGGACTTGACTTTCCCCTTTTGCTCTCTTGTTGGCAGCACCGGTGGGGTTTCATCTTTCTCATCCCTCACTTTCTTTCCTCTTTTAGAACCTCACCAACGTCATGCATTGATGATGATTCTTTTCACTTTTCCTTCAAAATTCGGATTTCAAGAACAAACTTGACTTTTTTTCTTGTTTTTCTTCTTGTCCGTTTTTGGCGCAAAAAGAGTCCTCTTACTGAGATGACCCTTACTCCTTTTCCTAAGCTTTTTCTCCTCCTTGAGATTTTACCCTTTGTTTCTTGGCCCCAAGTGAGAACTATCCCCCCTTTATATAGAGGGAGAGTGATGCGAGAGGAAGCGGGGACGGAAGGAGAAAAGGTTTCACACCAAGGGTTTTGCACCTGTTGAGGAGAAGAAGGGAGGCGGCTCAGAGAGTTCCAATAAGAATTGTTTTGGCTTCTATTCATTCATGCTACCCAAAGGGGATTTACAAGCATATTTATATGAGGTGAACCCTAAAGACCCCTTTTTACACGACAAAGACCAAAATATCCCTGGGGCCTAAAAATAGGCCAAAATCGCAACTAAAAATCATAGAAAAATAGAAAGACCATGCAGGGCCCTTAATGGGCCAAACATCCACACTAAGAAATACTAAATAAAAGGAAAATGCACCAAGAAAGTGGAAATTCCTCTTCAAGCCAAATGAATGCCGAAGTCGTAACCGAGTGCCTCCTTTGACGGTAGACATGTGTCGAATCAAACGAACCCTCGGGTGTCCCTACCAATCTTCCCCGCCCGAGAGGAACTCGACCCCGTCGAGTAAGGGTCCTGATTGCTATGGTGCCGCTCTAAGAAGTCTGGATCGATTTGCTGCAACTCCTCACATATGACCCATGTGTCCTCAGAAGGTGGCATGCTTTTCCAATGAACTAGGTAGCGCTCATAGTCGCCGCTCTGTGATGTAACAGCTTGCTCGTCTAGTATTTGATCAATTTGCTCACGTTGTGTTGTACCTAGGGCTGTCAGTGGACACTCGTGTGTGGGGTCGTTCGAAAGGGTAGAAGATTGTTGAACCACTCACTTATATTTATCCCTATGTTTGGTGATAACTAAAAATCATGAATATATTTAATAATATTTTTTCAAGAAATAAGATAATTTCTATCACTTTAAAGATTTGCACTAAAAGTCCATATCGATTACAATTCAATGTGTATCGACTAGAGACTAAAGTACCACAACGATTTTATAGCAAGCTTATATCGATTAATGAAGAGGTTCACTTCGTCATGCACGAAACTTCGTCATATGCGAAGGCTCACTTCATCATGCACGAACCCCACTTCGTCATATATAAAGTTCACTTCGTCATGGACAAAACTCTCTTCGTCATATATGAGCATGTACTTCGTCATACGATATGTGTGCTCATCGATTAATGAAGAAGCTTTATACCGATTATTAAACAAGTCTCATATCGATTATTGGTTCTGAACTTGTATCGATTAGATAACAAAGTTTATATCGATTGGTGTTATAAATGTTCTGATTACTAAATAGAGAGTTAATATCGTTTCAATTAGTGAATAAAGGTTCAATATCGATCCGATTGATGTTATGAATGTTCCGATTATTGAACAAAAGAGTTAGTATCGTTTTGATTAGTGAATAAAGGTTTAGTATCGATCCAATTGATGTTATGAATGTTTCGATTACTGAACAAAATAATATCGTTCCGATTAGTGTTTAAATACATCGATTAGCTACATCTTTAGTTTAAATATTGCTCTATCGATTATTGCAGTAAAATACCATCCTCTTACATATATTTTGGCATGTAAACAAGATGTCAAATGTATTTCAAATCCTCCACACATCTTTTACTTATTATTTCTTGCTTCTCAAAATGTGTCCTCTGTGGGTACAACTTTTTGGATATAGCCTATATTCTATGAGGTTTGCTAGCAGGAAATGAGGACTAAAGGTAAAAGTGGTATAGACTGACTGACATATGATCTTTCATTCTCACTATCCTCTTTTAACATTAAATGTTTGCAAGCTTACGATACTCGCGCAAAACCTACGTTAAAGCTGTATAAAGGGGCGTTCTTTTGTTCCAAGTAATTGATAGACACAAGAGGAAAGACGTTAGATACAAAGAGAGCATAAGAAGAAGAAGAAGAACAACAACAACAACGGGTAGAAGGAGCTCTAATGAGCACATCCTTCAAACGGTCTTCTTCAAAGTGTTGTATAAGAAGACGGAGGCCTTGAAGCTGGGGAGATAGACAACAAGACAACAATGCAACAAGAAATCTGTTCAAAATCTTCAACATTCAAGCTCTCATCTTTCTCTCTCTGTGTGACATTGTAAATCTGGGAGAGAGTTTGTGAGCTTGAGGGATTGAGCTTCTTGTACATTTCCTTTAGCTCGTAGGTTGCTGTCGAGATCAAGGAAGTCAAGTTCATTATTCCTGAACTTGGTCTCGACAAGTTGTTCTTTCTTCTCTTAAGAAAGACTTGGTTGTCTAGTTGAGAGACGGGACTCAGCTTTCTCTTTGTGTAGAAGGGAAGACTAGTTAGGGTGCTGGGTGTTGTGTCCGATTGAGGGACTGTACTCAGTGTGCCGCTTGTGTAGAAGGGAAGACCAGTTAAGGTGCTGGGTGTTGTGTCTAGTTGAGGGATCGTACTTAGTGTGTCCCTTGTGTTGAAAGAAAGATCAGTGAGGAGCTAGGTGTTGTATGTCTATTGGGGGGATTGTACCTCAGGTTAGTAAAATTTCAAGAGTTTGCTTGGGGACTGGATGTAGGACTTCCATTGAGGGAAGTGTCGAATTAGGATAAATCATTGTGTCCTTTTGTGTGATTATCCTTGTGATTGTCTGTTGCTTGTTTTGTTCACTGCGCTTATTTTCTAACTAACGCTTCCGCATCAAAGTTTTTTTAAGTGTTATTTTTTGCAGCACTCATTTACCCCTCCCCCCCCCCTGTTGTCCTGCCATGGGCCAATAAAGATGATTAAAAAAAAACTCACTGGGAATCATTGTCGGCTCCCGATAAGCAACCAGGTCTGAGACATTGAATATGAAACTTATACCATAGTCATCTGATAGATCAATCACATAGGCGTTGGACCCGACACATTTTAGCACTTTAAACGGGTCAATTCCTCGAGCTTGTAGCTTTTTAACGACTCCTGAGGGAAACCATTCAAGTCTGACCCTAACCATGATGTAGTCTCTCTTTTGGAACTCTTGGTAGCGACATTGTAAGTTTGTTGCATTTCTGTAATTTTCATTGCTGATCTTAATTTGTTGATGAATGCTTTCATGTAGTCTTCTAATGTGTTCAACTAACGACCGGGGAAACTTAGAAACATGGGGCTGATGAGGCATGGGGACAAGATCTAATGGTCTCCCGGGTCTATAACCAGTGACTATCTCGAAGGGGTGCATGTCGGTTGACCTGTTGACCGTTATCGTACGCGAACTCAGCTAAGGGTAGGATCAAATCCCAGCCTCGCTCATGTTCCCTCACTAGTCACTAAGCAACGCAACAAGTCTCTTAGACTCCTGTTGACCACCTCAGTTTGCCTGTCCGTCTGGGGGTGGTAAGCGGTGGAGAACTTTAGTTTAGTGCCCAAAAGATGCCAAAGGGTCTTCCAAAAATAACTCCCAAACTGCACATCTCTGTTGGACATAATTGTCTTGGGGAGCCCTTCTAATTGCACGACCTCAGATAGGAAAATCCAGGCTATCCTTGACGCATAAGAAGTCTCAGCACAAGGGATAAAATGAGCCATTTTGGAGAATGTCCACCACCACCATGATAGAGTCGCGTCGCCGAACTGTATGTGGCAATCTAAGGACAAAATCCATGCTCAAATCCTGCCACGAATGGTCGGGTATAGGAAGAGGGGTGTACAACCCAGTATTTTGCTTTCGCTGCTTGGCTGTGGCATAGGTACGACATTGGGCCACGATGCGAGTGACGTCTCGTTTGAGACCGGGCCAAAAGAAACAATATTCCACCAACTTGATGGTCTTATTTTGACCATAGTGACCGGCAAGACCTCCAGCATGCACTTCCCACACCAGAAAGTCACGGACTGAAGTCCGTGGGATGCAAAGCTTATTGTCCCGAAAAAGATATTCGTCCTGAAGGACGTAATCGCTGAACTCACGGGAGGGACCAGATTGGAGAGCAGACACTTTGGTCGAAATAAGACCATCGAGTTGGGGGGGACTTGTGGCAAACCTGCAGCGGTGTGAGTTCTTGAGATGGTGGAGATGTTCGGTATGCAGGGGTTAAAGGCAGTGGCCCTGGCGCCGACAACGGCGGCTTTTGGGCATTCCTCAGAGAAACCCTATGGTGGGTGTCTGGGGTTGTCAGGTGAGGGAAGAGGGAGAGGGTGGGGGTGGGGTTTGGGGATTGTGCATGGGTTAGGTGCAGGTCAAATGGGTTCCAGATGGGGTCTGGTGGGCCTGAAGCAGCCTAGGAGGGCCAAGGCACCAAAGTGTGCTGCCTTGCATGCCTTGGTGCCTGCCTGGGCTGCCTCTTTGCCCCATGAGAAAGACGAGCTGGTGCCTGGTCTTCTTAACGGAGGGACAATGCTTAGGCTTCTGCCTTGACAACCTTGAGGTTGCCTACTGTTAAATGACGTAATCTTATTTCTTTCTTGAAACATCTATAAGATTTACAGTGGGACGTCCACATGTATTTCATTAGCATAAGCATAGTATGGAATGAATTTGTTCCATTTTGTCTTTAGTTCAGATATATTTCATGAGGAAGTAATTGTAAAATAGCTCCATGAAGTCTAGTGTTGGTTAACAAATACTGATCTCTTTGCTTTCTTATCTTTTGGAAGTTGTTTCTTTATTTTCTTATTTTGGTGACTGTCCAACAAGGATTTCTTTGATATTTCAGGCTCTTGACACCTTCAACACAGCGATCGTTTCTCCAATATACTATGTGATGTTCACAACACTTACAATTGTTGCAAGTGTCATTATGTTTAAGGTACAAATTTGTAGAAGTCATTATTTAGCTTGTTGTCACTTGAGCAAAGCTTGATGTAAATTCCCTTCACTACATGTACATGAAGGGAGTAAAGTTGTCCATCATTGATTTTGCAGCTAGGCTTGAGTTTGTTTTTCCTATTTCACTCTGGGAGTTGATCAGTCTATTGTATTTTTTTTCTTGAGACATTTTTGATGGTCAGTTCCTCCTGGCCATTAATTTTAATTGAGGATACTGTGGGTCTTAGAATCACTGCTTGTCCTTGATTATCACCGTTAAAATCGAGTCAGGCACTATTAGTTCTGATTTTTGGTTCTACTCTGTGTATGTAGTTAAACAAAAACCAAATCCACCGTTTTGCTCTTCTTTGAGAGGTTGTTTGTGATCCGCTAGTTTTTGCAGACACTGACTCTAACTATCATCATTGCGTGTCATTTCAGGATTGGGATGGCCAAAGTGGGGGAAGCATCATCTCTGAGATTTGTGGTTTCATCGTTGTGCTCTCTGGGACCATCTTGTTGCATGTGACGAAGGACCTTGATAGAAGTCCTTCAAGAAGAAGTGCGTAATATATGGAATTGATGCATGGGCTCCTTTATACCTGCTGAATTTTTTCCTAACCGTATTTTGTCTTCTTTAGCACTGAAGCTGCATAATGGTTGTCTCTGCAGGTATATATGCACAGTTATCTCCATCACTGTCAGCTCGGCTTTGTGATGAAAATGGAGAATTACTGAAGCATGTTACGGAAGCTGTGTCATCTACAGACAATGTCTCCTTCCGAAGACAAGACCTATTTTGAAAAATTTCTTTCCCTAAAAAGCAATGGCATGTCAATGATTCTAAAAGAAGGGCAGCAACTTCAGGGAGAGTGGAGTTCTTCATCAAGTTGATTCAGGTCCTCGGGGGAATTTCAACAGCAGATTGACAACATCAAGAATTGTGAGGCTTGCCAATTTTCTCTGTTCTTAGTTGGTGCTAGCATGGAGCTTGCAATCCATTCCTACAGAGATTGTGAAACAATTCGAGGTAAAGGTGGTTTCTCATGGAGATGCTTATCTAAGCATGAGAAAAAGGTAATTGCATCTTACATTCTGGAGGCATGAATTCCGGAAAATGAAGCTCAACTTCAGTGAAAACCATCGTGTAAATGAGTTTTTCCTTTTTAGAGGATACTGAATACACAATCTTCATTGTTGTGAGTTATTTTATTTTTCCATTTTTTTGGGTATATATAGATCATGCATTTGTGGCTTGTGTATTGAAAGTGTAGATTTTGCTATTGTGATGGAGTTGTTCCGGTGGACCTTTATTTCTTAAACTAATCATTTTCATCCTTATCAATAAACTTTGACTCTGATAATCACATATACGTGTTCCCCTCTTTCCAGTCATTTTTGGATAAGGAGGTTCCTGAAAAGGGTGCGTGTACGTTTTGTTAGAAGCTGACATTGCACTGATACCTTCTGGATTTCTACACGTCTATGGCATCTTTTGTCTTTTGTTCATGGTTGGCCAAACCATACCGGTGCGGTTCGGCTGTGTCGTACCGTGCCCGGCAAAAGATGGGTCGCCCCCACCTCTCACATAGCGCTCGCGGGTCACGCGGCTGTGCCAGCGCCAGCGTGCCCTGCGCTCGGGAGGGCCACCGCGGTGGCCTGCCCTCCGCACCCTTGCCGCAGGTGCAGTCGCGATGGCCTATCCGCCGTACCCCATGTGGCTCTAGCCGCCGAAAATAAAAAAAATCATGATGTTCTTCCTTTCTTCTTAATAGCTCATTAATGGAATTGCTTAAGCCTAGAAAATTCGGCACAAAATCTGATACCACATGTTGGAACATGTGCGTACATGTAGAGGAAGCGGATTCCATCGCAAAGCTTGCACGAGGAGGAAGACGACGAGAGCGTCAAGTATTGGAGGAGACGATCATAACTTCACGGGAGTCTCCTTGGTTTCTCTCTCTATATTTTCTGGATGTCTTTTCTATTTATGGGGAAGACAAATTATATATAGAGGAGGGACCAGTTCAGAAAATATCTTATTGGGCTCCCACCAATAACAAAAACCAATGGGCCACATATGGGTTAGGTCCATCAAAATATCTTTTTGATTAGATCAACAATGTGTATCCTTAATATGTAGTCCAAATATGATAAGGGGATCACCTTAGTTGGGTCCAAACCCAACACAGATACCCTGTCCTGGCTGGAGGGGGAGAAGTAGAGGAAGGTGGCTGGGAGACTTTGAAGAAATCGAACTAGAGAGAGAGAGAGAGAGAGAGAGAAGCCGGAGTACCCGATGGTGGATCGGAACCCTCCCTTCACCAAGACGGTTGCCAATTTCAGCACCCTCGACTACCTTTGCCTCACCACCATCACCGGCGTCTTCGTTACTGTCGGCTACCTCTCTATGGCGAGCATTTCACGCGTTGGCCGGTGTCTCCCCCACCTGCCCCCAAAGTTCCCAACCTTCCTCTTCCACTATCCTCCCCCATATGCTATTAGCTGATGGGGGCTTCATGTATGCCTACCAGAACTCCATCGGCCGCCTCATGGGCTTCTTCCCCAACCACGAGGAGGTCGCCCGCTACAAGAAGTAGCAAGTGCCGATAAGCGGCGTGGAGTGGATTCCCCTCATAAAATAGGGATGGCCATGCCGCAAGCCCTCTGACATTGACGATGGAAGCTCAACCCCACTCGTAACCTGGAATGTACTCTCTATAGACGACCCAGAATCGCTTCTCCATGGGCCTCCAAACTCGACTACCTACGCCACCGCCGTCGAGGCCTGCGACTGTCTCCACTAGGGCAGGCAGCTCCACACCCATGCCCTTAAGAGCGGCTACGCCGGCAGCCCTGAGTTCGCGTCCATGTACAACAGGTATGATAGGTAATCCGCCGCCCAACCTCGTTTCTTGGAGTGCGGTGGTTGGAGGCTTGGCACGGAGGCATCTACTCTGTCAAATGATGGGCTCCGACATCAACCCAAATTGGGATTTTTAGTTTGAGACATGGTGGTCTTCTTTTTAGTTTCAGACGTGGTGCTCTTCTTGTTAGTTTCAGACATGGGGGTTCACCGGAGGGGGAGAGTGTTACGAGGTGGATGGTGTCATTGGTCTAACAGCGAGTGTGAGATCCTCAACTTAGTTAAAATTGTTAGTGACTTTAATCACTCATCAGATTTTATAAAGAGTTGGATTGATTTAAAAGAAAAAAGAATCTCCTACCTCAATACCTAAGTTGTGAGGAAGGAAAAATGGTTCTTAAGAGAGAGGGGGGCGCCTTCGTCTCTCCCACTGAGTTGTCCTCCTTATCTACTTTGACGACATCCGCTTTAGATACCAATACAAGACATGAAGTCACCAAAGCAGGAAAGGGAGATGTAATGAGAGAGAGGAGGATAGTTTGGGTACAGAAAAAGGGTTACAATGGACGAAAAAAATAATATTCTTATAAATTTTTATTTTTTTTAAACCATTGATAATTAGATGGTTTTCTATTAAGTATTAAAAATTTTTAGGGGTCTATAAATAGATAGATAGATTGCATGGACTGAATCTTTGTTATGAAAATTTTGAGGGGTTGAAAACTAAAAACTCAAGGAATGCCTTCATCACTAGCAAGCATAATAGGTTTCTTTTACCCTTGAAAAATACCTTGTACAAGTGCATATTTTGCACTTATGAGAAGTCTTCATTGGTTATATGAGGGGTGGTACATTGTGCCTATCCGATAAGAGTCCATACAAGTGCAATAAACATACTCACACAAATGCAATAAGTATTTTTCTTTACCCTTAAGGTAGCTACAACAAAATCAATTCGGATATGCTCAATTTGATAGCTAGACAAACTAGAGATGGTTAAGTAATCAAGGATGACCATATTTTTGGTTTGATTAGGTTGGGTTGCAATCCATGTTTAACAGGGAAAAGAGTGTCCAATTAGTGGAGTCAACCTTCCCCCTCCAACTATCTTAACCGCTTAGATAAAGGGTATTCTACGGTTAATGGTGGCTAATCAATCAGGACAATTGAACACAGTAGACATGTAAATAGACTGGATTGTAATAGCCCATTCCAACTTCAAACCCTTAGTTGCCCCTTAACACTCTTTCAGTTAAATTTAACCCCCTTTTTGTCTTGGATTAACTATTATCCTACGATTTAAATTGGAATGAGGGAACTATTATTATCAAGTACTTTGTTAATTACCTTATCTGGGCCTGAGTTTGAGTTCCTCGTTGGGAATTTGTGTTTTCGGTCGAAGTGAAACTTCGTATATAACGAAGTGAAGCTTCGACTTGTCATTTATATCATTGTCGGTCGAAGTGGAGCTTCATATATTATGAAGTGCAGCTTCGACCGATTCTGTTTATATCATTGTCGGTTGAAGTGGAGCTTCGTATATGACGAAGGGGGACTTCGTATATGACGAAGTGCAGCTTCGATCGATTCTATTTATAGCGTTGTCGGTCGAAGTGGAGCTTCGTATATGACGAAGTGGGACTTCGTATATGACGAAGTGCAGCTTCGATCGATTCTGTTTATATCGTTGTTGGTTGAAGTGGAGCTTCATATATGATGAAGTGGCTTCGTATATGATGAAGTGTAGTTTCGACCGATTCTGTTTATATTGCTGTCGGTTGAAGTGGAACTTTGTATATGATGAAGCCAACTTCGACTGATCCTAACTAAAACTAGTAGGACGAAGTCGCTGAGCAATGAAAAATATTATATTCATGAGATAATGGTGTTATTAAGTATATTGTAGACCTTATGCTAAGCCTGTATCACCAATATTAAAAGGTTAATATTTAGAATGATTCAGCTGGAGCTCCCTGTCGCCCTCCAATTGTTATTGTCTCTGTTCTCTTATTAGGTCAGAGTTGAGTATAATCTCTGATGTACTTGTGCATTTGTGAGAATGTTGAATGGTCGCCATCATCTGACTTCTTCGGCTTGCCAACTTTATGGCTTGGATCCCTATGCATGTCAGAATTACCTCATACTTCTCTGCAAATCACACTGATGGCCTGTGAAAGATCTTCCACTTATACTCCCATTAGTCATCCCCACGGGATTTGTATCTTCCTTTGGTCTACATGTTGGCCAGGTGTCTAGATCCCCTTGTTAGTATCGCCCCACTTCAAACTTTAACTCTTATATATAGCCTTGGTGATCACCCTCCCAGCAGACTTTGCTGTCTTCTGCTACTGGGAAACCAAAGGCTTGAACTTGGAGCCGTTGCAGCTTCTTTACGGTGTTGGCCTCCTAGTTCTCTGTAGAAGTTTCAGCTGGTGTCCCCGCACTAAGGTAGGCAGAACCGATTCCTTTGTGACCCTTCTGGGAGTCATCCTTCATCTCCTCAGTACTATGCCGTATATGAGCCTGCATGTTCGACCCAAAAGCTTGATTTGAACCTTTTTGGGTAACCTTCGAAAATCCTATGTCTGATTGTCTTGGCAAGGTACTTTGATCCTTCTCTCTGGGGTGGTTAGGACTCCTCATGGTGGGCATCTTGCATGAGGGGTCAGTCGTGACGACGGGTTCATCCCACAAAAATAACGTGGGTGGTTAGGCTCACTAAGTTGGATAAATTTTAGTACGTATGTATATGTAACATCCTGTTTTGGCAGGTAGTTAGCTATATGTTATTCATCCCCATGAGAGCTTTGCTGATGCCATTTGCAAGATTTTGAATCCCTGCCAAACAATCATGTCTTTGAAATATGATTCATGCATATCTGTAAACATGCAACTTGTTAAGTCTTCTTTGTGATGTATCATTGTGAAGTTTCTGTGTTTCTTTAACGTCATAAACTGTGTTATATTCCATACTCTTATACTTTATGTTTTGCTGGTTTGCCTACTAAATTCCTTAGAACTCATGCCTTTGTATGAACTATTTCCAGACTCTTCATCTTGACGTGATCCTCTCCTCAAGTTAACCCATAGCTATGTATAAGCTTTAGGCTGGGCAACCTCAAGGGATTTAAATTTGTTTAAGTTGTGGCTATATCCCTTTTGTATTCAGACTTTTTGGCATGTAATATTTGAAAATACTATGTTGTTGTATATATTTATATGGAGCTTTGCACGGGTGCCTGAGGCAACAAACAAAAATTTGTATATATACGTGTTTTTACCATGTACAGTTCTTGTGTTTGGTCTGCTATTATATCGCATGCAACATAGGAAGGCCTTCCCATAACAATGTGTAAGATGCTTCTGCTTTGTAAGTGTGCATGTCACCTCTTAACCGGTTGAAAGGGGTGCCATGGCACTACAGATGACATTAGAGCAATGTTATTGAATAGAGCTGAACTGTGAATGACCATTCACTTAATGAAATACTAATAAAAATTTGAGTATGTGTACTTTGAGTTTTTATACCCTTCTATTCTTAGGAGTTTGGAGGTTAGAAAATTTCATTTGGAGGTGTTAGTCTGTAATTAGGTGACTTTGATTCAGGAGTATGAATAGAAGAGGTAAAGGCTTGGAAACTTCCAGTCGTGAGGAACCCACTATTGGAGGTTCCTCTAGGGAGGCACATGACACCCCTACTGGCAATCCCCAAGGAGCTTCTGCCACTCCCGACTTTACTGCATTTATGCAGTCGTTTCAAGGGTTTGTGCAGACTATGATGAAGAACCCGGGTACTCCCCAGCAAGATAAAGGGGCTGGAATGTCACTGATTGAGAAATTTAAGAAAATGGGACCTCTGGATTTTACTTGGACCAACCAACCAAAAGAGCTGGAAGGTTGGCTCAGGGAAATGGAAAAGATTTTCAAGGCTATTAGATGTGCCAAGGAGGATAAGGTGACCATGGCCACCTACATACTTCAAGATAGGGCCGATGATTGGTGGCAATGCATGATGAGAAATACCTTCAAAGGCCGGACTGATGATATTCGTTGGGAGAAATTTTTGCAAGTATTCTATGAGAAATACACCCCTCAACACATCAAGGACAAGAAAGAGCTAGAGTTTCTACAGTTGGAGCAAAAAGGTTTGAGTGTATCTGAATATGAAGCTATGTTCACCCGCTTGGAGAAATATGCACCCCACATATGCAGTGATAAAGTTAGAAAAGTAAAGAAATTTGTTAAGGGTTTGAAGCTTGGGGTGCGCAATAGAGTGGCACCTATGGATCCTCAGACTATGACCGCTGCTTTGAGGATAGCCTTTATAGTGGAAGTGGAGTATGAGGAGTATGTCAAGGACAAATGAGCCAGACCTAAGAAGAAGAGAAGCTTGCCTAAGAAAGACAAGAAGAAGAAGAATAAGAAACCTTTCACGGGGCACCAAGAAGGAGGAGACAGTAAGAGATGGCTCGTCTATGCTTAGTGAGATAGAAGACACCCAGGGACTGAGTGTTGGAAGACCACTGGAAGATGCTTTGGTCGTGGACAAACAGGACACGTGGTTAAGGATTGCCCCCAGCCTCAACAGTAGCAAGCCCCAAAGCAACAACCCCGAGGGCAGGCCAGAGTTTTTGCCTTAACCAAGGAAGAAGCAAAGGAATCACCTACTGTGGCTGAATATATTCTTCTAATTGAGGGAGTGCATGCTATAATTTTATTTGATTTGGGGGCCACTCATTCTTTTATATCTCACAAATTTGCCAGCTTGTGGAATAAAGAAGTAGCTTCACTTGATGAGGGTATGACCCTTGACTGTCCCACTGGTCAGATAGCTACCCTCTCCTCAGCCATCCCCAATGTAAGCATTAGAATTGGGGACCATGAGCTCCTTGCCTATGTGTACATACTTGACATGCAAGATTATATGATTCTAGGAATGGACTGGTTAGCTAATCATTTTGTAGTGCTTGACTGTCAAAATAGGACCCTAAACATTGGGAAGCCAGGAGTAAGAAGGTTTTGTTACTAGTGTCCTAAGAGTTGTAGCCCCAAAAATTTAATATCAGTCCTCAAGGCCATGAAATGGTTAAGAAGTGGGTGTCAGGGGTACCTAGTGTTGGATCGAGATGAAGCTTTAGATGTCCTAGAGGGGGGTGAATATGACTTCTTGCACATTAAAAAATTATCTAAAAATAAATAACACTAGATAGTAACGTTAGTACTTAGTGTGGTGTGTGTGAAACAAGTGAAAACTTGGCGAAAACAATCACATAAAGTGCACAAAGATTTATCCTAGTTTAACCCTTCCAAATGGAAGTCCTATGTCTAGTCCCCAAGAACCCCTTGGGATTTACACTAACAGCTAAAAACACTTGGCCTTCTCTCAACCTGAGAGGTATTACAACCCACTTGCTCCCACACAAGCCTTTCCTTCATAGAGGGGTAATACAACCACCTACCACTGTAGGTCTTCCCTTTATAGAGGGGTAGTACAGGGAACAAACCCCCTGCTAGTTACAACATTGAAAAGAACACAGTGTGTCTGCTCAGAGAATGAGCAAACATAGGAGATCAGAAAGAGATTACAAATAAGAATGACTGCTCTAACTCTTTCTGACTCTAAGAGGGTGGACTGAGAAGATCTAGAACAAAGAAAGCCACCCAAGAACTTCTGAAAGCAAGAGAGCAGGAAGTCGAAGCTTGAACAGATGGCTCTCTTCAGATCTTGTGAGCTTCTCTCTTTTTCTCTCTGAAGTATGTGGTCGTGTATGCTCTTTTCTTGTGTATCTTGTTGTTGTGTATACACTCATGTATGTGTTGTGTATTTCAAACTTCAGCTTCATATGTAGTCTTTAGAGTTTTTAGCTTCCTGTTTGAGAGTAGCTGTTTGAATTTGAACGTTGGATCTTGAGATTTCTGAGATGTCCATCATCAGGTCTTTGAGTCTCAATGGCTTCAGGATACACAGATAGCTTCATGGTTCTATCAGACAACACTTCAAGCATCATGCCCCATGACTGAAGGATAGTTTGCATGCTTCTGTAGGTAGCTGAGTCTCTGCATAGTCAAGACAAACACACAGGTACCTCCATACTTTTGGAGGTAGGTAAGATACCAAGATATATAAACTAAAAGATCACAGAAAGGATTTCAGACAAACAGATGTACAATGCATTTAAAGACATGTATAGGTCATGCAAAGGCTTTTCCTTAAATTATGGAGTTCTAACAAAGAGAAAGTAAGAGACAACTACGAGTTCCAGAGAGAGAGTCTGTCCTTTGAACAGTACTGGGTAGGTGAGCATTCAAAGAGGTATGGACACCTGCTTGGCGCGCAGTACAACTGCAAAGGAGCTCTTTCCTTAAATTATAGAAACTTGACATTCTGAAGGACACTTATAGATATATTTGTAAGACACGTAGCTGTCTTGGAAATAAACAAAGAATCTGAACCTCAGAAATATTTATGACATGAAATATTTAATCAAAATAAGAATAGAGAAGTACAATGCTTTATTTAAAGATTATCATTCAGATAACACAGAGAATATTATAGTGTTGAACATGTGTTAATCTGTTCATTAAATGAATCCATAAGGATAAAGAGAATGACTGGAATATAGTAATGATAATACTTGATTGATATACAAATAGGTTGCCGACTTAGAAAATTTTACCAAGCAGAAGAACATATGCATTGTCCAAACATAGTGTTTATAAAATATAATCTTCTATGATATTATTATAGTGCATTTAAAGATTATTTAATCAAAAGGATATGCACTCATTAATGCAGTCGGTCGAAGAGAATCTTCGGATATGACGAAGTGTAACTTCGCATAGAGTGGAAAACAACATAGTCGGTCGAAGTTAAACTTCGAATATGACGAAGTGTAACTTCAGATATGACGAAATGTAGCTTCGAATGTACAGAAATTGACGTTGTCGGTTGAAGTTGAAACTTCGGATATGACGAAGTTAACTTTGTATATGACGAAGTGGAACTTCGTATAGAATAGTTCATAACATTGTCAGTCGAAGTGAACCTCGTATAGAACTTAGAATATGACGAAGTTAGCTTCGTATATGACGAAGTTGGACTTTGACTGAACACGACCGAAAAACATGCATGACGAAGTGCCAGCTTCGTATATGATGAAGTGGATTCGGATATGACGAAGCTAGCTTTGTATATGACGAAGTAAGCTTTGACTAAATATGATCAAAACACGCATGACGAAGTTGAATTTCAAATGTCTAAGTTATAAATCAGTGTAAATCTTTATGAAGTAATGGAAAATATAATATTCATGAGATAAAGAATGATATTGAAATATATTAAGGATGATTAGATAAGTACGAGTGTTGTTATCACCAAAATAATAAGCATGAGTATTGTTATCACCAAAATAATAAGGATAAGTATAAGAGTGGTTCAACACCTACCTTGTGTGCTTTCAATTCCCTCTAAGAATAAGCAGAAATCCGTCAGGGACATAAAAGTTGTAAATGAATTTCCTGATATTTTTCCTGATAGTTTGCAAGACCTCCCTCCTCATAGAGAGATTGACTTCTCTATTGAACTCATGCCGGACACCCTGCCAATGTCTGTAGCTCCCTATAGATTGGCACCGACTGAGCTTGTTGAATTAAAGAAACAATTACAAGAGTTAATAGACTTGGGTTGCATCAGACCTAGTGTGTCACCTTGGGGAGCCCCTGTCTTGTTTGTCAGGACGAAGGATGGCTCCCTGGTTGTGTATAGATTACAGGAAGTTAAATCAAGTAACTATGAAAAACAAGTACCCGTCACCTAGAATTGATGATTTGTTTGATCAACTTCGATCTGCCATTGTATTCTCCAAGATAGATTTGAGGTCTAGTTATCATCAGCTCAGAATTAAGGAAGAGGATACCCATTATGGGCACTATGAATTTCTAGTGATGTCCTTTGGGTTAACTAATGCACCAACAGTGTTTATAGATCTGATGAATAGGATTTTTCAGCCCTACTTGGATAATTTTGTGGTGGTGTTTATAAATGATGTTCTAGTTTACTCTCCCACGAAGGAATTGCATGCAGAACACTTGAAGATAGTATTAGAAACTCTGAGGAAAAATCAGTTATATGCTAAATTCAGTAAGTGTGAATTTTGGCAATCAGAAGTGCAATTTCTGGGGCATGTGATTTCAGGGAATGGTGTGTCTGTGAATCCCATCAAGGTCGAGGCCATTTTTAATTGGGAGAAACCCAAGAATCCCTCCGAAGTCAAGAGTTTCTTAGGACTAGTTGGGTATTACTGAAGATTCATTGAAGGATTCTCTTCATTGACGTTACCCATGACACAATTGACCAGGAAAGGATCACCTTATGTGTGGACTGGCGACTGTGAGCTCAGTTTTTAGAAGTTGAAAGAAAAACTCACCTCGTCACCTGTGCTCACTTTACCTTAGGGCTCAGAAGGTTTCGTGCTTTACAATGACACATCTCTTAAGAGAATTGGTTGTGTCTTGATGCAGTATGGCAAGGTAGTGGCTTATGTCTCTAGGCAACTAAAAGATCATGAAAAGAATTGTCCAACTCATGATTTAGAGCTGGCAGCTGTTGTGTATACACTTAAGGTTTGGCGTCACTATCTTCATGGAGAACAATTTGAGGTATTCACTGACCATAAGAGTTTGAAATACATCTTCTCTCAGAAGGATCTAAATTTAAGGCAACGCAGATGGTTAGAGTTACTGAAGGATTTCGACTTCTCAGTGAATTACCATACAAGGAAGGCTAATGTTGTGGCTGATGCTCTAAGCAGGACGAGACTTATGGCCTTGCAATTGCATCAACATTGGAGAGAGATGAATGAATTGATTGCTTACTCTCCTAGTCAAGAAGCAAAGAGTTTTAGGCTTGCTAGTTTTACTACAACTTCATGAGCGTTCAACTACAATGACTCAAGAAAAGGGAAAATTACATGAGATTATATTTCCTTGCTACCTACTACATCAAGTTAACTCTCAAAGTAAACTAATAATCAACACTATGATTGATACACGTGTTGATCAACTATCCCTAAAAATATTGCTAAACATTTATCATAATGTTTTGCTATGATAAAACCTTTTAATATATCTTTTTACTACCATTTATGAAAATTAATATACAAAGGCTTTCATATATATATATATATATATATATATATATATATATATATATATATATATATATATATATATACTGTATTATATCCTAACCAAAATTTATGCTTACACAGAATCTAAGTATCAACACTGAAACAAATTTCTCCAAGTCTGCATCGTATATTGTATATCATACTAACTCTGACTCTAAAAAAGTCGAAGTATTGCTTCAATTGATGAACAAACTGGTAGTACTCCGACTCCGAAAAAGTCGAAGTTTGGCATGACTTCGACTCCTCAAAAGTCGAGGTCTTTATACCGATTTCTTATCCATTGAGCCTCACTCCAACTCCTTGTAAGTCAAAGTCGGACTTACTCTGACTTTAAATAAGTCGAAGTCTATTATCTGTTTGCTGGACTCCGACTTCTTAAAAGTCGAAGTCTGTTTGGACTCTAACTCTTGGAAAGTCAAAGTATGACTTATTTTGCTCGCACTCCAACTTCTAAAAAGTCGAATTATGTTTATGGTGTACTTTACTCCGACTCCTCAGAAGTCGAAGTCTCTGTATCCTTCTCCAACTCTTTGGAAGTCGAAGTCTGTCTCACTGCAACTCTTGTATAGTTGAAATTCTATATGTATCTAGTCTTTGACTCCGACTCCCTAAAGTCGAAGTATCATATATCAACTTCTGTGTACTTGTACTTAAATAATATTTGTATGAACATGTCATTTCATAGAATCCATGAAATATTAATCTTGTTTATTTCTATGTTTTTTTAATTTCAAAGGGATCCTTTACTGAATGAATACCACTTATGTATCTTACAGAATAATGTTCTTCTTGCTGTCACCATTTAAATATTCTGTTAGACAAGAAAAATATATTCAAAATATTCATATAAAAATATTCTTGCAAAGATTTGAAAGAGTTATACAAATTGGTCTCTTGCTTTCTGTCAGAACTTTAGTTCTTTTCTATTTGATAGATAATATGCGTTGGTAGGTATAAGCAGCATGGGGTATCTGTCAGAACCCACCTACCAGATCTCCTTTTGTCAGAACATTCCTTATTTTCAGGATACAACTGTCTGTCTATTCTTTAATGCACTGAACATCTGTCCATCTGAGGTTCTATAAACTTTATGTATATTTCTATCTCACCTACCTCTGAAAGGACAAAGGTACTTGTGCTCCCTTACCTTGCAAACAGTTAGCTACCTGTTGGCGCTTGCAGTCCTGTTATAAGCTATTTTTGATAAAGTCATAAAGTGACCTACATAGCCTGAAGACATTGGGACTCCAAGAACTAAAGGACTGATGGATATAACAGAAGTATCAAGATGTCAAATATCTAGGGATTAACGGCTATTCTTTAAATGACTAATTTTCCAACGGATAGTTTTAAACGGAAATATTCAAGCATCTGAAGCTTATATATAGAAGCTGAAGTTTGAATCAGAAGAACAATCAACACATATACACCAGTCATACTGAACTCCAATATGAAATTGCAAGAGTCACCACAAGGCTTCTACTGAAAAGAGAAAGAGAGTTGCTGCTTCAACCCTCGACTTCCAAGCTCTCCTTTTTAGAAGTCTTTTTCTTTTGGGTGGAATTTTGTAATTGTAGTTCCTTTCAGTCCACCCTCTTAGATTCAAAAAGAGTTAGAGCTGCAATTCTTACTTGTATCTCTTTCTGATTCTCTGTGTTTGCTCATTTTTCTGAGCAGACACACAAGTGTTGTTCATCTCTGTGTTAGATAACCCGCAGGGGGTTTGTTCCCTACAATGCCCCTCTTGTGAAAGGAAGACCTACGGGTGTAGGTGGTCTTTGTACCCCTTAGTAAATGGAAGATTTGCTGGGGTGCAAGTGAGTTTGTAATACCTCTCAGGTTGAGAGAAGGCCAAGTGTTCTTGGCAGTTAGTGAAATCCCAAGAGGTTGCTTGGGGACTGGACGTAGGACTTCCATGTGGGAAGGGCCGAAACAAGATAAAATCTCTTGTGCATTTGTGTGATTATTTCTGCCAAGTTTTCACTTGTTTCACACCAACCACACTAAGTACTAACAACTCTATTTAGTGTTATCTATTTTCAGACAAATTTTAAAGCGCAAGAAGTCCCACCACAAGAGAATGCGGAGTTAGCGACGGCTTTTCCGACGAATTTATATCCGTCAGAAATGTTGTCTGTATTTGCCGACAGATAAAATCCGTCGAAAAATTAGTCAGCATTTTTCGACGGACTGTGTTTGTCAGAAATGACGTCAAAATTTCCGATTGATTTTCTGACAGAAATTTTTCTGTCGGAAAATTTCGACAACATTTCCGACGGATTTATATCCGTCGAAAAAGTTGTCGCTAAGGCCCCCAAATTTCTAAAACATCTCTCTCTCTCTCGTGCTCCCTCCAGCGACTCGCCTTCGGCTCGCCGTCCCCGTCTCTGGCTCGCCGCTGCCACCGTCATCGCCTCCTGCTCGCCACCCTTGCCACCGGTATGCCCCCTTCCCCTCCCGACGACCCTCCCTCCTCTCCCTACACAGTCCCCCCTCCTCTCCCCTTCCCCCCCTCCCGACGACTGTCCCACCCCACCTCCTGCACAGTCTTTGTGACGGTCCTCGCCGTTCAGACCCGTTAACCTAATAACGAGCCTAACTCGAGTCCGCCTCCCGCGAACGGGCCGAAGCCTCCCAAGGGATATCATACCACGAGTCTGTAGAAACATAAAGGAACTAGCTCAAATATTCATAAGATCTGCCAATCTCACAAATATTTACATGAAATATACATAACTGTAGTACAACTGTAACCAAACTACAACAGAACCTGGGGCATACCTCGAGGTGAACAACAGAAAAGTAAAGATTACACTGCTGGTGGTGCTGACCCTCCACTGGACGACGGGCGCGAAATCTCTTGATCTCCCTCACCTGGTAGGAGGTAGGGGTGAGCCTCTCGAGTCACTGGCTCAGTAGGGAAACTCCCTAGAAACCGAGCAAACAAACACAAGTAGTAAAGCAGGAAATGCTACACTAGCAATTTATATTATTATCTAGCAGGATATAACACTGTAGGTACCACTTACCATTCGCTGCTTAACAGGAATCGACGTAAGTAAATAAACAGCAAAACCAAACAGGTGCATGAGCTACTGTAGAGAAACGCCACACTCGAGCCACGTCAACTGGTTCGCGACACCAGTTACTGACCCGGACAAACAACACAGGACTACCTCTCAGTCTCGCAGCCACAGACGAAAGGTCCAGCTGCCGCTCCACTAAACAAGTACAAAGAATTGTGGAGTCCAACTAAACCACCACAACCTGCAAGTCACACACCTCGCAGGCCCATGCCTGGCACCTTTAGGGACTCTGGCCCAAGCTCCCTAAAGTGAGGCACTGGAAAACAGGACTAGCTGGGGTCTAGTACGTCTACTGGTGTCCGTCTCCACCAATTACGAGTGCGCTACAAGCGACAACACAACAAACTCTCTCTAGTCGCTGTCCCACTGCCGTCTTTCCCTCAGCCGGACGTACTACTCCACACAAAAGTGAGGGTGTCCAGGAAGACGACAAGACCTCGTCGGTACTCAGTACCGGGACAAGCCCCGAGCACTCACGTGCCTGGCTCACACAAAACCTGGGGCTCCCAACAGAAGAGGTATCCACGGTAGGCGTCTACTACTCGCCACGTACACGGAAACCACGTGCACACTACACGAGTCACATGAAACCACCACGTGAACCACGTGAACACCGCGTAAACCACACACACCACACGCTCCCCGAGCGTTGCGAATGCCAATGCACCGCTCACTATCGCTACACACCACAATCCACGATAACTGGACAATCGTATATTAATAAAACATCATGAATAGCAGTTCTCGGCTGTTATCATGACAGGGCGATGTGTCGCCTTCAGAAGGCGACATATCGGGGTGTCGCGACCTGATCGCGATGCCCATGGCTGTCGCCTTAGCAGGTCTGAACCCTAATCCGGGATCCTCAATCCGGATCACCCCAAAACTCATTAAAACTTGTGGTTTCAGTCCATTTTCATGCTTTAATGTGTTCCTACACATGCTATCTACTGTTTAGAAAGCAATAAACGCATTATCCACACCACACGAGCAATCCACAGATCAAACGATAGGAAATCTCCCTACCTTCATGAAGAATGCGAAGAACGAAGCCCGTACGAGGTTCCCTCCGCTCCACGTAACGTCCTCGCGGTGAGAATTCGTCAAACCGAGCTCTAACAAACCAAATCACCAAGAAATCCCCACAACAAATTCCCTTGGCCGAGCAGAGCTTCCCGAGCTCTGTTCTGCCAGGGTTACTTAAAAACGCCTTGTAGTTAAGAACGCGACGCCCTAGCCGGTCGCGACCTGAACACGACGCTCCTGCATGTCGCCTTCAGACCACTGACATCAACCCAAGCACCCGGTCGGCGACACGCGGCAGACATGCACATGCTCACTTAACCTAGCGGTGCCATGAACGCGGCGCTACGGGCTGTCGCGATCAAAACGCGACGCCCCTCACTGTCGCGTTAGAAACCGAGAAACAGTGATTGCTTTGGGCAAAATCCCATAACCTGCGGAAACCACCTGCCACACACACACGTCATCGGCCACACACTGGCGTCTATAACCACACAATGACGATCCGAACGGTCGAAACGTTACATTACTATCACCTAAAAAGAAATTTCGTCCTCGAAATTTAAAACAAAAGCCAATTATCAAAATTTCAATTCAATCCATATGGTACTATCACCTAAAAAGAAATAAAGACTTACTCAAACAAGTATGGATACACTTTTCTCATTTCTTCCGCTAATTCCCAAGTGTCTTCACCACCTTGCCTGTTCTCCCATCTAACCTTTACCAACTCAATTTCTTTGTTTCTGAGCTTTTGGGTTCTGTAGCCTGAAATTTGCACTGGATATTCCGGCATTGACATGTCGGGATTCAAATCATCTCTTTGATAACTAACAACTTGAGTTGGATCTTTGATATATTTTCTTAACACTGAGACATGAAACACATCATGTTCATCAGTGAAATCCGCTGGCAAATCCAATTTATAAGCTGCTTCACCCATTCTTTCTTTTATTTGAAACGACCCAACATATCTCGGGCTCAATTTGCCTTTCTTACTGAACCTCAATACACCTTTAGTAGGAGACACTTTTAAAAATACATAATCACCAACTTCAATTTGTAATGGTCTGCGTCTAACATCTGCATAACTCTTCTGGCAACTTTGGGCTGTTTTCAACTCCTCTTGGATGAATTTTACTGTTTCTGCACATTGATGAACCATTTCTGGGCCCAAAACCTACCTCTCTCCTACTTCATGCCAATTTAATGGTGATATGCACGGTCTACCATACAAGGCTTCATAAGGTGCCATTTCAATACTTGAATGGTAGTTGTTGTTATATGCAAACTCAACCAAACCCAAATGACGCTCCCAAATGCCTCCCCACACAAGACAACAAGCTCTCAACATATCTTCAATAGTCTAAATTGTTCTTTCTTTCTGCCCATCTATTTGAGGATGATATGCTGAACTGTACCTTAACTCTGTGCCGACGACTCTTTGCAAACTTCTCCAAAAACCTGAAGTAAATTGAGGGTCTCGATCTGAAACTATTGTAACTGGTATTCCATGTAAAGGTACAATCCTTTCTACATACAACTTAGCTAATCTATCAACTGACCATGACATGCTAACTGGCAATAATCTGCAGACCTTGGTCATTCTATCCACAAAAACCCATATTGCATTATGACTTGATGAACTGGGCAAACCAACTATGAAATCCATTGCTATATCATCCCACTTCCACTGTGGAATGGGTAATGGCTACAATAATCCTTCTGGCTTCTGATGCTATGCTTTTATTTGCTGACATACTGCACATCTGGTTATAAACTCTGCAATTTCTCTTTTCATATTTGGCCACCAAAAATGCCTCTTCATGTCTTGATACATTTTAGTGCTACCTGGGTGAATGGTGTACCTCGATCTGTGAGCTTCTTCTAAAACTTTCTGTCTAATTTCTGTATCTTCTGGGACATACAATCGTCCTTTTAATCTGACCACATTATCATGTCCCAAATTTACTTCATCCATTCTGAGAATATCTGCTAAATTGGTATCTGCCTTCTGTGCCTCTACTATTTGCCAGTAAAGAGAAGGCTCCACTACACTAGTTGCTAATATTTCTCTGGGTTGACTGCTTGGCACATGAAAAGAATTCTCTGCCACATCCTCGTAAAGTTTCCATTCTCTGATCATAAGTTGATTCATAACCACTTTTCTGCTCAGTGCATCTGCCACCAGATTTGCCATGCCTGGATGATATGCCAAATTAAAGTCATAATCCTTTAAATACTCCATCCATCGACGCTGCCTTAAATTCAAATCTTTCTGAGAGAATATATATTTTAAGCTTTTATGATCAGTAAATATCTCAAAATTTTCACCATACAAATAGTGCCGCCAGATTTTTAATGCTAAAACTATGGCTGCCAGCTCTAAATCATGAGTAGGGTAGTTCTCCTCATGTTTCTTCAATTGCCTGGAGGCATATGCTACCACTTTACTATGCTGCATTAAAACTGCACCCAAACCTCTCTTGGATGCATCTGTAAACAAAACAAATCCGCCACTGCCTGATGGAATCTCTAAAACTAGTGCTGATGTCAATCTCTTCTTCAATTCTGCAAAACTACGCCTGCACTCCGGGGACCACACAAAAGGAACACCCTTTCTTGTCAACCTTGTCATTGGTGCTGCTATCTTGGAGAAATCCTGGATAAATCTTCTGTAATAACCAGCTAAACCCAGAAAACTCCTAATCTCAAACACAGTCTTCGGCTCTTCCCACTTCATTACGACCTCAACTTTGGCTGGATCTACTGCAATACCTTCACCTGATAGCACATGACTCAGAAACTGAATTTCCTTCAACCAGAACTCACATTTACTAAACTTAGCAAATAACTGATGATCTCTCAATATCTGTAAAGTAATCCGCAAATAATCTGCATGCTCCTCTTCTGATACTGAATAAACCAATATATCATCAATAAAGACCACTATAAACTGATCCAAATATTGATGAAATATTCTGTTCATCAAATTCATAAATGTTGCAGGTGCATTTGTCAATCCAAAAGGCATCACAACAAACTCATAATGCCCATATCTAGTCCGGAAAGCTATCTTCTCAATGTCTTCTTCTCTGATCCGCAATTGATGATATCCTGATCTCAAATCTATCTTGGAAAACTCTTTGGCTGACTGCAGTTGATCAAATAAATCATCAATCCAAGGAAGTGGATACTTGTTCTTAATTGTAACTTTATTCAGCTGCATGTAATCTACACACATTCTCAAACTGCCATATTTCTTTCTGACAAATAACACTGGCGCTCCCCATGGTGACTGACTAGGCCTAATGAAACCTTTTTCTACTAACTCTTGCAACTGCTTTTTCAACTCTTTCAATTCTGTTGGGGCCATTCTATAAGGTGCTTTAGAGATAGGTAAACTGCCTGGTTGCAATTCAACTGTGAAGTCTACCTCTCTATGGGGAGCTAACTCTAGCAACTCATCTGGGAAAACATCTACAAATTCTCTAATCACAGGCATTGAATCTATAGACTTACTAGATTCAACAAGACTAACAGAAGCAAGTGTCTTTCTTCGCGTCAAAAAGTCCCTTCATTATCTCTGCACAATAGTCTGATGGTCACTCACACTGAGTAACTGGGGGTACGGGCATCACAAATGTCTACCTTTACGTCAAAAAGTGAAAGTGATCCTAATTACCACTTTTCCCACTTTAACTTAAAAAAAATTGTATAATGCTAGAAATAGAGTGAAGCCTCCATGATTTTAAATGAAGGGCAATGGGTTGTTTATTGTTAATTGCTCATGAAGACATTACTTTCATGTACCAACTGAACATCACCCACCAAGGAACATGTTTTTCTACAACGATTTTATTCAAAGGGGTTATCTTATTTTCATATGTTTTTGAACGATGTATTCTAAATGCTATAACTTAAGATTCTCAGAGTATTATCTCTTAACCATTGTAGAATTTTTATGTGTCTTAATTCAAATGTTTATGACATTTTGTAATGGGTAAATACCAGTTCTCAACCTTAAAATCCAATTTGGACACTCATTCTCTATCCATTTCTGTCAAAACCCCCTTCTAGAACACTTTTGGCCAGCAACACTAGACTGGACACCCTTGCTGCTTCTCAAACTCACATTCAGCAGCAGCTTGGTCCCCTTACACAGGAGTTTCATGAGTTCCGTCATCCCCCTGCTCCTGGGAATAACGATGTCTAGGATTTAGTGTGGGGTCATCTGTTTATTTTTATTTTCACTAGGTTTGGGTCAGGAGTAAGGTTGCCTTGACAGTTATTTCATTTTCCTTCTTTTGTCTTTAATTCCTTCATGTACTGGATGTCTTCTTTTGTAACTGTGTGCACCTTCTGATCCATCAATGAAATCACAGTTCAATGAATTCTCAGTTCTTATAATCTATGTGTGCATGAACTATCTTTTTGAATGATTGTCAAAAGGGGGAGAAACATCAATTGTAAATTGATCATCATCAAAAAGGGGGAGAATGTTGGGCTACAATGTGTATGATGACATGTGCATAAATGTTTTTGATGATGTGTGACATAATTGATGTTGTGTAAATGTTTGGAACATGATAAAAATGACAAAGACTTGAAAAAATAAATAAATGGAAATCATGCTTTTATTGATCACTTATGTATTCATTGTATCTTAGAGTGTTTCTCAGTGTAGGTATGAATGCATACAAGCCAAGCAACAAGATCCAAGTGAAAAAGAACAAGAAATAAATTTCAAGTGATCACCTGTCGACAACCAGGAATATACCTGTCAACAGATGGACCATCCAACAACAAACAAGCTACTGGAAGCTCAAATGGAGTAGTAGCTGTCGACAGATGGAGCTTACCTGTCGATATATAAGACTGCCTGTCGACAGCCAGGGATCGCCTGTCGACAGTCCCAGTGTTCCAGGAACTTACATGGTTTTGGGAACTAGTTTTGAGCAGTAGCTATCGACAGCTACAAGGTGCCTGTTGACAGCCGAAGGTTAAGTCATAATCGATGGTCAGGATATGATCTATATTGGGATGATCTCTTCAATCACGTCTCTCCATACTTGGACACCTATATATATAGATCATATGAAGGTATTTTCGCAGTAGGAAGCCACCATATCAAAACCCTAAGCAAAACCAAGAAGAAGGCTTTCTCTCTCTGCTGCTCTGCTTCAACTCTCCATCCAGAGCAAGGAAAATCCATCTTACGAGCGGAGTTGAAGTCGGTTCGTCCATGGTTCAAGCTTCTCCATCATCTGATCATCATCCATACGAAGCTTGGAGTTCTTCTGGACGACCACCACGAAGAGTTCACATCTGGATTTGTTTCTACATCTCAGAACTCTTCTCTTTCCATACTTTTCACTACTTTGTGTGTGTGGAAGTGGTTTAAGCGTCCCTTGTGCTTGATCCACGTGCGTGTGGTTGTTCTGAGTGCGTGTTTGCCTCAGACAATGTGCGTGTGTGTGATTGTAGGGTTGAACTCGCTTAATAAGCAGTTTTCTGTGTGTGTGGTGTGTTGATCAGATCAAGGCTAGAGGATCTGATCTATTGTGGACTTGATCTAGTGTGTGTGTGTGTGATTGAGTCGTCGTGCTCAAGTGTGTGTGTGTTGTACTCATCTTTGAGTAGTGTGTCCTCACTATGTGAGGGGTGGATGTAGGAGTCACGTGGTGTGATTTCCAAACCACCTAAAAATCTCTGTGCAATGGTTTGATATTGTCTCATCGTTAGATGCATGCATAGGGGTTCGATTAAACACTTAACATTCACACACTAGTTCACATAATCTGATTGTTCAATTGTCTCACACACTTTGTGCACTGAATCACATCAGATTAGTGGGGTTTTTAATTGAGTAGATTCATTATTTCGAAGTAATTTTTAAATTGCTTAAGTTTTCGTTGCAAATCTATTCAACCCCCCCTTCTAGCTTTGCCATCACCGAATATCCGATCCTAACAGAGCGCAGGTTGATCTCTTCACAAAATGCTTTTGGACGTTGCTTTGATGAAGTATGATCTTATGATGCTTCATAGCAACTCCAATCAGTAATTGAGAAGCTTGGAACTGATGTCCTCGAAGTCTTCTCTGGGCTTCTTTCAGAATCTTCAGAAAATTGCCCATAACCCTAGATTTAGAAGATGAAACACTTCTTGCTTATGGGGTTATCCTCCTGAGACTTGGAATAGGTGGTATATATATGTACCCACCCAAAAGATCCCAACTTGGAAGTTACCACACACAGATACCCAATGGAGGAAAGAGTCCATCCGAAATAGGTAACTGCGTTTCCGTAATCGATCGATCAATTTCACCTGGTCGGTCATCTGATTCTGGACTTAGCCTCACATATGGTCTTCTTCTTCTTCTTCTTCAGAAACAACACCAAATTGGTCGTCCGATTTTGCCAAGTCGGTCGCTTGAGAGCTTCAGTCTATACTGGCTAGGTTGGTCGACCGAAATCCTCAAATCTGTCGTCTGATTTTTTGCTTGGTCATCATTTGATTGGCCTTGACTTCATTAATCGATTGAAGCTTTATTTCAGCTACCGATTGGCCTTCGTATGGTCGGTTGACCAATTTCTCTGAGTCGGTCGTCCGACCTGACTTGTGTGTAGACATGTGCAAAATATGTGTCGACATCCTTTGATAATTGGTAGATCGATTCCTTCATGTCGGTCATCCAACTGTCAGTTATGCAGACTTTCTTTCTGTCTTGTCTTACTGTTTTGTCCAAATCTTGGGATTTATATTGTCCACCTTAAGTGTAACTTTTGCCAAAAATTACTGCATACTTAACACACAAATTAGACCCTCAAATCACATATAAATAATTCAAACACTTGGGTCATCAACATGAATTACACTCAGTGTTTTGTGATTTTCTCAACATGAGTTAAACTTAGTGTTTTTATGATCATCAAAATCTACAGAGTACAACACATTAGACATTGTAGATGTAGAGACAATCAATGAACATGAGGATGATATGACTTCTTTTCTGACTAATCCATCATAGTGCAAAGTACTAGAGATGATTCTTCAGGGTGTATACCAAATCGATCTTCTTCTCCTTATGAAGGTGGTGGCAGCGATGAGGGGAACAATGGTGGAGGAAGGGTCATGCATTTCACTAGTTAGTAGGACTTCATGCATGCTGCCCAAGATGGTAAAGATTATGATGCACCATCCATGTCACCGAGGCGATATGAACAAGATGAAAATGGATGGAAGACTTTTTTGGAAAATAGTAGCAACAACTAGCATATGTTATTTGATTTTGAGAGATTGAGCATATAAGAGAGCATCTCATCTAACACTGTCAGTGAGAGTCATACTATTTTTTTAGGATATCTCTCTCGAACTATAATATCACAGATCCACAGACATATAACTATGGGTATGGTTATTTCTATGGTGGTATGTACATGCATCCTGTTTCCACTCAACTGTTTAAGCCTACTATAGTGCATTAGCATCAAGGGAGTACGAGGAGTATCAACGTATGAACCATCATGTATATGCATAATGATAAATGATTACCTATTGGCTATACGAAGGTTTCTTCTAGTGTGGAACCTCTGTGCGTGCCTAAAAAAGTGCCGCGTGTCCTCCCTTAGCAATCCAGTTAACGCAGACGGTGACCAAACAGACCATGGAAATGTCGTTTGGAAGATGCCGATTTCTTAACGCCGGTAATGGTGCGTTTTCCTAATGGCGGTGGGTGTGGATCCTAATGTTTATCTGCAGCGTCCTCCCTTAGCAGAGAAAGGACACAATGATGACACCTGCATATTAAAAGGAAAAAAACCAAAACACCAAAGTTGGCCTTTATGCCATATTGTGGGACAAAATTCACCCTGCATGCTGACGACAAGAAAGAAGCAATTTATTTTTCTTTGCTCTCCGTCGCAGTGCTGCAGAGAAGGCAACATAACATATTTTTTTGTCCTTTGCTCTGCTCTTGGTGTTGCAGATATGAAAAAAGGGAATGCTATGCAAGGTTCTACATCTTCAAAAGGAAAAAAAGTGGTACTCAAGCTATTCTTCATGGAAAGTTTAACTAGTGCAACTCTGAAGACTAGAAAAGTTGACAACTTTGAAGCTAACTTGGTTCAAGTGCATTCCTGGAGTGTTAACAATGAGCTATTTACTACTACCAATGCGTCAATTGTGAGTGCACCATATTTTATTTTGACATTTGAGACAAGTACGCCATGTTGTTACTCTTTCATGATACCATTCACACCATCGGTGACGTCCTCCATAGATGCTCATGGAAGGGAGTTACAAACGATGGCATGTGGTAGCCCTTATGCATGTGAGATCAGTGGCGGATCCTCCTACAAGTCAATGGGGTCACGTGACCCCACTGACTTGGAAGGAGAGTCTTAGGGGAGTCTTAAAAAAAATAATTTTTGTTTGCATATGTTAAAATTTTATGTAAAGTGACCCCACTGAATTTAAAGATGACCCCCCTAGAATTAAGTGACCCCACTGAACTAATGTTCAGGATCCGCCACTGCGTGAGATTGAGGGTAAAATCTACAGTGATCATGAAGGGGTTGGCGATGATGTACAAGAAAAAAATATGCAACCATGATGCAGAAGATAACATTTGGTATGTGTTTTTTTTTTTGTTCCAGTGTGGCTAAACCATTTATATTAATTGAATGTTCTGGTTATTCTGTCAGGTCATGTGGAAAGATTGTCAATATCATGTAATGAAGATGTGGACATGCCGAAGGATGTGGAAGAGGACGGTATATTTCGCTTCCTCACATATTTGACATGAATGCAATTATTTGTCACTTAGCCATACCTATTTGTTCTTGCAATTCTGTTAGTAGAAATACATTAGGCGATGATATATTTCGCTTCCTCATATTTGACATGAATGCAGTTATTTGTCACTCAGACATCGTTATTTGTCACTCAACCATCATTATTTGTTCCTTCTAATATATTATTTGTCAATGTTAGAAATACATTAAATGATAGTATATTTCGCTTCCTTGCATATTTGACATGAATGCAGTTATTTGTCACTCAATCGTCCTGCTTTCTTCTTGCAATTCTCTTATTTGTCAATGCAGTATTGCCTAGAAAGCAGTACAATGGGCACTTATTTGACACTGGAATATAATTATTTGTCACCAGTATTACATTACTTGTTTTTTGAAAGTACTTATTTGTAACTAGGAAGTAATTATTTGTTACAGGCAAAACCTCTTTGTAGAAGAAGACAGTGCATTTCGCTTCCTCACATATCAAACATGAATGCATTAATTATTTGTCACTTACATGTCGTTATTTGTTCTTTGTATTCTCTTATTTGTCAGTGGTAGAAATATATTAGAAGACAATATATTTCTACCACACATAGTAAACCTGAATGCAATATTTGTCACTCCTCCATCAATATTTGTTCATGATATTATCTTATTTATCAGTTTTATAAATATATTTGTCACCACCTGTCAAGGATGTGACCTAAATTAGTATTGCCTAGAAAGCAATACAATAGGCACTTATTTGACACTAAAAATTATTTATTTTTCACTAGTATTACATTATTTGTTGATTGAAAGCACTTATTTGTTACTGGCATAACCTCTTTGTGGAAGAGGATGGTACATTTTGCTTCATCACATATCAAACATGAATGTAATTATTTGTACTTGCTATTATCTTATTTGTCAGTGATACAAATATATTAGAAGACGGTATATTTCTTCCATAGTAAACCTGAATGCAATATTTATCACTTCTTTATCGATATTTGTTCATGATATTATCTTATTTGTCACTTGTATAAATATATTTGTCACCACCTGCTGAGGATGTGACCTAAATTAGTATTGCCTAGAAAGCAGTACAATAGACACTTATTTGACACTGGAATATAATTATTCGTCATCAGTATTACATTATTTGTTTTTTGAAAGTATTTATTTGTCACTGGGAAGTAATTATTTGTTATAGGCAGAACCTCTTTGTGGAAGAGGATAGTACATTTTGCTTCCTTACATATCAAATATGAATGCAATAATTATTTGTCACTTACGTGTCGTTATTTGTTCTTTGTATTCTCTTATTTTTCAGGAATGCAACTGCAATGTCTTGTATAACTGGTAGCAACAGTGTAGTTGATGTCCCCTCAATGTAATTAGGATTAGCCCAGCTAGCCCCAAATGCAAAATCTCTCTCAATAGGGTCAAGATGCAATTCCTCGATCACCTAGACATCAATCAGTTATTATGTCTATCACAAAGGTGAACAAAATTTCCTATTAATTATTGCCTTACCTCTTGCCCACGTAAGCATCCAATGGAAAACTTTCTATCTACAAATGGCCCCCACTTGAAAATATGTGGGAGAGCTATCCTAGAAAAAGGTTGACGCACCCGAGTGTTCTAAAAAAACCACACCTGGACATTTAATTATGACAACAAGTCATTCAAGTGATTGCAAGAAACTTACGTAATGACAAAAATACAACAAATTAAACAAGACATACTGCAAGAGTAGTAGAGTAACCGAATACGTACAAAGTTAGCATAGAGTCATCTCGTGATCATATTTTTGCTTTACCAACTATTCCACTCCTGGCACTCCTGACTACTGTCACCAACTCATCAAATTTGTGCATGGTTACTTCGTGGACTAGTGCAGCCCAGTTGTATGAATCAATGGCGCAAATTTCATCCAGACATGACAGTATTTGCTGTTTACAACAGTGAGTAGACCTTGGGCACCAAAATGTACACAACAATAGGACTATCCAAAGATGAACAATGTCCTCAATATCCTTAACCTCATCGGAGTTAATAATTCTAGAAATTAGTTCATAAACGTTCTTCCAGTCAAAAATGGGGTTGGACCCATGACGGCCGTGCAATCGTGACATCTTCTTCCTCCGGGCTAGCAAACTTCTTTGCCTGCAGAAGGCAAACCCAAAATGATGGCCACATCCTCCACAGAGAATGTGACCTCATTTGATCCCAGCAAAAAGTTGTTCCGACCATTGTGGGCGTTGACAATGGATTCAAGCAACACCATGTTAAAGCAATTGTCATTGCCAACAATTTTTAGAAGATGGCGAAAGGGAGTTCAAGTAATCAAATATTTGTGACACTGTCGAAACTCCAAAGCGTCTCTATCACGTACATAAATTTCCATTGATCATCGGGACTTCATATGCAATTTAGGTGCTGCATTTCAAGAGGGATGACAAGAAAGTCATCGTCTGTGATAAATAATTATCTATCCGTGAAAAGTCATCAACAATGACAAAAACATCCTACATGCAAACTAATAGACCTGCACTCTTTGTGATAAGTATAAATACAACTATGACAAATGTGTAACCATATGTGATAAACAAGTAAATATCCATAAGACATAACTAAATATCTGCGAAAAATAATTAAGAATCTATGACAACAAAGATTAACTATCTGTGACAAATAAGTAACTATCTATGGCACATAAGTAACTATCTGTGACAGATAATTAACTCTATGTGACAAACAATTTACTATATGTGACAAAAAATTATGTATCTATGACAAATAGGTAACCACCTGTGACATATACGTGACCTATATGTGACAAATAAATAACTATGTGACTACAAAATTACCTGACAAAAAAATAGCTACATGTAAAAAATAAGTAACCATATGTGACAAATAATTAAATATCTATGACAAATATTAATTATCTGTGATACAATATCTTCAATCCAACCAATGGAGAAAGTACATGTTGGTGACGAGTATCAACCTAGGAATAGCTATATACAAGTTTCACATAAATAACAACATACCAAGTTTGACAAAAATATGCTCACATGGCTGTCACAAATAAAAACATATCTGTAACAAATAACTAACAGTGAGAAACAACATTTTAGGTCTGAAAAAACTTGTTATTTATGAAAAATGACTGACATAATCAACTGTATGTGACAAATAAGTACCATGTCTATGACAAATAACAGGATGTCTGTGAAAAATGCTGACATGAGACCTATGACTTACAATTGACTATCTTTGACAAATAATATGATGTTTGTGACAAATAACAGGATGTCTATCACAAATAACAGGATGTATGTGACAAATAACATGATGTCTGTGAAAAATTGACATCAAACCTATGACTTATAATCGACTGTCTGTGACAAATAATAGGATGTTTGTGACAAATAACATGATGTCTGTGAAAAATGCTAACATCAAACCTATGACTTATAATCGTCTGTGTCATGCCCCGATATTTAGCAGCGGAATAAATACCGGGGTGCGTGAACGATACAAATAAACGTATCACAGTTGAGTAACACAGAGTCATAACTAAATGTAACATCATACTTGAGACAGAATTAATGACAACTATAATACTCCTTGTTCCATTTCATTCAACTAATGTAAAACCTTACATCATTTGAGCCAACCAAAGGGCCCATTATTCAACTAAAACTCCATGAAAATGTCTCACTATTACATAAACTACTCAATGTCTATTTCCTAATCTCTCAACTCCTCATATGACGAGTGTTCATCACTCTTGCCCTGCCCCATTGAAGTCCACTAGTTCCTCATCACAACCTGAAAAGGGCAGGATGATAGGGTGAGCGAACTAACTCAGTAGGATTTACATCTCAATATTGTGCGGGCACTAATATACATGATTAACATTTTAAATAGACAAGATATGCACATGAACATGATGACAATGCATGCAATACTAACAAGTGGAATAGCGGAATAGAATAGATGTCATGTCCAAACAAATATCGTGTTGCATATACAATGGACAGATATTTCAAGAGTAGAATCATATCAAAAGAGATTGGCCATACAGATATCATGTATTCACATGAACAGACGTATCATATCAAATCTTATCATATCATATCAAATCAAACTTATCATATCATATCAAACGAAGGCACATTCTCACAAATCTTACATATCATATCAGTGCCATGCCACGCACCACAAGTCCATACTCCTGCAGTTAATAAGTACGTTGGGGCGCTCCTCCCCAGGACCAGACAGGGCCCCTATTGCACAGGCATTAGTCAAATGGACCGAAGCCCTAAGTTGTGCCGAACAAACATATTCATATTATGGCCACAGAGTTTCAATGACAAGCTCATAATAATAGGGACATGATCATTCATAGAGTCAAGGTATGACAAAAGCTCAAAAGATCAATTGGGTAGTATATCGATGAATCTTATGTTTCATAATTCATTCATGTCTTGACAAGATGGTTGCAAAGGACAGATCATATGCGGAACATGTGCTCTCTATCTCCAGGGTACTTCATGGTACAACCAGCTCGGTCTCTATGTGGGAATCCATAGAGAACATAGACTTACAGAGGTCTTAAGGAAAAGATCACTGGTCTGTCGATTCGGAATGACTGGCAGAGAGCTCTCAATACCCCAAGAAGGGTGTGCCTAATCGTGCAAAGGTGTATGTGACGAGTCACGGATTTTCCTAAACATGTATGCAAGTTGTGAACAAATACTTGAAACATCGAAGAGCATATAACTAAAGAAAAACTTATAGACAAATCATGATGAAACACTTAACCAAACATGTCTACGCTAACAGATGTTCATCCATACATCCATGTCATATTCTTATCATGTCAATTTCACTTCAAGCTAGATCACAAGATATCAATCAATGAACGTATGATCAATCACATAATAACATTAGAATTGTATTCATGTCATTACCGTTTTCAAATTGGTTGATTTCTTTTAGGTCCATGCATACTATATAATACCATGCACGTGCTAATAGACCAAGAAAATCTTAAACCAGATGCGGTTCACACCTCAAACCGAAAACACAGTAATCAGGGTGCGATATTCATGAAACGCCTATATCTTTCTATCTACTGATATTTAGACAAAACGTTCAACATGAAGGATGACTATAACGATTAGTAAAAGAACTTTTATGTTGGAGTCTTGACCTAATTTGGTCTTTAATCTTGTGCAAAACAAGAAGAACATAAAACTAAGTGCAGCCCGAAATCACAGTATCATGCAGTGACTCTCTAACCATGCTTATAACTCTCAAAATAAAGACTTTTGAACAAAACATTCAACATAAAAGATGATCGTGACTACTAGTAGAAGAATTTTAATGTTGGGGATTTAGTCTAATTCTCTCTCAAATCACGTGCATGATAAGAAGAATGGAAAAAGTTCCAACTGTGCGCGACTTAGGGAAAACGACTAATACTCAATGTATACTCCAAGAAAATTAGTCAAATCAAATGCAAATGAACCTAGACTCGAAGCTCTACATGATGGTATTAGTTTTCTTTAATCTTGGCCTGAGAACACCTACCTTCTGGTTGACTTCAAGATGACTGTTTGTGCAGGTCGCAACAGACGCAACGGAGAAGAAGATGGCTTGGTGTGGGCGATCTCCTGCTCCCCAGCCACCGAGAACTCCCCCCACACGACCCCAACAAGATGTAAACTCATCCCCAAGGGTTTGGTGGAGAGTATTTAAGCCACCAAGATGTTTAGGAGTCCCATTGTGACAAGGAAACTAGGGTTGCGGTTTTAGCATATTACCTTCCTAATTTGAGGATTTCTTTGTCCATTGGAGTGTCTTGACCATCAAGCAATCCCCATAGGTGGCTAGTCACGAATGTGGCTTGCCATGCGTGCCGGATCCCTTCCCAATTCAATTCTAACTGCCTCTTTCTAATTTCAGTTTTTTTAAGTTACGAGTTTCCATGCAGTTTCTTGCTTCATTTGAAAATCGATCCCATAACGATTCGCTAAGGAAGAATAACGGTTTGCTTCCATAATGATTCACTAAGTAGATGAATCGTTCTCATAACGATTCGCTGAGGAAGCATAATGGTTTGCTTCCATAAGGATTTGCCAAGTGGTCGAATCGATCTCACATCGATTTGCCTCACGCATCGACTCTCAGATCGATTCGCTAAGTAATAACGATTTCTGCCCCATAACGATTCATTAAGTCTCACAATCGATTTGCTTATCGATTTATTTAATAATACAATGATTTACTTGTAACATCGATTTGTTAAGTGATACAACGATTCGCTCGCTATATCGATTTGTTAAGTGATACAACGATTTGCTCGCTATATCGATTTGTGAAGTGATACAACGATTTGCTCGCTATATCGATTTGTTAAGAGAGACAACGATTTGCTCATCGATTCATGAGCATAACTATTTGCTTATACTTGATGGCCATTAATAAAGTCCATATGTTTAAATACTCTTGTATTATGGAAATTATCTATTTCCATTAATTTAAAATTTTATGTAATTAAATTTCCCCCTTTATTTCTAAAATTTTTAAATCACCAACTTTCCAGGCTGTTACATCCTCCCCCACTTAAGAAATTTGGTCCCCAAATTTACCCATAATGGTATAGTTCGTACCTGAGAATAGTTCTGGGTGGTTTTTCTTCATTTTTTCCTCCGTTTCCCAGGTAGCGTTGGTAACTCCGGCTCGACTCCATTGGACCTTCACCATAGAGATGGTACGATTCCTGAGTCATTGAATTTTTCGATCCAATAGTTTGATCGGCTTCTCTTCATAAGTCAGGTCCTCCCGAATCTCCAAGTCCTCATGGTTGATTACATGGTCGGCATTGAATAAGTACTTCCTCAGCATGGATATGTGGAACACATTATGCACGTTCGCCAGCTGTGGAGGAAGTGCAAGTCTATATGTCCCCTGACCAACCCTTTCCAAAATCTCAAAAGGCCCGATAAATCTGGGACTCAACTTTCCCTTGATCCCAAATCTTTGAATACCCCTCGATGGTGAGACCTTCAAGAAAATATGTTCACCAACTGGGAATTCCAATTCTCTCATTCTTTTATCTGCATAACTCTTCTACCTAGATTGTGCTATCTTCAAACGTTCCCTGACGATCTGAACCTTTCTGACAGTCGCTTCAATTAAATCGGGTCCAACCCATTGGTTCTCTCCAACCTCTTCCCAGCAAAGGGGTGATATGCAACTCCTGCCATATAAGGCCTCAAACGGTGCCATCTTGATACTTGCCTAATAGCTATTGTTGTATGCAAACTCCATCATGTACAACTGATCATCCCATCGTCCTCTAAAATCTAGCACCAGAGCACGAAGCATGTCCTCTACAATCTGATTAATCCTTTCAGTTTGTCCATCAGTCTATGGATGAAAGGCAATGGTAAAATTCAACTTGGTACCCATTGCTACCTGTAATCCCTTCCAAAAGTGTGAAGTGAATCTAGGGTCCCGATTAGATATTATATTAGATGGAATCCCATGCAATCTAACTATCTCTTTAACATAGAGTGCAGCCAACACATCCACTGACCAAGTACTTTTTATCGGTAAGAAATGAGTCGACTTAGTCAAACGGTCAACTATTACCTAGATTGCATCCATACCACCTCTAGTCTTGGGCAGTCCCATGATAAGTCCATACCGATGCTATCCTACTTTCATTCCGGGATTTCTAGTGGTAGCAATCCTCTGGCTATACGGAAATGCTCAGCCTTGACTTTCATACATGTTAAATAGTATGACACATAATCAGCCACATCCCTCTTCATGTTTGGCCACCAATATGCCCTTTTTAAGTCTTGGTACATTTTCGTTGATCCAAGGTGGATTGTATACTTTGACTGGTGAGTTTCATTTAATAACTTCTTCTTGAGTTCCCTATGATCAGGGAGACATATTCTACCTCGAAATAGTAACCTCCCATCACCTGATAGAGAAAAGTCAGGTCTTTGTTCTAGCTTCTCCCTGATCTTAACTAAGAATGGATCCTCTCCTTGTTTCTCCTTGATTTCGGCCAGTGGATCGGATTGTATCCGGAGATTGGAAATCATTACCTGTTTTTCCTTCTTTCCCATATCTAAGTTCAAACTTGAAAACTGTTTTAGTAACTTCCATTCACCCAGCATCATACTAGCTAGCATAGCTCCTGGTTGTCTACTTAGAGCGTCAGCCACTACATTGGCTTTCCCAGGGTGGTATTGAATAGAAAAGTCAAAGTCCTTAAGATATTCTAACCACCTTCTTTGTCTCATGTTAAGCTCTTTCTGTGAGAATAAGTATTTCAAACTCTTGTGGTCAGAGAAGACTTTACATTGCTCACCATAGATGTAATGCCTCCAAATCTTCAAGGCGAATACTACTGCCGCCAACTCTAGGTCATGGGCCGGGTAGTTCACTTCATGGATCTTCAACTGTCTTGAGGCATATGCTATTACCTTCCCTTGTTGCATTAAGACACATCCTAGACCTGTTCCAGAAGCATCTGAATAAATTTCAAATCCTCCCTCTTCAGTGGGTAAGGTGAGGACAGGAGCAGTAGTCAGACACTTCTTCAAGTTGTTAAAGCTCTCTTCACAATCATCGGTCCACACAAACGGATTTTCCTTTCGAGTCAGCTTGGTCAATGGTACTGCAATCTTTGAGAAATCCTTTATAAACCTTCGATAATATCCTGCTAATCCCAGAAAGCTCCTGATCCTTGTGACGCTTATCGGTCTTTCCCATTTCAATACAGCCTCAACCTTTGATGGATCAACAGCGATACCGTCCTTGGTCACCACATGGCCTAAAAAGGTTACCTCCTTAATCCAGAATTCACATTTGGTTAACTTGGCATATAATTTATTATCCCTCAGAATCTGTAATGAAATCCTCAAATGCTCCTCATGCCCCTTCTTTGTCTTGGAATAGATTAATATATCATCGATGAATACCACCACAAATTTATCAAGATATGGGTGGTAAATGCTATTCATCAACTGCATGAAAGCTGCAGGGGCATTTGTTAGCCCAAAAGGCATAACAATAAATTCATAATGCCCATACCTGCTTCGGAAGGCTGTCTTGTGGATGTCTTCTCCTTTGATCCTCAACTGGTGATAGCCAGATCTGAGATCTATCTTGGAGAAATATCTAGCTCCAGACAATTGATCAAATAACTCGTCAATCCTTGGCAATGTATATTTGTTCTTGATGGTTAATTGGTTTAGTTTCCTGTAATCTATACACAGCCTCATCGACCCATCTTTCTTCTTGACGAAGAGGACATGTGCACCCCATGGTGATGTGCTTGGTCGGATGAATCCCTTCTCTAACAGTTCCATCAGTTGCTCTTTTAATTCCTTCAGTTCTGCGGGGGACATCCTATATGGTGCCCTAGATACTGGTGCTTCTCCAGGTACCAATTCGATGGTAAAATCGACCTCTCGCTCAGGAGGAATTCCTGGCAAGTCTTAGGGAAAAACGTTAGCGTACTCGCAGACAATATGGATGTCCTCAACTTTTACTTCTTTCTTTGTGATGACGACAGTAGCAAGAAAGGCCATACAACCTTTCCTCATCATCCGTTTGGCTTGTAATGCAGAGATAAGTGACAATCTCTTGTGGTTTCTATCCCCTGTGAACACTAGTTTTGGGTAATGGCTAAAAGTCACCCGACTTCTCCTACAATTGATACTATCCCCATGCTCAGACAACCAGTCTGCTCCCAGTATCACATCATACCCCTCCATGTCCATGCATATTAGATTTGCAGGTAGGTTTTGGGTTTCAATCAACACTTCACTAGATGGCATATGGTTTGTGAGGTTGGTGCCAGGACCAATCGGGGTTGACACAACCATTTCGGATTTCATTGGGACAGGTTTCACAGGTAGGGTGTTAACAAATATTTGAGATATAAAGGAATGCGTAGCTCCCGCATCAAATAGTACATATGCGGGTCGTGAGAGAATAGTAAGTGTACCTTCCACGACACCTCCTTCTTTGGTAGCTTCTGGTTCCTGAATAGCTTGTAAGCGGCCTTGCCTCCTTTGCCCATTCGGACGCTTGTTCTGAGGGGCTTGTTCTTTCATCATTGGGCAGTCAGATATCTTGTGGTCACGACTTCCACAGCGCAGACATCTCCCTTGTGCTCTCTAACACTGTTCGGACCGATGACTATCCTTGTCACAATATTTGCACCTTTCTCCAGTTGCCACCCCTATCTGCTTGCCTAACTCCTTCGGCTTCGTATCAGCTTGTTCAGTAAAACCACCACTAGGCCTTTTTTTTCCAATAGTCGGTTGATACCTTCCAGTAGCAGACACTTGCTCTCTTTTCACAGACTTCCCCTTGATTCTTTCGGCTGTCTCCATGGCATCCTCCAGTAACTGAGCTTTCTTGATCATGTCTGCATAAGTTTGAATGTCCATTGGCGCCATTTGAGTGATGTACTGGGGCCTCAAGCCATTCAGAAAGTATTTTGCCTTCATTCTTTCTGTCCCAATTAAGTGAACGACATAACGGGACAGACGAGAGAATTGGGCCTCATATTCGGCCACAGTGAATCCTCTCTGCTTCAAAGCCGTAAATTCAGCTGCTTTCCGCTCCTGAACCCTCTGAGAGAAGTATTTGGTGTTGAAGCATTCAATGAACTGAGCCCATGTGAGCTGTTGCCCATTCAGTGTTGCTTCCACCGACTCCCACCATGCCCTGGCATCCTTTTCCAATTGGAAAGTTACCAATAGTACTTTATTCTGGTCCGTGCATTGCATGACCCTAAAGATTCTTTCAATTTCCTTAACCCAGTGCTCAGCGACATCCGGGTCAGTGCTTCCTTCAAATCTAGGCGGATCCATACTTGGAAAATTTCGATGGAGATCACCGGCCCCGCGGTTACCCCCACCCTGGGTGGCTTGCAGGATTGCCTGAGTTAAGTTCTGTAATGTTTGTTGCATGTTTCTATTCTGAGCTCGTTCGGAAGCCATTAGGGTATTAAGTACCTTCAAGAGAATAGTTTAAGTTTTTTTAGACATCGAAATGTAACACATGTGACTCCAAATCTCGTGGCTCTGCCCAAACTCGCAATAGGTATGACCGATTTTGACCCGTGTGGTCCAGTTTTATTCTATATTCCTACTCCCTTGGACCCTAAAGTTCAGTGCTCTAATACCAACTGTCACGCCCCGATATTTAGCAGCAGAATAAATACCGAGGTGCGTGAACGATACAAATAAACGTATCACAGAGTCATAACTAAATGTAACATCATACTTGAGACAGAATTAATGTCAACTATAATACTCCTTGTTCCATTTCATTCAACTAATGTAAAACCTTACATCATTCGAGCCAACCAAAGGGCCCATTATTCAACTAAAACTCCATGAAAATGTCTCACTATTACATAAACTACTCAATGTCTATTTCCTAATCTCTCAACTCCTCATATGACGGGTGCTCATCACTCTTGCCCTGCCCCATCGAAGTCTACTGGTTCCTCATCACTACCTGAAAAGGGCAGGATGATAGGGTGAGCGAACTAGCTCAGTAGGATTTACATCTCAATATTGTGCGGGCACTAATATACATGATTAATATTTTAAATAGGCAAGATATGCACATGAACATGATGACAATGCATGCAATACTAACATGTGGAATAGCGGAATAGAACGGATGTCATATCCAAACAAATATCGTGTTGCATATACAATGGACAAATATTTCAAGAGTAGAATCATATCAAAAGAGATTGACCATACAGATATCATGTATTCACATGAACAGACGTATCATATCAAATCTTATCATATCATATCAAATCAAACTTGTCATATCATATCAAACGAAGGCACATTCTCACAAATCTTGCATATCATATCAGTGCCATGCCACGCACCACAAGTCCATACTCCCGCGGTTAATAAGTACATTGGGGCGCTCCTCCCCAGGACCAGACAGGGCCCCTATTGCACAGGCATTAGTCAAATGGACCGAAGTCCTAAGTTGTGCCGAATAAACATATTCATATTATGGCCACAGAGTTTCAATGACAAGCTCATAGTAATAGGGACATGATCATTCATAGAGTCAAGGTATGACAAAAGCTCAAGAGATCAATTGGGCAGTATATCGACGAATCTTATGTTTCATAATTCATTCATGTCTTGACAAGATGGTTACAAAGGACAGATCATATGTGGAACACGTGCTCTCTATCTCCAGGGTACTTCATGGTACAACCAGCTCGGTCTCTACGTGAGAATCCATAGAGAGCGGAGACTTACGGAGGTCTTAAGGAAAAGATCATTGGTCTGTCGATTCGGAATGACCGGCAGAGAGCTCTCAATAGCCCAAGAAGGGTGTGCCTAATCGTGCAAAGGTGTATGTGACGAGTCTCGGATTTTCCTAAACATGTATGCAAGTTGTGAACAAATACTTGAAACATCGAAGAGCATATAACTAAAGAAAAACTTATAGACAAATCATGATGAAACACTTAACCAAACAAGTCTACGCTAACAGGTGTTCATCCATACATCCATGTCATATTCTTATCATGTCAATTTCACTTCAAGCTAGATCACAAGATATCAATCAATGAACGTATGATCAATCACATAATAACATTAGAATCGTATTCATGTCATTTCCGTTTTTAAATTGGTTGATTTCTTTTAGGTCCATGCATACTATATAATACCATGCATGTGCTAATAGACCAAGAAAATCTTAATCCGGACGCGGTTCACACCTCAAACCGAAAACACAGTAATCAGGGTGCGATATTCATGAAACGCCTATATCTTTCTATCTACTGATATTTAGACAAAACGTTCAACATGAAGGATGACTATAACGACTAGTACAAGAACTTTTATGTTGGAGTCTTGACCTAATTCGGTCTTTAATCTTGTGCAAAACAAGAAGAACGTAAAACTAAGTGCAACCCAAAATCTCAGTATCATGTAGTGACTCTCTGACCATGCTTATAACTCTCAAACTAAAGACTTTTGAACAAAACATTCAACATAAAAGATGATCGTGACTACTAGTAGAAGAACTTTAATGTTGAGGATTTAGTTTAATTCTGTCTCAAATCACATGCATGATAAGAAGAACGGAAAAAGTCCCAACTATGCGCGACTTAGGGAAAACGACTAATACTCAATGTATACTCCAAGAAAATTAGTCAAATCAAATGCAAATGAACCTAGACTCGAAGCTCTACATGATGGTATTGGTTTTCTTTAATCTTGGCCCGAGAACACCTACCTTCTGGTTGACTTCAAGATGACTGTCTGTGCAGGTCGCAACAGACGCAACGGAGAAGAAGATGGCTTGGTGTGGGCGATCTCCTGCTCCCCAGCCACCGAGAACTCCCCCCACACGACCCCAACAAGATGTAAACTCGTCCCCAAGGGTTTGGTGGAGAGTACAGGTCGCAACAGACGCAACGGAGAAGAAGATGGCTTGGTGTGGGCGATCTCCTGCTCCCCAGCCACCGAGAACTCCCCCCACACGACCCCAACAAGATGTAAACTCGTCCCCAAGGGTTTGGTGGAGAGTATTTAAGCCACCAAGATGTTTAGGAGTCCCATTATGACAAGCAAACTAGGGTTGCTGTTTTAGCATATTACCTTCCTAATTTGAGGATTTCTTCCTCCATTGGAGTGTCTTGACCATCAAGCAATCCCCGTAGGTGGCTAGGCACGAATTTGGGTTGCCATACGTGCCAGATCCCTTCCCAATTCAATTCTAATTGCATCTTTCTAATTTCAGCTTATTTAAGTTACGAGTTTCCATGCATTTTCTTGCTTCATTTGAAAATCGATCCCATAACGATTCGCTAAGGAATAATAACGGTTTGCTTCCATAATGATTCACTAAGTAGATGAATCGTTCTCATAATGATTCGTTGAGGAAGCATAACGGTTTGCTTCCATAACGATTTGCCAAGTGGTCGAATCGATCTCACATCGATTTGCCTCATGCATCGACTCTCAGATCGATTCGCTAAGTAATAACAATTTCTGCCCCATAACGATTCATTAAGTCTCACAATCGATTTGCTTATCGATTTGTTTAATAATACAACGATTTACTTGTAACATCGATTTGTTAAGAGATACAACGATTTGCTCGCCATATCGATTTGTTAAGTGATACAACGATTCGCTCGCTATATCGATTTGTTAAGAGATACAACGATTTGCTCGCTATATCGATTTGTTAAGTGATACAACGATTTGCTCGCTATATCGATTTGTTAAGTGATACAACGATTTGCTCGCTATATCGATTTTCTAAGAGAGACAACGATTTGCTCATCGATTCATGAGCATAACTATTTGCTTATACTTGATGGCCATTAATAAAGTCCATATGTTTAAATACTCTTGTATTATGGAAATTATCTATTTCTATTAATTTAAATTTTATGTAATTAAATTTCCCCCTTTATTTCTAAAATTTTTAAATCACCAACTTTCTAGGGTGTTACAGTCTGTCTGTGACAAATAACATGATGTCTGTGAAAATTATTTTCCTTATATTTGCTATGACAAACACCTATCCAAATATCTTTCACAAAGAACATCATAACGGTGACAAATAAAGAACAGTAGTGACAATAACATCTTAGATCTGATAAACGACATGCATTGGGAAATATTTTCCATATAACAACTTTACTCTAACAAATAGACATTCAAATATCTATCACAAATAACCACATAACCATGACAAATATACCGATGGTGATAATTAAGAACTTATAACTACAATAGCTGCGATAAATATTAGCATAACTATGACAAATATTATCTATTTGTGAGAAATAACAGTATAAATCTAATAAACTGCTATGTACATGTTTGTGATAAATAACAACATACAAAAAGCTATTTACAAGTTTTTGGCAAATAACAACATATCAAGTCTGACAAGAATTTGTTCAGATGTCTTTGACAAATAAAAATAAATTTGTGATAAATAATAGACATTCGGTGTCCATAATGGCATATCAGTGACAAGAATCAAATAACAAACTAACTATTTTCAGCAAGAGAGAAGAAAGACCTGATGGTTTTCTAGACTTCTTCGATTTTGAGGTGGCTACTACAGCCGAAGGGCTATTCGGGCCGGTTGTCTTCTTCTCCATCTCGTCTTCTTCAAAGAAACTCGCTGCTCGAACCGCGTAGAGGACGACAACGATGGGAACAAAGGCCTCTCTATGCCAAACTCTTCTCCTCCATATGCGGCGTTGAAAAGGCTCTTCTCTTTGTCTGCAGAGTTGGTCTCTCTCCAACTCGTTTCTTCACCACCAAGGTAGAAATGGCGGGGGAGTGGGGAAATGTGTTTTCAAATTGACGGGATGTGCATAATGATGCGCCCCGTCCGCCATCGGGAAATGCCAGCGTCCGTTTCGGGTGCCGTTAAGAAACCGGTGTTAAGAAATTGGCATCTTCCAAGTGACATTTCCATGGTCCGTTTGATCGCTGTCTGCATTAATCGGATTGCTAAGGGAGGACATGCGGCACTTTTTTAGGCACGCACGGCACGGTGGCTCCACACTGGCAGAAATCTTTTTTTTTTTTGGTAACGAGGAAATCCCGCCCCGTGTGATTTTGCGGGCTCATGGATTGGTGTTCGTAAACTCCAAAGTCAGGATTTGACAGCTCCTACTTTCGGTGTATCCGTATTGCCCTTACCCCACTTGATCGAAAAAATCTCGGATCTACGCACCTCGAAGATTGCATGTAAATCAGGTCGGGACCTCCTGTTTTTAAGCAAGAGTTCTAACCGATCGACCTAACCGGGGTTCTCCGCTGGCAGAAACCTTCGTGTAGCCGGGAGGTAATCATTTCTCATGCATCGTACATGTCCCATGCTAATTACCTGCAATATGCATGTAAGGACAAAATACAACATTATATTGGTTGGGAATTGGAGTTATACGTTGCCATACGAGGGTTATTTGAATACACATGATACATGATTGATTTTTAGGATTAGATAAGACATTTCTTAAATATAATGTATCTATTAATATATGATTGTTTCTTTCACATCACCAATTGATATTAATTTTTTATGATGTAGATGTCGCACAATTGCCACCATCTCGCCAGAGGACACTGGTACACAATTAATAGACAATGTCTGATGGATTCATTACTTGTATTGTCAACAATGCGTCATTGAGATCCACCACTTCTCAAAGCGTCTAGCTGGTATTAGTAAAAATTGCATACACTGTCACTCAATTCTTCAGCATGTACGTACGTAGCTTCAGTTTCACATATGTTTGCAAGATGGCATCCTTAATGTGACGAGGTAGGCTCCATCTACTCTAGAAATCCCCCACCACAAGTCTCCTCCTCTTCCTCCTCTGTGGCGTCTAGAATAGTAGGCATTGATGCGGTCAGATTGTAAAAAAATACACATCTTGGCTATTGCAATTCATTTGATTTCATTTGTTGACTTGATTATACTATTGTTAATTCACAGACCCACGCCCATTCTTAGTTGTCTGCTTGCATGCATATCCAGTTCAAGGTTCATAAGCTACAAGAGAACGTTGGCTCAGATTTATTTCCATATGACTTTAGCTCAGACGATTCACAAGGCCATTGAATTATTCCAAACTTGCATGTGTGCATGGTGATTGTTCCAAACCAGGATATTTTAATGTCAAACGAAGCACGCAGATGGCAGCCAACGTGTACATTTGCTACTAGCTGGCTTTAATACAGTTTGCAGGGGGTAATGGATCGGTCCCTCACTTGCGCAGATGCCTGCTGATAGATGTGAATAATTAACATACTTAAATGCTTGCAGGCCGTGCAAAGAATTAGCATTAACCGGACAAGTACGATGTAACATTATTGATATAATCTAGCTCAAGAAGCTCGAGCGTGCACACATACACTGAAGAATATTGAAACACGATCTTAATTATTGTTGCCGGGATACATAAATTTTCTGGTCAATCGGAAATGGGAATTCATCAAACCGAGGAGTCGACGTTCCAGAGTACGTAGCACCCGCGTGGCCAGCGGGCTGGATATTAAGTGATTAATCCATCCGACTCGCATAACTCATCAGTACTTATCAGACTTCGGGAATATCGTATAGTAGGTTTGTGTCGTGGTCAGGAGGATCAGCAATAAGGCGGCAAAGAAGGAAATGGCGGTCCATGGGCTGCTGAAGTGGGTATGCAGCATCCTCGCAAAGGAGACCTTTTTCTTGCTGTTGTAATGTTTATCGATGTTGCAAACCGCCTCGGCGTAGGGGAAGTTTTCCGGCGACAGGCCGGTGGTGAGCTCATTGAAGAGATCCGCCACCTGCTGATCGCTGCCGAGACCGTTGAGCAGGATCCTTTTCCGTCGGAGCTCCTTGACGTCGTCGGCGTGGTCGATGAGGCTGTCGAGGAGGCAGATGTAGGAGGTGACTCCGTAGTCGGAGCTGCTGTCGGGGCACATCTCCATGGCAATGAGGTTGAGGAACTTGGGCCTGACCATGTCATCCACGACGATCGGCGGCAGCTGCAGCTGCCCATACACGAGGCCCACCGAGAACTCCACGTCGCGCAGGCAGCAGGAGCGGCTCTTGCTGAATGTGATCCCCGCCTCCCTGAGCTCCATCACCGAGCGAAAGGACGGCCAGTTGGCTTCCCTAGTACGCTGGTTCTTGGGCAGCTCCCGTCCCAGTAGCTTGGTCCTCAGGAGATCGAGGAGGTGAGCCGGGCCTTCCTCGGCGCCAGGCTCCAGAGTCGGGGCCTTGGGAGACCACCAGTACCGCTTCTTTTTCTTCCCGCTTCCAGTAGTATTGGTATCGCCAGTGATCTTCCGTACGAACTCTTCGTACTTCACGGGCCTCAGGCTCATGAGGGCGTTCAGCACCACGAAGGGGACTTGGTTCTCCAAAAGGAACATGTCCCGCGTGATGACGCCGTGCAGGTGGGCTTTTGTCGTGTGCAAGCTCTTCTCGACTTTCATGCAGCAGTCGATGAAGTGGAGGATGAAGCAACCGTCGATGAACATCATTATGGCGAAATCCTCGTCGTTGATGTCCTCGAACTTGTCGGCGTACCACTCTCTCGCGGCGCTGGCCACGCTCTTGACCTTGTCGTAGAAGACGCACATCGGCACGGCCTGCCCGCCAGCAAACCTCTTAGCTGCTGCCCCCTTGTTCTCTTCCATGGCGGCGAACTTTTGTCGGCCGTGGTGGTACGGGCCCAGAGACACCACCTCCGGTTCGAAGAATGGCTTGTTGGTCTCGACATCGCGCAGGAGACTCGGCACCCTCTGGATTTTTGGTTTCTTTCTTTCTTGAATGCATCTCAACCTTTCGTTGCTCTCATCCGTAAAGGCGACCAGCCACCCGCCAACGCCGCCGCCGCTCTGTGCGTCGACTGGATTAGCGCCACTCCCTGTATTAATGAACGGCAGCGAATCACCGTCCTGTCCGGCCGCAGTAATAGCAACAGGCCTGCGGCCTGCCGCACTCGGCTCGCCGGTTTCCTTCTGGGAGATCACCCTCACCGTCTGCTGTAACTCTACCAGGACGTCCCCCTCCCGTCCGGTCGCCATCTTCCCACTTCACGTATAGCGGAAGGCCATGTTCCCTTAACTAGGGTGAGCTCGGAGTCAGGTTCACCTTTCCTGCGTAACCTCTTGCTCTTTCACATATATATATATATATACGCAAAACACGTGTAGCTGAAGTTGACGAAAGATTAATGAGCGGATGACAGATGGGACAAATGCACGAGAGAATCTTGGCGCACACCTAGCGGGGGACAGGGGAGATGTGGGCACCCACAAGATAGCGATTAGTTGTCCGGTATTAGGTCGTGATAACATGTGAAGTCATCACAATGCGATATATTTACACATCCTTTTCATGAGAGTGTACAGCAAAATTTTCTCAATGCATGAATGTTTAAATTTTATAGGAAGAATTATCAATTAGTTCTTTTTTTTAGAGATTTTTTTAAAATTTTTAACTTACCTATTTATAATTACATAGATAAATATGTAACTATATACTTTTTTTTAATAGATACTAATTTGTAATTCATCCTAAATTTTAATAGACGTTAGAGCTGGTTAATTATTTGTGAAGATAGTAGGACTATGATCAATCACAGCTATCGATCGAATCTAATATATATTATGTTGAGGTTAATTACTGAGCCATCGAACTTGAATTAATGTTGAGAGTTTTTTTTTGAAGAAAACACTTTTTTTTTTGCAAAACTTCCCCTAAAAAACTTCTCCGAAAATCCATGTTTTGTAATGGTACAAGAGATTTTTATGTCTAGTACGTGCTGACCAAAGCTCCTTTGGAAATCAGAAACATATATAGTTGCTCTAACAGGATTCGATGTACAACAGTGGGATATAGTGATCGTCGCTCACACAAAAAAGAAAGAAAAATAGTTTTGTAACATCATTTAATAACACGCTAAAGTGATATTCCTCCTAGAAATATGACACGTTAACAATTGTCAAGAGTAAGTTAAAAATATCTCATAAATTAATGAGGGGGTTGTGATGTATTTTGATTTTGATTAGTGTGTTAAGAAGTGATGTTACTAAACTATTTTTTGAAAAAAATAATAATAATCAGGCTACACACTGGTTGGCTGATGAGGCAAGTCAATCAATAACTTTAATTGATTGGAATTTGGAGCACAGCCTTGCCACATGAGCTACCAGGCAACCCACATCTCGAGGAAACCGCTGAGCTTTTTCTTTCCCATGTCGTAGATTAAACTAGGTGTTCTCTTTTATTTTTGGTGTCTTAGTTTTCTGGTGTGAAGAGTCCTTCTTTAGTGCTCTCTGGAATTTGTATTCATAAAAAAAACGGAAATGGATAATCAGACACATTAACACCTCCGTACTTCCATTTCAGACTCTTACGAATCATAAAATTAAACTCTATTTCCACTTAATTTCCTCTAGTTAGCTATTGAAATACTCTTTATAAGAGTGGTCCACCTAATCATTAGAGACCGGAATTCGGACACCCATTTATACTCCTAAATTGTGTCGCTAATGCTCTTTGCTCTTTATTAATCTTCATCCTGTTTTGCTGCAGAAAAGATCCTGCCGGTCGGACCAGGAAGTAAGCATCGGCTTTTTGTACCCCTCAACAAGCATGGAATAATGTGGAAGTCGGAAACAGTTGGAATGGGATGGCGTTAATTCCTGCTGTTCTGTCTCCTTGCGAAGCTCACGAAAGGCACGATTGGAATAGAATGACCAACCTTTCCCTTTTGTTCCTGTTTCTCTTTATGCTTTATCTCTTCTTTAGATCTATCACCCATATTCTTTTCCTTCGGTATACGCTACCTCTGTAGCATTCATATATGGGATGTTTTCTACTCTTCCGAAGCTATTACATCATTTTTGAGAGGCTCATCTCTGTCGCGATGTCCGATCATTGTCCCTTAGCTTATTATGAGATTATCTCATCTGGATGAGTTCAGCAATTATCAGGATGGACGTCCACCTGCGGACCTCATATATGTAGTCGTGCAATTCACTAAATTCCTCAATATTGAAAAGATATTAGATTTAAATGAAATCTAACAAGAGTGATTTTCAGGATTAGCCATGATTTACGATCCCTAGGCACATTTGGCATTGGCATCCCTGGGCCAGTGCCCCCTCCCACCGTATATAGTAGCGGCACCATGTAGACAACGCCCACCGTTGCCCCTCTGACCGTCTATCGCAACATCGTTCCGAGGAGGTTTGTAAAAATCCGACCCTCGGTTTCCCACTGAAAATTTGATTCTCGACACCGTCAGCCACAGATTTAAGGACTCAAAAAAGTTGAAAGATCAATCTAACAGGATATGTAAATAAAATTGTGGTGACAGGTTCCTGTAACCTAAGTCCATCATGACCCATCACAACCTGTCAAGGCCCATTAAAACTCTCCCATGGGACGTGTTCTCCGTGTTATGCCACGACCTCGTGAGGATCGCACAAAGGGTCCAAGAGGCAATCACCCTGGCCAGGGCACTACCGAGCTCCCAGACTGCTCTACCTAGTACTCCTCGAACAACATAGTCCGAGCCACTGCCATCATCCGGGCAGGAAGTACCGAACAGCTGCAAATGTTACCGAACAGCGGCCTCAACCCCCCTCATGGGGTACCTGCTCGGTGACTTCTGTTGTTATCCTCCGAGTGGCTCTTCACATCCCCACGGCGGTTGTAACTGCCGTAGGCCATGCGCCCCACTATCAAGAGGTGCATTAATCGCTTGGCATCCCAACGGGCACCTGAGCGTATAACCCCCCACTACGTACGTGCGCCAATCAAGGCGCCCTTCCGAGTACGATCCAGAGACGTTACGCCCGTTCGCTTCAGCACCCGTACCTATATAAGACACAGGTACAGAACCATGCAGAGGTACGTGGACCCTCGCGTAAACACGCTCACACACGAGAACTCCCATCTCTTCCAGTCACTAGTGATTGACTTTGGCATCGGAGGGTTCTCCCCGGTTCCTCAACCGGGCCCCCCTGATCCATTTTCTGGTTTTGCAGGCTTCCGTCCGCCTCCGGCGTTCTTCCTCCCTTCTTCGAGTGTAGGCCAATCAGGCTCCGGCCCAATCAAGGAAAGGCCTCCACACTTTTGCTGCCGTCTGTGGGAACGACATTGCCATGGCTCGCGGACGATCCTCTTACCAGAACATTGGGAGCAGGGCGACGAGATCCCGCCAGTCACGAGCGGAATCTCGCCGCCGGTCCCCTCCTATTGATGTCAACATCGCCCCCCAGGCGCTAACAACGACGTCCCTGCGCCAGCGGCCGTCATGCCGGCAACTGCCCTGGAGATGGCCGAACTCCGGGGACAGATGCAGCAGTTGACGGGCATCTGCCTGACCCTACAAGCCCAGTTGGCTGGGCCACCAGCCCCGGCGGTTTCCCTGCTACAAGAACGGTAGGCAGAGCCGTCACACCGACGATCCCGCGTCCTTCCGGTTCCTGAGGACCAGAAGGCGGACTCGCCACGTCGATCGCACCGAGCCCCGTTCGAGGAGTGAGCACCGGAGCGCCGAGGTCGTTCTCCCCGCCGTTCCGTCGTGGTCCCTCGTCCGCCGCGCTCGGTCGTGGGAGCCAACTCCCACGGGTCCGGCCGAGAAGCTTCTGCTCATTCTGAACAAGAGCTTGCCAGACACCTCCGCCGTGTGGTTGACCTGGAGCGCCGCGTGGACGCAATGGTCCAGCGTGCAGAGGGAAAAGCCTCAGCAGAAGATGACCTGGACTTCCGCTCCCCTTTCAGCGGGGACATCCTGGAAGCCCAGGTCCCTCCCAAGCTTCCTCTGCCTACAATTGCGCCCTACGATGGCACTACCGATCCGGCCGACCACATTCACGGCTTTGAGTCGCACATGGTGTTCCACGGAGCATCAGATGCGGCCAAGTGCATAGCCTTCCCCGCAACTCTCAAGGAGACCGCCAGAGCCTGGTTCGAGGCTCTGCCAGCGGGCTCCATCTCCACCTTCCACCAGTTGAAGAAATCCTTTCGGGACAACTTCCTTGGTGGGAGATCACAGCTGCGGACGGCGGCTTCCCTCCTGGCTATACGCCAGAAGAAGAGCGAAGCACTCTGGGACTTTGTCAAGAGGTTCTGAACAGAGGCGCTCCGCATCTCCCGCCTGGACGTCCCTCTGGCCACCAGTGCCCTCATCCAGGGCACTCACGACAGTTTTTTGCAGAGGACCCTCGGCGTCCAGCAACCTTCCACTCTCGCCGAGCTGCTTTCTATCGCACAACGCCACGCAGCGTGCGAAGAAAGCTTGGCTGCAGGCCGAGCAGAGCAGGGGGAACAGTCGGACAAGAAGAGACCTTCCGACAACAGCTCCGACCGTGATCGGAAGAAAGGACGGCGCAATGGCGACTCGCCGCGCCGACCGCGCCCCTTCACCAACTACACCCCCCTCACCGTGGCACCCGAACAGATCCTGGCAGAGATCAGGAACGAGCCATATGTTCGGTGGCCACAAAGGATGCGTTCCGACCCCCGGAAGTGCGACCAGGCGAAGTACTGTCGCTTTCATCGCGACCACGGCCACGACACCTCTGAATGCCGTTAGCTTAAGGATGAAATCGAAGACCTTATTAAGCGCGGCTACCTCAGAGGATATGTGCGCCGGAATGAAGAACGCCCCAGACACCGGGAGCGAACTCCTGAGCAGTCGGTCAACAACGAGCCCAATGGGCAAGAAATCAATGTGATCGCGGGAGGCTTCGGCGCGGGCGGAGAGAGCACTCGAAGCCGACGCGATTACGCAAGGCGAGTGCACGTCGTGGACAGGCCATCGGCGCCTAGGCCTACTCCATATCCCACCAGTCCTGCACGCACACCGTCCGAGGAAGCTATAACTGTAGTACCCCGGAAAATCTATTAATTAAAAATTATGGATAAATTGAAATTTTATCGATTAATAAATTCAATTAGTTAAAACGGTACGCATCATTATTGCATGCGTATAAACCCCTATAAAAATTTCGTAAAAATAGTAGTTATACTTTAAATAATGTTCTCTAATGACCCACCATGAAATTTGGGCATAGAAAAATCGTTTGGACTTAGTTTAAGAATTTATGCGACTTATTAGCATAATTAAGGAATAAGTCGAAGAACTTATTATTTTATGAACCAAAGTGGATTATAAATAAAAGTAAACATGTGGGTAGACTTTAAATAATATGGGATGATAGCCCATTATGATATTTGGACCAATGGACAATCTTGGCCCATGAATAAATTATCTAATAAAAGGATAATTAAAAATCCAATAAGTAAAGTAAGTACATGAGTTGTACAAATAAGCTCACATGAGTTATTGGGCCAAGAGTAAGAGCCCAAATGATGAATATTAGAAATATTGGCATAAATAATGTTGAAGTGAATAAAAATATACAAAAGTAATTAAATAAGTGTGATAAATAGATTTGCATAAGGATAAAGGGTTAATAATTGGAATTAAATCAATACCCATTAAGTCAAATTAGTAATGGATTTTATTAATGGTCATAACATGGATTGTTGGGCCCAAATAAGAAGAGCCCACCATGAGATGGGAGTTAATTAGGTGAAATTCGGATTAAATATAGTAATAATTAGAAAAAAGGATTAGATAAATAATAAATGACATATATATATCCCTAAAAGAGTCCTAATCCCATCCTAACACATTAGCCACAAAATTAGATCTCTCCCCAAGCCAACTAAGTGATAAATGCTAGAATAAGGGGAGATAAATGTAGAAATTCGGAGTTAATTATTAAATAAATTAAAAAGGGATAAGATAATGACTAAACTAGCTTATAAATGTCCTTACAAGAGTCCTATACTTACCTTAAACCTTTACCCACGAAATTGGATCCCTTCCCAACTCTATTAGGTGGGTAAATAAGAGAAAGTGGGAGATAAATGCCAATTTTCGGAGTTGGATGAGAAAGAAAGAGTTTTAGGTGATTTAGAACTCTATAAGCCAGCAAAACACCCCCCATTTGACCCTAGCACCCCACAATTTCGTGCTAAGACTTTTTGAGATGAAGATGAGAAGATCTGGACCAAGGAGCAAGGAAGGAGAAGCCTTGGAGCAAGAAGGGTTTTCATAATTTCGTCATCCAAACTAGGGTTTTCTTACTCCACGAAAAAGGTAGGCAATCTCTCAAGCTAAAATCGTGAAATAATTACCCTAGGTAGACTTCATGTACCTCTTCAAAAGCCCTATGGTTTCGTTGTATTCCGCTCATCCATTTGGGCGAATTTAATTCGTGAAATCCTGCTGTTACCATGAACCGAAATCTCATGTTTCCTCTAATTACCCACATGTACTTGCTCTCATGTCATGATAAAATTCTCGTGTATACTGCATCTTATTATCTTTCAAACTCCCCTGGTCTTACTCGATTTCGATCTCCCATGAGGGAGAATTAAATCTTGGAATCCCTGACATAGGTCCGGTGACCCTACTGACTCGAATGCATAATTGTGCAGAGCACGGAGAGTGTCCGAGGGGCTCCAATCTAGTCCTGGGGGTAGAGAGCCACCCGAAAATACCTGCAGGGGATATTGATGGTGTTTTGCATTGCACCGGTTCTGACTATCTCGACATTGGCTAGACATCTAACTGTTACTATTAGTCTGAGGAGTTCAGACGTACTGTATCATTTTGGTGCTATTACTGTGCTAGCACTGACTGTTATACAGTAGTCTGAGGAGTTCAGACATACTGTACTATCGTTAAACGGCTACTGTCCCAAAGTGACTATTGCCGTACTCAACTAGTGCACCGTGGTGCAACCATACACGTTATCTCTTTATATGCAATCTCATTACACACAATGTTGATATACAAGCTATCTCGTTGCACGCCACCTTGATACAAGCTATCCTATTACATGTCATTTTGATACAAGCTATCTTGTTATACACTATCTTGTTACACGCTATCTCGTTATGTTGTCATCCTAATTTTGCAATACTCTTGAGAAATATATTATCGTTCACTTGTTATCTTGTACTATTACTCTCTTGACTATACATGATCGTTCTATCTAGTTAACCTACGTTACAAGACATTAATCACTTAAAGCATGCTTGTTTACACGAGATATTAAGTCCTACTGAGCGTTATCGCTCACCCTTCGTTATTTGTTATTGTGTTTTCAGGTAAGTCAAGGAATGACCTTACACACAACAACGGGATTGGACTGGAGTGATGAGCGTCCTGAAGTCATAGCGATGGAATGTCCTTAGTACCTTAGAGTCTAGTTAGATATTTGCTTTAGATTTCTTTTCCAATGTAATAAAGTCATTGAGCCCTATGTTTTGGCTCTGAATTAGTGGTTGTAATAGTTTAGATGAATTATCAATAAAATGATGAGTTTTATGGCAATTATTGTTCTTTAGTTGCTCTGATATTTGCGAATGTATGCGCAATTTACGTTACCATACACGTTGTTCATGCCTCTCCGATTTATTCCGCTGCTAAATTGGCGGGGCATGACAATAACCTTCTCAGACGAGGACCTTGTAGGGGTCGCTACCCCACACACTGATGCGCTGGTCGTTTCGGCCACCATCAACCATTGTAATGTGCGTCGGATTTTGGTAGATAATGGAAGCGCCCCCGACGTCTTGGCTTACGACTGTTTTGTGCTTATGGGCCTTAAAACTGACCAGCTCACCCCGGTAGAATCGCCATTGTTCGGCTTCTCGTTTCGGTACAGCCCATGGGTAGAGTTCGCCTCCCAATTACCTTAGGGACGGCGCCAAAGACTGTGACCAAGGTAGTTGACTTCTTGGTCATCAAGAACATGCCGGGCTACAACTCCATCCTTGGCAGAGGCCTGATCGATAGAATCAGAGCAGTACCTTCATCTCTCCATCAGAAGATGAAGTTTCCAACTCCGAGCGGGATTGGCGAGGTGCTCGGGTGTCAGCGCGAGTCTCACTGGCGCTATGTCCTCTCTCTAAGAGACAAGCAACCACTCGCGACACCAGACCAAGTTCCGCCGTCCACCGATCAGCCCTCCACTAGCCAGGGAACGCCCGCTGAAGATCTACTTCCCGTCCAAGTTGACGACGACCCCGAGCACGTCCTCTATATTGGAGCTCTACTAGCAGAGGCTGAGCAGCAACGCTACGAGGCCTTTCTGCTAGCCAACCTTGACGTGTTCGCGTGGTCTGATGATGAGCTTCCGGGTATTTCTCCGGAAGTGATGACACACTGCCTCCATTTGGACCCCCGGGTCCCGCCAGTACAGCAGAGGAGGCGACCTGTGAACCGAGAACGGCAGGCCGTGATCAAGGATCACGTCGTCAAAAGCCGATCCACTGGACTCCTCCGAGAAGCCCAATATCCAAGGTGGATCTCCAATGTGGTCCTTGTACGCAAGGCCAATGGCAAATGGCGTGTGTGCGTCGACTACAAGGATCTCAATAAGGCAACACCCAAGGATAATTTCCCCTTGCCGCGCATCGACCAGTTGGTGGATGCTACCTCCGGGCACGAACTTCTCAGTTTCTTGAATGCTTACTCTAGTTATCACCAGATCAGTATGCATCCTCCAGATCAAGATGCTACTACGTTCGTCACAGACCTGTGGCTGTACTGTTTCACCAGGATGCCCTTCGGTCTGAAGAATGCTGGGGCGACGTACCAGCGGCTGGTCAACAAGATGTTCGAGCAGCAAATTGGGCGCAACATGGAGGTCTATGTTGATGACATGATGGTCAAGACGCTTCCAAGCACCGACCACATCTCCGACCTCCAAGAAACTTTCACAACTCTACGAAAGTATAACATGAAGCTTAACCCCTCCAAGTGCGTGTTTGGTGTTCGTTCGGGTAAGTTCCTCGGCTTCCTCGTTTCAAATAGAGGGATAGAGGCAAACCCGAAAAAAATCCAAGCTGTACTGGAGATGAGCAGTCCTAAGACGGTGTGCGACGTCCAACGTTTGACTGGGCGTCTTGCTGCACTGAACTGGTTCATGTCCCGAGCAGCAGAAAGAAGCTTTAACTTCTTCAAGTTGCTCTGAGGCCCTAAAAGCGCCTCGAAGCAAGGGGGGCAAGTACGGTGGACTGAGGAGTGTGAAGCTACCTTCACCGAGCTGAAGGCATATTTGGCAGCCCCACCTATTCTCTCAAAGCCTGTGCTCAGAGAACCACTGTTCGTATACCTTTCGGTTATCGAACACTCCATCAGCGTAGTTTTGATCAGAGAAGAGGGAGCGGCACAACATCCGCTGTACTACATCAGCAGGGTACTCCAGGAAGCTGAAAGGAGGTACCCTCGAGCAGAAAAAATCGCCCTCGCCTTGGTCACGGCTGCTCGGAAGCTCAGGCCTTATTTTCAGACCCATTTAGTGATAGTCCTCACCTACCAACCATTGAAGTCTATCCTTCAGCGGCCAGAGGCTTCTGGCAGGCTTATCAAATGGGCCATAGAGTTAGGCGAATTTGACATCAGCTTTCGACCAAGGACAACAATCAAAGCGCAAGCGTTGGCAGACTTTGTTGCGGAATGCACTCTCCCTACCGAGCAGGACCCGCCATTGGACGACGAGCCCCCATGGGAGCTCTATGTGGATGTGTCCTCTTGTGTCACAGGGAGCGGAGCAGGTTTGGTCCTCACTTCCCCAAAAGGGTTAGAGTTCCAGTACGCCCTCCGATTCCGCTTCGCGGTCTCCAACAACGTCGCCGAATACAAAGCATTGCTGTCCGGCATCCGCATGGCTAAGCATCTTGGAGCTCTTCGGCTGAGGGTCTTCAGTGACTCCCAGTTGGTCGCTATCCAAGTAAACGGGCAGTTCGAAGCAAGGGAGCCTCGTATGTCCCAATACCTCCAGCAGGTCAAGAGCCGAGCAGAGGGTCTCCTTCACTTCGAGGTCGTACACGTCCCATGGGAGCAGAATGCGCGAGCAGATGCACTTGCCAAGTTGGCATCCTCAGGTGACATCGCCCCTTCTCGCTCCGTATTCATCGAGGAGCTCGCCTCACCAAGCACCGAAGTAGACGTCGTAGCCGTTGAGACAGGCCCACCAACTCCGAGCTGGATGGACCCTCTTTTTGCTTACCTACTTCGGGGCGAGCTTCCACCCGAGCAAGGCGAAGCTCGCAAAATTAGAATGCGTGCTTAATGTTTCACCCTCGTGGAAGGCAAGATGTACCGGCGGTCCCTCTCAAGACCTCTCTTACGGTGCCTCAGCCCCGAAGAGGCTCTCGGGGCTACCGAAGAGGTACATGAGGGGCTGTGTGGAAGTCATTTAGGGGGAAGAACGCTAGCACGCAGCATCATCCGAGCAGGGTTCTGGTGGCCTTCGCTGCAAAAGGATTGTATGTCCTTTGTCAGGAGGTGCCCGGAATGTCAGAAGTTCGGGCAGCTCATCAAGCAGCCTGCCGAACAGCTTCACAATCTGTTCGAACCACGCCCTTTCGCTAGATGGGGCATCGATATCCTGGGTCCTTTCCCAGAGGCCCAAGGTAGGAAGAAGTTCATGTTTGTAGCTATCGACTACTTTACCAAGTGGATCGAAGCCGAACATGTTGCCACGATCACCGAACATGCCGTGTGGAAGTTCGTCTGGAAGAACCTCCTCTGCCGGTTTGGCGTCCCAAGAGTGATCACCTCCGACAACGGGAAGCAGTTCGACAGCACCTTCTTCAAGCAGAAATGTGCCGAGCTCAGAATCTGCAACCACTTCACCTCCGTAGCGCATCCCCAGGCAAACGGCTTGGTAGAAAATGCCAACCGAACACTGCTGCACGGGATCCGCACAAGAGTGGAGGCTGCAGGAAGTTCATGGATTGACGAGCTCCCTAACGTTCTCTGGTGTCACCGGACAACTGCACGAGTAGCCACGGGAGAAACACCCTTCCACTTGGCTTACGGCTCAGAAGCCGTTGTGCCGCTGGAAGTAGCTCTCCCCACCATCCGAACAACCCACTTTGATGAAGCCGCCAACCACCGTGCTCTTCGAGAAAACTTGGACATGCTTGGCGAACGACAGAACGACACCAGCATTCGTCTCGTTTCCTATCATCAGCGACTCGCGCAATATTATAACGAACGAGTTCGGGAGAGGCGCATCGACATGGGAGATTTAGTTCTACACCGTTGCTCGACTTCGGATCCCCGAAAAGCGGTCGGCAAGCTCGCCCCAAAATGGGAAGGACCTTATCAAGTCACACTAGTCCTTGAGAAAGGCTCATACAAGCTAACTACCCCTAGTGGCGAGGCCATACCCAGAACCTGGCATGTATCCAATTTGAAGGCTTATTATTTATAAAGGCCTTCTGTTCGGCATCCTACCTCTCTCCTACTAGTTCTTTTGGTCGGTTAGGGAAGAAGTCCGAAGCATCCTTATCTTAATGGTTTTTAGCCCACAAGGATGTAGCGACATCTCCAAGTGTTAAGATGCTCCACAGGCACCCCAGGACAGAACACCTGCAGTTCATAGCAACCTGTGCGGTTGCTATGAATTTCGGTTCAGACAGAACACTCACAAGGTGAAGAGATAGGAAGGTCGAAGCTACTTTTCTTCAAAAAAAAAGGTAAAGGGGAAAAGAGAGAAAATCTATTCAGAATTTATACAAGAGCTCGTTTAGGCCGAGCTACCAAACAAAAAGGAAGGGGATATCTAAGGGTCCTGCCTAGAAGTACCGGCGCCATCATCTGCAGGAGGCATCCGCCCTAAATGGAATTGGGAAAAGTGCACTCCATCCAAGCGTGCGTCCTAGGTACGACGCCGGCACTCTCTTACAGCGGCCTCGAAGGCTTCCCGGGCACGTTCTGTCCAGGCTAGCCTCCCCCCGAGCTCCTTTCCTGCTTCAAGGCCCACTTTATAGCAACGGGCCCCGAACTGTTCTAGGTCCTTTTTGAAGTCAGGACCTTCTTTGTATTCGGCCACTGCCTGAGCCCTAGCGTCACCTAGTACCTTCGCGATGGCCTCCTTTTCGGCTCGAGCAACAGTCAGGTTTAGCTCGGAAGCCTGGAGGGCATCTTGGAGGCTTTTCACCTCCTTTAGAAGATCGGCCTCGCGAATCTGGTGCTTCGTGATCAGATCCTCACAGTAGGCCGTTTCCGCCTCCCACGTCTGCTTCTGGTTCTGACCACGCAAGGCCAGCTTCTTCAAGAGGCTCATCGAGCTCGTGATGCCGTTCACCAGCGCTCCCACGTCGACATTTTCGTCTTCATCATGATCGGAGAGCTGCCTTGGGCGGTAAGCCACACTGGAATGCTCAGGAGTCTTTTCCGGGCTCAGGTCTTGGCATCGCGCCATCCTATCCAGATAGGATGCAGACGGGCACGGTGGAAGAACCCTCGAAGGATCGTTCTCGAGCCTTCCCAGCGTGGCCTCCAGCATCGACTGCGATGGGAGCTCGGACGACTTCCCCTTCACTACTACGGAGAGAGGCCTCCGGTCCTCCTCAGAACTAACAGCCCCCTCAGCAACGACTGGTTGCTCGGACGAAGTTTCTGCTCCCCTAGCAGTCTCAGTAGCGGCAACAACAATTTCCTTCTGACCTTCTGTCACCAAGGCCACCTCCTCGACCCCTTGTGTAGCTTCTCCAACATCACTGGAGACCAAAGCGGTTGACGGTCCTTCCACTACCGCATCCATTTTTGTGGGGGGCAGGGGGCCCGCGGCATCCGCAGCGATTTCCCTCTAAGGGGCTGCTACATCCTCGGTTGGAATGACCTCCGCAACTGAAACAGCCGCCCCATCGGAGACATCCCTTTCTGGCACCCCGCGGTGCGGAGAAATCCCTTCTCTAGCAGTAGAGGTCCCTTCATGACCTTCGCCCCTCCGAGCGGAGGTCTCCGCAGCATCATCTCTGGCGCCTCTAGTGCTCGACGCCGCTGTTCGAGCAACTTCTTCTTCGCGACCCTCACTGGGGCCCCGCAAAGCGGACACTTCTCTCTGCTCTTCAGCAGAGCTTTCTGACCCGTCGCTCACCACGACGAGCCCCAGCTCGGTCGCCATCCTCTGCGCAACCTCCGAACGGACCACGGGGGGCATCCGCGGTGCTTCCTGCTCGGCCGACCCGGCAGCCTTACGCTTTTTTCGCAGCAGTAACTGCGCCTCTTCAACCTCCTCTTCGGTCCCCTGCTCGCTGTGTTGAGGGGCAGCACGGACCAGCCTCTTCTTTTTCCGAGCGCGGAGCTGGTCTGCGTCCTCCGCGCCCCCATCAAGCAGCATCGGCCTCTTCTTCATAGAGGCAGAAGGTCGAGTCGTCCTGTCGCCCTCCTCAAGCGAAGTCCGAACTCCTGCTGAAACCACCTTCATGGTGGCCTTCTTCTTCAAGCGAATCTTTCCGGGCCCCTTCTCAGGGACCCGTGCGCTTTCGGGACGCTCCTTGGCAGATGAAGGCGCCACCAATGCCGTTGTAACCGTGGCACTAACCCTCGTAGCAGAGGGAACCCGAACAACGGCCGCAACATCATCGTCCTCATACACCATATGAGCCACAACATGGATTTGTTCGGCAAAATCCTCGTTCGCGTCCAAATCCCTCCCAGCCTCCAACTCCGCAGCAGCTGCACGCAAAAAAAAAATAGAGAAGAGGAAAGTTAGAGCAGGGTCACCAAACCGGCAGGTAAACAGCCAAAGTTCGCGCACTTACTCCACGGTCTGCTCAGGCCATGCTTAACAAGCGAGAATTCGGTCACATAGCCTTCCCCATTTCTAACACCTGCTCGGAGAAGACTATCTGAGGCCCTCGCCTCATCTTGGATCAGCTTGGGAAAGCTGTCCTTCCGTGCCGAACAGACGACAGTGGGGAATCGCCACTCTGCACCATCCCGGTGACGCACGAAGAACAACCTGTCCATCCAACCTTTGTTGTTGGAATATTTGTTGGATAGTTGTATGTGCATCCTATCTGTTCGGTGCTTGGCGTAATAGATATCCGCTCCTGACGGCCGAGAAGCAGAAAGCTTGAAGTGAGCTCGGAATACATCCGCCGAGCCCCGGATCTGCTTAATCCTACAGATAACGCCGAAGTTATAGATGTACCTCCATGTATTGGGTGTCAGTTGTATCGGCGAAATGCCCCAGCAGTTCAGTAGCGCCTTCGCCACTTCCAGCAGCGGCAGCCGGAATCCTGTCTCCATGTGATCCACAGAGAGGGGGAGACAACCTGGTTTGTTCACCAGGTACGATTCCCCTTCCTTCGCATCAATAATCTCGTACTCGTCTCCGATCCGAAAGCGCTCCCGGAGCCCACTGTAATGGCGGCATCGTGGCCCGCTAGACGCCGCAACAGTGACTCCGCTCGCTCCGACAACTGTGACCGCCTTCCCTTTTCCTGCCATCGCCGTAAGTCGCTGAGGGGAACAGCAAACAGGAGAAGGCGCGTGGAAGAAGACGACCGAGAACTTAAAGGAGGCACGAAAGCTCTCAAGCAAAGAAGAAGGAATTTCGAAGGCGTAACTCCCGCTTTCACCCCTCTCCTTCCTTATAAGGAAATAAAGGCACAGAATTCGAGGCGTGCTAGGGGCGGTTTTTCTCTCCACTCCAGGTCGTTTCTGAGACGCCCCATCGGTGACCGTTCGTCTGGAGTGCGCAGCGTTAGAAGATCGACACGAACCCCCGCACTCATCACAAAAGCTCTGCATTCGAGGGAAATCACCAAAAACAAAAAGATATAATGCGGCCATTCGGATCTTCGAGGACGATACCGCATTTATTGCGGAGGTGACGCCCGAACAAATCACCGCCCTCAAGCGCTCCGGTTCCTTAGTCGCTTGAGGGCGTGGGGGGCAAGTGTGGTGACAGGTTCCTGTAACCTAAGCCCATCTTGACCCATCACAACCTGTCAAGGCCCATTAAAGCTCTCCCATGGGACGTGGCTTCTCCGTGTTATGCCACGACCTCGTGAGGATCGCACAAAGGGTCCAAGAGGCAATCGCCCTGGCCAGGGCACTACCGAGCTCCCAGGCTGCTCTACCTAGTACTCCTCGAACAGCGTAGTCCGAGCCCCTGCCATCATCCGGGCAGGAAGTACCGAACAGCTGTAAATGTTACCGAACAGCGGCCTCAACCCCCCTCGTGGGGTACCTGCTCGGTGACTTCCGCTGTTATCCTCCGAGTGGCTCTTCACATCCCCACGACGGTTGTAACTGCCGTAGGCCATGCACCCCACTATCAAGAGGTGCATTAACCGCTTGGCATCCCAACGGGCACCTGAGCGTATAACCCCCCACTACGTGCGCCAATCGAGGCGCCCTTCCAGGCACGATCTAGAGACGTTACGCCCGTTCACTTCAGCACCCGTACCTATATAAGACACAGGAATAGGACCATGCAGAGGTATGTGGACCCTCGCGCAAACACGCTCACACACAAGAACTCCCATCTCTTCCAGTCACTAGTGATTGACTTTGGCATCGGAGGGTTTTCCCCGGTTCTTCAACTGGGCCCCCCTGATCCGTTTTCTGGTTTTGCAGGCTTCCGTCCGCCTCCGGCGTTCTTCCTCCCTTCTTCGAGTGTAGGCCCATCAGGCTCCGACCCAATCAAGGAAAGGCCTCCACAAAAATAAATAATAATTATTGTACTAAAACATATTTGTAAGTGAAAGTAAACAATAAAGTACAAAGTACAACTTTGGTATTAATCCTAAACACAATAGTATAAGAAAAGGGAAATACATAACTCGTAAGGGACATACCCCGAGAGTGAGGTGCTAAGAAATAAATGGGACACTGTTAAGGACAATACTAACGACTAAGGTCCCGTGCCTCCTCTACCCGCCGCGCAATTTGCTACTATTGTGAAGTCTTACTTGAGAAAAAAAGGGAGTAAGCTTCAAACAAAAGTTCAGTAGAGAATACCAATCTCTCACTAATTTTAGCTAACATAATAAATATATATATATGTATATAATCAAAAGAATAATAGTAACTTTAATCTATTCTAGAATAGTAGGCATTGATGCGGTCAGATTGTTCTTCACGGAGTTAAACATCTTGACTATTGCAATTCATTTGATTTCATTTGTTGTCTTGATTATACTATTGTGTTCACAGACCCACGCCCATTCTTAATTATCTGCTTGCATGCATATCAAGTTCAAGGTTCATAAGCTACAAGAGAGCGTTGGCTCAGATTTATTTCCATATGCCTTTAGCTCAGACGATTCACAAGGTCATTGAATTATTCCAAACTTGCATGTGTGCATGGTGATTGTTCCAAACCAGGATATTTTAGTGTCAAACGAAGCACTCAGATGGCAGCCAACGTGTACATTTGCTACTAGCTGGCTTTAATACAGTTTGCAGGGCGTAATGGTCCAATGGATCGGTCCCTCACCTGCGCAGATGCCTCCTGATAGATGTGAAGAATTAACATACTCAAATGCTTGCAGGCCGTGCAAAGAATTAGCATTAACCGGACAAGGACGATGTAATATTATTGATATAATCTAGCTCAAGAAGCTCGAGCGTGCACACATACACTGAAGAATATTGAAACACGATCTTAATTATTGTTGCCGGGATACATAAATTTTCTGATCAATCGGAAATGGGAATTCATCAAACCGAGGAGTCGACGTTCCAGAGTACGTAGCAACCGCGTGGCCAGCGGGCTGGATATTAAGTGATTAATCCATCCGACTCGCATAGCTCATCAGTGCTTATTGATGGCAAACTTTGGGAATATCGTAAACAAGGTTTGTGTTATGGCCAGGAGGATCAGCAATAAGGCGGCAAAGAAGGAAATGGCGGTCCATGTGCTGCTGAAGTAGGTATGCAGCATCCTCGCAAAGGAGACCTTGTTCTTGTTGCTGCAATGTTTATCGATTTTGCGAATCGCCTCGGCGTAGAGGAAGCTTTCCAGCAACAGGCCGGTGGTGAACTCATTGAAGAGATCCGCCACCTGCTGGTCGCTGCCGAGACCGTTGAGCAGGATCCTTTTCCGTCGGAGCTCCTTGACGTCGTCGGCGTGGTCGATTAGGCTGTCGAGGAGGCAGATGTAGGAGGTGACCCCGTAGTCGGAGCTGCTGTCGGGGCACATCTCCATGGCAATGAGGTTGAGGAACTTGGGCCTGGCCATGCCATCCACGACGATCGGAGGCAGCTGCAGCTGCCAAAACACGAGGCCCACCGAGAACTCCACGTCGCGCAGGCAGCAGGTACGGCTCTTACTGAATGTGATCCCCGCCTCCCATGAGCTCCATCACCGAGCGAAAGTAGGTGCCTTCCCTAGTAAATAGTTTCGACGGCAACGTCCGTCCCAGTAGCTCGGTCCTCAGAACATCGAGGAGGTGAGCCGGGCCTTCCTTGGCGCCACGCTCCAGAGCATTGGTAGACCACCACCACCAATTCTTCACTATGGAGGTATCGCCAGTGATCTTTCTCCGTACGAACTCTTCGTACTTCACGGACCTCAGGCTCATGAGGGCGTTCAGCACCACGAAGGGGACTTGGTTCTCCAACAGGAACATGTCCCGTGTGATGAAGCCGTGCAGGTGGGCTTTTGTCGTGTGCAACCTGTTTCTGGAAAAAACAGCAAGGATGGTCGGTCGGGGCCGAGCTGAGTGGGCCCCGAGGGATTGGCCGCGTCGCGCTGTCATCGACGAAGAGAATCAGACCTGCAAAGAATCACCGAGCCCCCTCGGTGGTCGAACACTACGACGATCAAGTCAGCAAGGGTTGCAAAGAGAAAGAGGGAGAGAGAGAGTTTTTATGCTACGAATAGCGTACCTTTTTCCTGAGGGTATCCGCGCCTTTTATAAGGGCTTGGTCCTTTGAATAGAAAAAGGAGAGTGGGCCCCGAGCCTCTGAGAGGCAAGGGCGCCAATCAGGGAATCCCCCCCCCCCCCGCTGGGCTCCGAGAATCTCGCCTTAACAGCCACCTGCCCAAAGCGGACACAGGCCAGCTGGGGGGTCGTGATTTATGGGACTCATCCGCCCCTAGGGCAAGTATGACCTGGCGCCAGCTAGGAACGCCCGGATGTAGTGCTTGACTAAACTGATCCTCAGAATTGATTGACTTGCCTACGACGACGAGATCCGACAACTTGGTTGTCGGTTCGTCAGCGTGGCCGACCGTCGTTCTCACCAGGCTGACTTGTCGGTTGACGACGACCGGTATCACTAGCCCCTCGGGTTTTCTTCGAGACGAGTTCTCGGCTCGAAGAGAAGCCATTTATTGCCTTCAGAAATTCGTACGGGTGTACGCCGCCGCCTCACATTCTGCGCGCCTGAGTTGGGGGCGTTCTGCCTCTGTCATTATGAGAGCCGCGGTCTTGTCATAATGACAGTACCGCTGGCGGCGGTTTGTCAGGTACTTGCTCTGAATCCTGCGTCCATGATGACGACGCTCGGTTTCGGGGCGCGCGCCGCGGATCCGGGTGAACGTCTTTCGGCTGTCGGGCTTCCGACACGTGGTGGAATCCTGGTTGTGCAGGATTTTTGGACCGTCCGATCGCCCTGGTGTCAAGGCCCTATAAATAGCCAGGGTTCGGTGCGAAATCGATGTTCCTTCACTTCGTGCGCGAGCCTTACTGATTGCTGACCCGACGTCTCCGACGATCCGACGATTATGTTCACCGGCCTGAGGTCATCCGACGATCTTCGCTTTCTTCCTTCCGAGGTAAGCGATGAGTCATTCTTCTTCCTCCACCTCTTCTAAGGCTTCCTCATCGTCTTCCTCCACTAAGTCTAGGGACCCTTATGCCTCGGCCAATATTCCCGACTCCGTTTCTGAAGACCTCGAGGTAGGGTCGGTAGCCGTGGAAACCCAGGTTTGGGGACCTGTTGATGATTCCTTCGTCCTCGAACTAACTCAGGGAACCTACATTCCTAAATAACCGTCGGCCCATACTTCCGGCGCTCGCCGTCGAGCTGACAGTGTGACCAAAGCCCGTTGTGAGACCTCTCCTGGTACCTTCAAGTGGTTGCGGAAGCATTCTAAGTTTGTTCTTCCGGCCGACGCTGTCATGTTTGCCGATAGAGACTTTAGGGCTCACTATGTTATGAACGGGGGGTTCTCGGTTTACTCCGAGGCGGTTCGAGCAGGTCTTTGCTTCCCTTTCCACCCCTTTGTTATTTTCCTTCTTCTGGAGCTTGGGGTGGCTCCTTCCCAATTGGCACCAAACACCTGGCGCGTTATCGTCGGCTTTCTGTCCATGTGTTATTCGGCGGGGGTCCCTCCGACCTTGCGCCTTTTCCTCTACCTTTTTTCCATTAAACCATTCGGGGACTGGTTCCATTTTGCGGCGAGGAATGGTCGGCAGATCCTCGGCAGACTGCCTTCCTCGCTCCACGGCTGGAAGAGGAACTTCATCTTTGTATATAGTCCTTCGGGTTGGCCGTTCCCGACCAAATGTTCGGCCATCGACGTCTGGTGCAAAGCTTTTGGATCGCCGAGGCTTACTGCATTCGAGCTCGTCGACCTCAAATGTTTGAAGGAGGTGGAGCCCCCCAACCTGATCGATATCTCCGAGGAATTATTTCGGCTGATCGACGAGGGCACAAAAGGTTGCCAACCCCGTAGTTGTATCCTCGGTCTATCCATGATTTTCCCATCTAACGAGCCCATGTACTTGCAGCCATGGCCGACAAGAACGACTCCGTACCCCCGACGCGTAGGGGGCCGTCGCTTGCCGAGAAGGCTAAGAGCCGGGTTCACTCAAGGGAGAAGAAGGTGGCTTCTCGTCCCGAGAAGCGTCAGCGCGAGGCCGAAATTGCGCCACCGTCGGCCTCGGCGCCTAGTCAGAGCTCGGCCCCGTCCCGTCGGCTGAGGATAGGCCAGCGAAGCGTTTTGTCCCGCCGTCGTCATCCACGGCACCTGCTGTCTCGGCACCGACCCAGGCTCGCTTCTCCCTGGACCCGGTTGAGTGGGGGCGACAAGCCCTGCCACCCGAAGTTAAGGCCAAAACGCTTGGCCGACCTGCACGTCGGCTCATACATGAATTTTACCACGGTATGCTGAGCCAGTTGGCCGCATTTGACGCGTTCGCACATCGGGCTGAGGTGAAGAGATTGGCTTGCGACAAGCGCGTCGCAGAGGCTGAGGAGCTCGTGGCTTCCGAGAAGGCCCGCTGTCTCCGGTTAGAGGAGGAGGCGAAGAAGAGGGAAAGCGACCTCCAGGCAGCCTTGGCATCCGAGAGGGAGGCGCAAAAAGTGCTCGAGGTCGTGAAGAAGGCTCAGTACGACGAGATAGCTGCTCATGAAGAAACGAAGAAGTGCTTCTCGCGCCTCGTCGCTGAGGAAAGGGACAAGACGATAGAAGAATATCGTGACTCCGACGAACTTCAGGATGAGATCGCCGACCTCTTCAAGGAGGGATACAATGATTGCCTTTCAAAGGTGAAGGGGCTGTATCCCGACCTTGATTTGTCAGGAGCGGCTCTTCCTGGCGAAGGCGACGAGGAGCGGGTCGTCGGAGACCGAGACGAAGAGGTTGCCGCGGTGGTGGACGAGGCCATAGACACGGCCATTGATCGCTCCCTTGATCAGGCCGCCGATGACGTGGCGAACGAGGCGTAGTTGACCTCGTCCATGTACCCTGTATTCCTCTCTTAATGAAAATATTTTCTTTGACACATTTTTGCTTTAGCCGACGATTGTTTCCCCTTTATTGTTTATGAACGCTGAAACGACCTCTTCAGTAGGAGAGTGCCTAAGCGACCTCGTTGGCAAGAGAGTGCCGAAGCGGCCTCGTCGGTAAGAGAGTGCCGAAGCGACCTCGTCGGTAAGAGAGTGCCGAAGCGACCTCGTTGGTAGGAGAGTGCCTAAGCGACCTCGTTGGCAAGAGAGTGCCGAAGCGACCTCGTCGGTAAGAGAGTGCCGAAGCGACCTCGTCGGTAGGAGAGTGCCTAAGCGACCTCGTTGGCAAGAGAGTGCCGAAGCGACCTCGTCAATAAAAGAGAGTGCCGAAGCGACCTCGTCGGTAAGAGAGTGCCGAAGCAACCTCGTCGGTAGGAGAGTGCCTAAGCGACCTCGTTGGCAAGAGAGTGCCGAAGCGACCTCGTCAATAAAAGAGTGCCTAAGCGACCTCGTAAATGACTGCCGAAGCGATCTAGGGGAAGTACCCTCGAAGATGCTCGGCGTTCCAGGTTCTCGGTACAACCGTTCCACTCAGCTCTGCTAACCGGTATGCACCATGGCCGAGGATCTCTATGATGCGATAAGGTCCCTCCCAGTTGGCCGACAACTTGCCAATGGCTGACCTCGGATCCGAGACCGAGAGTTTCCTGAGGACGAGGCTTCCAACAACGAAGTGCCTCGGTTTGACCTTCCTGTCAAAGCTCTTCTTGATCTTCCGTTGGTAGATCTCCATCTTTGACGACGCGTTTTCTCGTCTTTCCTCGATCAGATCTAATTCTGCGCGTAAGGCGAGGTTGTTGACTCGCTCGTCGAATCCGATGATCCTTGATGATGGGACGAGGAACTCCATGTGCGACACCGCCTCCATGCCGAAGGCCAGTGCAAAAGGCGACTCTCGCGTTGCTTCTCTCGGTGTGCTCCTGTAGGCCCAGAGGACATGTAGGAGCTGGTCAGCCCAAGAGCCCTTATGGCTCTGGAGTCTTTTCTTCAACCCATCTAAAATCGTCCTGTTGGTGACCTCGGCCATCCCGTTCGACTGGGGATGAGCGACTGAGGAAAATCTGTGATCGATGCTGAGGGCGTCGCAGTTCTGCCGAAACTTGATGTTGTCGAACTGACGCCCGTTGTCGGTGATGATTGCCCGAGGTAGGCCAAACCTGCAAACGATGTTCTTCCAGACAATGTTCCAGGCGTTGGCGTCGGTTATTTTTGCCAGCGGCTCGGCTTCAACCCACTTGGTGAAATAGTCGACGCCGACGATGACGAACTTTCTCTGGCCAGACGCCGGCGGGAAAGGCCCGAGGATGTCCATTCCCCATTGCGCGAACGGCCAGGGCGACGTTATGTTCGTAAGTTCCGAAGGGGGTCGCCGATCAATTTTACTGAAGAGCTGGCACTGGCGGCAGCTCTTCACGTAGTTTTCAGTGTCTCTGAGCATAGTAGGCCACCAATAACCCTGTCGAGTTATTCTTCGCACTAAAGAGCGAGGACCTGCATGACACCCGCATGTACCTCCATGTATCTCGCCGACGATTACCTCAGCTTGGTTAGGCTCTACGCAACGGAGGCTTGGGTAGCTGAATCCCTTTCGATATAGCTCGTCGCCGATGATGAAGAATCTTTGCGCTCGTCGCCTTGTCTTCTCGGCTTCTTCTTTATCTTCCGGGAGTGTTCCGTTTTTGATAAAATCAATCAATGGGGTCATCCATGTCGTTCTGGTGTCGACGACCATTAATTCCGTCGTTGCGATAGACGGTTCACAGAGTTCTTCTACCAACATGGCGGGCAGCAGTTCGACTAACGTCGACACGACCTTGGATAGTGCGTCTGCTTGATCATTCACAGTCCTCGGTATTTTGATGAGCTCGACGAACTCGAAATTAGCCATAAGCTTTTGGACCTCGATCTTGTAAGACGCTAGTTTGGCTTCCTTCGCCTCAAACTCTCCTGAGACTTGACTGACGACCAGTTGGGAGTCGCTGTAAATGCGCACCCTTTTGGCCCCCAGAGACCTCGCCATCTTCAGCCCTGACATTACCGCTTCGTACTCTGCTACGTTGTTAGATGCTTCAAAACCAAAACGAACCGCGTACCTTAATTCGATGCCTTCGGGTGAGTGCATGACCACCCCTGCTCCGCTGCCATGGGAGTTTGAGGCTCCTTCGATGAAAACTTCCCATCTTCCGTCGGATTCTTCTTCCGTTGCTGCTCGGGCGGTCCCTTCGAAAATGAAATCCGCGAGAGCTTGGGCTTTGATAGCGACCCGGGGCCTGAACTCAATGTCGAATTCCCCGAGCTCTACGGCCCACTTGACCAACCTCCCCGAGGACTCGGGTCGCTCGAAAACTTGTCGGATCGGTGTGTCGGTGAGGACGACGATCTTATGTGATTGAAAATACGGACGCAATCGTCGTGCGGCCATGACGAGAGTGTACCCGACCTTTTCAAGGTTGGTGTAGCGTTGCTCGGCTCCTCGCAGTGCCTTGCTCGTGTAGTACACCGGGAGGTGGGCTCGGTCTTCCTCTCAGACGAGCACCGAGCTGATGGAGTAATTTGTCGTGGACAAATACAACAGCAGCCCTTCCCCTTCCTTCGGCTCGCTCAGCGTCGGTACGCTCGCCAGGTACTCTTTTAGCTCGTCGAAAGCTTTTTGGCAATCCTCGGTCCACTCGAAGCGGCCCTTCCTTAACACCTCGAAGAATGGTCTGCACCGTTCTGCTGACCTGGACATAAACCTGCTTAGAGCTGTTATCATGCCATTAAGTCTTTGTACCTCTTTAACTGTTCTCGAAGCCGTCATGCCGAGGATAGCCTGAACTTTGTCGGGGTTGACGTCAATGCCCCGTTGAGAGACGAAATACCCTAAGAATTTTCCTACTCGGACGCCGAAGACGCACTTCTCCGGATTTAGCTTCATCCCGTAGAGTCTCAACACTTCGAAAGCCTCGGCTAAGTCCCTGACGTGGTCCTCGGCTCGTCGGCTTTTCACCAACATGTCATCGACGTATATTTTCATGGTCTTGCCGATCTGTTTCTCGAACATTTTGTTGACTAGTCTTTGGTATGTTGCTCCTGCATTTTTCAGTCCGAATGGCATACGAGTAAAACAATACAAACCTCTCTCAGTGGTGAAAGATGTCTTGTCCTCATCCTCTGGGGCCATTCTTATTTGGTGATAGCCTGAATAGGCGTCAAGGAAGCTTAAGAGCTCGTGCCCGGCAGTTGAGTCAACTAGTTGGTCGATCCGGGGCAACGGGAAGCTGTCCTTCGGACAGGCCTTGTTTAGGTCGGTGAAGTCAATACACATTCGCCACTTGCCATTTGCCTTTCGCACCAGGATGACGTTGGCGACCCAGTTCGGGTAAAATGAATTTCTAACGGTACCTGCATGCAAATATTTTGTTAAGTGGCTTTCCACTACTTCTTGTCGTTCGGCCGACAAGGGTCTTTTCTTTTGTTGGATGGGCCGGGCCTCGGGATTCACGTTTAAGTGATGCTGAATGACGCTTGGATCTATTCCTGGAAGATCGTCGTCGGACCAAGCGAACACGTCGCTACTTTGGCCGAGGAATGTGGCGACGTCATTTTCTAATTCTTTGAGTTCGGTCCCGATAATTAGAAGTCCATTCTTGATTTTTATTTGTTTAGTTAGTTCTGCTGGCTCGTGTTTCTGGACATTATCGACAGTTGGCACGTACTCAGAAACAGCTGGTTCCTTTGCTTTGATTAAGTTGACATAACACAGGCGTGCCTCGGCCTGTCTTCCGACAACTTCCCCCACCCCGCTTGGAGTTGGAAACTTCAATTTTTGGTGGTACGTTGACGGCACCCCCCCCCCCCCCCCCCCGAGCTTCCCGAGCAACCCGCGTCCGAAAATCGCATTGTAGGCCGACTTCACTCTCACAACTAGGAAGTTGACCTCAACCGTTACATGCCGAGGACGGGTACCCAGCGTCACCTTGAGCCTGATGGACCCCTCGGCGGTGACTGGTGTTCCGCTGAATCCGAACAGAGGTGTGGCGACCGTCTTGAGCTCCATGCTTAGGTTTGTCATCTTCAGGAAGCAGTCATAGAAAAGGACGTCAGGCGCCGCTCCGTTGTCGACGAGGATGCAATGCACGGTGTATCCGTCGATGTCGGTGTGGATGATTAGTGCGTCGTCGTGGGGGAAGCTTAGCCCAACTGCATCCTCGGCGGAAAAGGTGATCATCTCCATGTTTGGCGTCGGCTGGCTCACACCGAGGACGACGGCCGATGCATATGCTTTTCTCTTCCTGCCGCTGTCGCCGCCACCCGTCGATCCGCCGGCGAGTACTAGGACAGCACCTTTCCCCTCGCGCTCGCGATCTCCTTCCGATTCACGGTCCTTTGGTTTACCGTCGACGATGTCCTTCCCGATTATCCCTCGGCGCAACATCTCCGCTATCTCCATCTTCAGGCTCCTGCACTGGTCGGTTAGGTGACCGAAACCTTTATGGTACTCACAATATAGGTCGGCCCCTCGCCCTGATGGAGGCCTCGTGATGGGTTCTGGTCGCCTGAACTCCGGAAGCTTCTTGATGACGGGGAGGATTTTTTATGGTAGCTTCCCGAACCGGGGGAGGTCCCTGACGCGACGATATTCGTCGGGTCGTCGGTCGGACGTCCGCCGGCCCTCTGAGTCTCGGCGCCTGTCTTCGTGCGTCTCCTCCCTCCTCGGCCTCTTTTCGCTTGACCCTGAGCTCGTGTTCCCCTTCTCTAGTGGTCGCTTAAGCCGTCCAGCGGCTCCGAGGGTTGATTCCAGCCTCATGTACTTCTGCATCCGAGAGAGGAGGTCGGAAAGGCTTACCGGTGGCTTTTTGGCGATCGATGCAACAAACGCCACGTCAGTGCACACCCTTGTGAGAATGTTGACTGCTGTTCTCAGGTCCAGATCCACCACTTTCATTGCCTCGACTTGGAAGCGTTTTGCGTAGTCCCGAAACATCTCGTTCTCCCTCTGGGATACCAGCCACAGGTCGTCGGTGCATAATGAATGTTGTACCGTGTTGTAGAAGTGGTCGAGGAATCTCTGGGCCAGGTCGGAGAAGCAAGAGATTGATCACGCGGGGAGTGCCTTGAACCACTGTAGGGCTGCATCATCTAGAGTGGACATAAAAGCTTTGCATTTCAGAGCGTCAGTTACATTCATCATTTCCACCTGCCCTTGAAAATGGTCGAGGTGGTGGACTGGATTGGTCGTCCTGTTGTAGCGTCGGAACTTTGGTAGTTGGAACTTCAGGGGAACTGGAGCCGACGTGATTTCTTCTGTGAATGGCGAGGAGGTGAGGAGCGTTGCCACGGATGGGGGGCGGGTGCCGAGCTGCAGAGCTTCTATTTTCCTGTTCATCTCTCGCAGGTCGTCCTTCCACTGCGGGTCGAACGGAGACTCGCTGATGGTAATTGGGACAGATTCTGTCGTGAAGTGGTCGGCAAGGTCGGCCCTTGCCGCATTTACCACGGCTGCCACCAGCGTGACGTGGAGGTTGTCGTCGGCTTGCTTGACTGCTGGCGCGGGGGTCCCAACTATCGTCGGCAGCGCGCCGGCATGACTCGCCGACATTGCAGGAGGCGCACGTTGCCGGTTGGGAGCCTCTGCATCATCCTGATCACCTCGGATTTGTCCTACCTGGCAAACCGAGCCTTCGCCTCATGCAGGGTGCGCCTGTTGGTTTTGCTCCATCCTCATCAGGATCTGTTGAAGGTTTGCCAATGTTTGTTCGACACGGTCGAGCCGCGACAAGGTTGTCGAATCTTGTTCTCCTGCACCGGATGCTCCCCCAGCTACTTCTTCAGTGACATTAACGAGGGTGACTTCCTCCTCCGATGGGCGAGCTACCACCTTTCCCTTGGGTGCCATTGGGAGAAGCTTTTCGTATCGCGATTTCCCACAGATTGGCCGCGTCGCGCTGTCGTCGGCGAAGAGAATCAGACCTTCAAAGAACCACCGAGCCCCCTCGGTGGTCGAACACTCCAACGATCAAGTCAGCAAGGGTTGCAAAGAGAAAGAGGGAGAGATAGTGTTTTTGTACTACGAATAGTGTACCTTTTTCCTGAGGGTATCCGCGCCTTTTATAAGGGCTTGGTCCTTTGGATAGAAAAAGGAGAGTGGGCCCCGAGCCTCTGAGAGGCAAGGGCGCCAATCAGGGAATCCCCCCCCCTAGGCTCCGAGAATCTCACCTTGACAGCCACCTGCCCAAAGCGGACACAGGTCAACTGGGGGGTCGTGATTTACGGGACTCATCTGCCCCTAGCGCAAGTATGACCTGGCGCCAGCTAGGAACGCCCGGATGTAGTGCTTGACTAAACTGATCCTCGGAATTGATTGACTTGCCTACGACGACGAGATCCGACAACTTGGTCGTCGGTTCGTCAGCGTGGCCGACCGTCGTTCTCGCCAGGCTGACTTGTCGGTTGACGACGACCGGTATCACAACCTATTCTCGACGTTCATGCAGCAGTCGATGAAGTGGAGGATGAAGCAACCGTCGATGAACATCATTATGGCGAAATCCTCGTCGTTGATGTCCTCGAACTTGTCGGCGTACCACTTTCTCGCGGCGCTTACCACGCTCTTGACCTTGTTGTAGAAAACGCACATCGGCACGGCCTCCCCGCTAGCAAACCTCGCAGCTGCTGCCCTCTTGATCTCTTCCATGGCGGCGAACTTTTGTTGGCCGTGGTGGTATGGGCCTAGAGACACCACCTCCGGTTCGAAGAATGGCTTGTTGGTCTCGACATCGCGCAGGAGACTCGACACCCTCTGGATTTTTGGTTGCTTTCGTTCTTGAATGCATCTCAACCTTTCGTTTCTCTCATCCTCAAAGGCGACCAGCCACCCGCCAACGCCGCCGCCGCTACTCTGTGCGTCGACTGGATTAGCGCCCCTCCCTGTATTAATGAACGGCAGCGAATCACCGTCCTGTCCGGCCGTAGTAATAGCACCAGGCCTGCGGCCTGCCGCACTCGGCTCGCCGGTTTCCTTCTGGGAGGTAACCCTCACCGTCTGATGTAACTCTACCAGGACGTCCCCCTCCCGTCCGGTCGCCATCTTCCCACTTCACGTATAGCGGAAGGCCCTGTTCCCTTAACTAGTGTGAGCTCAGAGTCAGGTTCACCTCCTGTAAGCTCTTGCTCTTCCACATATAAGTATTTCTCTATATATATATACGCAAAACACGTGTAGCTTAAGTCGACAAAAGTTTAATGAGAGGATGACACCTCACGAATGGAGGGGGGGGGGGTTGGAGAGATGTGGGCACCCATCGGATAGCAATTCGCTGTCCAGTATTACGGCGTGATGACAGGATGTCGTTACCATGCGATGTGTTTACACATCCCTTTAGGAAGAATTATCAATTAGTTTTTATTTTTAAATTTTTTTTTTTAAAAATTACATAGTTGTCAAAAATCTAAAAATAAATCTTCAACAAATAAGGACTAATTTGTAATTCATCCTAAATTTTAATAGAAATTAGAGCTGGTTAATCATTTGTGAAGATGGTAGGAGTATATGATCAATCACAGCTATCGAATCTAATATTATGTTGAGGTTAATTAATTGCTGAGCCATCAAACTTGAAATGTTGAGTTTTATGTGATCAAAGACGCCTATGTATGTATACTATGTTCTAGTATATGCAAGTATATGAAAATGGTTCTAATAAAAAAATCCAGAGAAAAGCCATGTCGGGAATCGTGAATCATGGAAGGAGAGGAGAGGCAAATAGCCGGTAAAAGTTGCATCTAATTATAGGCTATTATGTGAATATATAAAAAACTTTTCTTTATTTTTGTTTTTGAACCAGTAAAATTAAGATAATACTTATTGCTTTTGGGCAATAAAACTATGTTTGGATAGGACCACATGCATGTAACTTACTGTAGGATAATTTACTGAGAACATATCCCATGGATACCACAGTTAATTATCTAAGAAACCCTATTTTTAGAAGTCTATAAATTCGAGAAGAAAGCGCTGGCACAACAATAGCCTTCATAAATTGAATGTTGCTCCCTAAGGACAACAAGATTCATTGAAGCCGGTGAAAACGCAAAAACTATTTTCCGCATCTCAAATCCTGCTGACATGTTCAACATCGAGGTATGGTATGATACGTGATACCAGTCGTCGTCAACCGACGAGTCAGCCTAAGAAGAGTGACGACGGTCGAAACCGACGACCCCCGTCATCCGGGCGCTCCTAGCTGGCGCCAGGTCATATCCGCTCATCACGCGCCCAAATCCCGCAAATCACGACCCTCAGCTGGCACGTGATCATTAGGGTAAATGACCATCACGGCAGGATCACCGACCCCCAGCTTGCCCATGTCCACTTTAAGCAAGTGACTGTCACTGCGAGATCCTCGGATCCCGGCTGGCAGGGATTCCCTGATTGGCGCCCTTGCCTCACGGAGGCTCGTCCGCCACCTTCTTTTCCTATCCAAAGGATCAAGCTCTTATAAAAGGCACAGATGCCCTCAGGAAAAAGGTACGCTATTCATAGCACAAAACTCTCTCTCTCTCTACAACCCTCGCTGACTTGATCGCCGGAGTGTTCGACCACCGAGGGGTCTCGGTGGTTCTTTGCAGGTTGGATCCTCTTCGCCGACGGCAACGCGACGCGGCCAATCCCTCGGGGCCCACTCAGCTCGGCTCCGGCCGACTACCCTTGCTGTTTTTCAGCAACATTTGGCGCCGTCTGTAGGAAACGCTATGCAAAAGCTTTCACCAATGGCACCCAAGGGAAAGGCGGCGGCTCGCACGTCGGAGGAGGAAGTCGCGCAAGCCATCGTGGTTGAGCAAGCCGCCGGAGGTACCTCCGGCACTGGGGAGCAGGATTCAACAAACTCCGTGCGACTTGATCGCGTGGAACAAACGCTAGTGAGCTTGCAGCAAATATTGATGAGGATGGGGCAGAACCAACGGACACCCCCGACAAGGCGACGCGCTCTCCAAGGTCGCCTCAACGTTAGTCGAGCCACTGCCCGCCATGTTGGTAGAAGAACTCCGTGAACCGTCTATCGCGACGACGGAATTAATGGTCGTCGACACCAGAACGACATGGATGACCCCATTGATTGATTTTATCAGAAACGGAACACTCCCGGAAGATAAAGAAGAAGCCGAGAAGACAAGGCGACGAGCGCCCAAGTTCTTCATTATCAGCGACGAGCTATATCGAAAGGGGTTCAGCTACCCAAGCCTCCGTTGCGTAGAGCCTAACCAAGCTGAGGTAATCATCAGCGAGGTACATGAAGGTACGTGCGGGTGTCATGCAGTTCCTCACTCTTTGGTGCGAAGAATAACTCGACAAGGTTACTGGTGGCCTACTATGCTCAGAGACGCCGAGAACTACGTGAAGAGCTGCTGCCAGTGCCAGCTCTTCAGTAAAATTGATCGGCGACCCCCTTCGGAGCTTACGAACATAACGTCACCATGGCCATTCGCGCAATGGGGAATGGACATCCTCGGGCCTTTCCCACCAGCGTCTAGCCAGAGAAAGTTCGTCATCGTCGGCGTCGACTACTTCACCAAGTGGGTTGAAGCCGAGCCGCTGGCAAAGATCACCGATGCCAACGCCTGGAACTTTGTTTGGAAGAACATCGTTTGCAGGTTTGGCCTACCTCGGACAATCATCACCGACAACGGGCGTCAGTTCAACAACACCAAGTTTCGGCGGAACTGCGACGCCCTAGGCATCGATCACAAATTTTCCTCGGTCGCTCATCGTCAGTCGAACGGGATGGCCGAGGTCACCAACAGGACGATTTTAGATGGGTTGAAAAAAAGGCTGCAGAGCCATAAAGGCGCTTGGGCCGACCAGCTCCTACATGTCCTCTGGGCCTATAGGAGTACGCCGAGAGAAGCGACGCGAGAGTCGCCTTTTGCACTGGCCTTCGGCATGGAGGCGGTGTTGCCCGTGGAGTTCCTCGTCCCATCATCAAGGATCATCGGATTCGACGAGCGATTCAACGGCCTCGCTTTACGCGCAGAGTTAGATCTGGTCGAGGAAAGACGAGAAAACGCGTCGTTAAAGATGGAGGTCTACCAACGGAAGATCAAGAAGAGCTTTGACAGGAAGGTCAAACCGAGGCACTTCATTGTTGGAAGCCTCGTCCTCAGAAAACTCTCGGTCTCGTACCCGAGGTCAGCCATTGGCAAGTTGTCGGCCAACTGGGAGGGACCTTATCGCATCATAGAGGTCCTCGGCCATGGTGCCTACCGGTTAGCGGAGCTGAGTGGAACGGTTGTACCGAGAACTTGGAATGCCAAGCACCTTCGAAGGTACTTCCCCCAGGTCGCTTCGGCACTCATTAACGAGGTCGCTTCGGCACTCATTTGCGAGATCGCTTAGGCACTCTCTTACCGACGAGGTCGCTTAGGCACTCTCTTACCAACGAGGTCGCTTAGGCACTCTCTTACCGACGAGGTCGCTTAGGCACTCTCTTACCAACGAGGTCGCTTAGGCACTCTCTTACCGACGAGGTCGCTTAGGCACTCTCTTACCGACAAGGTCGCTTAGGCACCCCCTTACCAACGAGGTCGCTTAGGCACTCTCTTACCGACGAGGTCGCTTAGGCACTCTCTTACCAACGAGGTCGCTTAGGCACTCTCTTACCGACGAGGTCGCTTAGGCACTCTATTACAAACGAGGTCGCTTAGGCACTCTCTTACCGACGAGGTCTCTTAGGCACTCTCTTACCAACGAGGTCGCTTAGGCACTCTCTTACCAACGAGGTCGCTTAGGCACTCTCTTACCGACGAGGTCACTCCGGCACTCTCTTAGCGACAAGGTCGCTTCGACACTCATTTACGAGGTTGCCTTAATTGGCACTCTCCTATCAACGAGGTCGTCTCAGCACTCATAAACGAAACCGAAAGAATAAAGGGACAACAATCGTCGACAAAACAAAATGTGGCAAAAGGACTACTTTCATTCCAGAGGGAACACGGGGACACAAGCGAGGGCGACTACTCCTCGTTCGCTACATCGTCAGCAGCTCGGTCGAGGGAACGATCAATGGCCGTGTCTATGGCCTCGTCCACCACTGCGGCGACCTCCTCGTCCCGACTCCCGACAACCCGCTCGCCATCGTTGCCGCCTTCGTCAGGAAGAACCGCTCCCGATAAATCAAGGTCGGGATATAGCCCCGTCACCTTAGCGAGGCAATCATTGTATCCCTCCTTGAAGAGGCCGGCGACCTCGTCCTGAAGTTCATCGGAGTCGCGATACTCTTCTATCGCCTTGTCCCTCTCCTCAGCGACGAGGCGCGAAAGGCTCTTCTTCGTCTCTTCATGAGCAGCTATCTCGTCATATTGAGCTTTCTTCATGGCCTCAAGCGCTTTTTGCATCGCGCGAAGCGCCTCCTTCTCAGATGCTAGGGCCCCATGGAGGTCATTCTCCCTCTTTTTCGCCTCCCTCTAACTTGAGGTAGCGGGCCTTCTCGGAAGCCACGAGCTCCTCGGCCTCAGCGACGCGCTTATCGCAGGCCAACCGCTTTACCTCGGTTCGATGCGCGAACGCATCAAACGCGGCCAGCTGGTTCAGCAAACCGTGGTGGAAGTCGTGCATAAGCCGACGCGTGGGTCGGCTGAGCGTCTCGGCTCTAACTTCAGGTGGCAAGGCTTGTCGCCCCCACTCAACCGAATCCAGTGAAAAGCGAGTCTGGGTCGGCGCTGGGGCAGCGGGTGCCGTGGACGACGACGGCGGGACAGGGCGCTTCGCTGGCCTCTCCTCAGCCGACGGAACAGGGGCCGACCTCTGACCAGGCGCCGAGACCAATGAGACCACCGGCGGCGTGGTTTCGGCCTCACGCTGACGCTTCTCGGGACGAGAAGCCACCTTCTTCTCCCTTGAATGAACCCGACTCTTAGCCTTCTCGGCAAGCGACGGCCCCCTACGCGTCGGGGGTACGGAATCGTTCTTGTCAGCCATGGCTGTAGGTACATAGACTCGTTAGATGGGGAAACCGTAGATAGACCGAGGATACAGCTACAGGGTTGGCAACCTTTTGTGCCCTCGTCGATCAGCCGAAATAACTCCTCGGAGATATCGATCAGATTGGGGGGCTCCACCTCCTTCAGACACTTGAGGTCAACAAGCTCGGATGCAGTAAGCCTCGGCGATCCAAAAGCTTTGCACCAGACGTCAATGGCCGACCACTTGGTCGGGAACGGGCAACCCGAAGGACTATAGACGAAGATGAAGTTCCTCTTCCAGCCATGGAGCGAGGAAGGCAGTCTGCCGAGGATTTGCCGACCATTCCTCGCCGCAAAATAGAACCAGTCCCCGAACGGCTTAATGGAAAAAAGGTAGAAGAAAAGGCGCAAGGTCGGAGGGAGCTCCGCTGAATAGCACGTGGACAGAAAGCCGACGATTACGTGCCGAGCGTTTGGTGCCAATTGGAAAGGAGCCACCCCAAGCTCCAGAAGAAGGAAAATAACAAAGGGGTGGAAAGGGAAGCAAAGACCTGCCCAAACCGCCTCGGAATAAACCAAGAACCCCCCGTTCATAACATAATGAGCCCTAAAGTCTCTATCGGCGAACATGACAGCATCGGCCGGAGGAACGAACCTAGAATGCTTACGCAACCACTTGAAGGTACCGGGAGAGGTCTCACAACGGGCATCGGCCACATTGTCGGCCCGACGACGAGCACCGGAAGTATGGGCTGGAGGTTCTTTAGGAACGTAGGTTCCCTGGGTTAGTTCGAGGATGAAGGAATCATCAACGGGTCCCCAAACCCGGGTTTCCACAGCTACTGATCCTACCCTGAGGTCTTCAGAAACTGAGTCGGGAATATTAGCCGAGGCAGAAGGATCCCTGGACTTTGTGGAGGAAGACGACGAGGAAGCCTCAGAAGAGGTGGAGGAAGAAGGATGACTCATCGCTTACCTCGGAAGGAAGCAAGCGAAGATCGTCGAATGACCTCGGGCCGGCGAGCACTATCGTCGGGTCGTCGGGAGACGTCGGGTGAGCAACCAGCAAGACGCGCGCACGAAGTAAAGAAACATCGATTTCGCACCGAACCCTGACTATTTATAAAGCCTTGACACCAAGGCGATCAGACGGTTCAAAGATCTGCTCGCAGCCAGGATTCCGCCACGTGTCGGAAGCCCGACAGCCGAAAGACGTTCACCCGGATCCGCAGTGCGCGCCCTGAAACCGAGCAGCGTCATCATGGGCGCAGGATTCAGGGCAAGTACCTGACAACCGTCGCTAGCAGTACCATCATTATGACAAGATCGCGGCTCTCATAATGACAGAGGCAGAACGCCCCTGACATAGGCACGCGGAATGCAAGGCGGCGGCGTACACCCGTACGAATCCCTAAAAGCAGTAAATGGCTTCCCTTCGAACCGAGAACTCGACTCGAAGAAAACCCGGGGGGGGGGGGGGGGGGGGGGGGGCTAATGATACCAGTCGTCGTCAACCGACGAGTCAGCCCAAGTAGAGCGACGACGGTCGAAACCGACGACCCCCGTCATCCGGGCGCTCCTGGCTGGCGCCAGGTCATATCCGCTCATCACGCGCCCAAATCCCGCAAATCACGACCCTCAGCTGGCACGTGATCATTGGGGTAAATGACCATCACGGCAGGATCATCGACCCCCAACTGGCCCATGTCCACTTTAAGCAAGTGACTGTCACTACGAGATCCTCGGATTCCGGCTGGCAGGGATTCCCTGATTGGCGCCCTTGCCTCACGGAGGCTCGTCAGCCACCTTCTTTTCCTATCCAAAGAACCAAGCTCTTATAAAAGGCACGGATGCCCTCAGGAAAAAGGTACGCTATTCATAGCACAAAAACTCTCTCTCTCTCTACAACCCTCGCTGACTTGATCGTCGGAGTGTTCGACCACCGAGGGGTCTCGGTGGTTCTTTGCAGGTCGGATCCTCTTCGCCGACAGCAACGCGACGCGGCCAATCCCTCGGGTCCCACTCAGCTCGGCTCTGGCCGACTACCCTTGCTGTTTTTCAGCAACAGGATTAATACCAAAGTTGTACTTTGTACCTTATTTGTATTTGTCATGGCCGACCGTCGTATTTGTCGGGCTGACTCGTCAGTTGATGACGAGCGGCATCACTAGCCCCCCGGGTTTTCTTCGAGATGAGTTCTCGGCTCGGAGAGAAGCCATTTATCGCCTTCAGGAATTCGTACGGGTGTACGCCGCCGTCTCGCATTTCGTGCGCCTATGTTAGGGGCGTTCTGCCTCTGTCATTATGAGAGCCGTGATCTTGTCATAATGATGGTACCACTGGCGACGGTTGTCAGGTACTCGCCCTGAATCCTGCGCCCATGATGACGCTGCTCGATTTCGGGGCGCGCGCTACGGATCTGGGTGAACGTCTTTCGGCTGTCGGGCTTCCGACACGTGGCGGAATCCTAGCTGTGAGCAGATCTTTGAACCGTCCGATCGCCTTGGTGTCAAGGCTTTATAAATAGCCAGGGTTCGGTGCGAAATCAATGTTTCTTTACTTCGCGCGCGAGCCTTACTGATTGCTGGTCCGACGCCTCCCGACGATCCGACGATTGCGCTTGCCAGCTCGAGGTCATTCGACGATCTTCGCTTGCTTCCTTCCGAGGTAAGCGATGAGTCATCCTTCTTCCTCCACCTCTTCTAAGGCCTCCTCGTCGTCTTCTTCTTCCACGAGGTCCAAGGATCCCCCTGCCTCGGCTAGTATTCCCGACTCAGTTCCTGAAGACCTCGGGGTAGGGTCGGTAGCTGTGGAAACCCAGGTCTGGGGACCCGTAGATGATTCTTTCGTCCTTGAATTGACCCAGGGAATCTACGTTCCCAAAGAACCCTCGGCCCATACTTCCGGTGCTCGTCGTCGAGCCGACAACGTGGCCGATGCCCATTGTGAAACCTCTCCTGGTACCTTCAAGTGGTTGCGCAAGCATTCTAGGGTTGTTCTTCCGGCCGATGCTGTCATGTTCGCCGATAGAGACTTTGGGGCTCACTATGTTATGAACGGGGGGTTCTCGGTTTATTCCGAGGCGGTTCGGGCCGGTCTTTGCTTCCCTTCCCATCCTTTTGTCATTTTCCTTCTTCTGGAGCTCGGGGCGGCTCCTTCCCAACTGGCCCCGAACGCCTGGCGCGTGATCATAGGATTCCTGTCCATGTGCTATTCGGCGGGGGTCCCTCCGACCATACACCTTTTCTCCATCAAGCCATTCGGGGACTGGTTTTATTTTGCGGCGAGAAACGGCCGTCAAATTCTCGTCAAGCTACCTTCCTCGCTCCATGGTTGGAAGATGAATTTCGTCTTTATATATAGTCCCTCGGGGTGGCCGTTCCCAACCAAGTGGTCGGCCATCGACGCCCGGAACAAAGCTTTTGGATCGCCGAGGCTTACCGCACCCGAGCTTGCCGACCTCAAGTACCTGAAGGAGGTGAAGCCCCCCAACTTGATCGATATCTCCGAGGAGCTATTTCGGCTGATCGACGAGGGCACAGAAGGTTGCCAATCCCGTAGTTGTATGCTCGGTCTGTCTATGATTTCCACATCTGACAAGTCTTCGTGTACCTGCAGCCATGGTCGACAAGAGTGCTTCCATGGCCCCGGCGCGTAGGGGGCTGTCGTTGTCCGAGAAGGCCAAGAGCCGCGTTCATTCAAGGGAGAAGAAGGTGGCTTCTCGTCCTGAGAAGTGTCAGCGCGAGGCCGAAACTGCGCCGCCGGTGGTCTCATCGGTCTCGGAGCCTGATCAGAGCTCGGCCCCCGTCCCGCCGGCTGAGGAGAGGCCAGCGAAGCGCCCTGTCCCGCCTTCGTCGTCCACGGCACCCGCTGCCCCAGCGCCGACCCAGACTCGCTTTTCACTGGATCCGGTTGAGTGGGGTCGACAAGCCCTGCCACCTGAAGTCAGGGCCGAAACGCTTGGCCGACCTGCACGTCGGCTTATGCACGACTTTCACCATGGTGTGCTGAACCAGTTGGCCGCGTTTGATGCGTTCGTGCATCGGACCGAGGTGAAGAGGTTGGCTCGTGACAAACGCGTCACAGAGGCTGAGGAGCTCGTGGCTTCCGAGAAGGCCCGCTGTCTCCGGTTAGAGGAGGAGGCGAAGAAGAGGGAGAGCGAATTCCAGGCAGCCTTGGCATCCGAGAAAGAGGCGCAAAAAGCACTCGAGGCCATGAAGAAGGCTCAATACGACGAGATAGCTGCACATGAATAAACGAAGAAGAGCATCTCGCGCCTCGTCGCTGAGGAAAGGGACAAGGCGATAGAAGAATATCGCGACTCCGATGAACTTCAGGATGAGATTGCCGACCTCTTCAAGGAGGGATACAAGGATTGCCTTTCAAAGGTGAAGGGGTTGTATCCCGACCTTGATTTGTCGGGAGCGGCTCTTCCTGGAGAAGACGACGAGGAGCGGGTCGTCGGAGGCCGAAACGAAGAGGTTGCCACGGTGGTGGACGAGGCCATAGACATGGCCATTGGTCGCTCCCTCGACCAGGCTGCCGACGACGTGGCGAACGAGGCGTAGTTGACCTCATCCGTGTACCCTGTATTCCTTCCTCTTAATGAAAATATTTTCTTTGCCACATTTTTGCTTTGGCCGACGACTGTTGTCCCTTTATTCTTTCGGTTTCGTTTATGAGCGCTGAAACGACCTCGTCGATAGGAGAGTGCCAAGGCGACCTCGAAAATGAGTGTCGAAGCGACCTTGTCGCTAAGAGAGTGCCGGAGCGATCTCGTCGGTAAGAGAGTGCCTAAGCGACCTTGTTGGTAAGAGAGTGCCTAAGCGACCTCGTAGGTAAGAGAGTGCCTAAGCGACCTCGTCGGTAAGAGAGTGCCTAAGCGACCTCGTAGGTAAGAGAGTGCCTAAGCGACCTCGTGGGTAAGAGAGTGCCTAAGCGACCTCGTTGGTAAGAGAGTGCCTAAGCGACCTCGTAGGTAAGAGAGTGCCTAAGCGACCTCGTCGGTAGAAGAGAAACGATCTCGCAAATGAGTACCGAAGCGATCTCGTTAATGAGTGCCGAAGCAACCTAGGGGAAGTACCCTCGAAGGTGCTCGGCGTTCCAAGTTCTCGGTACAACCGTTCCACTCAGCTCCGCTAACCGGTATGCACCATGGCCGAGGACCTCTATGATGCGATAAGGTCCCTCCCAGTTGGCCGACAACTTGCCAATGGCTGACCTCGGGTACGAGATCAAGAGTTTTCTGAGGACGAGGCTTCCAACAACGAAATGCCTCGGTTTGACTTTCCTGTCAAAGCTCTTCTTGATCTTCCGTTGGTAGATCTCCATCTTTGACGACGTGTTTTCTCGTCTTTCCTCGACCAGATCTAACTCTGTGCATAAAGCGAGGCCGTTGACTCGCTCGTCGAATCTGATAATCCTTGATGATGGGACGAGGAACTCCACGGGCGACACCGCCTCCATGCCGAAGGCCAGTGCAAAAGGCGACTCTCGCGTCGCTTCTCTCGGCGTACTCCTGTAGGCCCAGAGGACATGTAGGAGCTGGTCGGCCCAAGCGCCTTTATGGCTCTGCAGCCTTTTCTTCAACCCATCTAAAATTGATCTGTTGGTGACCTCGGCCATCCCGTTCGACTGGGGATGAGCGACCGAGGAAAACCTGTGATCGATGCTGAGGGCGTCGCAGTTCCGCCGAAACTTGATGTTGTCGAACTGACGCCCGTTGTCGGTGATGATTGTCCGAGGTAGGCCAAACCTGCAAACGATGTTCTTCCAAACAAAGTTCCAGGCGTTGGCGTCGGTGATCTTTGCCAGCGGCTCGACTTCAACCCACTTGGTGAAGTAGTCGACGCCGACGATGACGAACTTTCTCTGGCCAGACGCCGGTGGGAAAGGCCCGAGGATGTCCATTCCCCATTGCGCGAACGGCCATGGCGACGTTATGTTCGTAAGCTCCGAAGGGGGTCGCCGATCAATTTTACTGAAGAGCTGGCACTGGCGGCAGCTCTTCACGTAGTTCTCAGCGTCTCTGAGCATAGTAGGCCACTAGTAACCTTGTCGAGTTATTCTTCGCACCAAAGAGCGAGGACCTGCATGACACCCGCACGTACCTTCATGTACCTCGCTGACAATTACCTCAGCTTGGTTGGGCTCCACGCAACGGAGCCTTGGGTAGCTGAACCCCTTTTGATATAGCTCGTCGCCGATAATGAAGAACTTTTGCGCTCGTCGCCTTGTCTTCTCGGCTTCTTCTTTATCTTCCGGGAGTGTTCCGTTTTTGATAAAATCAATCAGTGGGGTCATCCATGTCGTTCCGATGTCGACGACCATTAATTCCGTCGTCGCGATAGACGGTTCACGGAGTTCTTCTACCAACATGGCGGGCAGCGGCTCGACTAACGTCGACGCGACCTTGGAGAGCGCGTCTGCTTGATCATTCTCAGCCCTCGATATTTTGATGAGCTCGACGGACTCGAAATTAGCCATAAGCTTTTGGACCTCGATCTTGTAAGACGCTAGTTTGGCTTCCTTCGGCTCAAACTCTCCTGAGACTTGACTGACGACCAGTTGGGAGTCGCTGTAAATGCGCACCCTTTTGGCCCCCAGAGACCTCGCCATTTTCAGCCCCGAGATCACTGCCTCGTATTCTGCCACATTGTTAGAGGCATCAAAACAAAAGCGAACCGCGTACCTTAAGTCGATGTTGTCGGGCGAACGCATGACTACTCCGGCCCCACTGCCTTGCGAATTTGAAGCTCCGTCAACGAAGATTTCCCATCGTTCGGCGACCTCTTCTTCCAGATCGGTTCGAGCGATCCCCTCGGAAATGAAATCAGCTAAGGCCTGGGCCTTGATGGCGACCCTGGGCCTAAACTCGATGTCGAATTCGCCGAGCTCGATGGCCCACTTTGCCATCCTTCCCGAGGACCCGGGTCGCTCAAGGACTTGTCGGATGGGCACGTCGGTGAGGACGACGATCTTGTGCGATTGGAAATACGGGCGTAGTCGTCGTGCCGCCATGATCAACGCGTATCTGACTTTTTCGAGGTCGGAGTAACGTTGTTCGGCTCCCCGCAGGGCTTTGCTCGTATAGTACACTGGAAGGTGGGCTCGGCCTTCTTCCCACGCCAGCACCGAGCTGATGGAATACGCCATCGTCGACAGGTATAGCAGTAGTTCCTCTCCGATATTGGGTTTGCTTAGCGTCGGAACGTGAGCCAGGTATTTCTTAAGTTCGTCGAATGCCTTCTGACATTCCTCGGTCCACTCGAAGCGGCCCTTCCTCAGCACTTCGAAGAATGGCTTACTTCGCTCCGCCAACCTGGACATAAACCTGCTGAGTGCCGTGACCCTGCCGTTAAGCCTTTGTACTTCTTTCACGGTTCTCGGAGCCGTCATGTCGAGGATCGCTTGGACTTTGTCGGGGTTGACATCGATTCCTCGGCTAGATACGAGGTACCCTAAGAACTTTCCTGCACGCACTCCGAAAATGCACTTCTCGGGGTTCAACTTCATATCGTATTGTCGGAGGATATCGAAGGCCTCGGTAAGGTCTTTGACATGGTCTTCAGCTCGTCGGCTTTTAACAAGCATGTCATCGATGTATATTTCCATCGTCTTGCCGATCTGTTTCTCGAACATCGCGTTGACCAGCCTTTGGTACGTCGCACCTGCATTTTTCAATCCGAAGGGCATACGGGTGAAACAATACAGACCTCTTTCTGTGGTAAAGGATGTCTTATCCTCGTCCTCGGGTGCCATCCTTATCTGATCGTATCCAGAGTATGCGTCGAGAAAGCTCAGCAACTCATGTCCTGCAGTTGAGTCGACGAATTGGTCGATTCGGGGCAAGGGGAAGCTGTCTTTCGGATAGGCTCGGTTCAGGTCGGTGAAGTCCACGCACATTCGCCACTTCCCGTTAGCTTTTCGTACCAAGACGACGTTGGCGACCCATTCCGGGTAAAAGGTGTTCCTTACGGTCCCTGAACGCAAGTACTTTGTTAGACTATCGTCTACTACTTCCTGGCAATCGGCTGACAAGGGTCTTTTTTTCTGACGAATAGGTCGGGCTTTGGGGTCATCGTTCAGATGGTGCTGGATGATTGTTGGGTCGATTCCCAGTAGGTCTTCGTCTGACCATGCGAATACGTCGCCGCTCTTGCCGAGAAAGGCGACGATCTCGTTCTCCAGTTATTGGAGTTCGGTGCCAACAACTAACGCTCCCCTCTCAATTTCGATTTGTTTTGTTTGTTCTACTGGTTCATGTCTTTGAATATCATCATCATCACGGACTCTAGGAACATACTCCGAAATAGTTGGTTCGTTCACTTTGATCGAATTTACATAGCATTTGCGCGCCTCGGCCTGGCTCCCGACGACCTCCCCTACCCCGCCAGGAGTTGGAAACTTCAACTTCTGGTGATAGGTTGACGACACTCCTCCTAATTTCCCGAGCAGCCCACACCCAAAAATCGCGTTGTAGGCCGACTTCACTTTGACAATAAGGAAGTCGACCTCAACTGTTACATGCCGCGGGCGGGTGCCTAAGGTCACCTTCAGCTTGATAGATCGCTCGGCTGTGACAGGCGCGCCGTTGAATCCGAACAGTGGAGTGGAGATTGGCTTTAGCTCGGCACTCAGGTTGGGCATTTTAAGGAAACAGTCGTAGAATAGGACGTCGGGCGCAGCCCCATTGTCAACGAGGATACGATGTACCGTGTAGCCGTCGACGTCGACATGAATAACCAGAGCATCATCGTGAGGGAAGCTCAGACCGATGGCGTCCTCGTGCGAGAAGGTGATGACCTCGGCTCCCGATGTCGGTCCACTCACGCCGAGAACAAGGGACGACGCATATGCCTTCCTCTTTCTGTTGCTGTCTCCGCCGCTTGCCGATCCTCCGGCGAGGACCAGGACGGCCCCTTTTTCTTCGCGCTCGCGTCCTCCTTCCTCGTCGCCCTCTTTTGGTTTCCCGTTGACGACATTTTTTCCGCTAATTCCTCGTCGCAGCATCTCTACGATGTCCATTTTCAGGCTCCTGCATTGGTCAGTAAGGTGACCGTACCCTCTGTGATATTCGCAATAGAGGTCGGCTCCCCTCCCCGAGGGGGGCCTCGCCATAGGTTCGGGGCGTCTGAACTCGGGTAGTTTCTTGATGACGGGGAGTATCTCTGAGGGCGGTCTTCCAAAGCGGGGGAGGTCTCTGACGCGTCGGTACTCGTCGGGTCGGCGATCTGAGTCCCGATGAACTTCAGCTTCTCGTCGCCTATCCCCTCGCGGTTCGTCTTTCCTCGGCCTCTTCTCGCTCTGTTCGATTCACGCCGTGACTTCTTCAAGCGGTCGCTTGAGTCTCCCCGCGGCTCCCAGGGTCGACTCAAGCCTCACGTACTTCTGCATCCGAGAAAGGAGGTCGGAAAGACTTACAGGGGGCTTCTTGGCGATCGAAGCTACGAACGCCACGTAGGTACACACTCGCGTGAGTATATTGACCGTTGTTCTCAGGTCCAGATCCACCACCTTCATCACCTCGATCTGGAAGCGCTTCGCATAGTCACGAAACATCTCGTGCTTCTTCTGTGCGACCAGCCACAAGTCGTCGGTACACAGTGAATGTTGTACCGTGCTGTAAAAGTGGTCCATGAACTTTTGAGCCAGGTCGGTTAAGCTAGCGATCGACCTCTCGGGTAGCGCTTTGAACCATTGCAGGGCTGCATCATCTAGGGTAGACATGAGAGCACGACATTTCATAGCGTCAGTGATATTTACCATTTCCACTTGCCCCTGGAAGTGGTCGAGGTGATGTACGGGGTTGGTCGTCCCGTTGTACCGCCTGAATTTCGGCAATTGGAGTTTTTGGGGAACCGGTGCCGAGGTGATTTCTTCGGTGAATGGTGAAGTCGTTAGAAGTGTCGCCACTAACGGGGCCCGTGAGCCGATCCGCAACGCTTCTATTTTTCTGTTCATTTCTCGCAGGTCGTCCTTCCACCGAGGATCGACCGGCGTCTCGCTGAGCGGAGCGAATTCCGCCGTAAAATGGTCGGCTACATCGGTTTTCGGCTGTTGATCCGCTGCGACTAACGGCGTCATCAGTGGAGCATTGTCAGCCGGTTAGAGCGCTGGCGCCAGACCCCCTGGGGCCGTCCTCTGGATGTCGGCGTGACTTGCCGACGCTGCAGGTCGCAGTGGTTGCCCGCCAAGATCCTCCATGTCTTCCTGAGCCCCCTGCGCGGTGACCGCCTGGCGGGTTGGGCCCTCGCCTCGCGTCGAGGGTGTCTGTTGGTTCTGCTCCATCCTCATCAATATTTTCTGCAAGCTCGCGAGCGTTTGTTCCACGCGATCAAGTCGCGCGGAGTTTTTTGAATCCTGCTCCCCAGTGCCGGAGGTACCTCCGGCTGCTTGCTCAACCACGAAGGCTTGTGCAACCTCCTCCTCCGACGTGCGAGCCACCGCCTTTTCCTTGGGTGCCATTGGTGAAAGCTTTTGCGTAGCGTTTCCCACAGACGGCGCCAAATGTTGCTGAAAAAATAGCAAGGGTGGTCGGCCGGAGTCGAGCTGAGTGGGCCCCGAGGGATTGGCCGCGTCGCGTTGCCATCGACAAAGAGGATCCGACCTGCAATAAACCACCGAGACCCCTCGGTGGTCGAACACTCCGACGATCAAGTCAGCGAAGGTTGTAGAGAGAAAGAGAGAGAGAGTTTTGTGCTATGAATAGCGTACCTTTTTCATGAGGGTATCCGTGCCTTTTATAAGAGCTTGGTCTTTTGGGTAGGAAGAGAAAGTGGCGGACGAGCCTTTGGTGAGGCAAGAGCGCCAATCACGGAATCCCTGCCAGCCGGGACCCGAGGATCTCGCCGTGACAGTCACTTGCTCAAAGTAGTCACGGGTCAGCTGGGGGGTCGTAATTTACGGGATTTACCCGCCTCTAGGGCAAGTATGACCTGGCGCAAGCTAGGAGCGCCCGGATATAGTGCTTGACTAAATTGGTTCTCGTCAATGATTGACTGGCCCACGACGACGAGATCCGACAACTTGGTCGTCGGTTCGTCATCGTGGCCGACCGTCGTATTTGTCGGGCTGACTCGTCAGTTGATGACGACCGGCATCAGCCATGATTTACGATCCCTAGGCACATTTGGCATTGGCATCACTAGGCCAGTGCCCCCTCCCACCGTACGTAGTAGACAACACCCACCGTTACCCCTCTGACCATCTATCGCAACATTGTTCCGAGGAGGTTTGTAAAAATCCGACCCTCGGTTTCCCACTGAAAATTTGATTCTCGACACCGTCAGCCACAGATTTATAAAGGACTAAAAAAAGTTGAAAGATCAATCTAATAGGATATGTAAATAAAATAAATAATAATTATTGTACTAAAAATGTACTTGTGAGTGAAAGTAAACAACATAGTACAAAGTACAACTTTGGCATTAATCCTAAACACAATAGTATAAGAAAAGGGAAATACATAACTCGTAAGGGACATACCCCGAGAGTGAGGTGCTAAGAAATAAATGGGACACTGCTAAGGACAATACTAATGACTAAGGTTCCGTGCCTCCTCTACCCGCTGCACAATTTGCTACTACTGTGAAGTCTCACTTGAGAAAAGAAGGGAGTAAGCTTCACACAAAAGTACAGTAGAGAATACCAATCTCCCACTAATTTTAGCTAACACAATAAATAAATAAATAATATATATATATATATATATATATAATCAAAAGAATAATAGTAACTTTAATCTATTCTACTAAATGAAAGTGTAGAAGGAAAAATGGCTAACTACACGACTATCGATCAGAAAAACACAACATGGCCGGAAACCCCATGCAACTAACATGCTGTGACTACCACCTTGTTGTAAACATAGATGGAAGTAACCCTACTTGGACAAACGACACCATCCACGGAGACAACTACTACTAATCAACTGGTCAAGAGTGCCACACGAGTCTTACCCTCGACCACAAGTCTGGGCCTACCGTCCCCTCATTAGGGTGAGGCCGCGGAATCAAGAACCACAACAATTGTTATGTCCCGATATTTAATATATCTATAAATACCATAACGTGAGTGAACAGAAAATCAAGAATAAATTTGAACTTTTAAAGAAGAAATTGCTTAGGGTCTTTATCTAAAATAAAAATAATTAACATTCATTCCTCTAAACTGAGATATTACATGATTCTCAAACTATAACTCAAAGGGCAGACACAACAAGGGTTGATCTCTCAACACGTAATTTTCGATGTCTTGCCTTCTAGAACTATAGATTACCTGGAAAAAAGAGTAGGTATGAATAGTCTTGCCTAGTAGGATTTATCCTAAAAAAAAAGAATATAGATGAATATATGAATCAAAGGAAATTCTGCACAGGAATATAACAAATAACTTGGTACAAGTAAATAGAGAATGGTACAAATCAGGATGCAAACAAATTGAACCATGATTTAGTAACAATGACAAGAATAAAATGATATGTCAACGAACTGAGTCAGGATGACAAGTATCAAGTATATAATGCCATTCTGTCAAATATCAAATGTATAATAACGGCCTAGCAGTTCTCCAAACATGTACTGATTGTTCATGGAAAATGCAGACTAAGTTGTAACAAGTATAAGGAAACAATAATGTATAATAGAATATCCACTAATTCAACATATAGCAGTGTTGATGCAAAACACTAGAACAAGAGATCCATTAACACTATGCAGATTTTATGCATTCCGGTGCTCCTCCTAGGGAATGGACCTACCCCTATTTGCATTAACATCTCAGTCCTAGCTAAAATCAGTGTATTCATATCAAAATCATAGTTTGAAACCAAAATTATACTAGAAGATCAATAATCAACATTCGGAGCTCAAAAAGTAAAGTTTTGAACATGTTGAATCAGGTTTCGGAGTTAAATTGAAAGTTCAGACTAAAAATAATTTTTTTTGATTTAAATTAAATATTTTATTCAAAACTAGAGCTAATGTCATATTAATGTCAAAAGACACATTCGTAAAACTCATGAATATTTTTAATATATTTAATAATATTTTTCAAGATATTTATGTACAAGAAATAATGATAATTTTTTAGTTTCAAGATTTACACTAAAAGTCTATATCGATTACAGTTCAATATCCATCAATTGGAAATTAAAATGTCACATCGATTATATAAGAAAGTTTCTATTGATTGAAGAATAAAGACTTCTATCGATTGGAGAATAAAAGCTATCGATTGAAGAACAAAAGTTATCGATTGGAGAACAAAAGCTCCTATCGATTAAAGAGCAGAATCTATCGATTGGAGAACAAATTAGGCACAATTGGTCAACCGAAAGGATAAAGTCGGTCGACTAAACACACATAATCGGTAGCCCAAACTACCATAATCGATCGACCGAAATACAGAGTTCGATCGATCGTTCTTGCCATAGCGATTAACATCTTTTCAAGTGTGACGATCGGTCAACCGAAACACAGAGTTCGGTTGACAGATTCTGATAAAAACTAGAATCGCAAAGTCACAATTGCATGGTTCAAACATGCATAGGAATCGAAACGAATAATTAATAATCATATGGAGGAACCTACGAAATATAGAAACAAGCCAACAATGGGAAAATTGTAGGGAGGGACCTACCTTAGAGTTACACACCACTGTCAAGTTGAAATGGGTTTCCTAGACTTCCCGTCTCTCTTCTTTCTCTTTCCCCAATGTCTCTGTTCTTTCTTTCTTACTCTCTTCTTCGGTGGCTTTAATAGCAGTCTTTCCCCCATTCTTTCTTTCCCCTAAGATTAGCATGGTGGCAGAGGAAGAGAATAAGGTGTAATGGTAGTAGGAAGAAGAAGAAGGCGTAGGAAGGAGAAGAGGAAATGGTGGTGTGTTGTTGGGAAAAGAAGATAAGAAGAAATTCTTCGAGGTGAAATTTATAGGCTTACCATGCTCGTACATGGTAGCCACAAAGAAGGGTGAGGATAAGGGCCTTCCAAATTTTTTCTTGAAGCTTAAGAAGTTTAAGTAGCTCGCAAGCCTATTCCTCCTTAAGCCACATGTTACATTTGGATAGGGATTAACCACAATCTAACACACTGCCCCCTCATTAGCATTAGGGTCAAGAAAGATACGTAATTATATTACGTTAGATTAATTACATAAATATGTTACAAAAAAATAGATTAATTTATTTAGGTTCTTTGAGACACTAATTTTCTATCTAAATGATATTCGATCGTGATGAAATTTCAAACGCCAGTTAATTGGGAGGTGATGCAAATTATGGTGATTTTATTTGATTTTTTAAAAATAATTTTTTTCCCAAGTAAAAAGTTACCTAAAAATCATTAATTTGGCTTAACCTTGATATCCGTGCATCAATAATTCTCAATATTTATATTCTTAGAATCAACATATTTTTCTATTAATTATGGTGGTTTCATATTTGATCATGTTTCCGAAACTTGATGTCGCCTCGTCGAGGTGTACATATTCGAAGATAGTACCGAAATTAAATTAATTAATAATATGAATATATTCCTAAATTAAATGTAATCATGTTTCATGTGAGTGGTTATATTTTATAATAGAATCATTATCTTTTTCAATTTTTAATATCGTATAATTATTTTGGTATTAAATTTTGAGACGTTACAACAACCGTCGTAGTCTGGCCAGACTACCGTCCTGTGCTTGACACTTCTAGGTGGTTCTGGTACCATGTAGAGTGAGGCAGTGAGCAAAGGACTGAATGACTTGCATCGAAAGAACAACTTCAAACCACCTCAGCATCCCATATCAACCACGAGATCTCTACAAATGACTCAATGTCGTTGCCCACACACCATTTACCCCTCAGCTTAGAGACTCCAACTAGATCATGTTCGTAGCTTCGAGTACACCCTCCACAACCTCACGAGAACGGAGGTCCTGGTAAATGGCAACAACCCAACATAACAGGAAAAGACCTCAAGTGCCAAGCACTGAACGAACCGACTAATATCGTGCTAAGGAAAGCACATGTACCACAAGTACAAGAGAAAAGTCTATACAACTCAAAACTCGGCAAAAGCATGGCTCCAAATCACTATAAGAAAAAGAGATTTTAGAGACCGATATTTTCGATCACTATTTGGTCAGAAATTGGTGACCGATTAGTGACCAAAACAATTCAGTCGCCAAATTGATATTATAGTGACCGACCTAAAATTGGTCACTAATCGGTCACCAATTCGTGACTGAATAGTGACCGATTAATATTCAATCATTGCATTTCACCATTTTCGGAAATGGAGCAAACTTTTGCGACTGAATATTTTCGGTCACTAATCAGTCACAAATTGGTGACCGATTATATTTCAGTCACAAATTTTCACGTTTTCCAGGGTATGTAGGAAAATTTTGCGACCGATTATTTTCAGTCACTAATCGGTCACAGATTTGGGACCGATTAGGGACTGTGGAGCAACTATCAATTTTAAACTTAGATAAATAAAGTTAAATAAAAATAAATGTTAATTAATTAAAACACATTAAGCAAAAACAAGTGATGAGCTTTCCTAAATGGTTCATACATGAGTTATTGGACCAAAAAGCAAGAGTCCAATGATGGATTAGAGACAAATAAGTCAAAATTCGTAACAAAACTATTAATACATGAAAAAGGGGTCAAATAAATCACAAATATGACTCATAATTATCTAGAAAAGAGTCCTAACACTATCCTAACTTGTTGGCCACGGAATTAGAACTCACCCCAAGCCAATAGAAGGATAAATGCAAGATAAATATGAAAAAATTGGAGTTGGAAGAAGAGTAAGAGGTTAGAGTGACTCTTTAACCTTAAACATTCAAATACACCTCAAACTCGTCCTTGGCCGACCCTAATGCTCATTTGAGGTCTCTTGGATGTGGGAAGGAGGCTTTTGGATGAGGAAATCGAGGAGAAGGAATCTTGGAAGGGATCATCTTCGTGTTCATATCCTAGGATCCTAAGGCACTCAAAAGTAGGCAATCTCTCAAGCAAAAGTTAATTAAACTCGACCCTAGGTAGTCCATGAACCTAACAACAAAAGCCCCAAGTTTTTCCCAATTTCTAACGAGTCTATCTTGTCAATTTCATGTTTGAAGTTCTGTTAAGAACATGTAACCGACCCTTCATGTGCATCTTAAATCCATGTCTATGCATGATCTCATACCATGAGACTTTTACTGTACATGCCACATGATGTCTAGAACCTGTTGACATACTTTTCACCAATTTTTATCAAGTACTATTTTCGAATTAAATCCCTTTTTATCACTATGTCATATTTGTGGTTTGTCGTGAAAGAATATATTCGCAACATGTTAATACCATGATTAAAACCCGATTACTCTTTATTTTCATGTGAGTCTAGTTTTGTTTAAAATTGATTTCATGATTTTATATCAAGTATACGATTTGATTTCTATTTTTAAAGGTTATTGTGTCAAGATTGAACCGCAATCCAAGGTGTTTCGATTTTCCTCTTGGGCTCGGGCAGAGACCCTAAGAATGCAATGGCCCGAGAGGTCGCATTCTCAACCAGGTCGCGACAAGGTATCACGTTGCGTTGATAATGTGACGGGACACTGCGTCGCATCGGCTCTGCCAAAACCGACTAGAACGCGTCGGCTCGACCTGTCGCGATAAGAAGATCGTGTTGGCCCGAGTGGATGCGACCGGGTGATTGCGTCGGCTTTTCGGTCGCGACCTAATCGCGTCGCCCCAACACATCGCGATAAGAAGAAGCTTGTCGCATCGACCCAATGCATTGCGACCTGAACGCGTCGCTGGCCGACGTCACGATCTGACTGTGTCTTTTTCCAGAAACTTGAAAAATGCCTCTTCATGTTTATTTCACTCTATTGTTCATTGATAATCTCCTTTAATACTCCTGACTGGACCAGGAACTCCTGACTGGACCAGGAACTCCTTGTTCAAGGCCTCCGTAAGACTCATTGGCTTTGACAGACCTCCATTGCCAACGAGCAGGTTGTACCATCAATACCCATGATACCTTAGGGATCAGCATGATCCAATAGCCTTAGATTTCTCTCTTACCTTGAGATCACATCGGACCTCTGAACTGTGTTCATAGCACGGCTAGTGGGCAATTTGTAAATTCCACATGACTGTCAGCGCACAACTATGAGTGTTGTTCAACTATTACTATCGCCATTTATCGTTGTTTTACAAACATGACCCTCGTTCTCATCTACTATCTCTATCCTCTCGTCTATTCAAGTTCTCTCTATACTCTCGTCTATCTCTTCTACTATCTCATCTATTACTTATTACTCTATTGGCCATCTGACTGATTGTCTAAAGATAAAAACATGATCAATGCTAAGTAACATTAAAAAGGGCTCGATCTGGTCCTGAGAGGTGCACCCGAAAGTGCTAGTGCCCATGGGAGTGTAATGATCAGAGTGTTCGGCATTACACTCAAGTGCCAGTTATCTCGATAATCTAAAGACAATAAAAGTGCTATCTTGACTAGTGTACTATCGTGCTATCGTGATGTGCTATCTCGTGAAATGGCCATTCTTGTAACGTGCTAGTTGTGCTATATTCTTTTGAAAAGTACTATTGTTCTCTTGCTATCATGTGCTATTACTATCTCAATCATTCTCTCTAGTTATTTTGCTATCCAAGATATTAATCACTTAAAGCATGCCTATTTTCGAGATATTAAATCCTACTAGGCGTTATCGCTCATCTTGCGCTATTTGTTATATGTGTTTTAGGTAAGTCTGATGAGGAACACCACACACATGAGGATGGGGGCGAGCAAATATAAGAGTGACCTAAAGTGATGTCATCCAGATGTCTTAGTTAGCTAGTTAGTTTGTTTTATGCAAATAAAGTACTTCGGGCCCATAGTTTTAGCTCTGATTGGCGATGTAATAGAGACTAGTGAAAATTATCAATAAAGTTGGTTCATTTGACATTATTCCAAATTGTGCAATGGTTTGATGTCTATTTTATGCTCTATACTATACATTTAACTATATCCCGCTCCAATATTCTGTGTCGGAGCGTTACAGTTTTGTGGTATCAAAGTCTAGATTGTTCTTAAGTATAAGATGATTTAGGATGACCTATCTCGACTAAAGTCAAACATCCTACCTATGTGAGATATGGGTAGAAACATGGATAATTAGTTAAAAATTAAATATACAGACGCATAAACTAAGGAGATTACAACCTATTAACTATCGTTTCTTTTTTGAAGGGAATTGAACTATAGCAATGGCAGTAGAGCGTGCACAAATGCGCGACATGCAACAAACCATTCAAGAGTTGACTCAAGCTCTACTACAAGATGCCTAAGGGGGCGAACATCGTGGAGCTAGAGACTTACATAGAAACTTTTAGAGCATGAACCCTCCCCAGTTCAGTGGAACAACTGATCTTGATGAGGCAAAACACTGGCTGAAGGAGACTGAGTGCATCTTCCATGTCATGCAATGCGCAAACAGTGATAAATTATTGCTTGCTACTTTCCAATTGGAAAGAAAGTGAACGAGGAAGTGTGATCGCCAGGGACTTTTTACCTCCACTCGGAGGAGATGTGATCGTGTAACACCTCTATGTGGGGATGATGGATTCTTCACTCCTCCTCCTTTAGCCGACCAAAGGATGAGGGCTCCACGGTGTAGCTTCAACTCTCCTATGTGAAAAACATCAAAAAAGGAAACCCATTAAATTGCCAATAGTGTAGAAAGCATTCACGTATGACAGAAGAAGCATATAACTGGGTACATGCTTACCAGATTGAGGCTTGAGAAGGAAGACAGCCAAACATTATGGCCACCTTCCCTCCCTCCTTTGTTTATGGAAAACCTCTCTAAAATGGGAATGGGAAGGATGCTTTCAGATGGGAGTGTGTAAAATGTGAAAAGCATGCAGCATGAGTGATGAAAATTAAATGAGTAAAAAGTAGGAAGAGAAGAATCCTTGTCCAGTGGGTGTAGCGATTGTGGATGTTCTCTCCAAGGCACTGTGCTCCTTCAAGATTTCGATGTTGGCTTGTCGTGAGGGAGACAGACGCATCTAGTAGCCTGCAGAGTGAGAGGACGACAGAAGGGGATGATGGCCGTGCGAGTGAGAGGGATGTAGCCACACAAAGGAGATAAAGTCACTGTTTCCAAATAGGGGAGTCTCCTGTGGAGGCGTCTGTGCAAAAAAGATGGAATATGACTATGCGATTGAAAGGGGAAGATGGCGAAAGATGCTGCTGCTGGAGGAAAATTTCGGCTGGTGGTGTGTGTGACGATTGCCCGGGGACCAGCAGGTTGGACGATGCGCCAGGTGTCTCATGCTTGGAAGATGTTGTCCTCCTCCCCGCGATAGAACAAATGTGGGGTTCTTATCACCAGGTCACTTGCATGCCCCCCCTGAAGAGACAGGGTTGTGGGCACTTAAAGTGGGAGAGGCTTGCGCGGGTCTCACGATGACGAGGGAACCGAAGGAGGATGGCGGGCATTATGGGCTCCTGCTTTCCTGATGGTAGATCGTGAGCATATCATGTGCGAACAAATGGAGATATGGGCATGAGAGGAGAGAGGGTGCGACGGTGAGATGAGGGTGAGCAGTGAGTAGTCAGACGTGGCTGGGAGATGTTGGGTGAGAGGTGTGTGTGAGAGGAAGTGTTTGACTTGGTCCCTCGTGTGTGGATAAGTGAAGTATCATGCATGACATTATCAATTTTCTACTTTAGACATTTATTTTCTTTTCTTATTTTAGAATATTTCTCAGCCAAGGTAGCATATGCGACTTGCCAATCATCAATAGTGTATTGCTCAAAAGATGAGCTTACCTTACTATCATGATTATTTGCCATAAAGCACACTTCCTCATCTTCAGAACTTCAGGAATTTTATCCTTCTTCTTCACTTTGGTCTTCATCTGACCAGGTTGCTAGCATTGCTTTTGGCTTCATTTATTTTGATATTCTTTTTGTATTTCTTGTCCATTTCCCTCTTGAGCTCAGGACACTCACCTTTCATATGTCCTGACTTGCTGCATCTATAACAAATAACAAACTCATCAGTCTTTTCATTTCTTGCCAATGTTATTGTTTGAAGAAGAATAATTCTTTTTGCCATAAGAGTATTTATTCTTCCCATTGAATTTTCCTCTTCTTGATTTTAAGAATTTTTTGAAATGTCTAGTCATGAGGGTGATGAACAGTCTATCCCCATGTAATTTACATTAATTACATTTCTATTTTGGTGATTAACAAAATCATGTTATTTTGATAATTATCAAACCCTTGATTAAGGTCACTAACCTATTTTCTACAAGTCTTAAGCACAGGAAATAAGATCAAAGGAAAACAAGCCAAAACCGGTAAGAATCTTCATACTGTAGAAGCATATTTGTCTAACTACACATCGGTTTCTTTTATAAATCATAACGATTACAGTAGAACTGTAACGATTTCTTTAGTGATCACAACGATCTTGCCATCATAATGATTTCTTTATTGTCGTAACGATTTCCTTAGTTCTCATAACGATTTGCTTTATGCATCGACTTCTTAAGTAATCGTAACGACTCCTTTAAGTGATCGCAACGATCTTGCCATCGTAACGATTCCTTTAGACATCGTAATGATTTATTTATTGTCGTAACGATTCTTTTAGTCATCGTAACGATTTCTTTATTGTCGTAACGATTCCTTTAGTCATCGTAACGATTTCTTTATTGTCGTAACTATTCCTTTAGTCATCGTAACGATTTCTTTATTGTCATAACGATTCCTTTAGTCATCGTAACGATTTCTTTATTGTCGTAACAATTCCTTTAGTCATCGTAATGATTTCTTTATTGTCGTAACGATTCCTTTAATCATCGTAACGATTTCTCCAGTGATCACAATGATTCATTCATATCTCATAACAATTTGATTATATCACCTTGATCACAACGATTCTTTCATATCTCATAATGATTTGATTACGTCACCTTGATCACAACGATTCTTTCATATCTCATAACGATTTGATTATTCTTTCATATCTCATAATGATTTGATTATATCACCTTGATCACAACGATTTTTTCATATCTCATAATGATTTGCTGTTAAGTGACAACGATTTGGTTGCATAACAATTTCATAAGTCATAAATGCATCGATTTCATAATAATCAACTTGATATATGACTTATCCTTTCAAAGGGTTTAATAGTCAAAGTCTTCGCACATATCCTTATGTCAGCTGTGCATTTAATGAAGACTGAACGTATCACTGCATGCATGCAGACGATATCGTCCATTATCGTGTCTATCATGTATGCATCTTTTAGAACAGTAAAATAGCATTACTATTTTGATGAATATTCACACTAACGTTGACTGACAACAAGAGACAGTCCAGCTGTCTATTATTCTAGCTTGCTTTGTGTGCAGATCCCTGTCAGTTATTCATCTCACAACGATGGACCTTATAGAAGCCAAAGGACACTTCAGAAGATCCTATCTCTTTGCGTGTACAAATGGATAAAGGACTGTTGACTGGAAGCTTCCAAGTGCCACTCAGTCTAACATCCACCAAAAGCTAGAGGCAATGGATACTTCAACGGTTAGATTTCAAATTGAAGATATATATTGGAGAAAGTAGCTCCAGAAGAAGACATATACATAGAGAGATAGAAAAACAGAAAGAGAACGACAGTCACCACAAAAAGAAAAACTCTCTGATCATCAAGTCTTCTGTGAGTTCTCAAGAAAGAGCCAAGCCTCATTCCATTAGATTAGCTCTTTGCTCTCTGCATTGTTTGTAGATTTTCGAGAGAGCTTGTTTGGTTCTGAGAGTGAGCTTTTGTTTGTAGATCTCATTGCTCTCAGTCCCTAGCTTCAGATCTTGGCTTGTTAAAGCTTGATCTAGGGGCTTAATCTCCTGCTTACTTGTTTCTGTGCTTGTACCCTTCGTATGTGAAGGAAGACCTGGTGGAATCCATGGTGTGTGTTCCCTTCTGTTATGAAGGAAGACCTGGTGGGGAATCCAGGGTGTTTGTATTTGTGTTTGTATTTCCCTTCTTGTGAAGGAAGACCAGCTGCGGCTGGGTGTAAGGGTCCTTAAGGGGACAATACCCTTGGTAGTGAAATCTTGAGATATTGCTCAGGGACTGGACGTAGGACTCCTAAGGAGATGAGATCTGAACCAGGATAATTCTTGTGTTGTGTGATTGCTCTCTGTGTGATTGTTGATTATTCTAACTATAACTAACATCCATCCAAGTGTATTTCTCTGTGAACGTTTTTAGTGAACAGGTATTAGCTGATAAATTTTTAAAGACCCATTCACCCCTCCTCTGGGCTACCTAACTGGGCAACAAGTGGTATCAGAGCGAGTCTCTTCGACAAAGAAGAAGATCCAACGATCTGAAGAGTAAAGATCCATGGCAGCTCAAGGTCACAGTGAAGGTCAGTCGGTCAACCGACCACTATTGTTCAATGGAGAAGACTATGCTTACTGGAAAACAAGAATGGAATATTTTCTACAAGGTCATGACTACCAGATATGGTCCATAGTTGAAGAAGGTGATCTCCTAGTCACCAACCAGAAAAATTAGTGAATAGATGATGATAGGAAGAAGATATCTCTCAACTGTAAGGCAAAAAGTATTTTGTGTTGTGCCCTCAGCAAAAAGGAGTTCAACCGTGTATCTGCCTGCAAATCTGCAATGGAGATGTGGGAGAAATTAAGAATCACCTATGAAGGCACTGACAAGGTTAAAGAGACCAGGATAGATATTCTGGTAACTCAGTATGAGAGGTTCCAGATGCAGCCAGGAGCGTCCATAACCCAAATGTTCAGCAGATTCATAGACATTACAAACGGCTTAGCTAGACTTGGGAAGACATATGAAATTGGAGATATGGTTAGGAAGATCCTCAGATCTCTTCCATCTACATGGACTCCCAAAGTAACAGCCATTGAGGAAGCCAACGACCTGAAAAGGATGTCTTTGGAGAAGCTCATTGGGTCTCTTATGGCCCATGAGATCAACATGGAAAGGTTGGGAGAGTCCTCAAGCAGAAAGAAGCATTAAAATGCTCTGAAAGTAGAAGAAGATAGATAAGAGAGTCATCAGAAGAAGATGAGAGCTCAAGCAACTGCGAAGATGAAGAAGCAATGCTGTCAAGAAGATTGCAGCGCATTCTAGCTAAGAAGAAGAAGTTCCAGTCTGGTAGAAGACACTTCAAGAAAAATAAGGACTTTAAGAAACCAGATGGAAAAGATCAGAAGAAGGGCGAGCCCATATGCTATGAATGCAAGAAGCCAGGACATATCAAGGCGGAATGTCCAAAGTTCAAGAAGCCTGAATTCAGAAAGAAAGAAAGCTCAAAGAAATTCAGGAGACGCAAGAAGAAGGCTATGGCAGCAGCCAGGAGCAATAGCAGCGACTCGGACAGCGAGTCAAGCTCAAGCAGTGATGAAGAAGAAGCCAACCTGGCCTTCATGGCAAATACTGAAGAAAAGGTAACTTCTGACTCATCTTTTGATTCATGTAATGATTCTGACTCTGATAATTTAGAAGAAGCTTTCAACGAACTATACAGTAAATATAGGGAAGTATCAAAACTGTTAAAAACTAGTAAGAAAAATACTACATGTTTAGAAAATAATAATTCAGACCTAAAAATCGAAAATGAAGAACTAGAGAAGCAAATAACTGAATTTAAAAGAAGAAATGAACTATTGTGTGAGGATCTAAAAGATAAAAATAAACAAATAATCAGATTAGAAAAATAGGAGAGTTCAGATGAACTAAGAAAAGAAATCAAAGCCTTAAATGAAGAAAATGACAAACTGTCAAGGACGCTGGAGAAATTTACTAATGGTAAAAATTCATTAGTATTAAAAGGTGCTAGACGATCAGGGAAGAATAAACAAGGAGTAGGATACACACCCCCTGAAAATATAGAAATAATAATACACCCTAAAACATATCCAACTCCAAAGTTCATACCTGAACAAGACATAGAATACAAAGTTAATTTTAAATACACTGAAAAGGTAACTAAAACATTCTACTGTAGCCACTGTAATAAGTTAGAACATATAAAAATAACATGTCCAACTAGGCATAAAAAGTGGATAATTAAAAAGAAAACTGTTGACACTAAGCAACAAGGACCCAAAAGAATTTGGGTACCTAAATCCTAATGTCTCATTTTCAGGAAAGCCTTCGAGCATCAAAGTGGTACCTAGACAGCGGGTGCTTAAGGCATATGTCAGGGAACAGGAAGCTATTCACTCATCTCCAAGCTGAAGAAGGGATAGTTACCTATGGGGATAATGGAAAAGGAACAATGATAGGCAGCGGGTCAGTTAGCAACAAAGGGAAAATGATTATTGAAGATGTTTTGTGTGTCAAAGGGTTGAAGCACAACCTCATCAGTATCAGCCAGCTTTGTGACAAAGGTCATCAGATCAAGTTCCAAGAATCCAAGTGCAGCATCTTGAAGGATGGAGCAGTAATTTTCGAAGCTAACAGGGAGAAGAACCTGTATGTGCTCTACCTAGAAGAACTCAAAGATCAAGATGTTTGTTTAGCAGCCAGCAAAGAGTAGTCAACTGAGCTGTGGCACAGAAGATTGGGCCACTGCAGTTTGGATGGCATGAACAAGCTCAGAAAGAGAAGTCTTGTGGAAGGTCTGCCAAAGGTCAGCACTAAAATGGATGGTATCTGCAGACCATGTGCAAAAGGGAAGCACACTAAGAGTTCGTTCAAGTCAAAGACTGTGGTAACCACCTCTAAACCCTTAGAACTCCTTCACATGGATTTGTTTGGGCCAATGAGGACCACCAGTCTTGGAGGAAAGAATTTTGGATTTGTGATTGTAGATGACTATTCTAGATTCACATGGGTTTCTTTCTTGGAACACAAAGATGATACATTTGATAGTTTTGTAAGTTTCAGCAGGAAAGTACAAAAAGACAAGAAGTATTGCATTGTTGGAATCCGGTCAGATCATGGAGGAGAGTTCCAAAATGAAAAGTTTTCAAAATTCTATGATGACCAAGGGATTGAGCATAACTTCTCAGCACCAAGGACACCATAATAGAATGGAGTTGCTGAGAGGAAGAATAGAACCTTATTGGATATAGCAAGGACAATGCTGTCAGAATATGATTTACCAAGATATTTCTGGGCCGAAGCAGTGAACACAGCAAGCTACATCATTAATAGAGTGATGATCAGGCCTATCTTGAAGAAGACTGCATATGAGCTGTACAAAGGAAAGAAGCCGAAGATCAGTCATTTTAGGACATTTGGTTGTCCGTGTTTCATCCATAACAACGGCAAAAGAGACATTGGTAAGTTGGATGCCAAATCAGATGAAGGCACTTCATGGGGTATGCTTCTAAACCTAAAGGTTATAGAGTATTTAATAAGCGTACACTATTAATAGAGCAATCTGTGCACATTATCTTTGATGAAACTAACCCTTCCTTGAGAAAGGAAGAAGATAGTGACATTGATGATGCAGATGATTTGTCCAAGAAATTAAAGAACACATCAATTGAGGACAAGGAAGATCCACCTCTGGAAGACCTGCAACAAACAGACATTGAACATGAAAATCTTCCAAAAGAATGGAGATATAAGAAAGATCACCCACCTGAAAACATCATTGGTGATCCAACTGTAGGGGTAAGAACAAGAGGTAATGTAATCCCTTGTGATTACCTAGTTTTTGTTTCTCAAATAGAGCCGAATAGTCAATGAAGCTCTTACTGATGAATCTTGGATTTTAGCCATGCAAGATGAACTGAATCAGTTCAAGAGAAACCATGTATGGTCACTTGTTTCTAGACCATCAGATCATCCAGTTATTGACACCAAATGGGTGTAAAGAAATAAATTGGATGAAGCTGGTGTAATCTTAAGATATAAGGCCAGATTGGTAGCTCAAGGATATTCCCAAGAGGAAGACATAGATTTCGATGAAACCTATGCACCTATAGCTAGACTTGAGGCTATTAGAATCTTACTTGCATATGCATCTGCTCTAGATTTAAAATTATTTCAAATGGATGTCAAGTCCGCATTTTTAAATGGTTTTATTAAGGAGGAAGTGTATGTTGAACAACCTCCAGTTTTTGATGATACATAATTTCCAAATCATGTTTTTAAACTTCATAAAACATTATATGGTTTAAAGCAAGCACCTAGAACCTGGTATGAAAGGCTTAGTTCCTTTTTATTAAACCATGGCTTCACTAGAGGACAAGTAGATAGCACTTTATTTATAAAGTCAAAGGTCAAGCACATACTACTTGTACAAATTTATGTAGATGACATAATTTTTGGATCTACTGATGAATCTCTTTGCAAGTACTTTGAGAAGCTTATGCAGGGAGAATTTGAGATGAGCATGATGGGGGAGCTGAACTACTTCCTTATATTACAAATCAAGCAAGGAGGAGATGGCACCCACATCTGTCAAGCTAAATACACCAAGGAGCTCTTGAAGAAATTTGGATTCGAAAATTCCAAGCCACTGTCAACACCAATGAGCACATCAACAAGGATGGACAATGACAATGATGGTAAGAAAGTAGATCAAAAGATCTACAGAGGTATGATAGGTCCTCTACTTTACTTAACTGTCAGCAGACTTGATATACTATTTAGTGTATGCATGTGTGCTAGATATCAAGCAGATCCTAGAGAATCTCATCTAATTAGTGTTAAAAGAATTTTCAGATATTTGTCCAGAACTCATGATCTAGGTATATGGTATCCAAAATCATGTGAAGTCAATTTAGTAGGATACTCTGATGCTGACTATGCTGGATGCAAAATAAATAGAAAAAGCATCAGTGGTTGTTGTCAATTATTTGCAGGATGTCTGATATCCTGGTCCTCCAAGAAGCAGAATTTTGTAGCACTCTCAACAGCTGAAGCTGAGTACGTGGCTGCTGGAAGTTGTTGTACACAACTCCTATGGATAAAGCAACAACTTGAGGACTATGGGCTACACATCAAGTCAATCCCACTGGTATGTGACAACACAAGTGTTATAAACTTAACCAAAAATCTAGTACAGTACTCAAGGACCAAACACATTGAGGTTAGATATCATTTTATTCGTGATCATGTAGCTAATGGTAATATAGAAATTTCTTTCATTGATTCAAATAATCAGTTAGCAGACATCTTCACAAAAGTCTTACCCGAAGAGAGGTTTACTTCTCTCAGAAGGGAATTAGGCATGTGTAAATTGTGAAAGATTTATTTGCTAAACCTGAGATATTAATTTTCAGAGCCTAAATTAATTATTCTCCTTGAAAGTGAGCAAAATATCTCAAATATCTCTCATTTATCCTATCTGGCATAAATACTCATATCGGTTCGTTATTTGTAACTCTTGATTTCTTTCAAATTGGAGTTTTGTCGTTTTCTGCCATAAAGGCACATCCTATTTTGAAAAATCTTTTATCCTTTATTTCACAAATCTGTGTGGGAACGATTCCTCTTCCCTCATTATCTCTTTCGTCCTCCTGCCTGAGGCGATGCCTTATCGACCCCGACATCGACTCTTCTCAGATTTGAAGCCTTCAACCTCTCCCGCTAGAAATTTCTTGAGGGGTTCTTCCTCAATCACCCTTCCAGTCCTCCAGAACCTTTCCCTGCTAGATTCCATGTCCTCTACAACCGTTTCCGGCACCGTTGGGGGCTACGGAGCTGCGTTCCTCACCGCAGATCAGCAAGCTAGGTTCGCGTCAGTCAAGGCTAAGCTTTATGGTCACAAGGCAGTAGATTTGGCAGACCTGGAGAAAAATGGCATGGGTAGTTTAGTTGAAGCTTTGCAGAAGTTAAAATGGACGAAGATTGCAACCCTGTCTGAAGTAAGTTATTTGTATCTTGTGAAAGCTTTTTATGTTTGTTTGAAGATTGAGGCTGATGGGACCTTGACATCCATGGTCAAGGGTACCCAGATCAGGATCACCAGGGATTTGTTAGCCTCTCTATTTGAAGTCTCCACCACTGGTCACAGTGGAGTCCACTCTGTGGACACTCAAGTCAAGGGGCTAGGGATTATTGGTCCGAAATTTAGGCTGAAGGATGAGAAGCTGGATATCAACCAGCTTAGTGCGTTCAATCGGTTATTGCACTTGATTATTTGTCAGATTATTGTTCCTAGGAGTGCATCTTTCTCTACCTGCGCTAGAGGAGATTCAAACCTGATGTTCTGGGCCATCCAAAATTAGGAAATTAACACTGCAGAATTAATAATTGAGAGGATGAAGTTTGCAAGTTCTCAGATGTGGGAAACCAAGAGTAAATTGAATATCTCACTACCTTATGCCCATCTCTTGACAAGAATTTTCCAGCATTTTGGCATTAGCGTAGTTAGTGATGTTTCTGAGAAAATGGGCCAAGCCATCAGGTCCAGAAATTTGAGAAAGAGTGGATATTCAGTTGTGAATGGTGTATGGTCAAAGACTGGTGCGGTTGAGGGTGAAGCCATCATTGGTAAAGCCCAAGAGGACCTAGAACCAGTAGCAGAAGCAGTGGCAGTGGTTGAGCCAGAAGCAGCAGCAATTGATCAAGTAGTTCCAGCAGCAGTAGAGGAAGAAGCCAGCAGAAGGATTGAGGACATTCCTCCTGACTTCATTGAGCCCTTTGGGCAATCTCCAGAGGATCCTCTTCCATCTTCCCAAGTAGCCACTCTACTTAGGAATGCACTGGACTCCATTTCTCAGGGGGAGCAAATGGCAAGTGAGTCTCATGTAGCAGAATCTGTGGCAGAAGGCCACACTGAAGAAGTGGTCATGGAAGAAGCTCCAAGCCAGCAGGAGCAAGTATCAGTTCAAGTAGATGTAGTAATGGAAGATGCTCCCATTGAGGGGGAACATTCAGTAGCAGAGGATATTCAGGGAGAAAGTGTTGTGGCATCAGGCCACACTGAAGTTCCTTCAGAAGACCTCCCATTCCAAGAAGAAGCAGCAGCAGCAGCACAACCCAATGTTCCTATGGAGACTGTGACTGCTGAAGAAGAGGTTGGTGTTGAAAAGGGCAGTGAGACTCAGGGGGAGGGAAATGAAAACCCCCCAGAGAATCAGTTCAGAGAAGGAGAGACTGCTAGTTCATCAGATTCAGAAGATGACTAGGATCAGCAGCCTCCAGTGGTCCAGGCCAGGGAGAAAGGAAAAGCAGCAGAAGTACCAGATGTCCCTCTCATTGCAAACACTCCTTTTGAAAAGCAGACGAGACAAAGATTTGTCATCAATTTGAAGCTTGTCATAGAAAGATTGGATGCTCAAGGGGAGATCTTGTGCTCAGTTCAGTCTGATGTAAACTCTATTTTCATGAGCCAGGCATCCACATTCAAGAAGTTGTCTCAAGTAAAGAATGTTGTAAGGTGGTTCAATAAGGAGTTAGGAAGCATGAAGACAATACTTTCTTAGATTTTGAAGGCAGTTGGAGCCCAAGCTCCTCCTCCTCCACCTCCTGCTGCTCAAAGAAGTGAAGAAGATGTTCTAAGGCCATCTGGGCCAGATAAGCAAGTAGCAGGGCCATCAGAGCCGGTAGCAGCTAGTTCACAAGCAGAGGTCAGTGGTTCAGGGCCATCAGGGCCAGTTGAGCAAGTGCAAGGGCATTCAGGGCCAGCTGAGAAGGCATCAGGGCCTTTGGAGTCAGAGTCTGTGCAGCAAGTAGCTGAAGAAGAAGAAGCTGTAGCTCCTGAGCCCCCAGCTCCTTCCTCCACTCAGACCCCAGTACCTCCATCACCACCTTCATCATCCACAGCTCCACCTACACCTCAAACCTTCAAGAAACCACAACCCAGAACCATCTCATCACCTACACCTTTCCCTTCTCAACCCACCTTTTCTCTTATCTCTTCAACAATCATTCCTCCACCTCCACCTATCTTTGCGGTTCCTCCAGACTCCTCATCAGCTAGAGCCTCCTCTTCTTCTGGTCCACCATCCTCAGGACCATCCGATATACCACCTACTACCTCACACTCCTTTCTACATCCTTCTCCGCCACCCTCTTTCATTACTATAATTCCTGAGAATGCTCAACTTGAATCTCCCTATCTTGAGAAAGTCAAGGATGAGTTTGAAGAAGTCATCCTCCGGTCTGTACTGAAGGTTGGGCATCATATCCATAGGGCAGACTCTTCTAGTTCTGCTCCTAAGAAGAGGAAATCCTCCTCTCTTTCCTCTGAACCTAACTATCCCCCTCTGTGGTTTTCTCTCACAGTGGACAACAGAAATAAACCACTATACAGAGAATATTTTCAGAAGGTTGTTTTTGCTACTATCATCAACCTTCCTTTTCTTAACCTTTCAGACCACTTGAATGTCATTCTACCCTATACCTCTCTAACCAAATCGGAAAAATCCAAAATCTTTTCTATTGCTCATTCCAAGACTGAAGAGCAATGGGCTAGGGGGCACAAAGAGCTGTACAATAAATTTCTTCTAGCTAGGTCTGCTAGATTCCCTCCAAGGGACCATTCCCTGACTCTCTCAGAATGGTTCCAAATTCATCACAGATTGCTCTATTAACTATAGATATGTCCATCGACTCCCTGAGGTCCAATTCAGTCAATTTAAGCAGGCCATCAGAACACTTGGTTCAGTCGAAGCCCACACTGAAGCTATCCAAGTAGATTTTGCCACCCTTCAGGTGCCAGAGGAAATCTTGCTTCCACCTATTCACTCTCTGGTAATGGAATCAACTGTTGGGTCAATAATTTTTGAACGTTTTGCCAGAGTTATGGGCTGAATTAAGATACTCAAGGGCTTTCTGGTTGCGTTTCATAGATTTCTCTTCAGAGAATATCACCAGGGCCATGTCAGTGCTGAGGTTCTTGCTCCCATTCTGTCAGAGTGTGAGAGATTAACCCCTTCAGATTGGGCCAGATTTTACCCCCTCTCTGCTCAGCAGCTGTCAGATCTTAATGAATCCCAGGCCAGGGAAGGTCACTCTCCAGTTTCTGCAGCTACATTCTTAGACATGAATTCTATTCACTTGGTCCAGGATCCTTTCAGGACTTGGGTTGAAAGATATAAATTCTATGTAGCCCTTTGTCAGGAGTTGAAGGCCAAGCAGAACTTCTATCCCATTCCAGTTGATCAATTCCTTGCTTGTGCCAATTTTGGGACAGTGACCCTCTACAGAGTCTCCCTTGATAGAGATGCTTATGCCAATTTCCTTGATGAACAGTTAGCTCTCCATGTCAAGAAGATGGCTCCCTCCATGGGACCACAGTACTCTCCTGCTCCTGGTGTCTTTCGTCAAATGTTTGAGAAGCAGGAAGAGCAGGCATGGGAAACCATTTCTCACTATGCCTCCCTCCTCTCTCCTGCCTTATATCTTCCTGTACCTCCTCAGCATTAAATGAATTCAATTGTTGTCTCTTTTCTCATTCAGATGTTTCTCTCTTCTTTGTCCCTCCTTATATCTTTTTGCTAAATGACAAAAAGGGGGAGAACTATTACAAGCTCTGAAATACATATGGTGAACTATTGCAAACACTTTCAGAATTTAAATGTAGACTTATATGTGCTATTTGCTGAAGTTTGTTGAAGTTTTGTCATCACCAAAAAGGGGGAGATTGATGAACAGTCTATCCCCATATAATTTACATTAATTACATTTCTATTTTGGTGATTAACAAAACCATGTTATTTTGATAATTAGCAAACCCTTGATTAAGGTCACTAACCTATTTTCTACAAGTCTTAAGCACAGGAAATAAGATCAAAGGAAAACAAGCCAAAACAAGTAAGAATCTTCATACTGTAGAAGCATATTTGTCTAAGTACACATCGGTTTCTTTTATAAATCATAACGATTACAGTAGAACTGTAACAATTCCTTTAGTGATCACAACGATCTTGCCATCATAACGATTTCTTTATTTTCGTAACAATTTCCTTAGTTCTCAAAACGATTTGTTTTGCGCATCGACTTCTTAAGTAATCGTAACGACTCCTTTAAGTGATCGCAACGATCTTGTCATCGTAATGATTTCTTTAGTCATCGTAACGATTTCTTTATTGTCGTAACGATTCCTTTAGTCATCGTAACGATTTCTTTATTGTCGTAACGATTCCTTTAATCATCGTAACGATTTCTTTATTGTTGTAACGATTCCTTTAGTCATCGTAACGATTTCTTTATTGTCGTAACGATTCTTTTAGTCATCGTAACGATTTCTTTATTGTCGTAACGATTCCTTTAGTCATCGTAACGATTTCTCCAGTGATCACAACGATTCTTTCATATCTCATAACGATTTGATTATATCACCTTGATCACAACAATTCTTTCATATCTCATAACTATTTGATTACATCACCTTGATCACAACGATTCTTTCATATCTCATAACGATTTGATTATATCACCTTGATCACAACGATTCTTTCATATCTCATACCGATTTGATTACATCACCTTGATCACAACGATTCTTTCATATCTCATAACGATTTGATTATATCACCTTGATCACAACGATTCTTTCATATCTCATAACGATTTGCTGTTAAGTGACAACGATTTGGTTGCATAACAATTTCATAAGTCATAAATGCATCGATTTCATAATAATCAATTTGACATATGACTTATCCTTTCAAAGGGTTTAATAGTCAAAGTCTTCGCACATATCCTTCTGTCAGTTGTGCATTTAATGAAGACTGAACGTATCACTGCATGCATGCAGACGATATCATCCATTATCGTGTCTATCCTGTATGCATCTTTTAGAACAGCAAAATAGCATTACTATTTTGATGAATATCCACACTAACGTTGACTGACAACAAGAGACAGTCCAGTTGTCTATTATTCTAGCTTGCTTTGTGTGCAGGTCCCTGTCAGCTATTCATCTCACAACGATGGACCTTATAGAAGCCAAAGGACACTTCAGAAGATCCTATCTCTTTGCGTGTACAAATGGATAAAGGACTGTTGACTAGAAGCTTCCAAGTGCCACTCAATCTAATGTCCACCAAAAGCTAGAGGCAACAGATACTTCAACGGTTAGATTTCAAATTGAAGATATATATTGGAGAAAGTAGCTCCAGAAGAAGACATATACATAGAGAGATAGAAAAACAGAAAGAGAACGACAGTCACCACAAAAAGAAAAACTCTCTGATCATCAAGTCTTCTGCGAGTTCTCAAGAAAGAGCCAAGCCTCATTCCATTAGATTAGCTCTTTGCTCTCTGCATTGTTTGTAGATTTTCGAGAGAGCTTGTTTGGTTCTAAGAGTAAGCTTTTGTTTATAGATCTCATTGCTCTCAGTCCCTAGCTTCAGATCTTGGCTTGTCAAAGCTTGATCTAGGGGCTTAATCTCCTGCTCACTTGTTTCTGTACTTGTACCCTTCGTGTGTGAAGGAAGACCTGGTGGAATCCAGGGTGTGTGTTCCCTTCTGTTGTGAAGGAAGACCTGGTGGGGAATCCAAGGTGTTTGTATTTCCCTTCTTGTGAAGGAAGACCAGCTGCGGCTGGGTGTAAGGGTCCTTAAGGGGGACAGTACCCTTGGTAGTGAAATCCTGACATATTGCTCAGGGACTGGACGTAGGACTCCTAAGGAGAGGAGATCTGAACCAGGATAATTCTTGTGTTGTGTGATTGCTCTCTGTGTGATTGTTGATTATTCTAACTATAACTAACATCCATCCAAGTGTATTTCTCTGTGAACATTTTTAGTGAACATGTATTAGCTGATAAATTTTTAAAGACCCATTCACCCCCCCCCCCCCCCCCCCCTCTGGGCTACCTAACTGGGCAACAGAGGGCAATCTCATCCTCATCAGATTTAGACTCTTCAAAATTAGATTGCTCTTGGATTTTATCTATGTGACCTGATGAACTCTTAAGTGCAACTGGTTTAGCTTTAAGCATGTGTTCTTTAGTCCCTTTTAAGTTTATTTCATATGTCATTATAGATCCTATGAGTTCATCCTAAGACATTTTGGATAAATCCTTAGAGTCTTCAATCACAGTAGCTTTTGTGTGCCAAATTAATGATAAAGAGCGCAAAAATTTCCTTTCCAATTCAGCATCAGTATACTCCTTACCTAGTGCCTTCAGTCCATTGACAATTATCATAAACCTAGCAAACATTTTATAAATTAATTCATCAGTTTTCATCATAAACAGTTCATATTTGGAAACAAGTATGTTTGCTTTGGTTTCCCTAACTTGAGATGTTCCTTCATACATTAATTCAAGTTTATCCCACATTTCCTTAGTGGATTTGAACATGGACATTCTTGAATACTCCTTAAGGTGAACAACACACTGAAGAATATTCATGACACTATAGTTAAGAGTTGCACTTCTAATTTGCTCTCTAGTCCAATTCTCTTCATTCTCATTGTTTTAATAAGGACCCTTTTCAACTATCTTCCAGATTTCATAATTTTGAGCCGTTAGAAAAACTTGCATGCAGTTCTTCCAGTAAGAGTAATCAGATCCATCAAAATATGGTGGTCTATTGATAGAATGACCCTCAGCTACAAAACCTCAAGTCTTCATAGATCAAGTTAAGAAACAATGAAAGAGCAAGCAAACAGTTCAAGCAGTTAGATCACACATATCAAGTGAAACTTTAGTAGTAAAGCAATCAAGCAATTCAAGCATATTAGATGATGTTTCCAAAGATCAAACAAATGCAATCAAATCAGATCAGAATTAGATGTTAATCTGCTCATATACCAATTGTAGGATCGAATATGTAGGGTGAACAGATCTAGAGGGGGGGGTTGAAATAGATCTATTACCAATCATAACGGAAGCTAAAGCAATTTAAAAATTACTTCAAATTATATATCCATTCAGATAGAAAATCTCATTGATCTGATGTGTGGGTGTGTGTAGTTGATGTGTGAGACAATTAAACGTAGTGTGTAAATGAAATTCCTATGCATGCATCTAGTACAAAAAACAGATTAAACCATTTCACAGGAGATTTTTAGGTGGTTTTGAAATCACACCAGTGATTCCTACATCCACCCCTCACCCAGTGATGCCATACTACTCAAAAATCTGAGTACAACACACACAAGAGATCGACGGCTCAAACCACACACACACAAGCTAGATCAAGTTCACAAGAAATCAGATCCTCTAGCACTGATCTGACTCACACACTTACATGCACACTAAAATCTGCACAGAACACATGTACAGATCTCACGAGCACTCAAAAACAAATTAAGATGATCACTCCAATAGAAAAAAAGTAGAAGATAGATGAATTAGATGTTCCTTGTTGAAGACGATCTGCAGAAAGCTTAAATTGAAGGCTCTTGAGAAAATCAGATGGAGTACTCCTTCAAATCACGATACTCTGTTTCAAAATCAATTGCTTCTTCTGATTGCTTCTTCTTCCTCTGCCGCTCTTCTCCTTGATCTACTCCTTTTTTCAGCACTCTAGCACTCTCTCTTTTCTTGGCCTTGATCCCCACGTCCTCTGTGATGGATGTCTCCTTCAGATGAGACAAGAGACTTTTTATAGCCTTAGTACACTCCCTTGTATGTGGGAGACGTGTACAGAAACCTAGGATTCACCCAAGGTTGCCACATGTCCAAAGGTCCTTCTCCTCATTGCCACTTGGATGAAAATGTATTTTGGTAATAATAGAATCTCCGAAAAGTCTCCAGAGATAAGTCACACCTTTTGGAAATCATACCCTTTACGTTTCTGAGTTTTCACGCAATGTGTGTCGACACAACTGACTAAGTATCAATTCCAGCTTACTGGGAGGACACTTGTGTCGACCTGATTAATAGCTTGTGTCGACCTCCTGTGTTTTTCTTCAAATATAGCTCATTGGATGGATAATGTGTGTCGACCTAATTGATGACTTGTGTTGACGCAACTGTGACTTTGTCCTTCAGAAGCTTACTCGGCAGACTAAGTGTATCGACAAGATTTTCAACTTGTGTCGACACAACTTTTACAAAATTTTGTAAACATGTATATATGAAGTGTGGACCATCAAAACATGTCATTATCATCAAAATATGAAATATGAAGTATCAAAAATATGTTGTTTAGTCATCATTATAATATGTATAATATGTCATCATCAAAATCAAAATATGAGTGATGTCTATTAGTCATCATTAAAATCATAATAAAAAAGTCAGATACGCACTCAACACAACACATGTCTCTTGATTTCCCTCTTATACTATTGCACTTTGACATTTTCTGACTTTCTGGATATTTGTATAACATTATTTATACATTACTTTCTATGTATATTTGATAAATTATGTGTGTGATTAAATGATTAGCGAGCATGGGTGGTGACTCATATATGTGTGATTGAATGATCCAGCGAGCCTGAGTGGTAGCTCATTATATACGCGGATGGTGTGATGATAAAAATCATATAAAGAAGTTTTTTTTTTTTTGGTTAAAGTACATGTTAGCTGCTGGACAGTCGCTGCCAAAAGGACATATGTTAGCGGCTACCAACCGTTGACAAAAACAAGGCATATGGTCGTGGCTTTACTCTATTGACAAAAAAATTGTTAAGGCAACAGTTCTAGCCGCTGACAAAAGTTTGATATGTCAGCGGCTAACGTCCATGACCATAAAATCCTAATGGCCGCGGCTCATAGCCGTTGCTATAGAATATATGTCTGCGGCTTCATCCGCGAGCAAACGCTAGATATGGCTTCAGGTTTTGTGACCGCTGACAATACTTTGTGTCAGCGGCTACTTTAGCCACAGGCAGATCCAACATATGTCTGCGACTTTTAGGAAATGGTGACATAAGATTAGTCTGCGGACTTTTTTTGCACTGGTTGTGTCAGCATCTCGTTAACTACTGACATAATATTTTGTCAGCGATCTTTGAGTTTTTGACAGTGGCTACCAGCCGCTGACAAATGGTTGTTCTCCTGTAGTGGATGTTGACCCAACTAGGGTGAAATTGATCATTCCAGCATGGCATTTTTATCCTATTGGTAATCAGCATTCTTTATGGAAAAAGTAAGAGCCAGGCCAGATTTACTAAAATTGATATTTCTTTAGGTCTTGGACTAAGTAATTAAGGCCTTGGCTGCGCCAACGTCTACCTGACTGGTTTAGAAGCTCCCTTTATTGCTTTGGAAGACACAGTTCTAGTTTTATATGTTTCATCCAAGGAAATTGACAAATTATAGGTTATGAAAATTGGACGACACCTTGCACATGTTTGATGTTAATTGCATCATCCTTGTTAGTGAATATTAATTTTATGCCAACAATCATCCTAAAAGACACTGGGCATGAAGCATAGAAGAATAGTATTATTATTAGAAGGACAATTTTCATTGAGCCCAAAAGCTCCATTGCATGGTCCAATATCGACTTCGCCAGATTAAATGGAACTTAATCATTGCCACAGCTCAGAGATTTTATATAAGTTTGGTTACACTTCTGATCACCTAATGATCTATAGCCACAGCTCAGAGATTTCACTACTACAGGAAATACACTAACTGGGTTTTGCCGTCCAACTCACCAGCAAATACTACCCACAAGCAAATCATTATTTAGGTTTTTTCTCAGATATCATGATATCAATATATAGACACTCCCTACACAAAAAATGTTGCTTTATTTTTTAATGAGGAGTTAGCGTAAGAATATTCTCATATTGGAATTTGGAAGGGACAGAAATATCACTGTGCTTATAATAGTGGAGTGATCTCCAGTAAGTATCCTAATTAAGGTTTTAAATGAGAAGACCCAATCTAATAAAACATAGTATTCGAGACAACGAAATGATCCTATAACCATGCACCATGAGTTTACAGTCCACGTCACAGGACTTAAAGTCAGCCTGCACGTAAGAGTGTAATAACGTTCCCACATTGTTATACTTATAGTAGAACCCTCTCTATTTATCATCTTAAAATTTGAGTTGAAAAGGTTAAACCCAATAAAATTTTAGACGTCAGCACACTACTCTTCAAATGTTTTGATTGGGAATATGTTGTGATGAATTGAGAAGCTTTACTAATATATTTTTTTTTGCTAACGAGGAAACCCCGCCCCGTGTGGTTTTGTGGACTCAAAGATTGGTGTTCGTGAACTCCAAGATCAGAACTTGGCAGCTCCTACTTTCCGTGTACCCGTATTGTCCTTACCCCACTTGACCAGAAAAACCCCGGATCTGCACACCTCGAGGATTATATGTAGATCAGGTAAGCCCCCCCAGGAATCGAACTCGGGACCTCTTGCTTTTAAATAAGAGTTCTTACCGATCGACCCAGCTGGGGTTCTCAAGCTTTACTAATATATTGTGAGTACTTTTGTATCTCAAAGGGATCTACATTAATGCCATATCATGAGCTGCTATATTTACGAAACAAAACCACCATCCTAAAAGCATTTATTTTGTTTTCTTCTAACAATACATTATTGGACTGCATTTACTATGGTACATCATGAAAGGCTAGAGTAATTCTGGCCATCCGTAACGGCTGGGGTAAAAAAAACACCATATGTATACAATTTAACCTGTACAAATAATTCTTACCTACGTGACCGATACAAGAGTTTTGGACCGGCGCGCGCTGATAAAATAGACTTACGGACATATCTTGTGTCCGCAGACTCTGGTAACAAGAATTCTTGCTCTTCTACGCTAGGTTGGATGTCTCGAGCCTCGACGAGATTTTTCTTGCGGGGTTTCCAACTTCGGATCTATTTGGTTTCTCGTAAAATAAATTTATAGTGAATTTTTTTTAAGAATTACTATTTACAGAAAAATCAAAATCACAATTGTCCATTTGGTACCTATGTAAATATTTTTTCTGAAAAGATTTTCTGATGTTTGTTTATCAATAAAATATTTATTAAATATATTTTTTAAAAATAAATAAAAGTCTAAAAAATAATATATATATATATATATATATTTCGTATGTTGACCACCCGATCGGCCAATGTCGGACGCTGGATGCACCGGGCGTTGGATGCCGACTTCCGCACACCGGACGTCGGATGACGGGCGATGGCCTTCGGACGTCTAGTGTCAGGCGTCGGACATATAGATGTTGAACGTCGGGCAGCAAATGTCAAATGCCAGGCGTTGACTGTCGGACCCTATATGTTCGACCGCTAGACGTCGGGTGCAAAACATCAGCGCAGGCTGTTGGGCGCTGGACACCGGACACTAGGCTGCCGGACCTCGAGCCACTAGCCGCGGTCGCCAGGTGCCAAGCATCGAGCGCCTGTCGCCAGACATCGGCCACCGGACGTCGGCTGCCTGACACCGGGTTGCCAGTCGCCAACCATCGTGTTTCAAGTATCGGATACTGAGAATATAGTGAAGATTGTAATCACACTCATGAAAATCCTATATGAAAAAGAAATCTAGAAAAATGGTTCACATTCTTATCAAGGATGCCAAAATCTATAATTTTAAGTAAAAGATTTTTATAGATTAACTTTTCAATGGCACCAAACAAACTATTGTACGAAGTTTTTCCCAAAAACGTTTTCCGACAAAAATTTTTACGTAGAAACAAACGGACCCTTAGTTGTAGGTTAGATGTCATGTCTTCCCATTTCCATTAGGCTATTTATAAAAAAATTGTCAAATTGTGGAATTATATGATTTAGAATGTATTTTGATAAACTAGGGAGCTTTAATTAGGGGTGTACATGGTCCGGTTCAGTTCACCCCATTTTTTAAGTGAACCGAAATTAAGTTCAAACCGAACCGAACCGAATCGAACTGAAAAAAAATTCAGTTCGATTCGGTTCGAACTGAAAAAAAAAAGAAAAAGAAAAAACACATCTAAAGGCCCAGACAGCGGACTTGAATATCAAACTCAGGACCGCCCTAGGAATTGGGAGGCGCTAGCCCACTAGGCTGTGTTCCTTTCTGATATATATTAATTATTAAATATATTTACTATAAATTCGGTTCATTCGGTTTTCCAACAGGAAACCGAACTGAACCATGGGACCTCTCAACCCGAACCGAACGGAACCGAACTAGCCGGTCCGGCTCGATTTTTCGGGTTGGACCATATTATGAACAGCCCTAGCTTTAATGCCTTCAGTTGAATGAATTTATAATTGTGAGTGTTTTCACCTCCAAGGTATTTTGTTCTTTTTGAAGAAAAAGTTGTAGGGTTCGAACTTCGAAGGGTATTTTAGATGTTTTGTACAGTCTTAACAAACTTTAACTGACCTTAATATATGGTGTATAACATGGACCATATGCTCAGGTGGTTTAAGGTTAGGCACATGCATGGTTTATGGGTGATGCTGCAATTTATGTTGAATGTGGGCACATAAATTGTTAATAAATTTAATCATATGTATCCGAGCCCACAAAATGATACAACTAACGCCATGTGTTGTTAGCGACATGATAAGGCCACAGACCAGTAAGCAGTTAATTTCTGTAACATACATAGATAATTCTCTTTGGAATTCGCTAAAGGATGTGCATAGGCAAGGATTGCACGGTGACATGGATCCCATACAAGGCTTGGAAAAGATTACATTGAAATCACATACTTTAGTGACTTGAGATGGGGTTCGGCTAAGTTGCACAAAGTAATTGTAGAGATTTGTCCACGTCTACAAAGGGATGCCTATTCAATGCATGGAAATCAAAGATAAGGATCATGGACTAATAAAAGGTCTATGACTATGAGTGATCAACTGTAAAACTGTACGCAAAAAACTAACTACTGCTGAGCTTTGCAAGGACATAATATATATATATATATATATATATATATATAGAGAGAGAGAGAGAGAGAGAGAGAGAGAGAGAGACTATGGCTGTCTGATTTACTTCCCGTTTCTATTTCCCCCTTTTCTTGGTTCCTCCTTTTTCTTCTCTTCAGTTCCCCTGTTTTCCTTGGGCTCTGCCCTCTTTTTCTCTAGATATTGTTCCTCTTCCTGCCTTGTTTGGTGTTAGTGGAGAGTACATTTTTGGTCTCTCTCTTGGGCTCTCGTTTTCTTCTCTCACTCTTTCTTCCCGTACCTTGGGATCTTCTGTTTTCCCCTTCTTCGTCTGCAAGGAAGAAAGGAGTATCTACTGTTGCTGCTCCTTGCGTTTTCTTTCTTTGTGAGCAAGGTCCAGTCCTAGGAGTGTTGCACAACTCATTCAGCCTTATTTTGGATGCATATTCTGCATTTTTTTCTCCCTTTTCCCCCTTTCTTTGTTTCGGCCATTTTATTTGTGATAAAGTGGCACAAAGTTGCAAGAATAGTTATCCAGATAGTGTAGATAAGTCACCCTAGCACAAACATCTCAATAGATATGTGGCAACCTCCGGAAAGATGGAGCAACATCTACTCATGCCAATAATGGATCATGTCAAATCTCAGGTTCAAGAACAGATAATAAATCCCACCTAAAGAGGCCTGAAGGAAGCCAATAAAAGGTAGATGGAGAATATTGTTTCAAGAAAGAAGGCAGTTTAGAAGAAATTCTACTGAGCGTTTAAATTCTTGAGTGTCATCAAATATTTACATTACAAACATCAGTTGCACCCATGAACTCTTAGAAAAAATACAGTTGGGAAATGAGTAATCAGTATACCACTTGTAAGTAATCAAATATTTACAATGCAAATATCATCTATACACGAGGATTCCTCAAGTGATAGCATCTCTTGGCCAGAAAAGAATTACACCATTGTATTTCTCCCCACATTACCCAATTAGTGCATTTACATTCTAAAGTTTACCTTGTTGATAGGATGCAGATGAGGCTTTATATGTCAGTGGCTCAAAAGGACATGGAGATTGCTTTATCTCATGAAATAAAATCCTTGTCATCAACTTCAAGATGAAACTTTACCTTGCAACAATTTGGATGTACTTCGGCTTTCAATCAGATAGCAACACATGTTTATTTTTCTCATAAAATAACATTGCACTCATTAGCTAGCAGACAGGTCTAAGATATCAGAATGAGCACCCTTCTCACTGCAATTCAACTGGTTGTCATCATCCTCATCACTGCCAGAAGTCATACTAGCATTGCAACTGTCAATCTCCATGCAGTCATCAATTGTCTCTGTTGAAGAGATATGCTGCTTGCTATTCCCGTCATTAGTTCTACTATCAAGAGTAAGATCTTCCTTCCTCACTACATTAAAGACAAATCCATTGTCAATCTTTTCAGGCTGCAAAAGGTCACCTTCAGCGATTGTAATACTGGTAGAAGCTGTAGCTTTAACTGTACCAATAGATTCACATGAATCACTGTCTGTGTTTTCTGAACTTCTATGAGGTGTTGTTACCCTAGACTTGTTATATTTAAGGTCCATGCTGGCCCCTTGGATAAAGAGTGAGCTGGACTGATCTGTATTATTGCAAACATCATCCTCCCTTGGCAAAGTCTTAAACTCTGAATCAACAATCAGGTTCTGAACAAAGTTGATGAATTCATTTGCAGAATCAGTCCTCATAAGAGGCCCACCAGATCTTGTCCAAGAGCTATGATCTAAACTTTCGGATTCACTGTCGCTTCCATCAACAAAGCCATGCTGCAGGTGCACATTGCGGACGGAAACTTCTCCACTGTGGCCACTACCGCCATGTACTGGCATTGTAGCATCTGCTATGCCATCCTCCTCAAGGGAACCAGATGAGTTGTCTCGTGCAATACGATTCCATGAAGGAATCCTTCTAGAAGCATTCAATCTGATGGCACCAGAGACCCCCTGGAAAGCAGCTGCTCTTTCAGCACTTCTCTTTATTCTACGCATATGATTGAGAAGGGAAACACATTCATCTAAAGCAAGTTCAATAGCACAGTTGGCCTTTATAGCAGAGAGCTTCTCCCAGGTGCACCTTCTGCCTTGGTTGGCTGCCTTTTGGCGCTCCACATGAGATGGATTTTGTATAAGTTTTAGGTACTGCACCAGCAGAAAAAAAAAATCATCTCAGTACAAGTTATAACAATGTAATCCGAATTCAAATACTAAAACCAAGAGCCATATGCAAGGAACAAGAAGATTCTGAAATCCACCTGAGCCACTGTAGCAGGCATGACAATAGTGACATCACCCTCCCAGTCCTGTGCAAACAGTTTGGCAAGTCCCCCAAAGGAAAACCAAGTTCCAATATCTGATTGCATCTATGCTTAACTTCCATTTCGGCAACATGTGCAAGCTAGATAAATATAACAAAGAGATCATCAACACATGAGAGAGAGAGAGAGAAGGCAGGTGTGGTTTTAGGTATTACCCATAAGCACAATAGGGAAACCAATTTAAAATACATGATATAGGTAGTGTCAAAGGTATGAATCCCTAATTCTATACGAATCACAACAAAACAAGGAGGAGAGAAAGCAGAGGAAAAATTAAGTTAGAATTATATGTGGTAAAATTACTACCTTGGCAGCAAAATTGCCTCCGTACGCTCGGACAAGTTCCTTCAGCCTTAACAAAGGTGCTATATGAGGATTTGCTTGACTGACAATGAAATGATTGACATTGAACAATTCTTTCAGTTGTATCATGGGCAAGTCACTCTCCAAACTTCCATCCCTCCACCTGCGAGCTGAAGATGTAGGCATCTCTTCAGGGCCTAAATAAAATGGGGCATGAAAGGGAACTAAGTCTCCAAATCTATCTTTGGCCATCAACTCTTGAGCCTCAAATAAACCAGGGAATGCACAGGAAGCAGTTACAGCACTCCATATCACTACATTGGGTGATGTCAAGTAGTTAAGACACCTTGGAGGTTCGTGTTTCCTAGGGGAGGAGACTGTAACTCCAAGGATCCGTCCTGTCATGTCATATGCCTCTTGAAATGTTAGATTATTTGTGAGGTGCCTCAAAAGAATCTGCAGGTGCCTCATTTCATGCACTGCTCCTTGTCTCATAATCCTCTTTACCACATCAAAGATGCCACCCAAGTGATCAAAGAATTGCAAGGAATGCCAAGAGCTCTCAAAGAAGCTCTCAAGCTCAGGCCATGGGCGAGTGGCCACAATAGCACATATGATCGAACCCACACTTGATCCAGCAATTATTCGAGGGAGAAGCTTATTTTCCACAAGTGTTTTCACCACACCCACATGAAATGCTCCTAAGGATGCACCCCCGCTTAGCAAAAGCGCTGTCCTGCCAAAGGCATGCCTTGTCTCCTGCATGAATGCAAGCTTCTCGTCCAAGAGAAAGTCCTCTGTGTCTGAGTCACAGACCATCTTCAACTGTGTAGACACTTCATCGATATACTCCTTGATAAGCCTTGGGACCTGTGAACGCAACATAACCGACAAATTGGAAACTATAAGAAACCAATGGCTTGGAGTAAATACTCCTATCGGGCTCATACATGAACATCATAATTAACTGTTCCTGAATTTCTTTCCTACGACCTGAAATAAGCACTGAAAAGGAAAAGGAACACAACGCAGAAACATCCTCCCGGTACTCTCCAAATAAACCTCGCATCATATAAAACAGGGTGATAACTTGTTCTAGGCAGAATTGAATAGGTTGGCTTTCATTTCACGCAGCATAAACAACAAGCAGAGTGTTCACAAAGGCACTAATGAGAAAGAGAGCCTTTTTCGCATGAAAGAAGGTCCATGTACCTGGAGCCTGCCCTTGTGGAGCCGCGGGTTACACATGTCACCAAGATTCCTCTGCAGGTCGAGACGCAAACCGAAAACAACATCCCGGAGTGAACCACGCTGCCGCCGATGCCGGAGCTCCCGGAGCTTGCCGCGTACCAGCTCCTCGTCGTAGAAGTCTGCCTCGCTAGACCTGGGGGACTCTCTGTCGAGCATCTTGGCTGCGTGGGCCCACTCCTCGTAGGTCAATGCCGTCCTCATCATGTTGCGCCAGAACTTGCGACGGTACAGCGCCTCGGCACGGACGCGTACGCCGGTGCAGCGCTTCAGCAGGAGGGCGAGGATTGTAACCATGAAGAGGATCCCCTGCGTGTTCCGCGGGTGGAACCAAGAGATGACCGGGACAAGTGCATCTCTTGTTCGCACGAACCACATCCACAGGAGGGAGACCAGCAGATGCCGGCGCCGGGAAATGGAATTGAAGAGGAGGAACCGGAGAGCGATCGCGCGGCCAACGACGGAGGAAGGACCAATCGAGAAGGCGTCGACCTTGGCTTCGCTGCTGATGTCCATCTCTGCCGTCCCCTGCCTTCCTTCCCTAGTCCAAGATCGCAAAGTTGACAGCCTAAATTCCCAAGTGGGATTTCGATCGAACAGGCCGAAGTCGAGGAACAGAACAATCTAAAGCGAACGAAGTGCAAAGAACTGGCCTTTGGATCGATCAGAACAGCATAAAAAGAACAAACTTCCCCCAACCGCTAATGAAGCCCGGCATCAATCCTCCACTCTACAGTTGAAAAAGTTCATGGAAGCCGATCCACGCAAATCAACAGGACGGTGATCCCGATAAGATCCCCCAAAAATCTGCACAAAAATCTTCCAGAAGGAAGAGCAGGGAGAAGGCGCCCTCTGCTTCTCGAAGGAGGAGTGTCCAACTTTTCAACAACGCACGCCTGGTTGGTTTCCCCGTTCAAGGGGATTGACTGTTATGCACGTAAACAACAGCCGCACATATCCCTTAAACAAAAAGCAAAAGACACGTCACCAGCACCAGATAAGAAAATGAGAGAGAGAGGTGGAGGGGCGAAACTAAAGACGTGGGGTAGATGTATCCCATCATCAGGAAAAGTACAAGGAAACACGCTGATCAGCTTTGCGAAAGCAGTTGAAGGGGGATAAGCACAGTGAGCGCGACACGTGGGAGTACGCCGAGCCTAGTCAGCGGCGGCAGGGGGGTGGGGACCACGGATTACAACACGGCAACGAATAGATGAAGGGATAAGAGGGCGAGTGAACGGTTGCCACCGACACCTACGCGTACGAGGCCCCTCCCGGCGGCGGCCTCCCCGTGATTCCGCACGTTTGTCTGACCCGACCTTTCACATGAAGCACACGAGAGGCCCGAATATTCGACATGCACTCTACCAGAGGCATAATTCAAAGAGAAATGCTTTGCGAAGGGAGCCGGACAAATCATTTGCCCAGCTGTCCGGACAAAGGTGCGTCGCAGCACCACGAGGGCGCTTAATGCGGTGTGTCTTGACCTTGATTTGTCCGTGCGCACAGACATAAAGTATTTCTCTAATTCAAAAAAAAGAAGAAAAATACACATGAAGCAGAATAGGAGGTTGGAAGAGAAAATTGTGGATGGAGAGGGTGGTGATATTGGGGTTGGGCGAGGGGGTGGGGTGGGTTTGTTTTTAGGGAGAATTATCAATCAATCTTTATTTTTTAGGGATTTATTTTTAGGTTTTTAACTTATACAATTTTTTAAAGGGAGAAAAATGTGTAGCTACACCGTTTTCTAAAGAAGTTAGGGACCTAAAAATAAGTCCCAAAAAAACAAAGACTGATTGATAATTCTCCTTTGTTTCTATTGCTCCTCCTTTCCTTTCTCCAGTTGAACATATTCAAATTTCTTTTTGATAGATTTTGATTGGGAGATATACCTTGTCACAGTGGATACTTGTAAGATTGGAAAAAAAAATTATTAGAGTCTTCTTTGTAAATTTCTTACTCCAACGTTTTACGGATTCGATGGTGATGCCCCTTGTGAGAAGTCTACAATGAGGGAGAGAGAGTGTGTGTGTGGATAGTGCCCAAAAAACTCTCTTCCACATCTCACGCAGGAGATCTATATAAAGTCACATGGGACTCATGGATGACAACCGCCCATATAATTGTATCCACCCAACCTTTGGTGTCCCACGTGGGCATCTATAATTGATGAAAAATTTTCATCAGTTAACATCTCCCACTTGTCCACTGAAAGTCTAAAGAAAAATCTTTCAGTTGCTCACTAAGAGCAATTCAATTCTAGAGACTTTCTTCACAAACTTTCATACAGAGAATAGAATGAGCGGGCTTATGAGAGTTAATACTACAGACAAGTAGTGACCTATTTATCACCAAAACTAATAGATCACAATATTCAAAAGAAATCTCATATAGTATCTTAAATATCTTTTCAATATTCACCAGCTTTGACATCCTTGATCTCTTAAAGACTAGCAACATCAAAACTCAAATGTTTTGTATTCATGACTTTATCGCCGCTAAGTCGACAGAGCCCTTCGAAGTATGAGCCACAAAATATGGTGCAATATTTAAATGTCTTTCCCGAGTTCTTATGTCAATCCAATTAGTCTCGACCGCTTTCCTAGACATGTCCGTTAGACTATATCAACCATAGCCCTAAGGAGCATGCTAAAGTAGCAACATCAAGTTTCTTTTTCATGACATAGATCTCAAGTTCTAAAGGTACATATGCATCAATAAATTATGATCCAAGAGCTCACACAATGATGAAGCAGAGATCACATTTATCATTCTCACTTACGGTCGTCATATCCTGTGATTGATCTAGAGGGATCTCACCTTAACTTAGTTTAAGGCGACAATGTAAAAAATATTATGGTCACTCTCATAGTGTCATAGATATAAATTGCCTTATCTTGTTAGCTTTCTTAGAGCCAAGGCAAATGACCCATGTGAGAGGGTCCATTTAGAGCCTAGTGACACTTTTCTTGATATGTAAAATATTCCAACCATAGACACACATAAGGAAGGAAATCATAATATACTAATGTCAACCAATAATTGTGTACATTATAATTTACACAATCCCATAGATTTAATATGGGTTACAAATGCCTCTCTTAGGATCTATTTAGTCAGTGGATCTACAATCATATGACCGGTTGAAATGTATCGGAGAAGTACTAACTTCTTTGCAACTAAGTCCCGAATGTAGTGATAACAAATGTCAATGTATTTGGTTCACCCATAGTACTTTGGGTCCTTAGCGTAGGCCAAGGCCGATGTGCTATCAACATATAACACCACCGCATCTTTAGATAAATGTGTCATGGCTAACCACTATAAGAAACTTTGCAACCAAATAGTCTCTTGACAAGCAACTGAACAAGCCACATTTTTGGATTCCATTGTTGATAAAGCGATGCATGTTTGTTTCTTTCTACACCAAGAAATGCTCCCTTCACCTAACATAAACACATAGCTTGAGGTGGATTTACGCTCATCTTTTTCATCGGCCCAATCTGCATCATTGTAGCCTCTCAATCTTAAGTCACCTCCTTTGTAACATAAGACAAGGTTAGAAGTACCACAAATATATCAAAAAATTCTCTTGACTGTGTTCCACTGAACGAGATTGGGATTACTTTGATAACGACTAACAAGACCCACTGCAGAGTTGTTGTCTGGTTGTGTACATAACATGGTGTACATCAAGCTCCCTATTACAACGGCATATGACACTTTAGACATTTCATTCTTTTCCTTATCAGTTTGTGGATATTGACTGGTACTTAAAACACAACTCTTATCAATTGGAGTATCGATGGGTTTAGAATAATACATCTGAAATCGCTCAAGAATTTTATTTATGTAAGTCTCTTGTGACAAAAAAAGAAGTTTTTTCGAGTGATCTCTCATGATTTTTATTCCAAGCACATAATTTGCTTCACCCATGTCCTTTCATCTCAAAGATAGAAGACAACAATTCTCGAGTGGCTTTCATAGACTCCATGCCATTTCTAGCCAAAAAAAATGTCGTCAACATATAATGACAAAATAAGAATCTTTTTCGCCATACATATACACATTAGTCTTCTTCAATCATCTCAAAACCAAATGAGATAATTGTTTTATAAAACCTAAAATACCACTATTTAGATGATTGTTTGAGGTCATAAATGGAATGTCTGAGACAACAAATTTTGTGCTCTTGTCCCTCTTCCTCAAAACCTTCTAGTTGAACCATATAAATTTTTTCGTCTAGTTCTCCATTGAGAAACGTTGTCTTAAAGTCCATCTGAAAATGTTCCAAGTCTAAATGTGCAACTGTGTATAGAATAAGGCTAACCGATGTGAATCTCACCACTAGGGAGAATGTCTCATCGAAATCTATATCGTCCTTTTGAGTATATCCCTTCGTTGTAAGTCTTGCGTTATGTTTGTCGATCGATCCATCCACCTTGCGTTTGATTTTGAAAATCCATTTATTTTCAATAGCCTTACCCCTAGAGGGAGATCGACTAGTTCCCAGACCTGATTCTTACTTATAGAGTCCATCTCATCTTGCATTGTTTCCTTCCACTCTTTACTAGCAGATGATGTTAATACTTCTTTATTAGAAGTAGGCTCATCTTCATCAGCAAGTTGGCACAAAAGAGATTCCTCTTGGATCTCAAATCGATGATGAGGCATGTGTTCACATTTGCTATGGCGTATCTGAGCATCTTGTTCTTCCAGTGGTATGCTCCCATTAGGGACATAACTCCCACTTCTTCGTGATCATCTCTACTATCTCCGACGGCCTCCTGGTTAAGAACTAATTCCCTCCCTTCCTTGGAAGATGGTAGGACATCATTAGGGTCATCCAACTCATGGAGATCAAGGCTCTTCCCAGTGTCACAGATATTAGGAAATTCTATTTCTAAGAAAACAACATCTCAGACATCTTTTTTTGTCATTTCTCAATTTGGATGTTGTTTGTACATGACATCACCGTTAGAGCTTTCAGGATATCTTATAAAGATAAACTTTCTATCTTTAGGGCCAAGTTTTCCAAACTTGTGTGAAATGTCATGGGAAAATCCTGCTGAACTCCATGGGTGTAGATTATCTAAATTTAGTTTTTCACTATGCCATAACTCATAAGGGATGGAAGGAATTGACTCTGAAGGTACACAATTAAGGATGTAGGCCACAGTCATAATAGCATCCCCCCAAAATGATATTGGAAGGTTGGCATACGCCATCATTGATCTAACCATATCTAACAATGTTCTATTCCGTCTTTCCGCAACACCATTTTGTTGTGGTGTATACGGAATAGCTAATTGTCTGTGTATTCCTTTTTCTTAACATATAATTTGAAACTCATCCGAAAGATATTCACATCTGAAGAACTTTTACGGTTTCACCTAATTGAATCTCAACCTTTGCCAAGAAGTGTTTGAAACAATATAACACTTCATAGCAATGAGTGATCAGATAGACATATCCATATTGCAAATAATCATCTATAAATGTGAGGAAATAGGAAGCCCCTCGATTGGTCTTCACACTCATAGGTCTGTAAAATGTTGGAGTGGATTAATTGTAAGAGCTCGATGGCTCTTTTAGCCTTTCTGAAAGGCTTGCGACATGCCTTACCAGCCAAGCATGATTCACACACAAGAAGTTTGACTTTAACGAGTGAGCCTAATAAACATTCTCAGCTAACTTTGTCATTCCATCTTGTCTTATGTGTCCTAGTTGAGCATGCCAAATTTTAGAAACAAGGCCATTCTTAGTACTTACCACATATGGCACAGGAGAAAAATGATTATCCAAATCTAAATTAAACAAACCATCCATGAATAAAGTATGACCATATATATCATTGTTCAAACAATTATCAATTTGGCTGCTAGAAGAGAGAGAGAGAGAGAGAGAGAGAGAGAGAGAGAGAGAGAGAGAGAGAGAGAGAGAGAGAGAGAGAGAGAGAGAGAGAGAGAGAGAGAGAGAGAGAGAGAGAGAGAGAGAGTATAATGATGAGATCGACAGTAGATTATGTTAAACTCTAGGCGCATAGAGTACTTCATGGAGAGTTAAGACTCGTCCAATCTGCAGCCTGAGTTGATACACACCAACTCCAAGGACTTCATCGCTGGATCCATTTCCCATATATACTCTTTGTGATTCTGTTGAGATTCGGCGATAATCCACGAACCGTGCTCGATCCCTCGTTATGTGTTTAGTCGCTCCTAAATCCACTATCCATTCAGGATTTGTTTGAGCAACTAGAATATGCGAACAAACATGCACAATTGGAGAGGAAAAAAAAATAGAATACCTTTTTTGGCTCAGTGCATACACAAGTGAAATGTCCTAGTTGACCATAATTATAACATTTGGCCTTTGTCTTATCTCTCTTTCCACCGCACTTACCTCTTTGGCATTTTGATGTCTGCCTCGCCTTTGAAGTGGATGCAGTATCCTACTTCTTCCTCTTGAAATTCTTCCTTGGACCCTTCTTTCCCTGTTGACTGCCTCCCTGGGCGATAAGGGCAGTAGTGTGCATAGCTTCCTCGCACTCAGCATCTAACTCTACATGGCAAGAGATATCAGAAAAAAAATCTTATTACTCTCATTGTGAGTAAGGATTTGTTTCATATGAGTCCAGAAGTCTGGTAAAGATCTTATTATTGCCTACACTTGCTGCTCATCGGTAGGATCATGACCTGCAGACTTCAAGTCGCGGATCATGCTTGACATCACTCTAGGATGCTTAGTCATATTCTGGTTGGGATCCTTTTAGAGGGTCTCAAATTTTAAACTAGAGCCCTTAACTGATCTCACATTTCCTTGGCAGTCTTACACTTATGAAACTCGCCAATCAGATCATCATGCATGCTGCTTAACAGTGTAAAGTGCATGTTGCGATCTTTGTTCAACCATGACTTGTAGATCTTGATCTTTGTGGTGTAGAGTAGTGTTGCCTTCTTTGGGCGAGAACATAGAGGTAGTTATGTTGTCAAGTAACTCTTGCTCATTTAAAAGATATTTGATCTTTTGATGCCAAATGTCATAGATAATCCCATCTAATTTATTTCCTTTCGTTAAGTCAGCAATAACATTCTTAGTGGCTATTGTTGTATCACTATATTAAGATAACAAAAAGAAGGCTAAGTTGACAATTCTACACATCAGTCTATTTGATCTAGAAATCTACACTATAATATTAAACATTTCTCCATATACTAAGATCGAAAGTAGACTTACGAGCCCTACAGTCATCTCCTAGTTATATAAGAATGTTCAATATTATTAGAGTAATTTTGATCAAATAATTTAAAGAGAGAGGAACTAACATCTCTTGATTAATAAGCATCTTTATGCTAAACATGAATATTCAAATAAAGAAATAGCAAAAACTAATCATGTTTAAAACACCGTTTTAATAATGGATTCAACACATGAATCTATCTTTGAGGGACAAAGCAAAACATGATTAAATAATCGGATCATACACTAACTGCTAGAACATAAAGTGCATGAGTAAACTTATAAGACCAAACTGATAATCTAATATAGTTTATAGCATGGACTTAAATAAGTAAATATCATAAGTATGATGCTTATAATGATCCGAAGAAACAATAAAATCATAGTTAAAATGACGACATCATCATAATAGCAAAAGCCACTCTCTGGAGGCGGGCCCGAGTCATACCACGACACTAGGGAACATGCCACATGTGGTGTCAAACTCGTCGTGTCACCAAATTTCCATTATTGTAGTGATAAGAGACTGGGAAACCGTTCCCTGATGGTCCACGTCTAATAATACGGCTAAGTCGGGCTCGACCATGGGGTCTGCTCGGCAATTCCACAGTAGCGTGTGGACGTCTTGCAAGGCGGGCACGATCACAATGTCGACGGATTGATGCTCGCATGCAGGCCTATTCCACCAAAAAAGTGCGTCTGGGAACTTTATGTTGAACACCACGAAGTTGTTTGCCGCCCCGTCCAACAAATGGTTGCATGGTTGAGGGCGCCCCACGGATTGGCCCCAGTGTACATGCAAGAAGGACGTGCATGGGTGGACCTATACCCATGCACCCAATATCCTCCCAATGCGGGAGAAAACCCACGCTGTCACGTGGATCTTCGCATGGGGTCTGCCCCTCACTGGTGTGCCCCGCCTGCATCAATCGCAGGCATGGTGGGAACACCTTGCCTGGACTCCTGCATCTGCGCCCATTTAGGTGCCTGTGGCCACATCCAGTTGGATGCCCATGGCCATGCCCGCCAGTAGCAGTTGGTGGGGTGGGATCCCTGCCTAGACACCCTTGTGAGTGCGGGGTCAGCCCCCGACTCATCTACTTGTGTGGGCGTGGTGGGGATAGCACGACTGTCCAGTGCACTTTGGGCTCCCTACCTAGTCCCCCTCCTGAACTGGGCGAAGAAACATTGCCTGGACACGACGAAGGAGAGGCTTGCAGTGATGCAACGTAATCCCTTGTAGTCAACAATCTCCAAAACCTAAATGGTGCCACAGACTCCTGTGTGGATTTCGGGTCACTGCCAACCACACTATTCCCATCATCATCCATGGAGATTTTCGTCAGCTCAAAATCGTCTTCGTTTATCGTAACAAGTTCTTGCACATGGAGATCATCTGACAACATCGTGGAGAGAGAAACGTTTCTTTCTCGAATACTAATGATAGATTTTGATTGGGTGGTGTACCTTGTCTTAGTGGATACTCATAGGATTGAAAAGAAGGCTACTATGGTCTTCTTCGTAGTTTCCTTGCTCCAAACGCCTTAGGGATCCGATGGTGATGTCCTTTGTCATGAGAAGTCTGCAATGAGGGAGAGAGAGATAGAGTGTGTGTGGGTAGTGCCCAAAAACCTCTCTTCCACATCTCACGTAGGAGATCTATATAGAGTCCCATGGGACTCATGGATGACAACCGCCAATTGTATCCACCTTTGGTGCCCCACGTAAGCATCCATACCGATGGAAAATTCCCATCGGTTAACACTTTTTAAAGGGGTGCAACACGTAGATATGGAAGACGAGTTGTCAAGAATCGGCGCTGAAGTCATCACCCACTATTTGAATGTTGATCCAATTGCTCAGCCTATGAAGTAGAAGAAGAGAATCCTCGATATTGAGTGCCAAGAGATTGTCCACAAGAAAGTCACTCACCATCAACAGAAGAACTCGAGTGTTCTGTGAGGTCTGATACCCCATGTGGATACCCAACGTTGTCTTGATGAAGAAATCATTGAACAAGTGGAGCATATGCATTGACTTTATTGACCTTAGCAAGGAATGGCCGACTGCCTTTTCATGAAAGATCAAGCCCCGCAAGACAAATGTTAAGATTGGCTTCAAGCCTTGAAGGAATCAGCACCAACTGAAGGAGGAATAGTGGAAGATATCATTTCAATTCATTCTAGATCTACCCTTGATTTAGTTGACACTTGAGCTATGCATTCATTCATATCTCAAGACCTTGGTGATAAACCCATTTCGCTAGCATCTATTCTAAATGTAAAGAGGAAGGGGGGATTCATTAGATTAGATATTGACTATAGACAATTGAATTAGCCAACCATCAAGAATAAGGACCAGAATTACTCTCAAGCTAGTTCATGAACCCCTCCCTAGATTTGGTAATGCTATTATGTGAATTTGGATTATCAATTTTTTCTTTAACTGGCAGAGGATGTAGCAACTTGCATTTTTTAAATGATGATTAATAAAAATTTTATTAAATAATTTAAAAACAATCAAGTAAAAGATTTCTAGAAAATTAAGTGTATCGTGGGCCAAAGAAAGACTTAAAATAGGTAAATGACCTTTAAAATTCGTAACACCCAAGAACCTACTAATAAAATGGGTCAAATGAGTTAAATTTTTTGCCATAGTATAAAGCTACAACCTAACCCAACAAGGGAGGTACAATTTGATGTCATAAACCTATATTAAAATAGAATTTAAAAGAGGACTAAATCCAAGCCCAAGAAGGAGACTCAAACTTCTGTCAAACTCATAATCAAAATAGGAATTAATTAAAGAAGGAAATTAACCACAATCTACATTTGAAGTAGGCATGGAACCATATATGTAAGGTAAGAGCTAAATAAGGACTCTACATATCTTAACCCACCTAGGAAAGTACAATCTCCATCAAACTTGGAGAATTGAAGGAGGCTCTAAATCAAGTAGGACACATGCAAAAGGAGCAACTCTTGGAGTTCGATTCATGTTAGGAATCCTAGAGTGTTAATCCTTTGGATAGAACCTTAATTCCTTCTTGGCCAACTTTTATTGCTGCTAGGGAGATTCCTAGATATGGGACAGATCGACTAGAGGGAGAAGGATGGTAGCAAACTTTAGAGACTTGTTATCATTTGATAAACATCTGTTGATCAATCAAAAAATTAACATCATATAAGTAGCATGTGTCAAAATAAATATTTTACTTTGGTGATCATAATATTGTTCTAATTAATTAGAATGAAGAGAAAAAAATTAGATAAAATAATTGACAATATTAAAAAGAGTTGAAATAAAATAAAATCAATTACTTTGCGCAGAATAAATAGCTTTAAACTTTTTATCAAGTTAGTTTTTTTTATTTATTTGAACACATATTCTTGACCATATCTCTTATCCCAAAATAAACCATAACAAGTATATTTTATTTACTCTTAACAGAATTATCTTCATGGAGTCTAATTTTAACGGTTTTTAATTTTAAGATTTATATCTACACATCTTTGACTAGTATTGATTAGCATCACTTTATGACGCAACCCATGTTCATTCTACCATTAGGGATTTAATATGGTTGTTGAGGCGACAATCTTGGAAGCCATTAAACCTTGGCCCTATAGATAAAAACATAAGTTACTCTAGTAACAAGCACCGAGAGGATGCTTACACCATGATTGTAGGAATCTAGCCCAAACAGCTCTGCATCAAATGGCCTTCTCTTGGGATATAATCCCCCAAGGCCCCATTGACTGTCTTCACAGGCGCCTTCGCTAAGCCCATTGACTATATCTCCATCAATATTCTCGACCATCGATCCAATGACCCACTTATTCTCCCAAATCTTAGCATCTTCAATGGCTATAACAATAAATCAAGACTTATTAAACTATGGTTAACTTGCACGCAAGAAGAAAGGACTCCGATATAAATGAGAAGAACAAATAAAATATTTTAACTATATCTAGGAATAGAAAAAACAAGAATAAACCCATTTCGGCATTTTGGATGACTTCAGAGATGGTTAAGCTGAGTGGCTTCAGCAATTAATGGTGATAGTGATGGGTTTTGTATACTAGAAAAGAAGACTGTGATAAAGTTAAGTGCAATTTCATTAATCATATATATGTCGGCCTGTTATATGAGTATCAAGAGCCATAATTATTTTTTCTAGAAAAATACTTATCGCAAGATTATTCTTGCTAATAGATTGCAAGAAAATAATTTCATTGGTTGAGAGGACTTGACAAGACTCTTCTCTCTCTTTCAACAAATAAAGATATTTTTCTTGCAATCCATATCAATTTCTTTTTAAAAATAATCTTGCAATAAGCACTTTTTCATATTGTCCTAGTATGTAAAGAGAGAGAGAGAGATCTAGTATTCGGAAAGGGTCACTATAAGAAAAGGAAATATTAGGAACGGAGTATTGACGACGGCTTTAAAATGCCGTCGTTAAAAAGAAAATTTACGATGGTTGTAAAAAAATCATCCCTAAAAATCTAATATTGACGATGATTTACAGAAGACGTCTCTATTAAAAATTATTAGCAACTATTGAAGATATAAATATCGTTAAAAATAAATTATTAAGAACAATTATAAAAACAAAAATAAAAATTATGATGATAGTCCATTTAACACCATGTTACATATCTTTTGTCTCCCATAGCTCTTACAGCTAGGGGTGTCAATGGGCTGGGTTAGTTTGAAGCCCAATGGGTAGTCCACTCCAGACTCAATTTGGGTTGGACTCGGGTTAGCCCATGGATCTCTTTTGAAGCCCATTTGTCAAACCCATCACTTGATGGGTTGGACTCGGGTTAGCCCATTGGGCTAAGAGACATCAATAACCACCGTACCTATCAATAACCACCATACCTACACATGCATTAAAAACATGCTTAAATAAAAAAACCGGTTTCCACCACACCAATAGTTCTCTCTAAATTAAAACATGCTTAAATTAAAATAGTGAATCTATTTACATATTAGCTTGATGGGCTGAAACGGGTCCCAATGGGCTAGTATAGGTTTGTTTTATTTTGATCCATTAAATTTGGGTTGGGCTTGGGTTGGGTTGTTTTAGTGTTGGGTTGAACTGGGTTTGAATTGGGCCAGCCCAAGCCCACCCATTGACACCCCTACTTACAGCCCTGCCATCCGTAGCCACGATAGATCATGATTCATGAGTTTAGTCATTTGGCTTATTAGTTTTTAAGTCTTGGCTTATAACCAACTTGGCGTGCTGCATGTGACGTGGGGAAGAAGAGAAACTTATAAAGTAGACGTGCCGCACCGTGGTATATGACGAAGAAAACGCATATAACAATCTGCGACAAGTGCGGATCCTCTCGCAACGCGGGAGGAGGGGACTCCCGCACTCACCAGCCCCACGGTGACGCGTGGCCGTCCCTCCTTTCCACTTCCGTCCTTCCTCCCCACTTTCCATTTCAACCGGTCATCCGGTTCTCCGGATCCCCCCTTCCGTCCCTCCTCCTCCTCATTTAATTTCCATTTAATTCACAGGTCATCCAACCCAGTCCCCCCCCCACCCCAAGCTTTTTTTGTTTTTTTTCCCTTAATTTTAAATTTTAATTTTAAAATCCGATTGTAAAGGATGTCATTTTTTATTTTATAATTTTTTCTTAAATATAAAAATAAATATCATTAAAATATTGGATGTCATTTTTTATTTTATAATTTTTTCTTAAATATAAAAATAAATATCATTAAAATATATAATATTAATGGCTGTCAGATTCGAGACTGTAACATCCTGAAAAGTTTTAATAGTTGTAAAATATGAATAATATGGTTATTATATCTTATTATTATTATGAGATTGAAATAATTAATATCCGAAATTAATTGATACTAATAAACGTTATTTTAGTGTCGTACAGAGAGATGTGCGCTCCGACAGGATGATACCGAAAAATTATAACGAAAATAAAATCTGAGAACACCATAATTTCTAAAAAAATATGGTGACATTAGAAATATAAATATTCGGATTGTTTGACGTACGGATTTCGAAATTAAGTCGATGTAACTATTTTTCGGATGATTTTTCACCCAATGCAAAATAAACTCTAAAAATTAAACTAAAATCACCATAATCTATAAAACCATTACATTAGCCTATGGCTACAATTTTAACACAAATGTATATCATTTGAATGTGTTTTCAATAGGATCTTTGGGTCAGCTGATTTTTAAGCTATTTACGGTAACCATTTTAACTAATTATTTTTTTTCCTTAGCTTTAAATTCTTATTCTAAAATCGAATTGTGAGATATGTCATTTTTTATTTTATAGTTATTTTAAATTTAAAAATAAATATCATTAAAAAAATATAATATTGATGTCTATCCAGTTCGGGTCTTTAACGTCTTGAAAATTTTTAATAGTTGAAAATTATGAATAATATGGTTATTAGACCTCATTATTATTATGAGATTGAAATAATTAATATCTAGAATTAATTGATATTAATAAACGTTATCTTAATGCCGTACAAAAAGATGTGCGCTCCGACATGGCGACACCGAAAAACTATAACAAAATAAAATTCAAGAACACCATAATTTTCAGAAAAAATTGGTGACATTAGAAATATAAATATCTGGATTTGTTAACGTACAGATTTCGAAATTAAGTCGATGCAACTATTTTTCGGACGATTTTTCACCTAGTGCTTATGGTTACATTCAGGTGCATATGGTTGCGTTCACGTGCATATGGTTGCATTCACATGCATATGGTTGCATTCATGTGCGTATGGTTGCATTCAGGTGCGTATGGTTGCATTCAAGTACTTATGGTTACACTCAGGTGCATATGGTTGCATTCAGGTACTTATGGTTGCATTCAGGTGTATATGGTTGCATTCAGGTGTATATCGTTGCATTCAGGTGCATATGGTCGCATTCAGTTGCTTATGGTTGCATTCAGGTGTATATGGTTGCATTCAGGTGCTTATGGTTGCATTCAGATGTATATGGTTGCATTCAGGTACATATGGTTGCATTTAGGTGCTTATGGTTGCATTCAGGTGCATATGGTTGCATTCAGGTACTTATGGTTACATTCAAGTGTATATGGTTGCATTCAGATGCATATGGTTGCATTCAAATGTTTATGGTTGCATTCAGGTGCATATGGTTACATTCAGGTACTTATGGTTGCATTCAAGAGCTTATGGTTGCTTATGATATTCACCTGAATGCAACCATAAGCACCTGAATGTAACCATATGCACCTGAATACAACCATAAGCACCTGAATGCAACCATAAGCACCTGAACGCAACCATATGCACCTGAATACAACCATAAGCACCTAAATGCAACCATATGCACATGAATGCAACCGTAAGCACTTGAATGCAACCATAAGCACCTGAATGCAACCATATGCACCTGAACGCAACCATATGCACCTGAAGCACCTGAATGCAACCATATGCACTTGAATGCAACCATAAGCACTTTAATTCAACCAGAAGCACCTGAATGCAACCTTATGCACCTGAATGCAACATTATGCACCTATATGCAAAATTTTTCTACCTTAAATGAAACTATAGGCACATGAATACATCCATGTGCACCTGAATTGAATCTGCAACATTGGTGTTCTCAGATTTTATTTTCGTTACTGTTTTTCGGTGTCGCCATGTCGGAGCGCACATCTTTTTGTACGGCATTAAGATAATATTTAGTAATATCAATTAATCCTAGATATTAATTATTTCAATATCATAATAATAATGAGGTCTAATAACCATATTATTCATAATTTTCAACTATTAAAAATTTTCAGGACGTTACATACCCGAACTGGATAGACATCAATATTATATTTTTTAATGATACTTATTTTTAAATTTAAAAGAACTATAAAATAAAAAATGACATATTTCACAATCCGATTTTAGAATAAGAATTTAAAACTAAGGAAAAAAAACAATTGATTAAAATGCTTACCGTAAATAGCTTAAAAATCAGCTGGCTCAAAGATCCTGTTTAAAACACATTCAAATGATATACATTTGTGTTAAAATTACAGTCATAGGCTAATGTAATGGTTTTATAGATTATGGTGATTTTAGTTTAATTTTTAGAGTTTATTTTGCATTGGGTAAAAAATCGTCCGAAAAATAGTTGCATCGACATAATTTCGAAATCCGCACGTCAACAAATCTGGATATTTATATTTCTGATGTCATCATATTTTTTTAAAAATTATGGTGTTCTCGAATTTTATTTTCGTTACAGTTTTTCGATGTCGCACTGTTGGAGCACACATCTCTCTGTACGGCGCTAAGGTATCGTTTATTAGTATCAATTAATTTCAGATATTAATTATTTCTATCTCATAATAATAATGAGGTCTAATAACCATATTATTCATAATTTTCATCTATTAAAATTTTTTAGAGTGTTACAGTCTCGAATCTGACAGATATTAATATTATTTTTTAATGATATTTGTTGCATTTAGATGCATAAGGTTGCATTCAGGTGCTTATGGTTGCATTCAAATGCTTATGGTTGCATTCAAGTGCTTATGGTTGCATTCAGGTGCATATGGTTGCGTTCAGGTGCTTATGGTTGCATTCATGTGCTTATGGTTGCATTCAAGTGCTTATGGTTGCATTCAAGTGCTTATGGTTGCATTCAGGTGCATATGGTTACATTTAGGTGCTTATGGTTGCATTCAGGTGCATATGGTTGCGTTCAGGTGCTTATGGTTGCATTCAGGTGCTTATGGTTGCATTTAAGTGCATATCATAAGCAACCATAAGCACATGAATGCAACCATAAGCACCTGAATGCAACCATATGCATCTGAATGCAACCATAAGCACTTAAATGCAACCATATGCATCTGAATGCAACCATATACACTTGAATGTAACCATAAGCACCTGAATGCAACCATATGCACCTGAATGCAACCATAAGCACCTAAATGCAACCATATATACCTGAATGCAACCATATACACCTGAATGCAACCATAAGCACCTGAATGCAACCATATGCACCTGAATGTAACCATAAGCACCTGAATGCAACCATATACACCTGAATGCAACCATAAGCACCTGAATGCGACCATATGCACCTGAATGCAACCATATGCACCTAAATGCAACAATAAGCACCTGAATGCAACCATATGCACCTGAGTGTAACCATAAGCACTTGAATGCAACCATACGCACCTGAATGCAACTATACGCACCTGAATGCAACCATATGCACGTGAACGCAACCATATGCACCTGAATGTAACCATAAGCACTGGGTGAAAAATCGTCCGGAAAATAGTTGCATCGACTTAATTTCGAAATCTATACGTCAACAAATCCAGATATTTATATTTCTAATGTCACCAATTTTTTCTGAAAATTATGGTGTTCTTGAATTTTATTTTGTTACAGTTTTTCGGTGTCGCCATGTCGGAGCGCACATATTTTTCTACGACATTAAGATAACGTTTATTAATATCAATTAATCCTAGATATTAATTATTTCAATCTCATAATAATAATGAGGTCTAATAACCATATTATTCATAATTTTCAACTATTAAAAATTTTCAGGACGTTATAGACCCGAACTGGATAGACATCAATATTATATATATTTTTAATGATATTTTTTTTTAAATTTAAAAGAACTATAAAATAAAAAATGACATATTTCACAATCCGATTTTAGAATAAGAATTTAAAGCTAAGAAAAAAAAATTAATTGGTTAAAATGGTTACCGTAAATAGCTTAAAAATCAACTGATCGAAAGATCCTATTGAAAACACATTCAAATGATATACATTTGTGTTAAAATTGTAGCCATAGGCTAATGTAATAGTTTTATAGATTATGGTGATTTTAGTTTAATTTTTAGAATTTATTTTGCATTGGGTGAAAAATAATCCGAAAAATAGTTACATCGACTTAATTTCGAAATCCATACGTCAAAAAATCCGGATATTTACATTTCTGATGTCACCATATTTTTTTAAAAATTATGGTGTTCTCAGATTTTATTTTCGTTATAATTTTTCGGTATCATCCTGTCAGAGCGCACATCTCTCTATACGACACTAAAGTAACGTTTATTAGTATCAATTAATTTCAGATATTAATTATTTCAATCTCATAATAATAATGAGATATAATAACCATATTATTCATATTTTACAACTATTAAAACTTTTCAGGATGTTACAATCTCAAATCTGACAGACATTAATATTATATTTTTAATGATATTTATTTTTATATTTAAAAAAATTATAAAATAAAAAATGGCATCCCTTACAATCGGATTTTAAAATTAAAATTTAAAATTAAAGAAATAAAAACAAAAAATGTGTTAACTGAGTGGGAAACTTGGGGTGGGGGGAGGGGGGAACTGAGTTGGATGACCTGGGAATTAAATGGGGAGGAGGGACGGAAAGGGGGAGAACCGGATGACCGGTTGAAATAGGAAGTGGGGAGAAAGGACGGAAGTGGGGAGGAGGGACGGCCACGCGTCACCGTGGGGCTGGTGACTGCGGGAGTCCTCTCCTCCCGCGTTGCGAGAGAATCCGCATCTGCGACGGATAACTTGGGAACAGGGGTGGGTCGGTGGAAGGAGGCCAAGGTCTTCCATGGACAACGTTGCAGGTTCACACGTGGTGGCAGCTGATCAGGGCGACTTCATGCCAGTGTAGCGTGGGCCCCTTCTTGCACGCACGAGTCAGGACCCCACATCGGGCGCTATTAACCTGGTTCAGCTCATCTCGATCACTAATCAATGGGCATTGCGTGGTAGGTTGGAACTCAGATTTTTTAAGACTAATGCTCCATCGGGGATCCCACACCAACGAGCAACCTCTTCTGGCTTCCTAGTAAAACCCTACCGGTTTTCGTTGACAGATATTTATTATATTTACAAAAATATAATAAGTGTATTTCTTATAACTCCATGTTAAATGACACAATCTACTATTAATATAGAAATATTTATTATAAGAGAAGTCTTATAATATATTGTATTCAAATTGATATAAATTATTTGAAAATTGAATTACACAAAATCGTGCTATCACTCCGGCAATTAATAAAAGAGTTTTTTATTAAAATAATTTTATTTTAAAAATATTTACCTAAATATATCCTAATAAAAAACAATTATAAAACTATGCCTCGACTACTTACACAATTTGGCAACTTGCACTATTAGCCTTACACTATTTATCTTCATATTACACTATTTATCTTCATGTTATATTATTTGTTCCAAAATTACACCTTTTAATCGGCATAAATAGTGTAAGCTAAGGACAATTAGTGTAACATGGAAGCAAATAGTGTAATCAGAGAGTAAATAATAAAAGAAAAAATAATATAATCGATACTAATAGTATAAGTTGAAGTCAAATTATGTAAGTAATTGTGATATAATTTTGTAAATATTTTTGATTGGGGTATATTTAGATAAAGATAGAAATTATGAGGGTGGTCTATTTGACACTTTTGATGGAGAACTGTCTATATTTACAGCAGTTGGTGGTCTAATAAAGTGCAGATGAGTACTCAGAACATTGTCAGAAGCATAAAGAGATTTAGCACATACATACGTGTTAAATCAAGTTAATGATATTGTAAATTTTCGTAAAGAACATGAAGATGCACTTGCAAGTAGAAGGAATATAGATAATAATTTTCTCATGTGGTTTCGATCATGTGTCTAAGAGTTGAAGAATTTACATGACCCAGACTACACTAAAGAACTTGTGATTTTATCACTTAGTCCATCAAGATTGGCAATATCATTTTCTGGGTATATTACAAATGGCTTCAGATTCTGCACAAGATTAACTAACTCTACCAAATCCACGCAACCGTGCGGTGTTATTGTCAATGCTAAGCTTCAATTTGGATGTGATGGTTATTATGGACAAATAATTAATATTATTGAAATATTTTTTGAGAGAAACAAACAAATTGTCTTATTTGAATCTGAATAGTGGGATGTGTATAATAAGGACCGAGGTTTCAAAGTTGATGAACATGAAGTTATATCTTTAAATACACATCACAAATTAGGGACTAATGAGCCATTTGCACTTGCAAGTCAAGTTGAGCAAGTCTTCTATGTAGGTGACATTAATGTTGTAGGGTGGGTGATAGCTATTAAGTCACCACCTAGAAGTTATTATAATATGTCTGGCAGTGCAAGTGATGATGTGAAGACCCCTATCAAGAAGGCCTTGTTGATGTGTCTGTGATGTAGAATGATGTAGACATCTATGTATAGTTTCAAAGTGAAGAATACATATACGTGAATTTTTGATATTATGTAAGTATTTATTTTTTTTCATGTCTAGTGAGGTTGACCTCACGGTTCTTCATAGGTCGATCCGACATTCTTGTGTTTTGGTTCTGCGAAGTGGGGTCGACCTTAGAAGAAAACATGATGTAGTGGGGTCAACCCCATGATTCTTCATAGGTCGACCCTGCATTCCTATTTTTGGTTCTGGGAAATGGGGTCAACCTTATGTTTCAACTGACGTCGACCTCAGAAGAAAACATGGTGTAGTGGTGTAAGGTCTCGGGTCTTTAGTGGATCCTTTTTGGGTCTGTAGAGGTCCTGTGTGGTTGACGGCCAGGGCTTGCCGTTGAGTCTGAGTCAGCGTCCAGCGATGTGGACGTCTGATGTTGAACTCAACGACATGTGATCTGGACGTCAGTCTGTAGGCGGTTCAGTTGGCGGCCAGAGATGTTGACGTCGACTAACCAGTCCTGTTGAAATAGGGCAGCCCGAGAGCAGAGCTTCTTCTTCTCCTTTCCTCTCCCTTCTTCCACCTTTGCTTTTCTTGGTTTTTCACAGCTTCTGTTGGGTGATTTGAGCTCGTGGGAAGGCCCTGGATCGTGTGGCGTTGCTAGATCGGGCGGGAAACGAGTGGTTTTGGTGCGATTCGCGCGGAGTCTTCGGGGGAATCCGGTGCGAGTAGTGGCTGTTTGGGGATTCTTAAGGCGTTCTGAGGTAGGGACTTAACCCCTATAACCCTCCCCAGCAAACTAGCATGCCCAATTAAGTGAATTGGAATGAAATTTATGGTTTAGGGTTTGGGTTGTATCATGCCGGGATTTGGATAAATTAGACAATCTAAGTGTTAGACTGTTTAGTTTAGATGTTCTGATAGTGAAGATTGATGAGAGGAAGTGTTTCCCTCCATCAGTCGGAGTTTGGTTAAGTGTTTCTGCCCATTGGGACTGATTCGGTTCAGTTCTGGGTTTGGGGGACTGAAGACCTAAACGTCCACATCCCTGGACGTTGAGATCTTCAGGGGTGATTTAAACGACAAGGTCGATTGCCGTTTAATCAGGATAAACGACATGGGGAGTGCCGTTTACCGCATATTGGCGGCAATCGATCAGGCCGTTAATCTCCTATATCCCAGTAGACTTAAGTTGTGTGTTTAGAGGCGATTGACATGTGATGTCCGCCCTAATAGCACAAGTGGGCCAGACTTAGAGTGTGACTCCGCCTGTGCATAGGATTAGTTGCTTGTGACACGAGGTGTTTACTTACTGTACGGGGTTTCAGACGTTGAGTGTGTTCCGTCTGTTGTACGCGCGTTGCGTTACCGTGTACCCATTTCTGTTGTGTTACCTAGGCGTGGGTGCGACTCCGTCTAGACGACTAGCGTGTGGTTGTCCTCCGCTAGTGAGCCGGGACATCGAGTGCGACTCTGTCCTGTGCGTACTCCTTTTTGGTGGTTTTGAGCCGGTCTCCGTGGAGCCCCTTCTCTACCGCTAGGGTCAAGCGTAGGGGAAAAACCGGTCGTGGACCAGACGTGAGAGAGAGCGTTTGTAGTGTGCACACGTGGCTGGGGTTGAGAGCCTCTGTGGTGACGGGACGCCGAGCCACAGACCCTAGCTGAGACCTACTTGCTGTGTGTGTGAGTGTGTGTTACTGAGCCGCGTGGTTTACAGTTTTGTGTTGTGGTGCGACGTGTACTTACTTTCAGTTTTTACTTTCCGCACTTTAGTTTATTTGCCGGTGGGGTTACTTTTCCCTACTGGGTCTCTTTTCTTGAGACTCACTCCCTTCCCTTTCAGGTGGGTCTTCGTCGACTCCCGTTCCAGGCGAGTCTAGCCACTCCGGTGTTGGTGCTCCCTAGCTGCAGTGAGTAGTACCTTTTTGTTGTACTTCTGTACTCTGTACTTTGCTCAGACTCTGAGGTTGTATATGATATGTTCATATAGTGGAATTTTACTACTTTGCATGGTTTGTATCTTCTTACATATAGTCTCCTCGGACTTTCACTTCCTACCCTTCCGAGCTTGTCTCGTGGGTTAGCGGGTCAGAATTCGGGTTACTGGTAATGCGGATTCTGGGTCGTTACAGTTTGGTATCAGAGCCTGGTCTGATGAGATATATATAAGAAAATACCCATCATGTTAACTCAGAGTCTAAAGAGTACAGTTGCAGCTAACTAGCCTGGTGGTAGTTAGTGTATTTATGTGTGTATTTTATTCTGTGTGTAGTTCTATGGCGCCTAGGCGACGTCCTAGAGAGGGAGTAGCCGAGCAGGCGACTCGTCAGGAGGTTGGAGATGCTCCGCCACCTCAGCAGACGCAGCCTTTGCCACAGGACGCACATAGTGGTATTGTTCCGCCGCCGCCACCTCCACCTCAGGTAGCTCAGGGATTGGACATGACTCGATTTCTTGAGGGGATGTCTCAGTTTGTTGCTCAGCACCATGACGCGCCGGTACCCCAGGGTGGTACTGGGAGGGTGTTGAGAGAGTTCTTGCAGTTTCAGCCTCCTCAGTTTTTGGGCCAGCCTGATCCAGATGTAGCGCGAGCATGGTTAGATGCAGTGGAGCGGACTTTTCGTTCCATGGAGTGTGTTCCAGAGGAGCGAGTGCTGCTAGCCAGTTACCATTTGCAGGCGCAGGCGTTGACTTGGTGGTCCGCTGAGTGGGAGACTACTTTCCAGTCTCACCCACTGAGACAGATTCTGTGGCAGGAGTTTGTTGTTTCTTTTGAGAGAGCCTTCTGTCCTACTTACGTCCGGACGGAGAGGTTGTACCAGTTCCTGGACTTGCAGCAGAGGGACTCTACTGTGGTGCAGTACAGGGCCAGATTTGTGGAGTTAGGGCATTATGCTCCGCAGATTATGGGAGATGAGGGTCTGAGGACTCAGCAGTTTGTGAGAGGCTTGAGGTCAGAGCTCAGGCAAGCGCTAATAGTTGCTCGTGTCACAGACTTGGATGCGGCCTATCAGACAGCGACAGCGTTGGAGGCAGACACCTTGCGGACTCGTGCTCGGAGTGCAGAGGTTCAGATGTAGGTAGTTCCTTCTCAGCCTCGACAGCAGCAGGGTAGTGTGCAGACGACCCCGAGGACTACGACTTCCTACGCGTCCACTTCTACTGGGACGACGACGAAGTCAGGATCTCGGAGGAAGTTTCGGCGTGATAGGAGGCAGGCAGAGCAGAGGCAGCAGTCGGTTGGGAGTGTTCAGCAGCCGACAGGTCAGCCTTCGCAGTAGGTACATCGTACTTTTGCTGGTCAGTGTTACCGGTGTGACCAGATGGGTCACATGGCGCGAGATTGTCCTTTGTTACCTCGTGTGCCGCAGCAGCAGACCCAGTCACAGCCCCGAGTGCAGCAGCAGCAGGCACCTGTGCAGCAGCGTCAACAGACCGGAGGTTCTGGTGGGTCGAGAGGTAGAGGTCGTGTTACCCACTTGACTCGTGCAGACGCAGAGGCAGCTCACCTAGTGGAAGGTACTGTTTCAGTTTTTGGTTATGCAGCTAGAGTCTTGTTTGATTCCGGTGCCTCTCACTCTTTTGTATCTGAGGACTTTTTAGACTCCCTTGGAGAGTTGAGTTCGGGAGAGTCTGTTGAGTTGGCAGTGGAGTTGCCGACAGGGGACTTTGTCGTTATGTCCTACTGTCTTGAGGAGGTACCTGTGCAGTTGCAGGATCAGTTGTTGTCAGCCCGTCTTTTTGCCTTGCAGTTACATGACTATGATGTGATTTTGGGTATGGACTGGTTAGAGCGGTATGGTGCAGTGATGGATTGCCAGAAGAAGAGGGTGCTACTTGCGGATACCTGGGGCAGCGGCGTTCTACTTCCAGGGTATCGTACCTCTTACTTCTCGCTTTTTAGTTTCTGCTTTGAGGGCAGGGAGGTTGCTTGCTTCGGGTTGTCAGGGTTTCCTAGTTTCTGCAGTGACTCTTGACCAGATTGTTTCGGGAGTGGGAGACATTCCTGTAGTGTGTGAGTTTCCGGATGTTTTTCCGGAAGAGTTGCCTGGTCTTCCACCAGAGAGAGAGATTGAGTTTACTGTAGAGTTGGTTCCTGGCACTTTACCTTTTGCGCAGGCACCGTACCGTATGGCACCAGCAGAGTTGAGGGAGTTGAAGAGACAGCTTGAGGAGTTGTTGGAGAAGGGCTATGTTCGTCCTAGCTTTTCTCCGTGGGGGTCACCTGTTTTGTTTGTCCGGAAGAAGGATGGTAGCCTGAGATTGTGTATCGATTATAGGAAGCTAAATCAAGTGACCATCAAGAATAGGTATCCTTTGCCTAGGATTGATGATCTCTTTGATCAGCTTCAGTCTGCTCGTGTCTTCTCGAAGATTGACTTGAGGTCGGGCTACTATCAGTTGCGGATTAGAGATTCTGATATTGAGAGGACTGCTTTTCGGACCAGATATGGACACTTTGAGTTTTTGGTGATGCCGTTTGGGCTCACCAATGCTCCAGCAGCCTTCATGGATCTGATGCACCGGGTGTTCCACCAGTTCTTGGACCGGTTTGTCGTAGTGTTTGTTGATGACATCCTGGTGTACTCCGCTTCGGAGGAGGAGCACGCCGAGCACTTGAGGATCGTGTTGCAGACTTTGCGAGAGCACCAGTTGTATGCCAAACTTAGTAAGTGTGAGTTTTGGCTACAACAGGTTCACTTCTTGGGGCACGTGATCTCAGGTGAGGGAGTTTCAGTAGATCCAGCGAAGGTTGAGGCAGTTTTGCAGTGGGAGAGTCCCAGATCTGTGTTTGAGATTCGTAGTTTTCTGGGTTTGGCAGGTTACTACCGCAGGTTTGTTCGAGATTTTTCTCAGGTTGCTGCACCCTTGACTCGGTTGACGAGAAAGGGAGTTCCGTTTGAGTGGTCGGATCAGTGTGAGCAGAGCTTCATAGAGTTGAAGCGACTGCTTACGTCGGCGCCAGTTCTTGCCTTACCTTCAGATGAGGAAGGTTTTGAGATTTGCACAGATGCTTCAGGTGTTGGTTTGGGTGCAGTCTTGATGCAGCAAGGCCGGGTGGTGGCTTATGCGTCTCGCCAGCTTAAGCCCCACGAGGAGAGTTACCCGACCCACGACCTAGAGCTTACAGCTGTGGTGTTTGCTTTGCGGATTTGGCGTCTTTACCTGTACGGAGTGAGTTTTATAGTCCGTACCGACCACCAGAGTTTGAGATATGTGTTTTCTCAGAGGGATCTGAATATGAGGCAGCGGCGATGGATGGAATATCTGAAAGACTATGATTTCAGCATTGAGTATAAGCCTGAAAAGGCGAATGTAGTTGCAGATGCCTTGAGTAGGAAAGCACAGATGAGTTATCTGATGCTTAGAGAGTGGCAGTTGTGGCAGTCTGCGACAGAGGGATCTTTCAGAGTTTCATCCAGTCGTCGTCAATGTGTGTTAGGCAGTTTGTTAGCAGCTCCCGCAGTTGTGAGACAGGTTGCTGAGGCTCAGCAGGCAGATCCCAAGTTGCACAGTGTGTTGCTTCTTCCAGAGGTTGAGCTTTGTGAGGACAGGACTGTTAGGTTCCGAGATAGACTCTATGTTCCTGTTGAGGAGTCTATCAGGAGAGTTGTGTTGCAGGAGGCACATGGTTCCAGGTACTCTATTCATCCAGGGGCGACCAAGATGTATCACAGGTTGAGACGTCAGTTTTGGTGGCCTGGGATGAAGAGAGATATAGCGGCTTTTGTTGCTAGGTGTTTGGTCTGTCAGCAGGTGAAGGCCGAACATCAGCGTCCGGGAGGACTTGTGCAGCCATTAGAGATTCTGATGTGGAAGTGGGACCACGTGACGACTGACTTTGTTTGTGGTTTGCCGAGGACAGCTGGAGGTTTTGACAGCATTTGGGTTCTTGTGGACAGATTGACGAAGACTGCCAGATTTTTGCCTGTGAGGACTAGTTGGGGTGTGAGTAGGTTGGCCGCGTTGTACGTAGAGCGGATTGTTCCTTTGCATGGAGTGCCGATCTCTATTGTGTCAGACAGGGATCCTCGCTTCACTTCTGGGTTCTGGCGCAGTTTCCAGAGAGCTTTGGGGACAGAGTTGGCTTTTAGTTCCGCCTACCACCCTCAGTCAGACGGTCAGTCAGAGCGGACTATCCAGACTTTGGAGGACATGCTTAGAGCTTGTTGCCTGGAGTGGCAGGGGTCGTGGACAGTTCACTTGCCGTTGGTCGAGTTCGCATATAATAATAGTTATCACTCCATTATCGGTTTGGCACCATATGAGGCTTTGTACGGACGACTGTGTCGCACTCCTCTTGACTGGTTCGAGGTTGGCGAACGAGTTGTCACGAGGCCGGAGTTGGTTCAGCAGTCAGTTGAGGTAGTTCAGCTTATGAGACAGAGGCTTCAGTCAGCTCAGAGTCGGCAGAAGAGTTTTGCAGATCAGCGCAGACGACTGCTCGAGTTTCTGGTAGGAGACCAGGTGTTTGTTCGTGTGTCTCCTATGAAGGGAGTGGTGAGGTTCGGTAAGCGTGGAAAGTTGAGTCCTCGCTTTATTGGGCCTTTTACCATTATTGAGCGTGCCGGAGGTTTGGCGTACAGACATGAGCTTCCGTCAGAGTTGGCAGCAGTGCACGACGTGTTCCACGTGTCGATGCTTCGGAGGTACCTTTCTGACGAGTCTCACGTTCTGCAGAGTGCAGAGTGGTTTGAGGTGACTCCAGTGTTGACTGTACCAGAGTTTCCGTTGCACATTGAGGATCGCCGAGTTCAGAGGTTGAGGGACAAGGCTATCCCTTTAGTTCGTGTTGCGTGGCAGCGGCACTCCGGTGGTGAGTCGACATGGGAGCGGGAGGACGAAATGCGTGAGCATTTTCCGTACCTCTTTGGTGAGTCTTCTTTCCTTGTGTTATTTGAATTTTGAGGGCAAAATTCCTTAAGGGGGGAGGGCTGTAAGGTCTCGGGTCTTTAGTGGATCCTTTTTGGGTCTGTAGAGGTCCTATGTGGTTGACGGCCAGGGCTTGCCGTTGATTCTGAGTCAGCGTCCAGCGATGTGGACGTCTGATGTTGAACTCAACGACATGTGATCTGGACGTCAGTCTGTAGGCGGTTCAGTTGGCGGCCAGAGATGTTGACGTCGACTAACCAGTCCTGTTGAAATAGGGCAGCCCGAGAGCAGAGCTTCTTCTTCTCCTTTCCTCTCCCTTCTTCCACCTTTGCTTTTCTTGGTTTTTCACAGCTTCTGTTGGGTGATTTGAGCTCGTGGGAAGGCCCTGGATCGTGTGGCGTTGCTAGATCGGGCGGGAAACGAGTGGTTTTGGTGAGATTCGCGCGGAGTCTTCGGGGGAATCCGGCGCGAGTAGTGGCTGTTTGGGGATTCTTAAGGCATTCTGAGGTAGGGACTTAACCCCTATAACCCTCCCCAGCAAACTAGCATGCCCAATTAAGTGAATTGGAATGCAATTTATGGTTTAGGGTTTGGGTTGTATCATGCCGGGATTTGGATAAATTAGACAATCTAAGTGTTAGACTGTTTAGTTTAGATGTTCTGATAGTGAAGATTGATGAGAGGAAGTGTTTCCCTCCATCAGTCGGAGTTTGGTTAAGTGTTTCTGCCCATTGGGACTGATTCGGTTCAGTTCTGGGTTTGGGGGACTGAAGACCTAAACGTCCACATCCCTGGATGTTGAGATCTTCAGGGGTGATTTAAACGACAATGTCGATTGCCGTTTAATCAGGATAAACGACATGGGGAGTGCCGTTTACCGCATATTGGCGGCAATCGATCAGGCCGTTAATCTCCTATATCCCAGCAGACTTAAGTTGTGTGTTTAGAGGCGATTGACATGTGATGTCCGCCCTAATAGCACAAGTGGGCCAGACTTAGAGTGTGACTCCGCCTGTGCATAGGAGTAGTTGCTTGTGACACGAGGTGTTTACTTACTGTACGGGGTTTCAGACGTTGAGTGTGTTCCGTCTGTTGTACGCGCGTTGCGTTACCGTGTACCCGTTTCTGTTGTGTTACCTAGGCGTGGGTGCGACTCCGTCTAGACGACTAGCGTGTGGTTGTCCTCCGCTAGTGAGCCGGGACATCGAGTGCGACTCTGTCCTGTGCGTACTCCTTTTTGGTGGTTTTGAGCCGGGCTCCGTGGAGCCCCTTCTCTACCACTAGGGTCAAGCGTAGGGGAAAAACCGGTCGTGGACCAGACGCGAGAGAGAGCGTTTGTAGTGTGCACACGTGGCTGGGGTTGAGAGCCTCTGTGGTGACGGGACGCCGAGCCACAGACCCTAGCTGAGTCCTACTTGCTGTGTGTGTGAGTGTGTGTTACTGAGCCGTGTGGTTTACAGTTTTGTGTTGTGGTGCGACGTGTACTTACTTTCAGTTTTTACTTTCCGCACTTTATTTTATTTGCCGGTGGGGTTACTTTTCCCTACTGGGTCTCTTTTCTTGAGACTCACTCCCTTCCCTTTCAGGTGGGTCTTCGTCGACTCCCGTTCCAGGCGAGTCTAGCCACTCCGGTGTTGGTGCTCCCTAGCTGCAGTGAGTAGTACCTTTTTGTTGTACTTCTGTACTCTGTACTTTGCTCAGACTCTGAGGTTGTATATGATATGTTCATATAGTGTAATTTTACTGCTTTGCATGGTGTGTATCTTCTTACATATAGTCTCCTCGGGCTTTCACTTCCTACCCTTCCGAGCTTGTCTCGTGGGTTAGCGGGTCAGAATTCGGGTTACTGGTTGTTACTGGTAATGCGGATTCTGGGTCGTTACAAGTGGGGTCGACCTATGGTTCTTCATGGGTCGACCCTGCATTCCTATTTTTGGTTCTGGGAAGTGGATCGACCCCACAGTTCTTTTGGGGTTGACCTCTCAAAACTTACATTTGGTGCTCTTAAACATTTTCACTTTTTCACAGACCTCACATTTTAAATGTATGTACATAGACCACATTTCTTTTTCACTTTTTCATAGACCTCATTTCTTTTTCACTTGTTCACTTTGTTCATCTTTTAGTAACTTGGTAATTCTAAAATGCCATCCAAAGTAATAGATCTTGCCTCTGATTGATACAATTTCTATGGACTATATATACGACATGATTCTACAGGTATAAATATTCGTCATTACATCTGCAAGTGGCACATCTTAAGTAGATGCAAATAGAAGCTTTCTATTGTTTATTCAAAAAGTAGATGCGGATAGCAATTAGCTTTCTAATGTTTGATGCTAATATCGTTTACATATATATTTATTATTATTATTGTTAAGTATCCTTCATTCAATAGATTGTTTAAGAAGTTCAGCAAGACCCATCGGTTGGGCCAGTAGACCACTCTAGGGGAGTCGTCCCATGTGTAGGGGGTGGCTTCCCATTCACACGTATCGACTTCACATGAAGGGGGGCTATAGACATAGGCAGGGGATTCAGCCTCACAGTTTGGACATGTACATTCACAGGCATCAGCTTCACAGGCAGGAGGGTTATAGACACAGGTAGGAGCTTCAGTCTCAGAGTGTGGACATGTACATTCACAAGCAGGGGCTTCACAGGCAGGAGGGCTATAGATACCTCTATCCTTACGAGATGCTGCAAATATCTCTGAGCATGCACCCATCAGTCCTCAGACTCCTGGGAGTGCATCTTCGGTTGCTTCTAGTTTACAATATTTTTTATTTGTTCAATTTTATTTGTATAATTGCATTCACTTAATCTTTTTTATTTTCATTTAGTTGGTAGCACTAGACGTGGGAGAGGTTCTTCTAGGGTGACCAACGTCAGGATCCTACCTCTAGGCAAAACTTTTCCTATAGAGCTAGAAGGGGGATCTTTAGTTGGTCCATATGCTCAATAGTTTACTACATATCTTGGAGTTTGTAATAGAGTGCATTGCAAGCTATGGCAGCAAGACTACATGACCCTTCCTCCTGAAAAGAAGGAGGCTATTTTGAGAGACCTACAGGTAAAAAAATAAATTATTTAGGTTATATACTTTTTCATTTCTACAGTTATAATGACATTGATCATATATGATGATTATACAGGAACATTTCACTTTTCTGCAGTCTCCGGCCATAGATGCCAACATTCTTTGACATATGGGAGAAATGCGAAGGAAACAGTGGTCCCACTTGAAAAGAAAAGTAAGTTTTTTTACTATTATGTTGCATTATTGCACACACATTCTTATGTAACTTGTGCTTGTGTATGATAGTATTTTGCAGGACGACCATTTGAGGATGCATATAATAATTTGCCACCAAATTGTGATTCTAGTCAATGGCAGCACATGTGTGAGATATGGGATCGAGAAGATAGTAAGATATTATTTTGTCAAATCCTATTATTTAATGGATTCAATTATTTAGGATATCACTATTTTTTTCCCTCATGAATACAACAAGTTAGTGAAAGAAATTCGTCTAATCGATCTCATTTATCAATGCCTTATCGAAGAGGGCGAACGAATATTCATCAAATAAGCAATGGTTTTGTAAGTATTGATTTTAATTATTAATTTGATTTATTGATTTGACATTATTATAGTCTAATTATAACTTTTAAATGTTAAATAGGTGCACAAGAAAGGTCATCATCCCTCGCATCCAGAAATGTTTCAAATGACGTAAGCTAGGACAGCACCGAATGGCAGTGTCATGTGGAGAAATGAACAAAGTCATCACATGATGGTAATGATGATTATAAATCTTAATATTAATTCATACATTCAACTTATTTATGTACTAATATAATTATCATAATATTAATTATAGGATTAGATGACCCAGTTAATGAATCCTACTCCCTCAGATGAATTGGATGGCACAACTCATCCTGCCGTACTTAGTCCAGAGGAGGCCTTCCATCAGGTGTTTGGGAGGGATAGGCCTGGACATATCCGATGCGGTGGTCGAGGACAAACTTTGAGGAGTTGGTACGGGCCATCTGAGGGTAGTAGCAATAGAAGCACTGCATATCAGCGTCTCCTAGAGGAGCAATCCTAGCAGAAGTCTGAGATTGAAAGAATGAAAAAAATCATTGAAGATCAAGAGTAGATACTAGTAGCACAGAGCATAGATATAGATGTTCGAGTGGACGCTCGAGTGGAGACTCAAGTGGAGGCTCAGGTGGAGGCTCGAGTGGGGGCTCGACTTGCTATGATGAAGACACAGAGAACATGAATCGACAATTGCAGGAGTATTTTACTGCTTATATGTCTGGACGTAGTGCACCAGCTGTGCCACTTGAGGATGAGAGAGAGGGAGATCAAGGAGATGGAGAGGATGAGGGTTCTTTTGGTGAGGATGAGTGAGACTTGACTATTGATTTATGATCATGATTTTGTAATGTAATACATTAGAATTTGAAGTATGTGTGATGTAATGGATTTAAATTTAAAGTACTATAGTTGTTTTAGAAAGAGGATTGTGAATGGTTTGTCTATGTAACTTTTGTAACGACCTCGAGAATCCGACCCTCGGCCCAAACCGAGGACCCAATTTTCGTGGTCGCCACCCACGGATCCGGGGACCCAGAAGGGCAATAACACAAGTCTAACAAAATATGTTAAGAAAATAAATATCAACTACTAAACTAGAAGCACATACGCGGAAGCAGGAAGAAGAGCGGGACCGCAGTGTATCACTCTAGGTACAATCCCAACACACACACACACAACTAGTACAAGTAAAAAGGGGAAGGATAGAGCCCATAGGGGCATACCTCGAGGGTGAAGTACAACTAAAGGGGGAAAACCCACTGGTGGCTGCGGGGACGACGACTACCGCTCCGCCTCCTCTGCCCGACGTGAGCCCTGCCGCTGTTGAGAAGTCTCACCTGGAGAAAGAAGGGATGAGCTTCACAACAGAAGCTCAGTAGGGACTACCAATCTCCTACTGGCTCTAACAGGTGGGAAAGAATATATATATATATATATATATAAACAAATTAAACAACAACCGATATATATTCTACTCTACACGGGAAAACACGGAAGCAAAGCTACTAACTAGAGATAGTATGAGAGGACACCACGGTCGAAAACTCTGTACGACCTACACGTTGTGACCACCACATGACTGGGAACACAGACAGAGTGAACCCTACTTGGATAAGAGACACTACCTATGGAAACCACTACCACTAGTCAACCGGTCAAGAGTGTCCACTGACATCTTACCCTCGACCCAGATCCAAGCCTCTACTCTCGTCAGAGTGGGGGAAAGAGCACAAAGTACACAACAGTAACTGCCGTAGTTTGGCTGAACTAAGGTCCCACGCCTAGCCTCTCTAGGTGGTTTCAGGGCCACAAAGAGCGAGGCAGTGAGAAAAAGGACTGGCTGACCTGCATTAGGTAGAACTCCGGCCGTCCTCAGTGTCCCAGGCCAACCAAGAGAGCTCTGCAAATGACTTGATGCCGCTATCCTAACCACCGTTTTCCCCTCTACTCTAGAGTCCGTGACTCGAGTACGCTCGTCGCCCCGAACACTCCCTCTAAGGCACACAAGGATGGGGGTCCTAGGCAAACGGTAACAACCTCTCTCCGGGACAAGCACTCAGGTGCTGAGCATCGGGCGAACGACTAGTGTGGGATCATACTAGAAACTAGCACTGGTGCCACAGGTACAGAAAGAACCGGAAAATGGAGAAGACTCCACGGAAATGGAACTCCGTAAGAACCTACATGTGTCTGATACTATCGTGATGCCACAGGCTGTCACGACACTGTCACGACGCCAAGGCTGGTCGTGACTGTCGCGACACTAAGGCCGGTCACGACAATGTCGCGACACCATAGGACGTCGCGATGATGTCACGGCAGCCATGCCAGTCACGACATCATCGCGACCCCTATACCAGTCGTGACCTCAGTCGAGAGGGGTTCTGGGACCATCCTTCTGAGGACCACCCCAAAAACCATACAATCACACCACAAGGGGGAGGGGTGCATGGGAAACATGTAGGGAAGCTTGTAAAACCACCAAACCACCCTCAACCCCATGAATCATGCATTATAGAAGGAGATCTACGCTCAAAGGAAACCTCACAACCACGGAGCATGGATCTCACACACCCCACAATCCCAAAACCGCAGAGAAACAGGGAATCTTAAGGGGAAGGAAGCATGCTAGAATGAGAGGGAAAGAGGGGTCCCTACCTCAAGGAGTAGAACCGGCCCGTTGGGGCCTTCACGTCGGAATGACCACCTCCTCCTCGCTCCGAGCACCACACGGACATCGCCTACACCAAGGAGATGTCACCTCCTCACCCAGACACTCAAAAACTGCTGGAGAAGCAAGAAGCTCAGAGGGGGAAGGAAGAAGGGAGAAGAAGAAGAAAGGAAATGGGAGAAGGGAGAAATGGGTGCCGGCCTTGGTTTTGAACCGACGGGCCCAGAGATGTGACGGGTTGGACTGGCGCGACAACGAAAATGTCACGACCGCCTAGCAGGTCATGACCATGCCGCAACGCCCTACCCTGGTGTGACACAAAAAGCAGCAAAACCTCGTAGATCGTAAAAACCATAACACAACGGCCTATTAGGTCGCATCAACACTGTACGCACCTGACACCTGACAAGGTCGTTCTAATGGAAAGAACAGCAATCAGAACTCATAGAAAAGTAGTCGTGTCGCCTCCAGACTCCGTGACAAGAACGTGACGCCCACCCCCATTGTGACCAGAATGCGACGGCCAGGTGTACCTCGACAAAAACCATGTCGCGATCGGCTCCTATGGTGCGACAATGTCACGACCAAGGGGTCTTCCACAACCAAGAGGATAGGGCTAAGGGCCCGAGAGGGCTGGGTCTCGCATTCTACCCCCCTTAAAATGATTTCATTCTCGCAATCAAAAGAAAACTAAGTTTTAACAGGAAGCAACATAAAGAGAAACCACATACCGATCACTCAAACAAGTAAGGAAACTACTTCCTCATCTCATCCTTGTGCTCCCAAGTGGCCTCGCCACCAACATGGTTCTCCCAAACAACCTTAACCAGCAGAATATGCCTCCTACGTAGCTGCTGCACTCTGCGGTCCACAACTCTAACTAGCTGCTCTAGTACTGACAAATCCGGTGCCACCTCAAGCTGTGAGTAATGTAACACGTGCGACGGATCTGCTACGTACCTCCTCAGCTGCGAAACATGAAAAACCTCATGCACACCTGCTAACTCTGCCGGAAGACGCAATCTATAAGCGACCTCGCCGATCCTCTCTGTAATAGGGAAATGTTCAATATACCTCGGACTGAGCTTTCCCTTCTTTCCAAACCTCATGACACCCTTGGTCGGAGAGACCCGCAAGAACACAAGGTCAGCCACGCTAAACTCTAACATGCAGCCTGAAGAGTTGGTTCAGTCCTCATCTCAAGCCAACAATGAGGAGGTAAGTTTGAGGGTCAACCCAACATATGCCCAGGAAGTTCAAGAAGACCCCGAATTTTCCAAACTCCTCTCCCTCTATTCGCCCGAGGACATCATTTCAATGCTTTCCAAGCATACAGTCCAGAAAATAATGGCCTCTCCTTCCTCTCCATCTCCATCTCCTTTCCATGCTTCTTCATCTAGGCCCACACCTAGGCTAGTCACCCCATCCTGGGTCCCCATCTCTACTCCTATGCCTCCCCCTACTCCTTTACCTACTCCCATTCCAACTCCTCCCTCCGTCTATCCACTCTATGTCCAAACCACACCCCCCACTCAATCTGAATCCATCTCCCGGTCGGAGATGGAGGGTCTTGTTAGGAGACTCTTAGCTGAGTCCTTGTCCCTCTCCAAGCCTCACTCTCTCCAAAACTACTGCAAGCTCCCCAACGCTCACTTTCCTTCGGGTTTCAAGGTCCCGAAATACTGCAAGTATGACAGGACCACCGACCAGCAATTCCATCTTGATGGCTTCACCATGAATTCCCACCGTTGGCTGTACGATAGGGTCCTCTTAGTCTACCTCTTACAACAATCGTTAGAAGGGGAGGCTTTGAGGTGGTTTACCTTCTTACTCGCATCGAATCTTCTCAATTTTGACATTGTCTCCGAACGCTTCATCTCCCACTTTTCTTACATGGCCACTCAAGTCCCTACACTTTTCGACTTGGTGGTGGAAAAGATGAGGCCGGACGAAGACTTCGTCACATTCGCCAACCGATGGAGATCCATGGCTTCAAGGGCCGACCTCCCCATCCCGGAGTCCCAAGCCATAACTATGATAGTCACCAACACCACCCCTTTGCTCCGTTCTATATTTATGCTTAGTGAGTTCCCCTCCTTCACACATCTTTACAACCGAGCTAGGGTGGTCCAAAATCAAATCAAGGGTTCCTCTCTACCGCCATTCTTTGAAGGGAGGCCCAAGGATGCAAGGCTCCTGCGGCACTCACGACCGAGGGGGTGATCGTCGATGAGTCCATTAGTGCCTGCAGTCAGCCACTGAGGCCCCCTAACAAACCCTCCAATCCTACCTTCAATCCTCACCAATTCACATCACATCCCTCTATGCTCTATTCAGCTGCTCCCCCATCTTCTGGCTATACTCACCCTGGTCCCAAGAGATCTTACTATCCTGCTCTCCCTAAATCCCTTGGGGACATTTTCTTCACCCTCATGTCTTGTGATGCTATCCAACTCCCACCACAAAGGAAGGTGTGCATCCAAGGGCCGATACCTCAAAGTACTATCCCTATCATAGGGCCCCCGGTCATGAAATCCATAATTGCTTCACCTTCTGTGATTGGGTGTATGACATGAACAACCAGGGGAGGATTAATTGGGAGGATGTCAAGGTTGCCATTGCTAAGTCTAGGTACACAAGAAGGGACCTAGGTATTGTGCAGAACCCCCTCCCCAACCACCAAAACAACAACAACCTGTCCTCCTCCAAGTCCCAAGAAAAGGTCAACATCATGAAACATCCAGAACCCCTGGTTGTGAGGAGAGAACAACATTGGGGGGTAGAAGGTTTTGAGGAGTGGTACCCGTGCCCTTCCATAGAGTCCCATGAACCTTCCACCACTGTAGAGGCACCTAGTAAGGAGAAGAGGCATGAAGCCAGAGAACCAGCCAAGCTAGGGGCATCCAGTCATTCCTCAACTCAAACTGTGACGGCCCTAGATATTTATGCTCAATAAGGCTCCATATCCAGATCCACCTCCCGTGAACGGACCGAAGTCTCGCAAGGGATATCTTACACAAGTGTCCAGTAAGAATATAAAAGACAACTACACAGTATAAAACACAAGAAAGTACATGTGTTCATACCTGCATATAACAATTTACAACTGTCTCATTACATTATTACATGTCAAATTAAAAAGTACAACTACCTGGGGCATACCCCGAGGGAGCACAAGCTCACACCACACTACTAACACTGCTGGTGGTGGTACAAGTCTACCACAACGCCTCCGCAAGTCACACAAATGGTAGACCCTGAAAAGAACTGTAGGGGAGTGAACCTCAACAAGTCACAGACTCAGTAGGGGCTACCCAAAACAACACCGAAACTATGGACACCTTAACCCCAAAGGGTCATACTGGCAACACCAATAGCCAAACCATTTCATGCTCACAACAATTGAATTTAAACTGTAATTAAATATAAACACCTTAATCAAACATAACCTCGGAAGGTAAGAAGAAACAACAGGACTAGTTTCACACCACTAGTCCACACAACAACTGAAATGCCTAAGCCTTAAGCCTCACAGGCAAACCATAACAACAACTGGTCACCTACGCTTTAAGCCATACAGGCAAGTCACTGCCTAGGCTGCAAGCTTTCTAAGCGAACCTCAACTTCGTGGGTAATAGGACAGCCAACCAAGTGCCGGTCCATTAAACCCCAAACCACGATATATCAGAAGTTACACACACAAGGTAACATGTTCAGCTACAACGGGCCAATCCATCACACACTAAAACCATAATCGAAAGCTTACTTAAAGAAAGGTAAAACACAACAAGTGGACGGTCCCATCACACGACCTCCACGGAGCACAGTTCCACAAAACCACAGTACGCCTACGCCATAAGCCTCATCGGAAAATTACCCACAAAGGGTAACAGGATTGGAAACCACAAGCCAATCCACCTCACAATAAACCATAAACGGAGACTTACTAAAAATGGATAAAATACAACAGGTGGCAGGTCAATCCATAAGACCTCCACAGAAACAAGAGTATCACTTCAATACCTAAAAAGGTTGTGTACACTATAAAACCACAACGCAACCCAAAAAGGGTACATATACCTACTACTTCGAGGTACCACAACACAAACACCCGTACGATGGGTACAACTAAGTGGTAAACACCTAACAGAACCACAACTTTACTGTGCCATCACTTAGGCACAACATTATAGGTGAAACCTCAACCGGCGAGTCACACAAGCCACAACTAGAGCTGGCAAAGCACGAGTCGGAAAGAACGACGCCACCATACGGGAACGAACTACTGGATGATCAGGCCAGTATCCAACCCAGACAACACAACACAAGAACAACCTCTCAGTCTTGCAGTCACAGATGAAAGGTCCAACTGCCGATCCACGAGAACAAGTCAAACAACTGTGGAGACCAACCAACACCACACCTGCAGACACACAGCTGCAGGTCCATGCCTGGCACCTCTAGGGTCTCTGGCCGGAGCACCCTAAAGTGAGGCACTGGAAAATAGGACTAGCTGGGGACCAGTGACGTCTACTGATGTCTGTACCCCCAACTACGAACGCGCTACAAGCTACTGCACACCCACAAACACAAGTCACTGCCCACTGTCGTCTTTCCCTCAGCCGGACGTACAACTCAAACAAAGGAGTGAGGGTGTCCAGGAAGGCGACACAGACCTCGACGGTACACACAGTATCAGGACCAACCCCAAGCACAACAAGTACACATGCCTGGCTCACAAAGAACCTGGGATACCCGACTAGAGAGGCATTCCGGAAGAGGCGTTGGACCACCACACTCGGCAAGCTCAAGCCACGATATATACACAAACACTTTTTATTACCAATCACGGTACATATGTTAGGAATAGCTTGTTCCAGTCACCCTGTGACTTACAAGCTAACCTACACAAACACACACATAAACCATATTAATAATAACACCAAGGCCTGTCATCGGTCACCTTGTGTAAACACAGTACACAATAATCACGTAATAATCATACTTATACTTTACTAATTATCCATCTAGGATAATCTATAAAAGATCCTAAAGGATCAAGGCTAGGTTCAAACGTGAACCTCACCACCACAACACCACGGACTAACCATAATAATTAAAATACAATAAACACAATGACGTACGATGTGCCATGCACACACAAACCACATGCACGACATTCAAACCACGTAGACACCACGTGTATAATGTTGGGTTACAATGTGTATGATGACATGTGCTTAAATGTTTTTGATGATGAGTGAAGTGATAATTGATGTTGCCTTAATGTTGGAAATATGATAAACATGACAAAGACATGAGTGAAGTGATAATTGATGTTGTCTTAATGTTGGAAACATGATAAATATGAGAAAGACATGAATCAAATGATCAAGTGAAAAAAATGCTCTTATGGTCACTTATGTATTCATTATATCTCACTTAGAATGTCTTTTAATGTAGGCGCGAATGTACACAAGACAAGCAACAAAATCCAAGTGCAAAAGAACAAGACAAGCTGCTGGAAGCACTTCAAAAGTAGTAGCTGTTGACAGATGAATAGTGTACTTGTCGACAGATGAATAGTGACCTGTCGACAGCTACGCACAGGAAATCACTTCCCGGAAGTTCAGAGTTCTGGAAAATGGAAATCTGTCACTACCTGTCGATAGATGAACAGTGACCTGTCGACAGACGAAGAGAAACCTCAAATACGTGATTTGCATATGTTTCCTATATGGGTGTTTCCTTTTACCACGACTCTCCATACTTAAACACCCATATATATAGAACATAAAGAGGTATTTTCGCAGCAAGAAGCCACCATACCAAACCCTAATAAAAAACCAAGAGAAAGAGCTTCTCTCTGCTGCTCTGTTTCAACCCTCCGTCCAGGAAAAGGAAGATCTATCTTCAGAACGGATTTGAAGCTGGTTTGTCCATCTTTCAAGCTTCTCTATCAACTGATACCTGTCAAGACAAAGCTTGAAGTTCTTCCGGACGACCACCATAAAGAGTTCTTCATCAGGATATACTTCTACATCTCTGAACTCTTCTACTTCTACACCTTTCATATCTTTGTGTGTGTGGTAGTGGTTCAAACGTTCCTTGTGCTTGATCCATATGTAGATTATTGTTCTGGTTGCATGTTTGCATCAGACAACATGTGTGTGGTGTGTTGGTCAGATCAAGGCTAGAGGATCTGATCTATTGTGGAATTGATCTAGCGTGTGTGTGTGTGGTTGAGCCGTTGTGCTCGTGTGTGTGTTGTACTCAGTTCTTGAGTAGTGTGTCCTCACTGTGTGAGGGGTGGACGTAGGCGTCACGTGGTGTGATCTCCAAACCACCTAAAAAATCCCTTGTGCACTGTGATTTGACTTGTGGTTTGCATTGTGTTGCGCTAGATGCATGCCTAGGGATTTCATCTACACACTACTTGTTAATTTGTTCACACACATTACATCAGATCAAAGAGGTTTTAATTGAGTAGATCTTTTAATCCAAAGTAATTTTTAAATTACTTAAGTTTCCACTGCAAATCTATTCAACCCCCCATCTAGCTTTGCCATAACCGAATATCCGATCCTAACATATAATACACCAGCCAGGTGCACTACACGTCATTCACGTAAACAACATGTCCAACACATGGACAGCATGCTCCAAGAGCGCTACAGGTGCCAATGCACCACACATACTACGTAAACACGAAGCCGATTACGTACATAACACATTAACCACATAAAACATGCCCACCTCGTGAGCAATATGCTCCATGAGCGTAACAAGTGCACTGGCTCCACCTGTCATTGCCATGCACAACAAATACGAATAATCGTTTAACCATAACGCTGAAAGCATGCATGTCCAGACCTCTCAGCTGAGGTCGCGACAAGGGGCCAAGTCGCCTTTAGAACGCGACCCATCGACTTATTGCGTTCATAACACGAACGCGACGGGTCGGGCTGTCACGTTCAGGACACGACACGCTGGGCCGTCGCCTTCACATGCGTAAACCCTAATCTGAGAGCAACTCCACGGATCACCATTCCAGACCATTTAAACCACGCTTAATTCACATTTTTCATGCTTTAATGGATACCCTAACATGGTATCTACTGTTTTCAAAGCGATAAACGAGCTAACATTCAATCCGCAACACGAAACGAGGTAGAACACCCTACTTCAAGAAGAACGCGAAAATCGAAGATCACTCGGCATTTCCCCTGCCCCACGTGATGTCCTCGCGGCGAGAACATGCCCCACGCATCTCCAGAACCTCGAATCGCCTGGAGAAAGCCCGCAGCAGCTCCCCCTCGTCGAGCAGAGCCTGTGGAAGCTCTGTTCGGCTGGGGTTCCTTAAAAAATACATTGCAGTTGAGAACGCGACGTAGCCCTACATCGCAACCTGAACGCGACGTAGGTGGCCGTCGCCTTCTCAAGCCCGACGTCAGAAGGCCGCCCAACACGCGATGCGTGGCGCGCATGTAGACGTCGACTGCTCAACGGCGGTAGCAAGAACACGACCCCTAGAGCCGTCGCGTTCAGAACGCGATGCATACCCCTGTCACGTTCACAGGCAGAAAACCTGTGAGCACTTTGGGCCCAATCTGACGGCCCACCAAGCCTCATAACGTGTGTAAACACCTGAAACTCAAACTCATGGGCCTCACATCGGCCTCCAAACCCACTAAACATGGATCCACAAAGGTCCGAAAAATGTGTGACGTTACACAAACCATCACCCGAATTTCCAAGCCACCCAATCAAACTGCCAAGCCATCACAAATCCAGATCATTTTTTCACCTATCTTAAGAGCAGCTTTGCAGATCCCCAATCCTCTCCTGCTAGAACTTGAATATCCGAGACCCATAGGATATGGGGCCATTATTCCTTGGCAATCTGCTAAAGCTTTTTTAAGGGTTGTTCTTCCCGCTCTATAGGAGACCAAGCCAATTTTTCTCAGGCTAAGGTGCCATGTTAGCTTACTTGCAAAGCTTACACCTAGCTCATTCCCTGCATTGCTTGGTTCTCTTCCTCTCATCAAGTCAACTCCCTTAATTGTTCTTCAAGTCCTTCCATCTCATTCATGTTTGACCCTTTCAACAAGGACTCGAATTGATTTGTTCTCCACTAAGTTCCTTACAGCTTGCCCATCATTCAAGAATAGGGGGAACCATTTCATTTGAACTGAATCCATCTACCTCCTTTTTAAACAGGGCACTTTCAAGGAGCGCTTTGGCTACTTTATTATATGTGTTGGTTTTGGCTTCAAGGGGCATACCATCCTTTAAATGGTTCGTTGTTTATTCTTATACCAATTTCATATCGAGCCATCTTCAAATGTTGGGATCTCTGTGATGTGTAATTTAGCTCGGGTTTGAGGCATACCATTTCAGCTCCTTACACTCCTTTGTCAAGGAAAATCCAGATTGGTCATGAGAACTTCATCCTTGTCCCTATCAAGCTCAATTCCTTTCTTTATGCTTGAGGGGAACCCCACTTCACTCAATCTGCCCTCTGCTAAGCCTCCCGACTTATTGGAGCTCGCTTCTTCCCAACGCTCAACCTACCACAAGGGGCACGTCTTTCTCCCATGGACCATGTTGTTCATTGTGTGCTCCCTCATCTTTCCATTATTGTACATCCTCTATCCTAACCTAACTCAATTCACATCCATCGCCGTCGAATCCTTTCTTCTTGCCTTCTATCTCACTCCTTGTTTCACCTCTCACCATTATCATCCAAGGTGGTCGTGTGAGAAAGGTAAATATTGGTTTACAAGTACCTCCTTGAGAGCATTTCATTTCCTGAGGCCAATTTGCTTCATAAGGCTCATCTTCGACAATAGTTAGAAGGCCCAGGTGAGATCTCTACCTAGGGGCATTCCGCTTGAGATGTTCCCACTCATTGCACATACCATTTTTTGAATTGTTTAATTTATTTTACTTTTCTCAATTTTTTACACAAATATATATATATATATATATATATAATCCAAAAAATAAAAAAAGAAAAATTCCTAAAAAATGGTGTATATATTATGTACATTATTTTTTCTTAAATATGTTTTAGAAAAAAAAGAGAGGAGTCAATAGATTGACAACTGTCATGCATCTCCAATCACATGTTAAGAAGTAAGAAGCACTTGAGTGAACCAAGGACCTTGGTCTAGCAAAGTCATGGAGATTTCTGTCTGGCGTCACAACTAAGCTTTTGGAGAATGAATCAACATCCAAACACCACACATATCAAAATTTGAGTTGTCACTCCAAGACAGTTATTTGTCCCAAAACATAACAAATGTTACAATCCTCCTTCGTCTTCCACTCGACTGATCAAGACACTCAACACCCTTAAACTATTGAGCTTAGCAGTCAAGACTACTTCCCCTAAGGTGAGACTAAGTCACCAGAGCACGTGAAGAGGGTAGTGTCCCCGCCGGTAAACAAAAGAAGGAACAAAGAAAAATCAATCAATCAACAGAAAAGAAAGGGAAAAGAGCTTGGTCGTGGCCGTGCCTGGAGATAAAATCCCTCCATCCAATACAAAGTCAAATGTTGCATTTTTTGAATTTTTTCCTTAGCCGATTGCGGTAGGGCAATACGGGTGCTCAGTAAAGTAGGGGTTGCCAGGTCCTGACCCTGGAGTCCACGAAACACCTCACCTTGAGCCTGCTAAGCCACACATGGCCAGGTTCTCTCATTCAATTAGCACCTTGCAAAAGTGTAGGGGCAAGCAAGTCAAAAATTAAATAGTCTAAAATCGCCTGAAGGGGCATGTTGTCAAGATTGTTTCAGCTCATCCATTTAACGGTTTTGCTGATCCTCTCGAGAACTTTATCCCCTTATTCTTCCTTTCTCCCTTGAGGATTCTGAACCTCTAAGGTGTTTGAAGGACAAGTTTTGTTGAGGATGACAACTCTTTTTTAAAATCACACTTCATGTTAATTTGTTCACAAGGGGCAAGGTTATTGCCATGAAGAATCTCCATTTTTCTGATGGGCCAATTTCCCTTCACTTCATCAGCCTCACACTTCTTTCATTACCATAAAGATAGTTGCCAGGTGTTGACCAAATAAAAAATAAAAAAAGAGGAGGGGGCAAATCATTCAAGCGCACAAAAGCACAAATGCCCCTAAATGGCTTCCCAATTGCTATGCTTTCTGTCTAATCCGCTGGCCGATTAACGTCTACATCGTTTGACGTCAGTACTCTATTGACGGCAATATCTATGGACGCTTAACCAGGTAGGCGGCGCACAATGTTGACGTCAACTGTGCATTGGTGGCAATCGATATGGACGTTAACCTGCCGAAATTTTCAAAAGGTTTATTTGTCAATATGGCCATTATCTATTATCTTGTGCTTCAAGTTGTTTTGCAGATATTTAAGCACAAGCTTCTCTTCAAATTCAGAAACACTCATGCGACCGTGAGTGTTGCACATGTATGTCTTACGTAGGACTAGTCACCAGAGGCGAATAACTTGGCGACCGTGAACCTGGAGTTCCCCTTTGCTAAAAACTATGATGGGTTTGCGATCTCTCAGTTATTTGTATGGCCTTAGAATTTTCCTCTGGTTCTAACTTGCATTTTAGATAGGGAACCCACACCAACATGCATTTAGGATTTCATTGCTAACATTCTCTTACTAACTTAAAAAAATGGAGATTTTCCTCAATCACTCTGTGGCCCCCAGCTCGAGTGGCCAACCGGGTCAGCACCACCTTTCTTGAGTATCCAAGTTGAATATCGGGTCTTCGTTGCCCATTCTCCAATTGTCCCACCGTGCATATCACAAATTGTCAAGCTATCTTATCAAGTTCATGTGAACCGTTCGCCAGTTATGAGCTTAATTCTGGACTTCCAGCTTTCCAAACATTGATTCCAGTTAGAACCTTTTGATAATCCTTTGAGAGCACAATCACTCCCTTTATCTCCACAACCCCCTAATTGGATAAACGTCCTAATTAGGTCGGCGGGCCCAAACGGACTCCGGTTGTGAGATTCCCTCGATTCAATCGTCATATTACAACTCCTTTGACTCAGACAACACCAGAAACTAGTCAAAGTCCTACACGGCATTGCCAGGGACCCTACCGTTGGGTTGCAGTTGTAGTTACACGGGTAGATCACCCTTCCTCTTATCCACATTTGTCTCTCAGACGATTTTTCACTTGTTTCTAGCCTAGCTCATTCGCGTGGCTTGCTAGAATTCCTATCCTCGGAGATGGACCCTTCCATCAAATCTCTGCGTCCTTTGTTTACCGAGACACCAACCTTTCAGTCCGCTCTGCTCCCTGGCAAGATCGGATGTCTTGGAGGGGCATTTGTAGATGCGAGATTTGGCCCATCTCTGCATGGTTTATGGCCCAATAAGGCATGTTTGACCGCTTGTTGACTTGCCTCGGATTCCATGTAAATGGCAACATCGATTGCTGCTGACTCCAAGTTGGCGGCACAGCACCTTGACGTTGACTCCCGTTGACGTCCACAGGGGTTGATGTCTGTATGGGGTTGGCGGTAGCATCGCTTGCCGTCAACCTGGGTTTACTTGGTCTGCGCAATTGCCCGAGATTCTAGCCTACTTGCACCCTCTTTTCACCCATGCAACACATGGGGCCATTCCCAACGGGCAAATGGGCCACCTTGGCACCCCCTTGACCCAATAAAAATCCTACATGGCCCTCTCTCATTGGTTCAAGCCTTAATACATGGATTGCCACATGTTTAAGTGTGTTTCTTCAAACTTGAGCATCCTATGCTCCCTAGCTTCGACCCCACTGCCTATATAGGGTAGTCCTTGGCCTTCTAAGTGAGGGGAGAAGCTGGACGCCCAAGCCTTGTTGCTTTGAGAGAAGAGAGAGAAAGTGCACCTAAGCTTCCACCCTTGTTCCCTCTCTTCCTCTCAACATCTGGAGCATCTAGGAGGCTTCACCACGAGCTGGAGGAGCCCACAAAGGAGTCAACCACGACCACAAACGAGGATCATTTCCCTCTTCTCCTTCTCTTTCTCTTCCTTTTCCTTTAGCTTTGCATGCTCTTCACTTCACACACACACACTTTAGGCACATAGTGCACCTTCCTACACACCTAAAAGGGGTTTTCCAAACCAAAAATGGAGGGAAGAAGGGTGGTCATAACACTTGGCCACCCCTCTTCTCAAGCCCGCAACCGGTTCGGGGCTCTCCTTTTGGGCTTCTTTTTCCTGTTTTGGACGTTTACTGCACTGCCTCCAAGTCTAATAGAGCTTTCTTTTGTTGCAGCAACACCCAAACGAGACCGTGGAGCTTCTTCTCTTTGTCTGTCCGAATAGGAGAAAGTTGGAATCCCGCCATCCACCACTGCGCGAGGCTACGTCATCGACGCGATCTAAACACCTCTTTAGGCACAGGTAAGGCCCTGGCGATCACCTCCCTTTATTTGCTTTGATGGTTTCTTAGTTTTTTCCCTTGGTCAACCTAGTCAAAGCAGAGTCAAAGAAGCCAGCAAGGGTCAACCAGCAACTGTCCACGTCAACGAGGGAGCACAACAATGCTCGGGACATGCCTCCGGAGTTTCAACCACTTCGGGGGTGCAGAATGGAGCGTCCACAGGGTCCCGAGACCATCCTCTCGAGAACCACCCCAAAAATCGTATAATCACACCACAAGGGGGAGGGGAGCACAGGAAACATGTAGGAAAGCTTGTAAAACCACTAAACCACTCTCAACCCCACGAATCATGCATTATTGAAGGAGATCTACACTCAAAGAAATCCTTACAACCACCAAACCACCCACAACCCCAAAATTGTGCAGAAATAAGGAATCTTAAGGGGAAGGGAGCATGCTAGAATGAGTGGGAAAGAGGGGTCCCTACCTCAAGAAGTAGAACCGACCTGTTGGGGCCTTCACATCGGAATGGTCACCTCCTCCTCGCTCCTAGCACCACACGGACGTCGCCTACACCAAGGAGACATTACCTCCTCTCCCAAATACTCAAAAACCGCCGGAGAAGCAAGAAGCTCGGAGGGGGAAGGAAGAAGGGAGAAGAAGAAGAAAGGAAAGGGGAGAAGGGGGAAATGGGTGCCGGCCTCGGTTTTGAACCAACAGACCCTGAGACACGACGGGTCGGGTCGGTGCGACAATGACCATGTCTCGACCACCCAGTAGGTCGTGACCATGTCGTGACGTCCTACCCTGGCGCGACACAAAAAGTGGTCAAGCCTCGAAGACCGGGAAAACCATAATGCGACGGCCTGCCAGGTCGTGGAAACGATGTACACACCTGACACCTGACAAAGCCATTCTGACAGAAAGAATAGCAGTCAGAACGGTCAGAAAAGCAGTCGCATCACCACTAGACGCCGCGACAAGAACGCAGTGCCCACCCTCATCGCGACCAGAACGTGACGGCCAGTTGTGCCGCGACCAAAACCATGTCGCGACCGGCTCCTATGGCGTGACAATGTCGCGACCAAGGGATCCGCCGCGACCAAGAGGATAGGGCTAAGGGCCTGAGAGGGCCAGGTCTCACACTTTTGATGTAATACATTTAAATTTAGAGTTTTCTAGTTATTTTGAAATGTGTTTTGTTAATGTAGTTTTTGTATAACAAGATGTAAATTTGTGAAAAATAAAATTTTATAAGATTTTTTTTTTAATCTGTGATAGACTATTGGAAACGGATCCAACCATCCCTAATAGTATTATTGGGGACGGCTTTAGTCATCTCCAATAGCTTTATTGGAGACAGCTGCACACCATTCCCAATAGTATTATTGGAGACTATAGCACATCTGTCCCCAATAATGTTATTGGGGATGACTAGTTACTTGTCCCCAATAAAGTTGTTAAAGACGACTTTAAATTCGTCGTTAATATATTTTTTGGGACGATTTTGGACCCGTCTCCAATAATTTTAAATTAGAGTAGATGTATCATCCATGTTAATTAAAATTATTAGAGACGGATAATAATCTGTCCTCAATAATGTTATTGGGGTGGCTGCTTACTTGTCCCCAATAAAGTTATTAAAGACGACTTTATACCTGTCGCTATTACATTTTTTGGATGTTTTTGTGACGGTCCTCATCGTTCAAACCCGTTAACCTAATAACATGCTTGATCTGACTCCGCCTCCCGCAAACAGGCCAACGCCTTGCAAGGGATATCAACTCACATATCCATGGAAATATAAAAGAATACATTAAGTACATATAAGATTGCACATCTCACATATATTTACATGAATATTACATAGCTAATTCTCAACCAAAGTCAAGTACAGTGTACAACAGCCTGGGGCATACCTCGAGGTGCAACAAAAGGAGAATTACACTACTGGAGGAGTATACCCAACTCTGCTGCCATGCGGCTCCAAATTAGAAGAAAGACGGGAACCCTCCTGCTCTCCATCACCTGAAAGGAGTAGGGGTGAGCCTTACAAGTCACTGGCTCAGTAGGAAAACTCCCTCAAAATCTGAAACAACACAAATACTAGAGAAGCATGAGTAAAACATTCATTTAAGCAGTTAAACAAACTAACTAAGCATGGTGCCACAACTGAAATTAAATAAACAACTCTACAATATTAACATGGCTAAAACATTAAGAATTAAACGGAAAACCATGCTTGGAGGTACTAGATAAAGAAGGGTAACACCACACACGAGTCACGAAGACTGGTTCGCGACACCAGCTACTGACCTGGACATACCACACAGGTCTACCTCTCAACCTCACAGCCAAGGATGAAAAGGTCCAGCTACCGCTCCACCTCAACAGAGTCAAGAAATTGTAGAGACCAAACTAACACCAAACCTACAAACCACGCAACTACAGGCCCATGCCTAACACCTTTAGGGACTCCTTCCCGAGCTCCCTAAAGTGAGGCACTGGAAATAAGACTAGCTGGGGACTGAACGCGACATTATTGACTGTGCACCTTTGTTGTCCAGAGTTCCTTGCACAAGTCAATATGCTTACCTTCTCTAAACTGTCTCACAAACATAAAATAACAAAGATGAACTAGCAAAGTGGTGAGAACATGTCATTTCTACAGGGAGGCTGAATAAAACTTGATTTAAACTACTTTGACTTGAAACCAGAAAGATCCAACAGAAAAATTCGACTTAAATTCACTTAGTTCACTAAAAGCTACAGGGCGATTAGAATCCCACAATATCACATTCAATTGAACAATAACAAGATTTAAATTCTCAAAACAGTAAAACTAAATTGAGAACTCTCAATAATAGACCAAGACAAACAAACATCCACCCACAATCCTCTCCAGAACTATCATCTCATGAAGAGCAGACACATTAAACATTCCGAATGAGACTAATGAAAACTTGTAAGTCTTGCAAAGCTAGTAAAACCATACACTGCCAAATCTCTCACAGTTTGGGAGAAACACCAACTATAATGGAAATTTATTGAGCTATAGCACCGAGCTAAGAACAAACAAAATTGTAAATAAAAGAAACCCTCACAGCTCGAGGGATGAAGAATAAAGAGGAAACATATTGCACTAAGCTTCAGAATAGCAAGGAGAACACAACATTATACCCTCACAGCTTGAGGAATGAAGAACAAACAGGGAATGAGATGCAATAAACTTCAAAATAGCAAGAATACAACAAATCACTATATCCTCTCAGTCTGATGAATCAGTAAGAAATAACAAAAGAAATATGACTGCAATGTCAAACTCCGGATCTGCCCAAAGGAAAGAATAAGAACACCATTGAAATCTCGAGAACAACAACAAGGGAAACCCAGCTCTCGGACCTCTCAAATCCTATTTGTTCTCTGTTACCTCAGGGAGATTCACAACGCACAGACCTCTGATGGTCCTGATCCCAGTTGCCGAGCAATCTCTGCAGTGCACACCTCCGAATCGTCCTCTTGCGTAGTCGCCCTTCAGGAGAACAGAAGAAGTCCGCTGGATTGACTTACCCAACGTAGAAGAAAGGAAGAACTCCACTGGATTGATCTAACTAGACATAGCATAAATGGAAATAAATTGCCCCTGGATCGATCTCTTAACAATTTGCACAGAAGAAAGGAAGAATTGTCGAACTCAAAAAATTGCACAGAAGAAAATAAAGAACTATTGATCTCAGAAAATTACATAGGACAAAATAAAGAACTATTGATCTCAGAAATTTGCATAGAACAAAATAAAGAACTGTAAAGAAAGAAAAGTTGATCCTAGCAACCCCTGGATCGATCTCTCCCAATCCCTGGAATCACCCATAGAAGGAAGAAAGAAGAGCATTCGATCCCCCTCACAACAACAAAGAAAAAAAAAACATAGAAGAAAATGGAAAAGATCCCCCCCAGAAGAGAGGAAGAAGCACTCGAAACTCTCATAGAACAAGGAAAACCTAATAGAAAAAAAATGAACTAACTCTCCCGCCCCAAAACAATCGAATCCCTTTGATCTGAGGACCTTGGGGTCCTTAAATAGGCACCAAGATTCTTCCAGACGCAAGAACTCCACACGCACCAAAGCTCCATCCGCACATGCTCCGGCCGCACGAGCTCCACCACGCGAGAGCTCCTCACATCTGCACGCCTCCGCACAGCCAGATCCACACGTCCCGACTACTCTACACGAGATCCGCCCCACAGCTGGGCTTCACACGCACTGCCTCCATGCCTTGCTTCGCACTAGATCTCCATCCCACAGCGCACACACCAGCCGCTGCGCCACCTCCGCACAGCCCAGCTCCATCTGCTGCATCGCACCGGCCACTACGCAACTGCAGCTGCTCACGCCCAGCTCCATCACCGGAGCTCTGCAGCAACCACCTCCAACCGCATCAGGTTTTCCCCTCACCTCCCAGTCCCCAGCATCCAGCTGCCACAGCTTCCAGAACTCCTGAAATGGGAAGAAATAGAGGGTAAAGTAAGGTTTCAGATGTGTACGTGGTATAATGGGATTGGGTTGGTATTAACAATTTTATTTATTTACAAATTCATATCTATTTAATACTAAAAGATGTTTATAGCATTATTGTAACAAAAATTATTTATTTATTTACAAATATTTTTCAAAGTGTACTTGTGAAAGAGAGAATAATTTTTTTATTAGTAAAACTATTCAAAAGATATTAAATTTATTAAATTAGAATCTAACTATGTGTTCTACCAAAACTAACCTGCTCAAAAACTTATTTAGGGATGAAATGAAAATTAAATTCAAAATATACATTATTTATAGACAACGAATGTCTAAAATTAACTAAATGTATGAAATTTAACACGAAAATTTTTGTAATTATCACTCCCCCCTACTTGAACATTGCTAGTCCCTTAGCAATAAAAATTACTCCAAATGTAGGACTAGAAGATGTAACGTCTCATGCTAAACAACCATCATGTAAAAGATTAATGTAAAGATATGTCTTTCTTAATTGTAAGTCCTTATGGCAAGAAATTAGTGCACAAATGATAGCTCACTTAAGAGTTCGCATCAGCCCTTCTGGAGCTTTTCTGCCTCAACTAGTATTTGAGATTACATTAATTCGAGGGAGAAGAAAAGAATTGTGGAATAAGATCCATGCTCAGTCAGTCTAGATTGTTTCTCTCAGTTCCATTCTACCCAACTTTCTTAAGGATTATTTATTTGAGCCGAGGACTTTGCCTCTTTATTTGCACTTTGTGCACTCGGAATTTTTCTTTCTTTTTCATCCATAATGCTGCACAACCCATCACTTTTCAAGAGTAGCGAGTCCACTTTACTCAGATCCGGGACATTTTTCATGGATATTTTTTTCTTTTGCTTTTTTGTTTCTTTTTTCTTTTTCTTTTCTTTTCCTCTTAAAGGAAGGATGGGCAATCAGGTTCTTTGATCACATGCCTTCACTTCCTTAACAATTCACTTAAGGGGAATGGAGAAAACCAATCACCTCTCTCCTACTAGCCTTAACAAATTTGCTACATTCGGGTTCAGCTAGTCTAAGTGGCTGTGTAGTGTGTGTGTATGAAAACTTCTTGCCATAAATCCTTACATAAGGTAGATAGAAAGTACATTAAATCTTTTACTAGAGGCTACCTACATAGATGTTTGCAAAGGCATGTGACAACTTTAAAATTTTAATGGGTAAAGATCAGACACATAGTCTACGTTTCGTAATGCCAAACATTTTGTATTCAAAGATGAAACATTGTGAAATTTTCTTTTTATTTGCATATGTACAAGCTAAAAAAAATGAATGCATGTTTATTCTACCCTTCCCAATTTATTTGCAGGACAGGAAAGTAAGATAGAGAATTACCTGATAAAGAAAATCTGTACACATGGGTTGCCTCCCAAGAGCGCTAAGTTTATCGTCTTCAGCCGGACGCAATTAGGCTCCATTTGGATCAGCTAACTTGGTAGACTCAATTTTCAAGGAAGATGGGCTTTCAAAGAAATGCTTTAACCTCTACTCATTAACAGTGAATGATTGTCCAATTTTAGGGTCAAGAATAATGACAACACCATTGTCATAAGCTTTGACAACAATGTAAGGACCATCCCATCGGGATTTCAATTTTCCCGGAAACAGACGAAGCCTAGAATTAAATAACCAGACCTTATCATGCACTTGAAAAGTTTTTCTATGAATGTGTTTATCATGAAATGCTTTGTCCTTGGCTTTATAAATCTTGGAACTTTCATAGGCTTGATTTCTAAGCTCTTCTAGCTCATTCAGCTGTAAGGTCCTTTGTTGACCAACTTGGGCTAAATCAAGATTTACCTATTTAATAGCCCAATAGGCTCTATGCTCAAGTTCTACTGGCAGGTGACAAGATTTTCCAAAAACAAGCCGGTAAGGGGACATTCCAATGGGAGTTTTGAAAGTAGTTCGGTAGGCCCACAATGCATCATCTAACCTTTCTGACCAGTCATTCCTATCGGGCCTAACCGACTTCTGAAGAATGTTCTTAATCTCCCTGTTTGATACTTCTACCTGGCCACTGGTTTGCAGATGATAAGGGGTTGCCAGCTTATGGGTGATCCCATACTTCCTTAGGAGGGTCCTAAATTGAGTGTTATTAAAATGTGGTCCTCCATCACTAATGATTTCCTTGGGCCACCCGAATCTAGAAAATATGTTTTTCTGAACTAATTTGATAACCACCTTATGATCATTGGTCTTTGTGGCTATGTCTTCTATCCATTTGGACACATAATCAACAGCAACTAGAATGTACGTGTATCCAAAGGATGGTGGAAAAGGTCCCATGAAGTCTATTCCCCATACATCAAAAATTTCTACAACCAAAATGGGGTTAAGGGGCATCATATCCTTCTTAGAAATATTTCCCATGGTTTGACATCTAGGATAGGCCTTATAAAATTGGTGAGTATCCTTAAATAACGTGGGCCAATAGAAACCAGAGTCTAAGACCTTAGCAGCGGTCTTTTTTCCTGAAAAATGCCCTCCACAAGCAAGAGAATGGCAAAACTTGAGGACACTTTGATGCTCACTCTCAGGGACACATCTTCTTATCACTTGGTCTGGTCCTATGAAAAATAGCTCCGGGTCCTCCCAAATAAAATACTTGTCCCTGGCAAAGAATCTCTCTCTTTCATTTTTTGTCCAATCTCCAGGTACTCGTCCAATGACTTTATAATTCACAATGTGTGCGTACCATGGAGATGAAATGTTGGAGACAGCTAAAATGTGCTCATCCGAGAATAGGCTAGAGTCTGGGGCAACTATTCTAGACAGATGGTCAGCTACCACATTCTTGGACCCTTTCTTATCATGGATTTCCAAATTAAACTCCTGTAATAATAGAATCCATCTGATCAATCTAGGCTTGGCGTCCTTTTTGGAAAGCAAATGCCTTAAGGTAGCATGGTCAGTGAAAACAATGATTTTGGCTCCTAAAAGGTAGGATTTGAACTTCTCTAAGGCAAAGACAACAACTAGGAACTCTTTCTCAGTGGTTGTGTATCAAATCTGGGTGTCATTCAATGTTCTGCTTGCGTAATAAATCACAACAGATCCTTTATTAGTTTTCTGACCCAAAATAGCACCTATTGCAAAGTCTGAAGCATCACACATTATCTCAAATGGTAATGACCAGTCTGGAGATTGTAGAATTGGAGCTCTGGTCAAAATATCTTTTAAGTCCTCAAATGCTTTATTACAAGCTTCATCAAAAATAAAAGGAGTGTCTTTTAACAAAGAAGTCAATGGTCTTGCAATTTTGGAAAAATCTTTGATGAACCTCCTATAGAATCCAGCATGACCAAGGAAGGATTGAATTTGTTTGATAGAGTTGGGAGGAGGCAATTCAGAAATGAGATTTATCTTGGCTTTATCTACCTATATCCCTCTCTCTGAGACAATATGTCCTAAGACAATCCCCTCCTTAACCATGAAGTGGCTCTTTTCCCAACTTAAGACATGATTGGCATTAATGCATCTTTTGAGCACTTCAGTCAAATGCTCGAGGCACGAATCAAGGTCACTTCTAAATATAGAAAAATCATCCATGAAGACTTCTAAGTAATCCCCAACCATGTCTGAGAAAATAGACAGCATGCAACGTTGAAAAGTTGCAGGGGCATTGCACAGCCCGAAGGGCATGCGTCTAAAGGCAAAAGTTCCAAATGGACATGTGAAAGTGGTCTTTTCTTGGTCCTCATGGTGAATAGCCACTTGGTTATACCTTGAATATCCATCAAGGAAGCAAAAGAATTTTTGGCCTGCAAGTTTCTCTAAGATTTGGTCAATGAAAGGCAAGGGGAAATGGTCTTTCTTGGTCATCGCATTCAATTTGTGATAGTCAATGCACACTCTCCATCCTGTAGCCAGCCTAGTGGGAATGAGCTCACCCTTTTCAGTTTGAATTACTGTTAGTCTTCATTTTTTCGGCACAACTTGAGTTGGACTAACCCACTGGTTATCAAAGATGGGATAAATGAATCCAGCATCAAGCCATTTAACAATCTCCTTCTTAACAACTTCTTTCATGTTGGGATTAAGCCTTCTTTGCATTTCGATTGAATTTTAGCATTTTCTTCCAAGTATATGCGATGTGTGCACACTGAAGGACTTATCCCTCTCAAATCACCTATTGTCCAACCTATAGCTTTCTTGTGATTTTTCAGGACTTCAATCAATTTCTTCTCCTACCCTTCCTCAAGATCACTAGCAATTATGACGGGCCAAGTCTCATTTTCTCCTAAAAAGATGTACTTTAAATTAGCAGGGAGTGGTTTTAGCTCAACCTTAGGAGGACACTCTAATGGAAACGATGGATCATTATTCTGAAATAAGGAATTAAATTGTCCTTCCTCTCCCTCAAACCCTAGAGCATAGGGTTGGTCTATTGTTTCTTTCACACAAGATTCCTTCGAGGGGTCTACCACTAGACAACTCTCTCCTTGATCATGGTGCCTAGATGCCCTAAAAATATTGATACTAACCTGCCTATCCCCAAATGATATATCCATCATCCCGATAGCACAATCAATGTTAGCTTTAGTTGTGGCCAAAAAAGGTCTACCAAGGATGATGGTGGACTGAGTTCAATATTGAGGAGTGTTCATGTCCAGAATGATGAAATCGGCGAGAAAGTAACAATCATTGATTTTCACAATGACATCTTCAACTAAGTTCTTAGGAGTGGCGACAGAATGATCAGCTAGTTGAAGAACAACAGAAGTGAGTTTCAATTCTCCTAACTTGAATTTCTCAAAAATAGCAGAAGGTAGGAGATTGACACTGACTCCCAAATCTAAAAGGCCGCTTTCAAAAGTGACTCCACCGAGGGTGCAAGAAATTAGTGGAGTGTCTGGATCTTTGAGCTTTTTAGGGAGTTGGTTCAAGACAATGGTACTCACAATTTTTGGAAGAATGATTATTTCAGTTTTATTCATCACTTCACGTTTTGGAGTACATATTTCTTTTAAGAATTTGGCATAAGCAGGCACATTCTTAATGGCATCAAGGAAAGGAATGTTGATGTGAACTTGCTTAAAGAGTTCCAAGAGTTCTTCATTACCAGTTGATTTGTTTTTGGATTTTGGCTTTAAAGCTTTAGGAAAAGGGACTCTTGGAATGTAACAACTTAGGTCTTCATTCATTTTGATTTTGTCTAGAGGTTCTTCAATTATTTTTTTTCCCTTGGATTTTTCTTTTTCAACATTTTCTTCACTCTCTTCTTCAATTTCAATTTCAATTTCAATTTCATTTTCTTTATCCTCATTCAATGTTGACATGTGTGGGTGAGGATTTATTCTGATTTTTCTACTTCTTAAAGTAGACACAGTCTTAGCATTTTCTACTTGAGGGCCCCTAGCTTGGGCAGGAGGAGAATTCTATTGTATAGGTTGATTTTGATTTTGTGGTGCTGGAATGTTATGGATAAAATCTTGTTGTGTGTTTGACGGTGGAGGTGCATTTTGGCGAGCATGTGGTCTGTACCCCTGGATTTGATGGTATTGCTGGTTCTGATAAAATTCGGGAGGGTTGTTCCTTGGGTTTACTATAACTTGACTTGGCAGCTGATCTGATTCCCTCCTATGACATACATCAGAAATCTGAGACTCTGTCCTTGCCAAATTTTGTTGAAAATTTTGGTTTTGATTTTGATATTGACTTTGTTGTTCTTGCAAAGTTTGGCATAGAGTCGTCATCATGTTTTAGAGTTGATTTATTTTATCTTCCCATTGGGCTGAGGAGGTGATGGTTGATTATATGAAGGTTGCTGGAAATTGGTATGAGCAAATTGATTGGAGTTTTGATTTCCTTGGACTTGTGGAGGTTTAGAATAAGAAGATTGGCCAAATCCTTGATTCTGATTGGGATAGGATTGACCGTACATGGATTGCTTAAAGGAAGGTTGAGACACTTGTTCAAATTGATTTTTCCATGAAACGTTCGAATGGTTTCTCCAACCAGGGTTGTATGTGTTAGAATATGGATAATAGGAGGGTTTGTAAAAACGTTGAGCAGCTTGGACTTGTTCTTGAATAAGAGGGGGCAATTAAGTAGTAGTGAGACAAGCATTGGTAGGATGAGTTGAGCTAGCACACATAGAGTAAGTTTCGGGTGGTTGAGAAAATTTGGGTGTGGCTTGCCCAGTCAAAGATAGTAACTGATCAAATTTTTGTTCCAACTTCTTCTCCAATCTCTGGTCAAGTCTAACTAATAGATTTTCTACCATAGAATCTGATTCTCCTCTCTCTCTTAATTCATACAACCCTGCCTTCCTTACAGGTCCTAGTGATCTCTTATAAGAGTGGAGTGAGGCATGATTGATAGAACTTTCACTCAATGTATCAAACAAATTATATGCCTCATCCTCGCTCTTAGTCATGAATGCTCCTCCATACGAGGCATCAACCATCTGCCTATTTGATTCTGTCAGACCTTCATAAAAAGCTTGGACTATTTGCCACCTCGACAGACCATGGTGGGGACATTTTCTCAGCAACTCTTTTAATCTCTCCCATGATTCATGCATTAACTCTCCTGGGTGTTGGGAGAATTCAATGATTGCTCTTCTCATAGTGTTGGTGCGGCCAATAGGGTAAAACTTCTTCAAAAACTCCTACTGCATTTCTGGCCATGTTCTAATGGTTCTCCCTATGGTTCCTAGCCAATGATTGACCTTATCTTTTAAAGAGAATGGAAATAGGGTTAGTCTCAAGGCATTTTCAGTGAAATTTTGGATTCTTACAGTGGAACAAATCTCTAGGAACTCATCTATATGCTTATAGGGGTCTTCATTGGGATTGCCATAGAAGGATGGCAACATTTGAATGGTTCCTGGCTTGATTTCAAAGTGATTTGCAGGAATTTCTGGCCTGATGCAAGTAGCAGGCTGATAATCAGAAGGAATAAAGTACTCCTTTATCTGTCTGGGTGTGACCTCCTCTACATTCCTAGCAACTTTGTTTTGGTCTTGGTTGGCCATCCTGTGAAAGGATCTTTCAATCTCATCTATAGGTTGAGCCAAATCTATGTTCAGGGAGCATCTACCAAGCATACACAGTTGAAAAGCCCTCTTTTTATGATTTTTAAAAATTTAAAATTTTATTGAATTTTTATGGACAAACACAAACAAACAAACACTTTCAAATCAAATTAACCTAAACACTAAGTGTTCCTTGGACCTATGTTATTTATCTCAAAATCAGATTTATGCTTGCTTAAGTCCAATCCTAACTCTTCTTGTACCGGCCAGGTAAGAGGTGGAGTAGAGGGAGGCCCCCCTTGCTCTCGCAAGGACCCAATTAAATAACTTATAGCTCACTTAAGCATAAGCTTTTTAACCTCTAGTCCTAGACACCAGACTTAAAGAGTAGTCTTAGAATTAAGAAAGGATAAATCTAATTATGAACCCTAGGGCCAAGTCTACTGGTTTTTATTAAAAGTTTAGGCAAATGCAAGAATGTGAAATTTTTTTGTGATTTTTGAGCAAAGGAAATGGTGATGAAATCCTTCACCTTATCTTTATTTTTTCTAAAGGGTGATGCCTTTAAGCAGTCCCTTTTACAAATGTGAAATGCAACAAATCAAGTTCAAACAATGGTTTTCTAATGCTAATCCCAATGCATGAAAGAAGAGATAGAAATCTTACCTTTGCCCCGCACTCTTCAATGCAGAAAAAGAAATGGAATTCAAATGACAATTAAAATGATGAATGTCCTAAAACAAGTGATTCTTGTTAGACCCCGAATTTTATCCTCTTTTATGTGTATATATATATATAGGTGCATAAGATAATTCATATAGAAATGAGCAATTAGCTGAGTTGAGAAGTACTATGAATACTAAGCATCTTAGACTTAGAATATTTAAATATTGAAGCATATCTTGTGCTACTTATTTCCTGGATATTGTGTGTGAATATATGAAGTACATATGTATATACATATGTGCATGTAAATGTACGTTATCTTACGCATGTGATATTTGCCTATCCAATTTGATAAGGCCCTCGACTTATCCTTATTTGTTGTGCGTGTGGAATTGTGCTTGTGTGTAAATATCATGCATGCATATGTAGATATCTATGTACATATCAGCTAGGTGTACTTGTGAATGCATGTGTATGTTTAGTTGTGAACGTTGCTCGATTTATATGTGTATTTATGTATGTATATTATCTTATGCATATGATAATAGTATACCTAATTCTAAGCACCTGACGTCTTGGTATACTTAAGTATGCATGTGTATGATTAGTGTAAACGTTGTACTTATGCATGGTGTAGTTGATGTGTACATTGTGCTTAGTGCATTGCATGTACATGTAGGGTGCAAGTATGATTTTCTGCATTGTTTTGTCTTCTGGCCGTAGAGGAAGTTGGCGTCAACATGGGTGGACGCCCATGATGAGTAAACGTCCATGTCGATGGACGCCTACACCTAAGTAAACGGCCAGTGATGTGGACGTTTACTTCTCTGATTTTCTGTGCGCAGCAGGCCCAGAAATTCCGGGATGGTCTTCCTCCCTGGTTGGGGAGACGTTTCTTCAACGTCTCATCCATCAGCCCTGTGCAATACCTCAACCCTCACCCTATAAGCAACCCACTCTTGCAACCTGAAGGGTCCCCTTGGCCCTTTGAAAAAGGAAACCCTAGCTATGGGAGAACAAGAGAAGACCTGGAGTTGGTGACCCTTGATCCGTCGACTGGAGGTGCAAACCAAGGAGCTACAACGTCTGGAGGACGGCCAATACATCTAAGAAGAGATCCCAGCTCCGAGGTGCCATCTACATCGACAGGAGAAGAGGATCGAAGGAGTTTCTGAACACCTTTTTGGCAAGGCCGAGAAGGGCTTCATCAGCTTGTTCCGATCTTTGTAGATTTATTTGAGAGGCAAGTAAACCTAGAACTTGATCCCACACATGTCCCCTTAAGTCCCAGTATTTTTGCGGATTTTTCCTCGAGTCCTGGAACCCCACATTTCCCCCATCTTTGGAGTTCGGTCTATGTGTCTGCACAGACAGAAACTTAACGGCAAGAGATGTTGCCGTTAAGATCTCCATATGGTGGCAAACGATGTTGTCGTTAACTCATGTGGATGGCCAGACATTGCCGTCTAGTTCATCTAGACAGAACAGAAAACTGTTCTGCCCTATATGATTATTTTCCGTGATTTTGACGAATGAGGATATAACGTAAATGTGATGTGCTATGTTATATAGATAATAGAATGTGTTGTGGAAGTAGGGTGAATTTATGTAAATAGTATAAATAGTTTCATGTATAAAATGCATCTTGGATGAGACTTTGTTTGTGTTAAAAATATTGTCTACGTGATCCATGAGGAAATTTAATGCCCAACTTTGTCTAGACCATGTGTGTACCTGCCAGTCCATGTTCTGTAAAACTTGGAAATTTTTCCTTGACCACGGTGTTTCTTTATGATTTTTATATTGAAATTAGAAATCATGTTTGAGGGTGTTTAAATTCTAGTAAAATAGCATGATGTCCGATAAATTTAGGGAAAATTTCCATGATGATGTGAATGCTATATGCAGGTTAGTGGGTTGTTAGATCTGACCTTGAGGTTGTAACTCCATGATAAATTGAGTTATGGGTGGCATGTAAATAAGTATTTTAATTCTTGCTAAAAGTTTATAATTCAAAAAAAAAGTGAAAATTTGCATGAGAAATCTGAACCCTTTAATCAGTGCGTGCACAAATTTTTGGGTGATTTAGATAACCGTAGAGTAGGTTATGAAATTTCCATGCGAAAATAAATCCTTAAAGCATGATATTATGATTTTGATTGATAATGTGTTTTCCCCACATGATTAGTGTAAATTTACTGAATGCTTAAACTCTGTGGATAGTATCATGATTAGGTTAACTGAAGTTATGTATAATTGATCACTAGTGTATGTAAAGTGATTAAGTGATTTATGAAAAGTGTGTGCATAATGAGAGAAAAATGCGAATAAGTAAATGTATAATAATTGGGCCAAGAATGACACTGCTACCCTAGGGGCTTCGAGAGTTGTACATAGAAAAGTCCCTATGGAAGGATCTATGTGATATAAGTTTGTCCCAAGGGCATTGGGGAAAATCTGGAGGTGGACTAGTACCACTAGACAGGGTGGAGAGTGCTTCTCCCGGTCTGCGCAGTTACCAAGACTCACCACTACATTGCCTAGGTAGTGAGTATGTGTTATGAGTATGTGTTATGAGTTATGTGACATAAGTTATGTGACATGAGTTATGCGACATTATTTGACATAAGTTATGTGATATGAGTATGTGACATGAGTTATGTGACATGGGCTATGTGACATAAGATACGTGATATGAGTTATGTGACATGAGTCATGAGTATGAGGTGTTCATTGTGTCCTCTATCGGTAGTTAGGACTATGTGTCATGGCATCTTTAAATTATTGAAATATGAGTAAGTGCATAATGATATACAAAAGTGACATGTGATGAGTACAATGACATGAAATGTGATATGTGAAAATGAAAGAGTAAGTAATGTCAGGATTATGTGAAGAGTAGAGTTAGTGCTAATAAGAGTGTGTTTGCATGAGAAAACAAATATGTTAATGTGGTATGCTCGTGAAAGTTCATGTATTGGGTACCTTCGTCGCAATATCATGTTTTGCAACATCACCATGTCATGTTTAGCATCATTGCAATGTCATGTTTAACATCCTTACAATATCATGTTTAGCACCATGTCATGTAAATTATTTCTATTCATGTGATAGCACATGTAAATAAATATATTTGACCCTGTTATTCGTGTAATACGAACAATAAATATGAGAAGCTACCTAATGAATGAGATTGTGTGTGAATAAATCTAATTCCATGCAATTAAATCCAATTCGTGTCAAAACAGCAAGTAAAGTATGGTTAGGAATGTGATCAACATAAGTAAGAATGTTTAGATTCCATGCTAGGAGTGATGAGTAATTAGCATAGAGTTTCATGTTTAAATCGGTTGGATTTGCCAATCAATTGACGATATTCTAGACCTTACAATTCATGCTATGAACTATGAAACCATGCATATGAGAATAAATTACATTAAAAACCAGCAAGTGAAATGTGAAATTCCACATGAAAGGTACATGTGAAAAAGTGAATAGTCATCATGTTAGGTTGCTCATTTCCTTATGTCAACTTCCATGTTCTAATTGCAAAATTTTATCATGAAATGGATAATTGTGTGAATGAATGTCTCATGTTACATGTAAATAGAACGTATGTACAAGTGTATAGCATTAGCATCCATGATTTAGAATAAACATGTGATAGAACAAAGCATGGTTAAATGATTCAAAATCTTGTTGATAGTTGAATGTGTGTTCCATGTGTATTCTTGTAATATGAATGATAGTGTGTATACTTTAGTGTTTAGTAGCTTAAGGTGAAGGTGGCATGTTTGAGTTTAAGTCTTTGTTTTACTTGCTGAGTCTTTGGACTCACCCTTGCTCCGGCGTACAGGTGAGACATGTGTTGGTAATTTGGAGGAAGGCATAGCGAAGGTCGATCTATTGGAGGAGTAGCTCGTGAGGAGTAGATTTTAGTTGCACTTTTCTTTCTCAGCTGGAACAATATGTTGTATGGACAATCATTTTGGACAATGTAATTTCATTATCATGTAACAATGGGGATGCTGTCAATTTATCTTGCTATATAGACTGTGGAATATGTGATGGTGATGAGCCGAAGTTGAATTGTTTATTTTAAACTCCGTTGTAGTAAATTGCTATTCACGTACGTTTCAACCTATCAGCTAGCGTTGGGTTTTATCCCACTGTAATGACGCCCTTTATACCGATGGGGATTGGTATAATCGTACCGGTATGAAGATGGTCATTACAATTCTAATCTTGAGAGATGAAATTTTTAATTGCAAAACAAACGGCTTACATGAAAGAGTGATTTGGAAAAAAAAATTAGATTTTAGATTTTTTTATTGTTATTTGGTTTTTTTGAACAAAATGAAATGAAACATAACTAAGAAAATATAAAGTGATACTATAAACTAATTCCAAACCACACATACCACCAAAAGGCCAATTATTACATGCCAACTAGAAAGAAATCTCTGTACATACACAGAGAGTACATGAAATCCTCACTACAAATTTCGCTCACACTCTTCTATCTAAAATTCTGAATTAAAGGAAAATGCGAAAAGAAATCAGCAAGCTCTCCTTCTCCAATGGGCTCAAATGTCAAGCCCAATCTCCATGTTCCTCCTTTGTGCAAATCTGGAATAAGAAGCCCAATAACAAGTCACTAGAAAGCACAATGCAAATAAAATCAAATGAAAGCAGATTTAAATCAAACTCTAATGCCTCCCCGGCAACGATGCCAAGATGAACGCGTCATTGTTGACTGTGCACCTTCGTTGTCCAGAGTTCCTTGCACAAGTCAATATGCTCACCTTCTCTAAACTGTCTCACAAACATAAAATAACAAAGATGAACTAGCAAAGTGGTGAGAACAGGTCATTTCCACAGGGAGGCTGAATAAAACTTGATTTAAACTACTTTGACTTGAAACCAGAAAGATCCAACAGTAAAATTTGACTTAAACTCACTTAGTTCACTAAAAGCTACATGGCGATTAGAATCCCACAATATCACATTCAATTGAACAATAACAAGATTTAAATTCTCAAAGTAGTAAAACTAAACTGAGAACTCTCAATAACAGACCAAAACAAATAAACATTCACCCACAATCCTCTCCAAAACCATCATCTCATGAAGAACAAACACATTAAACATTCCGAATGAGACTAATGAAAGCTTGTAAGTCTTGCAAATCTAGTAAAACCTTACACTGCCAAATCTCTCACAGTTTGAGAGAAACACCAACTATAATGGAAATTTCTTGAGCTATAGCACCGAGCTGAGAACAAACAGAATTGTAAATAAAAGAAAATTGAGACCACTGTACCCTCACAGCTCGAGGGATGAAGAATAAAGAGGGAACATGTTGCACTAAGCTTCAGAATAGCAAGGTGAACACAACACTGTACCCTCACAGCTCGAGGGATGAAGAACAAACGGGGAATGAGATGCAATAAACTTCAAAACATCAAGAACAAAACAAATCTCTATATCCTCTTTGTCTGATGAATCAGTAAGAAATAACAAAAGAAATATGACTGCAATGTCAAACTCCGGATCTGCCCAACGGAAAGAATAAGAACACCATAGAAATCTCGAGAACAACAACAAGGGAAACCCAGCTCTCGGACCTCTCAAATCCTATTTGTTCTCTGTTACCTCCGGGAGCTTCACAACGCACAGACCTCTGATGGTCCGGATCCCAGCTGTCGAGCAATCTCTGCAGTGCACACCTCCGGATCGTCCTCTTGCGCAGTCGCGCTTCAGAAGAACAGAAGAAGCCCACTGAATCGACTTACCCAATGTAGAAGATGATGATCAGTCTGTCCCCATGTAATTTTAATTAATTACATATGTATTTTGTTGTTTAACAAAACTAAACTAGTTTTTATCAATAATATCTAATGAATATTTCATAAGTCTTAAAGTACAGGACAAATTACCAAGGTCAAACAAGCCAATAAAGGTATGCATTACTTCTCTGAAGCTTTAATCTTTTCAACATGATATTTCTCTAAGTCCATATCGATTTCTGTTGAAATTCATAACGATTTCCTTATAAGACTGAAAAGTCATGTTGTTTCAAACAAGTCGATATCATAACGACTCTATAAGTTATCGCAACGATTTCTTTAGAAAGCGCAACGATTTGTCTGTCATAACGACTCTATAAGTTATCGCAACGATTCCTTTAGAAAGTGCAACGACTTGCCTATCATAACGACTCTATAAGTTATCGCAACGATTTCTTTAGAAAGCGCAATGACTTGCCTGTCATAACGACTCTATAAGTTATCGCAACGATTCTTTTAGAAAGCGCAATGACTTGCCTGCCATAACGACTCTATAAGTTATCACAATGATTTCATTAGAACTCGCAACGACTTGCTCGCCGTAACGATTTTATAAGTCATCATAACGATTTCTTTAGAACTCGCAACGACCTGCATGTCGTAACGATTTCATAAGTTACCGTAACAATTTCTTTAGAACTCGCAACGACCTGCCTGTCGTAACGATTTCATAAGTTACCGTAACGATTTCTTTAGAACTCGCAACGACCTGCCTGTCGTAACGAGTTCATAAGTTACCGTAACGATTTCTTTAGAACTCGCAATGACTTGCTCGCTCATAACGATTTGCTTTGCACAAAGATTTCTTTAAGCGCTCACAACGATTTGCTTTGCGCAACGATTTCTTTAGAGCTCATAACGACTTGATAAGTGTTCATAACGATTTGCTCTCTATAATGACTTGTTAGTATTCATAACGATTTCATAAGTCATATAGACAATGACTTTACAGTTTATATCAACTTGATTTTTATCTTATCTCTTGAAGCGTTGACTAGTCAAAGTCACGCATATATCGATCTGTCACTCCTGCATTTATGAGTTCTGAACATATCTCTACATGCATGCAGACAATATCGTTCATTATTGTGCTTACTCTGTATACATCTTCTAAAACAAGCTATTTGGGATTGCTATTCTAGTGAATACTCACATCAACGTATACTGACAACAAGAGACAGTTTGAGTTGTCTGCCTTTCTAGCATTTAATGTGCACAGGGTCCTGAAGACTTTCTATCATACAACGTTGGACCTAGACGTCAGAAGACCCTATCTCTTTGCGTGCTCAAATGGATAAAAGATAGTTGAAGCTTCCAAATGTCAAACAGTCTAACGACTATCAATCCAAGAGACAACGGTTACTTCAACGGGACTATTTCAAATAGAAGATATAAATTCAAATCAACAAAAAGAGAGCACAACAATCGGGCATTCAAGCATTCAAACTCTTCGGCAAGAAGTCCAGAGCCAAGAACTTCATTCCACCTAGCTTTCGCTCTTTGCTCTCCTCACTGTAGTGAAAAATCTTGAGAGAGCTTGTGTAGTTCTGAGAGTGTGCTTAGCTTAGATTCTTTGCTCTTAGTGCTAGTTGCTTCAGATCTTGACTTGTTAAAAGCTTGATCTAGGGGCTTGAATTTCATTTATTTCTCTTTGAGGAGTTGTTTCCCTTCGGGGCTCGTCAACTGGGCAACAGAAGAAAGGAAGAACTCCACTGGATTGATCTAACTAGACATAGCAGAAATAGAAATAAATTGCCCCTGGATCGATCTCTCAACAATTTGCACAGAAGAGAGGAAGAATTGTCAAACTCAAAAAATTACACAGAAAAAAGTAAAGAACTATTGATCTCAGAAAATTGCATAGGACAAAATAAAGAACTATTGATCTTAGAAATTTGCACAGAACAAAATAAAGAACTGTAAAGAAAGAAAAGTCGATCCTAGCAACCCCTGGATCGATCTCTCCCAATCCCTGGAATCACCCACAGAAGGAAGAAAGAAGAGCACTCGATCCCCCTCACAACAACAAAGAAAAAAAAAACACACAGAAGAAAATGGAAAAGATCCCCCCAGAAGAGAGGAAGAAGCACTCGGAACTCTCACAGAACAAGGAAAGGAAAACCCAACAGAAAAAAAATGAACTAACTCTCCCGCCCCAAAATAATCGAATCCCCCTGATCTGAGGACCTTGGGGTCCTTAAATAGGCACCAGGATTCTTCCAGACGCAAGAATTCCACACACGCCAAAGCTCCATCCGCACATGCTCCGGCCGCACGAGCTCCACCACGCGAGAGCTCCTCACCTCTGCACGCCTCCGCGCAGCCAGATCCGCACACCCCGGCTGCTCTGCATGAGATCCGCCCCACAGCTGGGCTTCATATGCACCACCTCCATTTCCTGCTTTGCACTAGATCTCCATCGCGCCGCGCATACACCAGCCGCAGCGCCACCTCTGCACAGCCTAGCTCCATCTTCTGCATCACACCGGCCGATGCGCAACTATAGCTGCTCACGCCCAACTCCATCGCCAGAGCTCTGCAGCAACCGCCTCCAGCCCCATCAGGTTTTCCCCTCACCTCCCAGGCCCCAGCATCCAGCTGCCACGGCTTCCAGAACTCCTGAAATGGGAAGAAAAAAAGGGTAAAGTAAGGTTTCAGATGTGTACACGGTATAATGGGATTGGGTTGGTATTAAAATTTTTATTTATTTACAAATTCATATCTATTTAATACTAAAATATGTTTACAGTATTATTGTAACAAAAACTATTTATTTATTTACAAATATTTTTCAAAGTATACTTGTGAAAGTGAGAATAATTTTTTTATTAGTAAAACTATTCAAAAGGTATTGAGTTTATTAAATTAGAATCTAACTATGTGTTCTACCAAAACTAATCTGCTTAAAAACTTATTTAGGGATGAAATGAAAATTAAACTAATCTGCTCAAAAACTTATTTAGGGATGAAATTTAACACGAAAATTTTTGCAATTATCAGGGATGAGTACATCTATCGGTGTTCGTCCCCCAACAAAGAGTGTTCTACAAGTGATTGAAGACAACCAACACACACAAGTCGTTGTCCCACTGTCCCACTGACATCTTTCCCTCAGCCGGATGTACAACTCAAAGAAACGAGTGAGGGTATCCAGGAAGATGACACAAACCTCGATGGTACACAAGTACTGGGACAAATCCTGAGCATAACGTGCTTGGCTCACAGAGAACTTAGGGTACCCGACTCGAGAGGTAACCATAGAAGGCGTCGTACTACCCAACTTGCCTCATACATACAAAGAATGCAAACTCGGCATTCTCAATCTCGACGCATGCCAATGCACCGCTTACCAACTTTAAATGCATAAGATAATGCCATACGATAATCATGTAACTATGCACAAGCTTTCAGTCTTGAGAAGCCAGAAGGCGACATGACGCTCTGTCGCCTTCAGAACACGACGCCTTAGTACAGTACGTTCTGAAAAGGCGCGTTTAGAATGCGACACTCTGGGCCATTTGTCACGACCCGACGCGGAATATCGGAATGCGAGGCAGTTGCAAGAAAGGGTGTAGAGCGAGTACTAGACATCAAACCATTACACAATGAATAATGATAAAGTAAATTCATTTCATTAATACTTTTTAATGCCTAGTTACAACCACTAATATCAGAGCCAATCTATGGGGCCCGATTACATTGTAATAAAGCAAAAGACTAAACTTCAAACCTAACTACTACAATGCTAAACATAGCAATAGGACACTAGGGTACTCAAGACATCACTCTAGGTCGTTCCCGTCCTCTTGAGTGTATAGTTCATCCTCGGTCTCACCTGAGAACACAATAACAAATAACGTAGGGTGAGCGAACATCGCCCAGTAGGACTTAAATCTCAGGCTCAAGCAGGCTTTAAGTAATTAATGTATTAACGACAGGGTAACTAATGACAGAGTGAGAGAGAGAGTGTAAAGTAAAATATAGCAGGACAGTAACGTGAATGAAATAGCAAGACTTTCCAAATATAACTTTCCAAGAATAGCACAAGTGTCGGGAATAGCACAATAATAGCAAGATAGCACAATGTCAAGTATAGCAAGATGGCCATGGAACAGATAGCACAACGAGTATAGCATAGCACAACGAGTATAGCATAGCACTTTGTTGTCAATGGACAACGAGAGAACATAGCACTTTTGATTGTCATTTAGATAGTCAAGATAGATAGCACTTTGTTGTCAATGGACAACGAGAGAACATAGAACTTTTGATTGTCATTTAGATAGTCACGATAGATAGCACTTGAGTGTAATGCCAAACACTCTAATCATTTAACTCCCATGGGCACTAGCACTTTCAGGCGCACATCCCAGGACCAGATCGAGCCCTTTATATATTGCCAGACATTAGTTATATTGTTTATCTTTATACAATCAGTCAATGACCAATATAGAGTACCAAGAAGTAGATGAGAGCACTAGATGAATAGACGAGATAGTAGAGTGAACGTGAATAGATGAGCGAGTAGAGTATAGATAAGAGCTAGTGGACATTGCACGTAACGCGTCGAGTAAACAGGCGATAGTACAGTTGCACAACACGTGCACTTGGTGTTGGCAGTCAGGTGGAACTCACGACCCTTCCGCTGGCCATGTTAAGCACAAGTCCAGAGGTCCGGCATGATTCAAGACGAGAGTGAACTTCTAATAGCCGTTAGGACCATATTGATCCCTAATGGGTGTAACAGGTGTTAGGGTACAATCGGCTCGTCGACCATGTGGGAATCCATGGACAGAGGAGACTTACGGAGGCCTTGAACAAAGACTTACTAGTCTGGCAGAAGGAGATTCCGATAGAGAGTTCGTCCAAGTCAAGAAAGAGTGTATATAGAAACAAGTACTCGACGTTCTAGAGGAGTTCTAGAACAGTGGAGCGTCGATATCGGTATTCCCAAAACATCACGAGAAACAACAGACAAGTATAGAGTAATTTAATTACATAAATTACCAGATGTATTATGAAATAGTTTCATGCCAAATTATGCCATAATTGGATGGTTCAACGTGTGTGTTAGTGTCATGAAATTGTAGATAGAAAAGATCATGTGCATGTATTTTAATCATACATAATTGTTCAATTTATAGCGGGTGTTATTTTCTGTGTGTATGACCGTTAAACAAGAGTACAACACTGTAGAGAATCAAGCATTGTTGAGACAGGGGGTTTTTGCAAAAGGAACCCAGATCGCAACATACCCTAATGAGGGTCGCGACGGGGCCAACTGAGATAGCGACAGGATCTGGTACGGGTCGCGACAGGCTCGTCGGTTCGGGCAGGTAGATCGCGACGGGGTTGCATGAGGGTCGCGACGGCCTAGTCAGAAGATCGCGACGACAGGTTCTGTCACGATCATATCACGATAGAGCGCTCTGTCGCGACGACCTTGTGAACGCGGCCTATCGGGCCGTCGCGTTCACAGGGTCTATGCCCAGTCCGAACAGGGAAAGGACATTACATTGGATTGCGGGCCAGAACTTACCCTATTTGACATAGGGTGATTCAGAAATACACAACTAATTGTATAGACAACAAAAAATTGTGAAACCAATTGCAAAATGACCTAGACATGCATGGGTACTTACAATAAATAGGAATTAGAAAACAATCAGGGTTTAGACATGTTTTGAACATGGGTATTCATGATGAATATGAAACAGTATATAGTTGAGATCAACGATTAAATTCGCAAGATAGGATGAATCAAATTTAGGGCTTTTAGGGGCAAAAGATGCCTAACATGCATTAGTTCCTACAGTAAAAATCTCGTGGCATGGGGTTTAGTATACAAGGAGATCAAGAATTAAGAAGAGGGTTCGGGGTCATGTAAGTTGCAGAACTTGAAAAATCAAGAACGAAAGATATGCTCAATGGAAAATTATGAAACCAAAGGACTTTTGTTCCTGATAGATGAGACATCCTACAGAAAAAGCTTCATGGTTTATGCTCGTGAGAATGCCTACCTTTGATCGTTTTCCTCTTTTAGGGTTAAGACTTGAAGAACTCGGGGAAGAAGTTTGAGAGATCCTTCCTCTCCACGAATTCTCCTCCTCTTGGCCTCTCCTCTTGGACCAGGAACCTCTTGGAACGAGCTAGGGTCGGCCATGAGGGTTTAAGAGAAATATTTAAGCTTGTCTATATTCCCTTTCCTAGTTTAAGTCTAACTTCTATTAAATTCTGAATTTCCTATTTTTCTCTCCCCTTTTTAAGCAAGAGATCTTCTATTTGGGTTGGGAGAGAGGGGATTTCGTGGCCAACCCATTATGGTAGGTTTAGGAATCCAATCCTAATTCAAACTAGCTATTTAATGTATTAAATATCTCTTTTCTATTTTAGTAATATCCTAGTTACGAATTTTGGGTATTTCTCTATTATTCCTCTTTTTAAAATCTCTATTTTAGCCCACTAATTTCTAATGGGCCAATATAGCAAAGCCCATTACTCTTTTCTTTAAATGGGTTTTATTTAATTCTCTCTTATTTGATTTCCAAGTTGTTTTAATACATCTTTCTTTTATTTGATTTTCTAATTAAATAATATAAATATTTAAATTTTATTTTCCCAAAAATTTAGGGTTGCTACACCATCGCCTTCACAAACAGAGCCCTAAGTCTAGGGTTCCACCTCCGGAAATTCCATAAAATTCACACAAACAACTATATAAAACATGGATAACCAGTTTAACTGTTGCACTAGCATGCCATCTATCGACTTCTACTCATTTCATTGATCAAACATGATAAACACACCATCCACAGCGAGAAACGGGGCAGAATCTCCCTACAAATGTGAGGCACGCGAAGAACAACCACGGATCGGCGTTTCCCTTGCTCCGTGCAACGTCCTCGCATCGAGAGCATGCCGAATAGAGCTCTCAACACCAGAATCGCCCAAAAACCCACTGCAAAACCCTTTCCTGGCCAAACAAAGGCAAAGCTTCTTAACCCTACACAGTTAGGAACGCAATGCACTTGGCTATCGTGATAAGAACGCGACGATCTAGGCTGTCGCCTTGTTACCGCTGATGCCAGTCGGCTGCTCTGCGTGTGCCGTGCGGTGGGCATATAGCCAAACAACCCAAAATGGCAGCAACGTGAATGCGACGCCTAGAACCACCGCGTTAAGAACGTGACATGCACCCCAGTCGCGTTCACAGACAGTGAACGAGTGGGTGCTTTGGGTCCGGTTTCTCGACCCAGAATGTTCAAACAACCAGCGGAGGACACCAAACACCAACCAATAGCCACACATTGGCCACCTAATCCAATAAACCACAATCCGAATGGTTAGAACGTTAGATTACTATCACCTAAAAAGAAATTTTGACCTCGAAATCTAGAAGAAAATCTCAACGCATAATTCATAACTAATTATACATGATACTGTCACCTAAAAAAAAGAACTAAAAGCTTACTCAAACAAGTATGGATACGCTCTTTGCATCTCTTCTTCCAGTTCCCATGTATCCTCTCCTCCCTGCCTATTCTCCTATCTGACCTTTACTAATTCTATTTTCTTGTTTCTCAGCTTCTGTGTTCTCTACCCTATAATTTGCACTGGATATTCTCGCATAGACATGTCTGGATTTAAGTCATCTCTGGCATAGCTGACTATCTATGATGGATCTCGAATGTACTTTCTCAACATGGAGACATGAAACACATCATGCGCATCCATGAAGTCTGCTAGAAGCTCTATTCTATATGTTATTTCCCTAATTCTTTTAGAAACTCGAAATGGACCCACATACCTTGGACTCAACTTGCCTTTCCCACTGAACCTCAGAACACCTTTCGTGGGAGAAACTCTCAGGAACACATAATCTCCAACTTCAAACTATAATGGCCTCCGTCTTGTATCTGCATAACTCTTTTGATGAATCTGAGCTATTTTAAGCTTTTCCTTTATAAATCTTACCATTTATGCAAATTGTTGGATTAGTTTTGGCCCCATAACTTGTCTCTCTCCTACCTCATGCCAATTTAGGTGTGTTCTACATAGTCTGCCATATAATGCCTCGTATGGTGCCATTCCGATACTTGCATGATAGTTGTTATTATAGGTGAACTCCACCATTCCTAGAGAATGCTCCCAACTGCCTCCCCATACCAAGCAACAGGTTCGCAACATGTCTTCAATTGTCTAGATGGTTCTTTTAGTCTATCCATCTGTCTAAGGATGATATGTTGAGCTATATCTCAACTTGGTGCCAACCACTCGCTGTAAACTTCTCCAAAACTAGATGTGAACCTCGGGTCTTTATCTAAAACAATTGTTACTGGGATACCATGCAATGGTACAATCCTGTCCACATATAATCTAGCCAACCTATCCACTGTCGACGACATACTCACTGCTAGTAACCTGTACACTTTGGTCAATCTATCAACAAATACCCAAATGCCATTATGACCTGAAGCTGTATTGGGCAAACCTATCACAAAATCCATAGCAATGTTGTCCCATATCCATTGTGGAATCGGCAATGGCTGTAGCAATCCTCCTAGACTTTGATGTTCTGCTTTTACCTGTTGACAAATCACACATCTGATGATAAACTCTGCTATTTCTTTCTTCATATTCGGCCACCAGAAATGCTTCTTCTAGTCTTGGCACATTTTCATGCTACCTAGATGGATAGAATATCTGGATCTGTGTGCCTCTTCCAATACTTAACTTCTGCTTCCTCTGGAACATATAATCTGCCTCTGAATCTTACCACGCAATCATTGTCAATAGTGATACCTTCCATTTTCACTATCTCTGCTATGTTTTCATCTGTTTCTTGAGCTTCTACTATTTTCCAATATACTGATGGTTCTACTGCACTGCTAGCCAATACTGCTCGTCGTTGACTATTGAGAATATACAAAGAACTCTGTGCCACATCTTCATATAATTTCCACTCTCTTATCATCATCTGGCTCAATACTATTTTCATGCTTAGTGCATCTGCAACCACATTTGCTTTACCTGAATGATAGGCCAAACTGAAATCATAATCCTTCAAGTACTCCATTCACCTACGCTGCCTGAGATTCAGATCCCTCTGAGAAAAAATGTATTTCAAACTCTTATGATCGGTAAAGATTTCAAAACTTTCACCATATAGATAGTGCCTCCACAACTTCATAGCAAAAACCACTACTGCCAATTCTAAATCATGAGTGGGGTAGTTCTCTTCGTGCCACTTCAATTGCCTAGATACATAAGACACAACCTTACCATGCTACATTAATACTACTCCAAGTCCTCTCCTAGAAGCATCTGTATATAGTACAACCCTCCACTGCCTTATGGTAATACCAGTATCGGTGCTGTAGTGAGTCTTCTCTTTAATTCCATAAAGCTCCTACGACAATCATTTGACTACACAAACAGTGCTCCCTGCCTGGTTAATCTTGTCATAGGTTCTGTAATCTTTGAGAAATCTTGTATAAAACATTTGTAATATCTTACCAACCCAAGGAAACTTCTCATTTCAGTAACTGTCTTCGGCTCTTCCCATTTCATGACTGCCTCAACCTTGATGGTATCTACTGCTACACCTTCCTCAGAAATCACATGCCCCAAAAACTAAATCTCTCACAACAAAAACTCACATTTGCTGAATTTAGCATACAACTGATGCTTTCTTAAAGTTTGCAAAGTAATCTTCAAGTGCGCTGCATGCTCTTCTTCTATTGCTGAATACACCAGTATATCATCTATGAAAACCACAGTAAAATTGTCTAAATATGGATAGAATAGTCTGTTCATCAAATTCATAAAGGTTGTCGGTGCATTAGTCAATCCGAATGGCATAACCACAAATCCATAGTGCCTATACCTTGTTCTGAATGTTGTCTTATCAATGTCTTCCTCCCCAATTCTCAACTGATGATATCTTGACCTCAAGTTAATCTTGGAAAACACCCTTGCTAACTATAACTGATCAAATAAATCATCTATCCTTCGTAATGGATACTTGTTCTTGATGGTGACCTTATTCAATTGGCGGTAATCAATACACACTCTAAAACAACCATCTTTCTTTCTTACAAACAAAACTAAAGCTCCCCATGGTGAGTGACTTGGCCTCATAAACAATTTCTCTAACAATTCCTGCAATTACTTTTTTAACTCTTAAAACTCTGCCGGTGCCATCTTGTACAGTGCCTTGGAGATCGGCATACAACCTGGCTATAATTCTACTGTAAAGTCCACCTCTCTATGTGGGGCTATTCCTTGTAAATCATCAGGAAACACATCTGCTAACTCTCTAACCAGTGGAATAGTCTCCATAGATTTATCAGATCCACTAAACTCATTGAAGCTAAATGGGCCACACAACCTACATTTATTAACTTCCTAGCTTTAAGTGCTGAAATAATAAACTTCGGATGGTAGAATGACATACCTTGAAATTCAAACTCAGCACCACTAGGATGATTGAATCTAACTCTTTTCTTTCTGCAATCTACTACTGCCCCATAAGCTTCTAACCACTCCATACCCAAAATCACATCATATTCTTTCAACTATAAAGCATATAACCTAACTGGCAACTGGTTCCCCTGAATCACTATTGGGACCTCATCTAAATAACAAGAAGTAAGCATATATCCACCTAAGGGAACCTCTACAACCAACTCACACTGCCTTTCTTCTAACGGATGAGCCATACTATCTAGAAAATCTTCCGAAATAAAAGAGTGTGATGCACCTAGATCTACCAAAATTCTTGCAGAAAATTAGAAAATGGGCAATATACCTTCAATCAAATTTAAAGCCTTTGCCTGCGCTCGGGTAATAGCCATAACTTGTCCTCGACCTTGCTAGAAAGGTGGCCCTTTGCCTCGCTCTGCCGGTGGCTGCTACTGCTGTACTGCTCTACCATAGCCATACTCCCTGGGATACAGAGAATTTTTGATCAAATGCCATGACTGATCACAATTGTAACACTTATAGCCTGGAGGAACCACAGGCTGCCTCGCTATGCTTTGTCGAGACTCTTCGACCTCTGGCCTGAACCCTCGACCTTGCTGAAACATCTGCTGCCTGCCGCCTCCTCAACCTCTGAATATTCTCTTTAGCTTCAAACCCCACTTGCTGAACCCTGAGGATGATGGTCCTATTGGTGCCTTTGCTAACTCCCGGGGATCGGTGTGGTAGTTGAAAGCTACCCGACTCCCCCGACTGACGAATCTGCATAGACCTCTCTAACGCGGTTGCTCACAGCGCCGCCTCCTCCACCGTCCCACACATAAGGGGAACTACTGCCGTCTGCAACTCTGGTCGTAATCCTCGGATGAAGTATTCCACCATCATAGCATTGTCTGCAACCATATATAGTGCATATCTACTCAATGCCATGAACCTCATCTGGTATTCCAACACTGACAAATTACCTTGTTGTAATGTTTTGAACTATTCCTTCTTTGCCTGTTGAATCTGAATCGGAAAGAATGTAACATTGAATACTCCTAAGAATTCTGGCCATGTAATGGAGTCTTATGTGCTGCCTACAAACACTATTTACATCTTTAACCTCCACCATTCCTGAGCAAAACCTCGCAACTGGTAGGTATCTAGAATTACCCTATCCAGCTGAGGCCACCTCATCGTAACAAAGACCCATTCTATCTCATGCGCTCAATGCTTTGCTGTATCTATATTTGGACCTCCTGTATACATGGGTGGCTACAATCTCAGGAACCTCTCCACTAACACTATAGATTCATCCGTGCCAGCTAGACGTACTAGTACTTCTGGGGGTACTAGTGCAAGAAGTGGTACCTCTACTCCTGGTGGTGGTAGGGGTGGTGCTCCTAGCACTGGTACTACCTCCTCAACAACCTGAGGTGCTACTACTGCTGTCTGAACCAGACCTTGCTGATCTAACCTCGTCCGAATCTCTGTGATGCTCTCTCATAATCTCTTAATCAGCTGGTGAGTGGACTCCTCTAGCTCATCTCCACCACCTTCCCAATCACTCCTGTCAGCCATTTCAAATCTTGCATATATAACATTCCAAACCACACAACATACTAATAAATAAATACACAACCAGGGTCAACTACCAGCAGTGGACTAAAGTAGAGATCAAACTATGCAAATCTCCCTATTCCTTCATATTTACACAGACTTTGCTTTGATACCAACTGTGACAATCCTCGTCGTTCAAACCCGTTAACCTAATAATGTGCTTGATCCGACTCCACCTCCCGCAAACAAGCCAAAGCCTCACAAGGGATACCAACTCACATGTCTGTAAAAATATAAAAGAATACACTAAACATAAATAAGATTGTACATCTCACATATATTTACATGAATATTACATAGCTAGTTCTCAACAAAAGTCAAGTACAATGTACAACAGCCTGGGGCATACCCCGAGGTGCAAAAAAAGGAGAATTACACTGTTGGGGGAGTAGACCCAACTCCGCTGCGATGCGGCTCAGAATCGGAAGAAGGATGGGAACCCTCCTGCTCTCCCTCACTTGAAAGGAGTAGGGGTGAGCCTCATAAGTCACTAACTCAATAGGGAAACTCCCTCAAAAGCTGAAACAACACAAATACTACAGAAACAGGAGTAAAACATCCATTTAAGCAGTTAAATAAACTAACTAAACAAGGTGCCACAATTGAAATTAAATGAACAACTCTACACTATTAACATGGCTTGGAGGTATGAGCTAAAGAAGGGTAAGACCACACACGAGTCACAAAGACTGGTTCACGACACCAATTACTGACCCAGACAAACCACACAGGTCTACCTCTCAGCCTCGTAGCCACGGACAAAATGTCCAGCTGCCGCTCCACCTCAACAGAGTCAACAAACTGTGGATACCAAACTAACATCACACCTGTAGAGCACACAATTGCAGGCCCATGTCTGACACCTTTAGGGACTCCGGCCTGAACTCCCTAAAGTGAGGTACTGGAAACATGAGTAGCTGGGGACCAGTACGTCTACCGGTGTCTGTCCCCTAAGAGCGCGCTACAAGCGACTGAAGATAACCAAAACACACAAGTCATTGTCCCACTGTTGTCTTTCCCTCAGCCAGATGTACAACTCAAACAAAGGAGTAAGGGTGTCTAGGAAGATGACACAGACCTCGACGGTACACAAGTATCGGGAAAAACCCCGAGCACAACATGCCTGGCTCATAGAGAACTTGGGGTACCTGACTCGAGAGGTAACCATGGAAGGCGTCATACTACCCAACTTGATACATACATACAAACCATGCAAGCTCGGCATTCTCAATCTTGATGCATGCCAATGCACTGCTTACCAACTTTAAATGCATAAGATAATGCCACACGATAATCATGTACCCATGCACAAGCTTTCAGCCTTTGGAATCCAAAAGGTGACGGGGTGCTTTGTTACCTTTAGAATGTGACGCCTAGATAAGGCGTGTTCTGAGAATGAACTGAAGTGTAGCGGAATTCCCTATATGGTAATCTAGAAGGGGGGGTTGAATAGATTACTGTCTGTTAAGAACACTTGTTACCTTCTTTTTGATAGAACACAAATTACTAGAAGTTATGGCAAGGACTAAGCTTAGTGTGGATGTGTGTGATTCGATGATAGATATCAAACAAATGATTAGACGTGTGTAAATGCGTCGTGCCTACCAAGCATCTAACGTAGAATCGTTCAAACCACGAGACACAACGATTTACGTGGTTCGGAGTACACAACTCGTGTATCCTACATCCACGGGCCACACACACACGCAAAACAATTTGCTTATGAGCTAGTTCAAGAACTACAACTCACACACACATGTGTTCTCTGATGTATAGCCACAATCAGAGCAACACACACACGTGTATCAAGCACAAGGATTGCTTGAAACACATTACACACACACAAGTTAGGATGGAAGTGAAATAGAGAAGAGTTTGAGAGTTGAGAATCAAATCCAATTGAAAACTCTTCTGATGAACGTCTGGGTAGACTTCAAGCTTCGTCTTGATGACCAGAAGTTGATGGAGAGGCTTGAATTCACGACGTTCAGACTTCACCGCTGCACGGAAGACTTCTCTTGTTGAATCTGGGCAGCAGGTAGAAGCAGAGCAGCAGGGCAAGGCTTTTCTTGAGAAGCTTTTAGGGTTCTTGCTTGGAGGCTGCTTGTGTCCGTGATTGTCTTCAAAAAGATGCTTAAATAGAGGTGTTTACATATGGAGAGTCGTGGTATGTGGAAACACCATCTATGGCAACTCAAAGACTTTCCATATCTGAGGACTCTCTCTGTCTGTCGACAGCACTGGGTGCTCCTGTCGACAGGCGCAAGCAAGCAGAAGTCTCAAAGTTTCTGGAAGGCAGGTGCTGTCGACAGGCAACTGGATGCTGTCGACAGGCACAGGCAGACAGAAGATTTCATGGTTCTGGGAACCTCTTCCTGTCGACAGGTGGCTGGGGTGCTGTCGACAGGCACATCTGTATTGAAGTTTTGCCTTCTGGCTTTAGTACAGCTGTCGACAGGGACCCTTCCTACTGGTGACAGGTACTTGCTTTACATGTAAATCTTCATCATTTTGGCCTTGTTCTTTATATATGTCTTGCTCAACATCTCACCTAAAATAATGAACATAGTTAGAGAGACATTGTAGTCATTTGAAGCTAAACATTATACTAACACATTGGAACAAGTCATTGCATTGCAATTTTAAACTCAACTCACATTGTTCACTTGTTTACATTGTTCATCAACAAAAACATGTTGTATTTATGATTTAGAATGCGAACCCAACATGAACGCGACGGATCAGGCTATCACGTTCTGAACGTGACACCCTGGGTCGTCGCCTTCACAAATAGAGCCCCAAGCCCGGGGTTCCACCTCTGGAAACCCCACAAAATTCACACAAACAACTATATAAAACATGGACAACCAGTTTAACTGTTACACTAGCATGCCATCTATCGACTACTACTCATTTCATGGATCAAACATGATAAACACACCATCCACAACGAGAAACAGAGCTGAATCTCCCTACCTACATGAGGTACGTGAAGAATAAGTACGGATCGATGTTTCCCACGCTCTGTGCAACGTCCTTGCGTCGAGAGCATGCCGAACAGTGCTCCAAACACCAAAATCGCCCAAAAATCCACTGCAAAACCCTCTCCTGGCTGAATAGAGCTTTCTCAGCTCTGTTTGGCCGACCAAAGCTTCTTAACCCTACATAGTTAAGAATGTGACTCACCTGGCTATCGCGATAAGAACACAGCGGTCTAGGCCGTCGCCTTCTTACTATTGACACCAGCTAGTGGATCTGCGCATGCCACGTGGCGGGCATGCAGCCAAACAACCTAGAATGGCAGCAACGTGAACACGACGCCCAGAACCGTCGCGTTAAGAACAAGACATACACCCTCGTCGCGTTGGGTGCTTTGGGTCCGGTTTCCTGGCCCATAATGCCCAAACAACTTGCGGAAGACACCAAACACCAACCAATAGTCACACATTGGCCACCACATCCAATAAACCACAATTCAAAGGGTCAGGACTATTGGGTTGAGTGTGTTTTGGAACTTCCTAAAGTTGTATTTTAATGATATCCAATGAACATCACTCATACCTTGATTTTGATGATGACATACTGTGATCTTAATGATGACATACTGTGATATTGATGATGACATATTGTGATTTTAATGATGAGATATTATGATTTTAATGATGACATGTTGTGATTTTAATAATGACATACTGTGATTTTGATGATGACATGTTGTGATTTTGATGATGATATGTTGAACATGCTATACATTTTATACATATCACAATAATGCTTAAACAACATGTTTTGATGTTTAATATCTCATATTTTAATGATAATATCTTGTACTAATGGTTTATGTGTTAAATTTTCAGGTTCACACATTTTTGTCTTGGTAGTGTCGACACTAGATCAAGGTAGTGTCGACACTAGACCCAGTTTCCAGCAGATCAGTTTGCCTGACTGGGACAGCAGGTCGACACTAGATCAAGGCAGTGTCGACACAGTCCCAGGCAGTGTCGACACAGTCCCAGGCAGTGTTGACACTAGTCCCAGGTAGTGTCGACACTAGATCAGGGCAGGTCGACACACTCCGGCTGAAAGTCAAAATCGTGAATTTCTCTGTACACGTGGTGGCTTGGGATTTAGGGGATTTGACCTAGGGTTCCGTGCCCATGCACCCCAAGGCACTTTATGGACATATAGGGCTATAAATACCCATGCTCCTTAAACCCCAAAGGCAAGAGAGCCCATACACTTCCAGAAGAAGCCTTTTGGCGGCCAAAAGGGGGTTCTCCAGATCTGTCTCCATCTCCAGAAGCTGCAAGCCATCCTTTCAAGAGGAAGGACAAGGGAATCAAAGGGAATCCCTCGAGAGAAGGTTGTTGTGCAAGGCAAGGGAGCAGATCCAACTGAAGAGGCTCAGAAGAAGAAGGATTTTTGACATTTCAGATGCCATCAAAGCAGAGCATCACCAATTGAGGAGAATCTCCATCGATTTCCATCAAGCCTCCTCAATTGAAGTCTCTGCAAGGCCTCTTCATCGAAGAACACTCTTTCTACATCCATTTTCCTCATCTTAGAGTTTGTTCTTCTTTATTTCGTCTGTGAGATTTATGCATGAAGTTCTGCACAAATTTCTGTGTACGAATCTGTTTTGAATCAGATCATTGCTAGAGGATATGATCTCTTTTGTGTTTGATCTAGCTTTTGTACTGTGAGCCGTCAAGCTCTGATTTGTGAGTCGTCGCTCTCACTGTGTGGTTTGAGCCGTCGTGCTCAATTTGGAGTCGTCGTACTCCGGTTGTTGTTTGAGCCATCGTGCTCAGTTTGGAGTCATCGTGCTCCAGGTGTTTCTTGATTCGTCGTGCTTAAGGGTGTTTGGAGTCGTCGTGCTCCTGTGTGAGTTGTACTCAAGGTTTTGAGTAGTGTGGCCTCACTGTGTGAGGGGTGGATGTAGGAGTCACTGGAGGTGATTTCCGAACCACCTAAAAATCCTCTGTGCAATGGTTTGAATTGTGGTTTGACTTTGTATTTCGCTAGATGCATGCATAGAGATTTCATTCACACTACTAATCGATTTGCTCACACACACTAATCACTCTTCAGATCAGTAAATTGTTTGGGTGAATTGATCTCTGATTCGAAGTAATTTTTAATTGCTTAAGCTTCCGCGTTAATTGATGTTAGATCTATTCAACCCCCCTTCTAGATCTGATCCATCCACCCATCCGATCCCCAACAATTGGTATCAGAGCGGGTTTACTGTTCATCAATTGTGTTTTTGGATGATCTGTCTCTGTGTGATTAATCGCTCTGATTCCTAACAATTGGTATCAGAGCAGGTTAATATCTATCTCTGATCTAATTTGATTGCTTCTGTTTGATCTCTGTGTTAATTGCTCGAACTGTGTGCTTAATCACTTTGATTCCTCCATTTAGCATTAGAGCAGGTTAACCACTCTAATTGTTAGATCTAATTCCTTGTTACATTGATTCACTGTGATTAGATCTAATAGTCTTTTGTGAGTCTTGGTATAATGGCAAATCTATTTAATCTTCATGAATTTCCTGTTATAATTTCAGAGAAATCACCAGTCTCACCTTCATCAAGTTTTTCAAAGGAAGCACAAAGAAAAGGAGCAAAAGAAATTCACAAGTACTTTATGGCAAAGAGGAGCCTCAATGAATCCAGAAAATCAACAATTCATAAGGTTTTAGCTCTAACAGCACATTCTAAGAGTTCAGAGCATTCTTCATCCTCTTCAGAACACAAGAGTTCAAATGGGTCTAAAAGGTCAAGTAAATCAACTCCAGATCTATTTTTGTATCCTAATTCTGATTCTGATGAAGATGAAGGTATGTCTTATGCTGAATTGATTAATTTCTGTGAAAAGATACAAAGTCTTAATGTACAACTGAACACTAAAAATAAAGACTTGAAAAAGACTTTAAAACATTGCCATAAAGAAAGTGAAAACTTAAAAAATACACTTGAATTGCTCCAGATAAATGATAAAGATCCTTCAGAAGAAATTGAGAATTTGAAAAATGAAGTTCAGAAACGGAATTTTGAAAATGAAAGTTTGAAGGATAAAATCAAAATTTGTGAAAACAAGTTGTCCAAGTTGAAAGAAAATCATGACCAGTTGGAATATAAAAATCTTGATTTGAAAGAGGAAAATGGAAAATTAATTGATCTCAATGAAAACTTCAAATTTGACAATGATCAATTAAACAAACAAATTTCTAACATGGCTCATGATCATCAAATAAATGAAAGATGCAAACAACTTGTTGAAGAAAATTATCATTTAAAAAGAAAGATTGAAGGCTTGGTGAATGACAAACCATTGGACAATGAATGTAGCAATTTGAGTAATAAAATTGCCGATTTGGAAAAACAAATTGCTCAACTTAAAAATGAAAAGAACAAGATGAAAAATGGTTTAGATGTCATGCTAAACAAGCTTCAAACTTCAGAAAAAGAAGTTGTTGCATTAAAAGCTGAAAAACAAAAGATTCAAAATGAATTGAAGAACACAAGTCTTGCTTCTGTTAAAAATAAGAAAAATGAAAAGAAAAACACAATAACTTCTATTAAAACTGCTGTGAACAAGAACTCTGCTAATTCTAATGAAAATCTAGTGAAAGTTCTTGTTCAGAAACAGAAAGAGAAAAAGGAGAATGCTAGTGTCAAGATGATTCATCTACCTTCTCCATCAGTTCAAAAAGCTCCAAGGCAAGTTCCAAATTCACATCATGCCAAGAGCCACCAAAAGGTACCTCCTTCTCTTCATGGTAAGTCTCCTCACATGAAAAGGAGATTTCAGCAAATGCATACATGCCAAGGTAAGAACCAGGTAAGAAATGCTTTCATTTGCTTTAATTGTAATAAACCTGGTCATCTTGCCAAACATTGCTAGAACAAAAATCAAAATTTTAATAAACATGCCAAATCAGTCCAATGCTTTCATTGTCATAAATTTGGTAGGGAATGTTGGCATAGAATTGATAAGTTTGTGCATGCTCCCATGTTTCATGTCAATGTACATAAGAATAAAGATCATATTCATGCTGAAAATACTCAAAAATTCTATGTACATGAAAAAGGAACTGTTGCACAAAAGATTCTTCTAAATTCCATGTTAAAAATCTCAATGATAAAAATCTAAAAAATAAAAAACAAAATGTTCAGTATGTCAGTGGTGCATTCTACACCAATAACTCTAAGATTAGAAACCAAGATTCCAGTGTTTCTAGTCTTCAGAAAAATGCACCCAATATAAAATCTTTTTGGATTCAGAAATCATTGTTGCAAATTCATGGAAGATCCTTAGGACCCAAACAAGTTTGGGTTCTGAAATGTGCTGCTTGAATGTTGGATGCAGGGATCCTTGTAGTCAATTTCAAGATGAAGGCTAAAGATGAAGGCTTAATGACTAAGGCTACAAGGAAAGTAAGTGAAGAGAATGAAAGAAAATGAAAAGCTCATCGGGACCCAAGCAAGTGTGGGTCCCAAAACCAGCTTGATCAGCAAGCTGAAGAGTCTTACAGCCATACATTGTAAATGGATTCAAGATATTGGTTGTATAAGACAAGAAATGATTGGAGAACACAAGTAAAATCTTTGAAAAAGAAATGAAGACTATTCAGGTAAAATTCTTTATCATTTCAAACTTGAATTGCTTGAATTGAAATGAATGTTTAATTTTTATCTGAACAATAAAAAATGTGTTTCAATGCTACTCCCAACAATGAACATTATGTCATAACAATTGGAATCATGTTTGTGTTATCATGCTTGCTTAACTATGACCATGATTCTGTGTGCATGTCAACTGATTTGACTTTTTGGTATATCAAATAATGACATGTGGAAGAACAAGTTATACTTGTTTGAAAGCTATCATTATGTGTGAATAAAATACTCCGTCAAGTACCAAAAGTCATGTTATGCTTAAAGCCAATTGTGCTCATAATCATGTGTGAATTGTTCGTTAGCCTTTTTATTCCATGCACATATTAAGGGGGAGTAAATTTGAAAAAGTGTAAAAATATTTTCAATAAATGCAATGAATTTCATGCTAAAAATAAAGTGTAATTGACCCTTTTTGCAGTGACTATGTGGTATATCAAATGGTGAAATGTGAAAGGACAAGTTAGGCTTGTCTGGAAACTATCATTATGCGTGAGAAAAATTCTCCGCCAAGTATCAATAGTCTTTTCTGCATAAAGGTCATCAAGCAAAATGAAAATCTCAAAAACTTTATGTTGAGTCTTTGCAAAATTCTTCTCCTTCAGTAAATTGTCTGTTGAAATATGCTTGATCATGTTCATACTCTTTTTGTGCAAATTGCTTGGAATGAACATATCTGAATTGCTTAAATAATCATTTCATATCATGCATATCTTATGGGGGAGTGAATTCGAAAGATTCTTTGAGTGAAATATTGGAGAAATTTGCTGGAAAAGTATTCTGTCATATCTGATTCATCATCAACTCCCATTCATTTTTTTTTTTTGACAAATATTCTTGCTCATAAATTCCTCACTCTCACATGGCATTGGTATTCTTGGTATATCAAATAGTGATTTGAAGAAAGACAAGTTAAGCTTGTCTGGACACTTTCACTATGCGTGAGTATATGTCTCCGCCAAGTATCAAGATTTCTTTATGCAATCGTTGAGGGGGAGTATTTGTTGAGGGGGAGTTATTGTCTATTCTTCACTAATTTCTCTTGACAATTGTTGTCTATCTTGAACCCCAAAATCATTAGAATTTTTGACTCCTTGTGCTATTTTTTTATGAGAGAATTAAGACATTGAAACTAAACGTATTGTGCATTTAGTTTAATTTCAAAGATTCAGTATCATTTCAAGGTTAAGCAATCATAATACTGAATGTTTTTAAAATGATTTGCAAAACACTATTATAGGCACATGAGTGGTTTTAATATTTCACATGTGTATGTTTAAGCCTTATCTTTATCACATGTTAAGAATAATCTTTCTAAATTCATAGTTTTGACTTCTCTGGTCAAAGCAAACATATTCCTGAAAAATATCAAAAGAAAAATGATCAATCTGGAAAGATACAAACAGAGCAATGTAAATGCTTGAACCACTGAGTAACCGGGCCATTTCACCTAACAAGTGATTTGTTTCGCGTCAAAAAGTGGAAATCAACAATTTCAACTCTGTATAAGATAATGAAAGTTAAACCACTGAGTAATCAGGAGGTCTTGCATCTGATCAATGTGATCTCTTGCACTGAAAAGTGAGATTTAACTAATTTATTCTTGTATTATTTTCCAGTTAAAATTGAAAGAAAATCAAAAAGACAGGATAGAAAAGCTTAAGACCTTAATTAAGTTCATGTCTACTGAGTTTAGATCTATTATTTTACATTGTGTTAAACTTAAAGCTCCTAACATCCTTGTTAAATATTTCTACTCATTCATATAGGTCACTTTTCTTCACATTTGCATCATTATTTTAACTACATTCAGCTTATTATAATTTGCTATTCTTTGTGTTGAGTGTGTCTTTGTGATTAAACTTTGTTGCACAATAACAAAAACATTATCTTTTCTCTCATTTGACAATATCACTTTGCCTCACTTATTTTGATCATTTCTGAACCTTCACTTCTCACTCTTTATCTTTTGGTCTCCAACCATCATTGTGTCTCTCTCTTGTCTATCTTTTTGATGCTGTCAAAAAGGGGGAGAAAGTTCCTTGAAAGGGGGAGAAAGTAAAAGTTTCTAAGGGGAGAATGTTCTTTATGGGGAGAAAGTTCAAAGGATACATATGGTCAAGGGGAGTTATTGCAGTCAAGGGAGATATGTTTTGTCATCATAAAAAAGGGGGAGATTGTTGGGTTGAGTGTGTTTTGGAACTTCCTAAAGTTGTATTTTCATGATATCCAATGAACATCACTCGTACCTTGATTTTGATGATGACATATTGTGATCTTAATGATAACATACTGTGATATTGATGATGACATATTATGATTTTAATGATGAGATATTATGATTTTAATGATGACATGTTGTGATTTTAATAATGACATATTGTGATTTTGATGATGATATGTTGAACATGCTATACATTTTATACATATCACAATAATGCTTAAACAACATATTTTTGATGTTTAATATCTCATATTTTAATGATAATATCTTGTACTAATGGTTTATGTGTTAAATTTTCAGGTTCACACATTTTTGTCTTGCTAGTGTCGACACTAGATCAAGGCAGTGTCGACACTAGACCCAGTTTCCAGCAGATCAGTTTGCCTGACTGGGACAGCAGGTCGACACTAGATCAAGGCAGTGTCGACACAGTCCCAGGCAGTGTTGACACAAGTCCCAGGCAGTGTCGACACTAGATCAGGGCAGGTCGACACACTCCAGCTGAAAGTCAAAATCGTGAATTTCTCTATACATGTGGCGGCTTGCGATTTAGGGGATTTGACCTAGGGTTTCGTGCCCATGCACCCCAAGGCACTTTATGGACATATAGGGCTATAAATACCGATGCTCCTTGAACCCTAAAGGCAAGAGAGCCCATACACTTCCAGAAGAAGCCTTTTGGCGGCCAAAAGGGGGTTCTCCAGATCTGTCTCCATCTCCAGAAGCTGCAAGCCATCCTTTCAAGAGGAAGGACAAGGAAATCAAAGGGAATCCCTGGAGAGAAGCTTAACGTGCAAGGAAAGGGAGCAGATCCAATTGAAGAGGCTCAGGAGAAGAAGGATTTCTGACATTTCAAATGCCATCAAAGCAGAGCATCGCCAATTGAGGAGAATCTCCATCGATTTCCATCAAGCCTCCTCAATTGAAGTCTCTGCAAGGCCTCTTCATCGAAGAACACTCTTTCTACATCCATTTTCCTCATCTCAGAGTTTGTTCTTCTTTATTTCGTCTGTGAGATTTGTGCATGAAGTTCTGCACAAATTTCTGTGTACGAATCTGTTTTGAATTAGATCATTGCTAGAGGATCTGATCTCTTTTGTGTTTGATCTAGCTTTTGTACTGTGAGCCGTCGAGCTCTGATTTGTGAGTCGTCGCACTCACTGTGTGGTTTGAGCCGTCGTGCTCAATTTGGAGTCGTCGTACTCCGGTTGTTGTTTGAGCCGTCGTGCTCAGTTTGGAGTCGTCGTGCTCCAGGTGTTTCTTGAGTCGTCGTGCTTAAGGGTGTTTGGAGTCGTCGTGCTCCAGGTGTTTCTTGAGTCGTCGTGCTTAAGGGTGTTTGGAGTCGTCGTGCTCCTGTGTGAGTTGTACTCAAGGTTTTGAGTAATGTGGCCTCACTGTGTGAGGGGTGGACGTAGGAGTCACTGGAGGTGATTTCCGAACCACCTAAAAATCCTCTGTGCAATGGTTTGAATTGTGGTTTGACTTTGTATTTCGCTAGATGCATGCATAGGGATTTCGTTCACACTACTAATCGATTTGCTCACACACACTAATCACTCTTCAGATCAGTAAATTGTTTGGGTGAATTGATCTCTGATTCGAAGTGATTTTTAATTGCTTAAGCTTCCTCGTTAATTGATGTTAGATCTATTCAACCCCCCTTCTAGATCTGATCCATCCACCCATCCGATCCCCAACAAGGACGTCACAGTTTTGTACCTGTCTCCAATAATTTTATTGGAGACGGTGTATCATCTGTCTCAATTAAAATTAAAGGAGACGGACAATAAGCTGTCTCCAATAATATTATTGGGGATGAATGTGATTTAGCCCTCCTCAATACTATTGGCGACGGACTTATTAGAGACGACCTAGCGACGGCGTTATTGCCATCCCTAATAATCATTAGGGACGACTTTGTTGTATTGGTGACGGCTTGCAGTCGTCCCTATTAATCTCTTTTCTTGTAGTGTAATAACCAAAATGGGCAAATGGGGAAAGGTGAGCAACTAGCTAGAGCACTTAGCATACATCGTTTATTTAGAAATGTGATCGGATTGTAACCAACATATATATTTCAAAAACTTTAAATAGCTACAAATTCTCAATACGGAAAAATCATATATTTAGGTCAGTGGCCTAATCTAAGCTTCCTTCGCATTCGCGTTAGGAGCAATATTTCTAGAACTCTTTGTTTTTGTTTAAAGAATCAGACATCTTTTAGATGAGTTTCCACATCCATATCCATTTTCCACAATCCACCTGATCTGGCCAGACTGAAGAAGAACCCTCCACTCTCCACATGATTACCGTTTTCTGACTGTCTCTTTTTCCCTTGGAAAGATCTTCATTCAGGCAGTTTTATTCTTTTTTATACTAAACATTCTGGGCATATTAAGGATTGAAATCTCTTGTTTTTATCATTTTTCACACAGAGTTGTATGTGCATGGTGAGGCAACCCAATGACTTACGTACCTAGAAGAAACGCATGCAAGCACGTACGTACATCGACTTCTCTTTACGGCAAGCTACCAGAAATTCCAAATTTTGTCACTTTTACATTTCTAAAAGATATTATACATATACATATAAGAATTTCAATAACAATAGTTCAAAGTTGGATTACCTTTTTACACTTATTTAACTTGTCTTTCTCGATAAAAAAAATAATTAGCCTAGAAAAGGCCACTTTTCCCTTTTTATCGATAAATATAATGCATAATCTGTCAAGTGCTTGCTAACATTGACTTATACTAATTGCAAAGATCAACCTTGTAAAAATGATGATGTAGAAGGCAAGAAAATAATCTTATTAATTAAAGAAAAATATTTATTATCTGATTGCCATACGTACGACAAACTCAAGAGCATGGAAAATTAACATCTCTCGTAGTTAAAAGTAGATGTTTCTCTCTCTTCTCCAGCTAATAAAATTATTTGCCTTTAACTCACATCATCATTATTATAAAATTGAAATTGCCATATGTATATGTCTCGCTAACATCAACTCTAACTTGGTTGATTTGGATAGTTCTTAAAGAGCATTTCCCCCATGAGTGCATGCCAACTTGGCGAACCAGCCTTAGCCCATCGGAGGAGCATGGCCTAAAGGCTGTGCCAACCCATGGCTGGCGGCTAATCGGTCAAGGACTCGCACTAGGTATACGTCGCTGTGAGATGCTTATAAATACGAGCAGTTCGTAACAGGAGGGAAGATTAAGTAGTGATCGGCTCTCCAATGCCCCTGTGAAGAATTGATGGATCAATCAGATTGGTCCATGACTGATGTGCCGGGTGTGGCAGCCGACAGGGTCAGCCACCCACTGATTAGCTTTACTAGCCCACCATTCAACTAGTGTAGTAAGTATTGTTGTTTGAAGAGACATATTTACTTATCGTTCAAAACAGTTAGTTTTAACACATTTTGGGCGTCTATTAGAGCATGTGTGTGCATGCAACAAGCAAATCCCATCATGTTTTCTCTTTATTTATTTTTTTCCATGCAAACCCACACGTTCAATACAAAAGTTATTTATAATCCTTCTTAACATAAAGGTGATAAATAACTAACAAAAAGAGACATAAATTTTAAGTTATTTGTCACTCCTAATACTAAAAGTGATAAATAATTATAGAGAAAATGACCATACTTCTATTGATGGAGTGAGGTGGCCATCGTTTGTGCGTGAGTCAATAGCACAGTAGATTGATAGTAAAAACTATTGATCTAGACGTGTAACTAATAATTTTCTTCTTTGAATATTAATAATATCCAATCTAGATTTAATATATATTTGCCTCCCAAATAATCGGCTCCACATGTGAGTGTATCAACACTAACTTAATAGTTGGACGGTTTACCATCGAATTTTATATAGCCAAAGTTAGTCGTACTACAGAACCGAGCCGACATCATATGATACGGTGAGGACCAGCGTACCAACACCAATTCGGCCAGGCCGGCCCAAAAGTTGATGTAGCCCACCATGCCTCACACCTGCCGGTGTTGCCCTTGCCCTCCCTCTTTACACTTTATTCAGCGGCCGCGTCCATGCCACGTGCATCGTCACACAGTCTCCGCACCCACTACTGGGCCCTTGAGCTTGGCCCATTCACTCGTTCCACACTGCTCCTTCCAGGTGTAGGAGACAACGAGCCTTGCTGTCACACCATAGCCGTGGCTCACTCAGAAACCTAGGGACGCTCTATGTAGAAGAGCATTGCCGCTGGCGGGGGCACGCCTATCATCGGCATCTGGACTAGGCGTCATGATCAGTAATTTAAATAATTAATTTAAGCTATTATTATAAATTTTGCATGTAAAAAAAGATTTAAAATAATAGTAGTGCTTCTTATAAATAAATTATATTTATATATTTAGATTATTAAATTATATAGATAGTGTATTGCTATGTATTGAGTGAAGAATGAAATCTGACGAATATTAGGAGTCCAAACCATAGTTAGGGGCCATCATGACACTTATATGGAAAATAAACTAAAACAAACTAACTAATAATTAGACTCTACTAAACTCTGGAATACATCTTCTGCGCCACTACAATTAGTTGGGTCGCTCGTCACTTTTGACCTTCCCCGTTTGTGTGTGCGTTATCATTAGACTCACTTGAAAAGTATTGAGTAACAATTAGATGTGTAAGATGTTCAGTAAGATTTATATCTCATTAGTCACATATAATATAAAGAATTAACATCTTAGCAAGTAAGGTAACTAAATATAAGTCATGAGTTAAGATGATATAAAGTGCAAGTTCATGATAATAACAAGTAATACCTAGCAAGATCTCATTTTAGAACGTGAACATATATAAAGTGTAAAAAAAGATAGAATTGGCCATATCATGAGTAAATACCTACTGGGGCATCATGTACAAGTCAATAACTTTATTAAACATGCATTCAAGAGGTGATTGTCATTATAGTAACCTGAGTTTATTAAATAAATAAATAAATAAATAAAATTAAAAATCTTAAAAGAATAAATAAAACTCAATAAGTAAAATATGATAATGGATTTAAATAATGGTCCATAATGAAATTAATGGGCCAAAAGAGGGCATAGAATAACAGTTAAATAAATTTTTTTTTATAAATTTTATAATGCCCATTATCCCTTTAGATAAATTAGGATAAATTAACTGAAATATACAATATAATGATAAAAATCTATGCTTAAGATCTAACCCAACATGGAGAGAAAGTTTTCCAACAGGCTTAAAGATAGAGATAAACATGAAAACTTGTGTTAAGATTATGTTAGAGTTGTATTAGGACTTGTATATCTCAATCCCTATAAATAGATCTAAATTCCCCCCTTCGCCGACCCTATTGCTGCTTGGAGAATCTCTTCCATGCGAAGGGACGACTGAGGAGGAGGATTTTATGGATCAGAAAAGAGCCTTAGAAGTGTTCTTGCCCGTTTTTGCCGTAAACTCATAAATTTGTTCAAAGTTGGTTATTTTCTTGGGCTAAATCTAATTAAATGCTCATGTGGGTCAATCTTCATGCCAGAAACATAATCCTTTGATTTATTTCAACACAGTCGGGGCAATGATAATGACTTGTGAAAAACTAACGGAGTTTAAATAGGACTTTCTGTTTGAGCTCGACGCTAAAATACACCCTCACCAAATTAGCTTAGTTAAAAAATATAAAACTCTAGTTTGGGGTCCAAAATTAGATATTCTTATCCGACCAGTCTTCGATTTGTTCCAACATGGCTGGGGCGATGATGATGACTCGTGGAAACTGATGGAGTTCAAATCAGACTTCTAGTTTGAGCTCGACGCTCAAATACACAATCACTAAATTAGCTTAGTTAAAAAATACAGAACTCGAGTTTAGAAGTCTAAAATTAGAAATACTTATTCGATCAGCCTCCGGTTTGTTCCAATACAGTCGGCGGGATGATAATGACTTGTGAAAACTGACTGAGTTCAAATCAGACTTCTAGTTTGACCTCGACGCTCAAATAGATAATCACCAAATTAGCTTAGTTAGAAAATACAGAATTTGGGTTTGGGGGTCCAAAATTAGAAATACTTAACCGATCGACCTCTGGTTTGTTCCAACACATTCGAGGCGATGATAATCACTTGTGAAAACTGACGGAGTTCAAATCGAACTTCCAATTTGAGCTCGACGCTGAAATACACCCTCACCAAATTAGCTTAGTTAAAAAATGCAGAACTCGAATTTTGGGGTCCAAAAATAGAAATACTTATCCGATCGGCCTCCGTTTGTTCCAACAAGGTCGGGGCGATGATAATGACTTGTGGAAACTGACGGAGTTCAAATCGAACTTCAAGTTTGAGCTCGACGCTGAAATACACAATCATCAAATTAATTTAGTTTCAAACTATAGAAACTCGGGTTTGGGGGTCCAAAATTAGAAGTACTTATCTGATCAGCCTCCGGTTTGTTCCAACATAGTCGGGGCGATGTTAATGATTTGTGGAAACTAACAGAGTTCAAATAGGACATCTACTTTGAGCTCGACACTCAAATATACAATCACCAAATTAGTTTCAAAGTGCGTGAATTTATATGAAAAAATATACTCTTTAAAAATAAATATTTTATTATATTATATTTAATTTAATTTGTTATTTTTTATATGTGTCTATTGTAAGTTCCTTCATCGAGTGGCGTCAGAGGAGACAAGGAGGATGAGGAGGACATGGACTAAGAGGATCGATGATTTTTTTTTTAATTGTTGTACACGTTTATGTATTGTTGTGATCGTGTGGTTTTATTTTTTATTTTGTTTGTAAAATAGGTTGTTTTAATTTATATATATAATTTTAAAAAATAAACAGAAATTTAGAGACTGATTTGCTACTGAAAATTTCGGTTGCAAATTCGATCACAAATTAAGGACTGAATTTGCGACTGAATGCTACGATCGCTAAATGAGAAGACTACGATAGTCACTAATTTTTGACCGAATTTGCGACTGAAAATTTCAACCGCTAATTATAAATCTGCGTCCAAATTATTTCAGTCACTAATTTGTAACTGAATTTACGACCGAAATAATTTGGTCGCTATTTTATTTGGTCATCCACATAGCGACCGAATTGGGACTAAAGCTTTTCGATCACAAATTAGTGACCGAAAAGGGACTAAATTTTTTTCGTCACAATATTGTGACAAATATTTCTTCACCGGCACTTTCAGTCATTATTCAGTCATCGTCTCCTTCAGCGACCGAATAACGACCAAATAGAGATTGAAAGTGTCCGTCACTATTTTCATTTTTTCTTATAGTGTCAGAAGTTTTTGCTTGCTTCTACTATTTTTATATCAAATTTCAAAAGGAACAGTACTATACCGCACCAAATCACTACGATTCAACCCAACTACATTGAGTCTAATAGGCTAGGTTGTATCGACCATGTTTAGAGATCTTAAAATTTTTTATACAAATATACCATACTGACATAATTTGATATGCTCTCACAGTCAAGTGGATCCCATCCAAACATATTTTGACTGCGTGTGTCATTTAAACTATTGTCAGCCTTTGGCCGCTAAAAAATAGCATAGCCCATCTTCATAAGAGAGCAAGTCTCTACTTTTGTTTTATCTCAACAACTTTCAACTATCACCTCTTTTGATTTGTTCCTATGTATTATTGTAGGGCTCTTCCATATCCATATATATGTTGGTTTGAGACTTCTTTTCTCTAAATTTATATCCTGTGTTCTTTATATTATATTAAGTGTTCGTTGGTCGTTTGATTGAATCTCTATCTATGATCTGCCTTTTCTATATTTAAGACTGTCTCTTTTTGTGTTTTACTTAAGATTTTGTTTAACTTAGTAAACGGAGTGATAATTCCCCTCTTGCCCCCTCCCCGAAAAAAAGAAAAGAAAAAGGGGTGGGCGGCGATGAGAGAGATGAAAAGAGAGAGAATTTGGACGGTAGAGCCCGCGTATGACCAGTCAAACGTCATCTCTAATGGGCCATATCATATGATCGCCCAGTGATGCGTCAATCACATCTCTCTCTCTCTCTCTCTCTCTCTGGGTGGCAGAGTTTTAGTCTACGGGAGCAGACAGAAAGTAGAAAGAGACAGTGGAGAGAGACAGGAAGAGAGGGAGAGCGGGCCCTCGCAAGCAGACAGGAAAGAGTAAAAGAGTTCGGGTACTGGCAGTAGACGCGGAGTAAATGGACGGCCCCCACCAACGCACGCTCCCTCTGATCCCCACCCTCTCTCGTCGCCTTATAGAGCCCGCTCTACCCGTCTTTTCTCTTCCTGCTCTCTCTGCATCCGTCTGCTTGCCCGAAGACAACCAACTTGTACTGCAACGCACGTGAGCTGCTTTGGACGTTTTGTAAATTCGTGGAGATGTGGGTGCCGTGCAGTGCGCTTCTCCTCTTCTCTTTCTTGAGCCATGCATCCTCCCTCTGTTCATGGCTTCTGTTCTGGTCCCTTTTTCTGTCACGCAAAGATTTCATTTTTGCATACTATTCTTCTTGCCGCATGGGATCGCGTAGGTTCTCCAGCTGCATGTTGTACATCGCATCAAACACTTTACCGCGCTCTCCATGCACAGACGCGAGGCGCGGCTCCCCATAACTCAGACAGGAACAGCAACGGCTCTGCAGCGGCATGTAGATGCCTGCAGTGGCCGGGAGCAGGTCTGAGGGAAGAGTTGGAGGAAGACTCTGTATTGACCCAAGGGGGACATCTCCGTTCTCCCAGCTTCCTTGTAAGGAAGGGGGAGAGTACACTTTGGGACGTTGCAATTAGTTTCATCTAATATCTTGAATGCGTTAATAACAGGTTGCAACGACCGTCATGATTAATTAAGCGATAGTAACTATGAATTATTTATATATTTATGTTTATATGTAAAAGAAGTTTTTACATTAGAACACTTCATGAAAAGAGTCTGCATGTATATGTGAATGGCTCATGATCTCGTTTAATTTGATATATCACAAGATGCCCCTCCATTAGGAGATCCTTTCGTCACCAATAATTTTATAAATTTTGATTTATATGTGCAAGTATTCTGTCCACGAAAGTCCACGTTATACAGATCATTTTAGCATTCATATTCATATATATATATGTGTGTGTGTGTGTGTGTGTTAAGTCTCTTCTCTAGCTCAAGTAATATGGACAACGAGTTTTGCACTTAATTTGTTCAGTATATTGTTTACGTAGTAGGCTCTATTTGAGAAGCTATGTAACTTTTTTATTTTGGGATTGTTATGGTCATTTGCGTTGGCCATATTCTAGCTTGCCTTGTGGAGTATCTGCTGCCCAAAAGAATGTTGTTGTATTGTAGTGTCTCTGTTCGGAGGTGTACATGTGCAACAACGAAAGGTCACTCCAAATGATGTCTCGTGTTCGGAGGTGTACATGTGCAACGAAGAAAATGTCACTCCAAATGATGTCCCTTGAAGGTCACTCCAAATTATATGTCACAGTACAATTTAATTTTTTGTGACTTATTGTCTGTTTTAAGCCAAATGACACTATTTTCACATTATTATATTTTTCGACATAGGATTAATCCAACACAGTCTGGTTTGTCCCTCATTCGAGTGATTGCTCTACTTCATCGTAGCTCCACATTCATAGATGAACATAAAAATTTTATTTAGTGGGATTATTATTGGAGTATTTATAGATTTATGTTCTTAATTCAATAGGGTTACTAATGATGAAATTTAACATCTATAATAAAATTTTGATAATTCAGTAGAGTCACGTGACCCTACTAATTCTACGCTAAATCCGCCCATATCCACACTGACTCTTTTTTACCAAATACTGCATTCTAAATAAATAGACAATCTTTTTTTACATAGCTTACGATTGGGTCACTATATCACACTGACCTTGTTACCAAATAGTACATTCTAAATAAACATACAACCTTCTCGTCTTACATAATTAACTTGCTATTGAATCGCTATGGTATGAACTCTGTAAATCTTATTCATCATGTGCAAGTGACGATAAAAGTCGAGAAGTAACTGAGAATCGGTACGAAATATTCATTGTTCATCTTTTCATTAATCTCAAACCGAGCTGATAAAAATGTCAATGAAAAAGATTCGGTACTAATGATGAAAATTCGTTTATTGCATTGAGAAGGAAATTTAAGCATTTTTGCTGTAAAAAAACAAGATAAATACATATAGTAAAGCTCATAGAATGAAGTGATTGCTTAATTTGATTCATTTGACACACCATTCATTCTATCCCAATCACGTCAGCCCTTCCCATATAGAAGATAATTATCCAAGTATGGTAGAGAAAGACAAGACAAAAATGAAGGCACACCGTACGTACACCCTTACAGCTGGGACTCTTAATGGGGTTCGGGCTACCATAAATGGTTCTTTTATCGCCTGGTACATACGGTCATAGTTTAGAGAAACATTCATGTTACAGTCACTGTAAATTTCCACAATGAACAGAAAAATAATGTGCAAGACTATATATGTCCTGCAGATCGATCAAGCCAAAAACCAAAAGAGCGCCCTGCAGTCTTGCACAATTCCATCCCAATAATTGACCAGGAGGATGTGGAAGCTGAATTAATTAATAGAGACATGTTAAATATGCCAAGATTTGAGTGTATAATATATATATATATATATATATATATATATATATATATATATATATATATATATATATATAGAGAGAGAGAGAGAGAGAGAGAGAGAGAGAGAAAATGCTGTGATACGGCATCCTCTTTAGGTGCGGCTTGGGCGTACTTTCACTTTTCACCATCCGATTAACATCCAACGCTCTGTGAAGAACGCATGTTTCGATGGACAATCCCGAGAAGGCGGAGGAAAAGACGGTGTTCTTTTATGCCCACTGTACCCCCACACGTAAAACAAGACAATCCCAACTGCAGAAAAAAAAGATATTCTCTTTCTTCATTTATGGCCTCCTTTTCTCTCTCCATCCACTACCACCCCATGCACAACCTCCCACCTTCACACACATAAACATCATGATCCATCCAACACCGATTCCCTCCACCATTAAATCCCATGCACACTCATAAACCTATATACACATGCATACGCACACACATATTCCTATTGGCAAAAGCAAGTAAAAGTAGGTTCAAAATAAACTCGAAGTTAAGAAAAAAAATCAAATAAAAATAATAATAAAAAAGAAATCAAACAAAATAATTCTCGATCTTTTACTGGTCTTCTGATTTAATTCAACTTGGATCATTTGATTTGATGTGGGTCTTTATTTGATTTTAAATTTCTTCTATTTCGAATTTATTTCTCTTGAACTCATTTGAGTTTTAAATTTTATTTGAAATTTTGTTCCAAATTAGAAACTTAACCCAGAATTATTTTGTTTGATTTTTTTTATTTAAGATTATTTGATTTGATTTCTCTTAACTTTAGGTTTGTTTATTTAAGGTTAATTTTTTTGTTGCATTCGTTCTATGTTGTTAGATCTGATTTAGAATCATTCACTTTATGAACCTATCACACTGTATTTTCTTTTCTTTTTTACTTTGATTTGAAGTTATGACAGTTGAATTTATTTTAAATGATTTGATTTATTTATTTATATTATTATTATTATTTTAGATTCATTAACCATTATCTTATGAGTTTTGTCATAGTGTTTTTTTTTTGTTTTAGTTATTTAAATGAGGGGGACTTGGTGAGGAGTGCATAATTAACTTCCTGGGAATTGATGTGGGGGTTTGGAGGGTGGAATTTATATGGGAGTTGATGTGGGGTTTTGAATGGGAATCGATGTGGAGACTTATGTTTTTTTTTTTATTGGTGGGTAGTGGGTGGAGAGAGTGTTGGGAATGGTGTGTGTGTGCATACTTGTATGGGTTTTGCCCACTTTTAATTACTTTTGTTTGTTTTATTAATTTATTGGATGAGAGGGTAATCGATGGGGTGTGTGTGTGTGTGAAGGTGGGAGGTTGCATGGGGTGGTAGTGGATGGAGAGAGAAGAGGAGGCCATAAATGAAGAAAGAGAATGGCATTTAATGAGGGAAGAGAATGGGGTGTGTATAAGTTAAGAAAAAAAAATCAAATAAAAATAATTTTAAAAAAAGAAATCAAACAAAATAATTTTGGGTCTTTTATTGGTCTTTTGATTTAATTCAACTTGGATCATTTGATTTGATGTGGGTCTTTATTTGATTATATATTTCTTCTATTTAGAGTTTATTTCTCTTGAACTCATTTGAGTTTTAAAATTTATTTAAATTTTTGTTCCAAGTTAGAAACTTAACCAGAATTATTTTGTTTGATTTTTTTTATTTAAGATTATTTGATTTGATTTCTCTAGGTTAATTTTTTTGTTACATTCATTCTATGTTGTTAGATTTCATTTAGAATCATTCACTTTATGAACCTATCACACTGTATTTTTTTTTTCTTTTTTACTTTGATTTGAAGTTATGACAGTTGAATTTATTTTAAATGATTTGATTTATTCATTTATATTATTATTATTATTTTAGCTTCATTAACCATTATCTTATGAGTTTTGTCACCGTTTTTTTTTAGTTATTTAAATGAGGGGGACTTGGTGAGGAGTGCAAAAAGTTAACTTCCTGGGAATTGATGTGGGGGTTTGGAGGGTGGAATTTATATGGGAGTTGATGTGGGGTTTTGAATGGGAATCGATATGGAGGCTTATGTTTTTTTTTTTTTTTTGGTGGGTAGTGGCTGGAGAGAGTGTTGGGAATGGTGTGTGTGTGTGCATACGTGTATGGGTTTTGCATGACTTTTTGGAGCTTTGTGTATGAGGTTGTAATGATGAGGGGAATCGGTGGCACATGTGGGTGCATTAAATGAGAAGAGAGAGAGTGTGTGGATTATGTGTTGTGGGTGGAGAGAGAGAGAGATGGTAATCGATGGTCTCTCCAAAGAGAGGTAATCATTGTAAGCTTTAAATGAGAGAATTAGAAGAGGAAATCGATGTGGGGTATGGATTATGGCTTTGAAGAGAGGTAATCGTTGCAGGCTTTAAATGAGAGAATTAGAAGAGGAAATCGATGTGGAGTATGGAAATCGATGTGGGGAATTAGAAGAGGTAATCGTTGCAGGCTTTGTAATCCATACCCCACATCGATTTCTCCTCATCATTACAACCCCACTCTATATATGAGGGGAAATCGATGTGGGGTATGGATTATGAAGCCTGCAACGATTACCTCTTCTGATTCCCCACATCGATTTCCATATGTAATACTCTCGAATTTTAAATATTATAATGTGTTTAGAAATTCTTGTTTATACAAATTAATTAGGTTTAAATTAAGATATTTAGGATCTAGGGTGTGTTTAAAACACTTTATCATACCCTGACATCACTTTCGGTCGTGTGCATCCCGACAGGGCGACACCGGAAAATTGTAACGAAAATAAAATCTGAGAATATCATAATTCTTAGAAAAATATGGAGGTATTAAAAATATAATTATTCAGAATTTTTGACGCACAGATTTTGAGATTAAATCGATGCAACTATTTTTAGGGTGATTTTTCACCCATCGAAAAATAAATTTTAAAAATTAAACTAAAATCATGATAATTTGTAAAATGATCTTGTTAGGCTATGGTAAAAATTTCAATACAAATGGACAACATTTAAATAGATTTACATAGGGATCAATGGGTCAAATCAAATCAAATAATCCAAGTTGAATTAAATCAAAAGACCAATAGATAAAAAGACAATCTCAATAACAATTCAACATCAAATAAAGGCCCTTTTCTGGTTTCTTCCAAACTTCCCTTCTAAGTACATCAAAAGTTAAGAACAAAGTTTATGACAATAAGAGTTCAACACCCTGCCTTCTGCATCCATTACATAACCTCTATTTTAAAATAAAATGCCAAAAACACATGTTAAGTTAAAGCTGTAGTAGTCCTTCCAAATATATGGTCCATTTGTATTGAAATTTTTACCATTGATCCCTATGTAAATCTATTTAAATGTTGTCCATTTGTATTGAAAATTTTACCATAGTCTAACAAGATCATTTTACAAATTATCATGATTTTAGTTTAATTTTTAAAATTTATTTTTCGATGGGTGAAAAATCACCCTAAAAATAGTTGCATCGATTTAATCTCAAAATCTGTGCGTCAAAAATTCTGAATAATTATATTTTTAATACCTCCATATTTTTCTAAGAATTATGATATTCTCAGATTTTATTTTCGTTACAGTTTTCCGATGTCGCCCTGTCGGGATGCACACGACCGAAAGTGATGTCAGAGTATGATAAATTGTTTTAAACACACCCTAGATCCTAAATATCTCAATTTAAACCTAATTAGTTTGTATAAACAAGAATTTCTAAACACATTATAGTATTTAAAATTCGAGAGTATTACATATGGAAATCGATGTGGGGAATCAGAAGAGGTAATCATTGCAGGCTTCATAATCCATACCCCACATCGATTTCCCCTCGTATATAGAGTGGGGTTGTAATGATGAGGGGAAATCGATGTAGGGTATGGATTACAAAGCCTGCAACGATTACCTCTTCTAATTCCCCACATCGATTTCCATACTCCACATCGATTTCCTCTTCTAATTCCCTCATTTAAAGCCTGCAACGATTACCTCTCTTCAAAGCCATAATCCATACCCCACATCGATTTCCTCTTCTAATTCCCTCATTTAAAGCTTACAACGATTACCTCTCTTTGGAGAGACCATCGATTACCATCTCTCTCTCTCTCCACCCACAACACATATTCCACACACTCTCTCTCTTCTCATTTAATGCACCCACATGTGCCACTGATTCCCCTCATCATTACAACCTCATACACAAAGCTCCAAAAAGTCATGCAAAACCCATACACGTATGCACACACACACACCATTCCCAACACTCTCTCCAGCCACTACCCACCAAAAAAAAAAAAAAAAACATAAGCCTCCATATCGATTCCCATTCAAAACCCCACATCAACTCTAATATAAATTCCACCCTCCAAACCCCCACATCAATTCCCAGGAAGTTAACTTTTTGCACTCCTCACCAAGTCCCCCTCATTTAAATAACTAAAAAAAAAACGGTGACAAAACTCATAAGATAATGGTTAATAAAGCTAAAATAATAATAATAATATAAATGAATAAATCAAATCATTTAAAATAAATTCAACTGTCATAACTTCAAATCAAAGTAAAAAAGAAAAAAAATACAGTGTGATAGGTTCATAAAGTGAATGATTCTAAATGAGATCTAACAACATAGAACGAATGTAACAAAAAAATTAACTTAGAGAAATCAAATCAAATAATCTTAAATAAAAGAAATCAAATAAAATAATTCTGGTTAAGTTTCTAACTTGGAACAAAAATTTAAATAAATTTTAAAACTCAAATGAGTTCAAGAGAAATAAACTCTAAATAGGAGAAATATATAATCAAATAAAGACCCACATCAAATCAAATGATCCAAGTTGAATTAAATCAAAAGACCAATAAAAGACCCAGAATTATTTTGTTTGATTTCTTTTTTTAAAATTATTTTTATTTGATTTTTTTTTCTTAACTTATACACACCCCATTCTCTTCCCTCATTAAATGCCATTCTCTTTCTTCATTTATGGCCTCCTCTTCTCTCTCCATCCACTACCACCCCATGCAACCTCCCACCTTCACACACACACACACACACACCCCATCGATTACCCTCTCATCCAATAAATTAATAAAACAAACAAAAGCAATTAAAAGTGGGCAAAACCCATACAAGTATGCACACAGACACCATTCCCAACACTCTCTCCACCCACTACCCACCAATAAAAAAAAAACATAAGCCTCCACATCGATTCCCATTCAAAACCCCACATCAACTCCCATATAAATTCCACCCTCCAAACCCCCACATCAATTCCCAGGAAGTTAATTATGCACTCCTCACCAAGTCCCCCTCATTTAAATAACTAAAACAAAAAAAAACACTATGACAAAACTCATAAGATAATGGTTAATGAATCTAAAATAATAATAATAATAATATAAATGAATAAATCAAATCATTTAAAATAAATTCAACTGTCATAACTTCAAATCAAAGTAAAAAAGAAAAGAAAATACAGTGTGATAGGTTCATAAAGTGAATGATTCTAAATCAGATCTAACAACATAGAACGAATGCAACAAAAAAATTAACCTTAAATAAACAAACCTAAAGTTAAGAGAAATCAAATCAAATAATCTTAAATAAAAAAAATCAAACAAAATAATTCTGGGTTAAGTTTCTAACTTGGAACAAAATTTTAAATAAAATTTAAAACTCAAATGAGTTCAAGAGAAATAAATTCGAAATAGAAGAAATCTAAAATCAAATAAAGACCCACATCAAATCAAATGATCCAAGTTGAATTAAATCAGAAGACCAATAAAAGATCGAGAATTATTTTGTTTGATTTCTTTTTTTATTATTATTTTTATTTGATTTTTTTCTTAACTTCGAGTTTATTTTGAACCTACTTTTACTTGCTTTTGCCAATAGGAATATGTGTGTGCGTATGCATGTGTATATAGGTTTATGAGTGTGCATGAGATTTAATGGTGGAGGGAATCGGTGTTGGATGGATCATGATGTTTATGTGTGTGAAGGTGGGAGGTTGTGCATGGGGTGGTAGTGGATGGAGAGAGAAAAGGAGGCCATAAATGAAGAAAGAGAATATCTTTTTTTTCTGCAGTTGGGATTGTCTTGTTTTACGTGTGGGGGTACAGTGGGCATAAAAAAACACCGTCTTTTCCTCCACCTTCTCGGGATTGTTCATCGAAACATGCGTTCTTCACAGAGCGTTGGATGTTAATCGGATGGTAAAAAGTGAAGGTACGCCCAAGCCGCACCTAAAGAGGATGCCGTATCACAGCATTTCTCTCTATATATATATATATATATATATATATATATATATATATATATATATATATATATATATATATGGCGAGAACTTTGAGAAATCCTGTTCAAGTAAAAAATCCTAGGTTATATATCTTCAATGATGCAAATAAAATTTGGACATTAATCTTTTCGGGCAATCTGATAAGCCTCTCTTGTAAGTTACTAACGCAATTGTTTTAGCAATTGGATGGGCAAAAATTCCCAACGTTTTTGTATTAATGGTCGATTGTTAAGATATGAGTGAATTTTAAGTTAAAGCTTAGTAAACATGCATGATCAGATTAGTATGGCTATCAGCACAAAATCTTCTTCACACATAACTCAGTTATTTAGTTGAATGGCCTGACTCGAAGTCATTACTGAGTGCGGCCAAATATAAGTTATTTTTATATCAGACAATTTTATGTAGAACTGAACCTGAAAATTGTTACAATATATTTTAACTTGTTCTATAGAATAACTAAAGAATTAATCATGCTTGCCGTTTCATATTATGTAATCAGTTTAAAACACTTGCGTTTCAGACGCACCATTAGTATATACTAGACTCACGTTGAATGACATTTACGTAGATCGTATAAGAAAAATCTCTATCAAATTTATAAACAGAGAACATAATATGATAGAACCTTTCTTATCCCATATCTTATCATCCCCAATTATATGGAAGTCTCCATTCTAGAATCAATTACTCTCAAAGAAATAAGAGGTCGGTGGACCAAAGATTGACGCATTTGCTATGTATAAATTAATGTGCCTAGTGGTCGGCTCATCTCAATCCAACCCTGGCCCTAAAATAGCTTGAGCTCTAGCAAGTCAAGATCGTCCAAACCAGCCCAATATTTGATGCAAGGCGATAAGGGGATCAAGTGCGAACTAAGATGGATGCATTGAGGAGATAATGATTGGTCGTCAACAAAGTTAGCGGATGCAAGATGATCGCAGCGTCAAATCTGGGCCAAGATAGGTGTGCTGACTAGATATAGTCGTTCGTTAGTGTACACAAGCAGAGGTGGATCTAATATATGTTCAGTGGAGTCTTGTGATTTCACTGGATAAAAAAATTTATATTGAGGGGGTAATTTTTCACCATAAATAATTCCACTAAATTTATATGAGTGCACCATTAAAACCCAACTGAAATAAAATTCTGGATCCACCATTGTACACAAGACAATCGCAACGTTTGCCATGATCTTCATAGTTACAGGAACGTGCAAAGTGAGAATAGAACTAGCAAAACCTCCAAACTCTAGTTCTTAACTCTCTCTATCTCTCTCCCCCCCTCTAGATTCCCTCTGCTATCCTTCTACCAAGTTGATTTTTTAATTGAGTGTTGCAAAGTCAACTTTGGGAGCTCCATCTTATAATAATTAACATCATTCAGCCACACCTTGACGTCGACCCAACAATAACAACATCGATCGTTTCCTATCTCCATCCTCCTAAGCACTCAACCTTGAATCTTGAGGTCAGATCGTCTCATTCTTTACAAATTCTAGACTGGCTTCATCATATATGATGTTTCTCTGCATTTTGCTTCGGGCATTTTTGTATACTATATCTTTTTATCTTCACTCCCTGCCTTCCCTTTAACCTTTTACTTCCCATCTAGGTAATTAATCATGACCCAGATCTACTTTTACCTCCAGGGACGCACGGTAAATAAAATTCCGTTACACCATGACCTGTAGAAGCTGCAGGGTAACTTCTTGATCTTTAAAAAAGGGTTAGGCCTGTGGGCTGAGCAGAAGCTTTCGAGGGGCTGCTCCACCAACATACTCGATAGCAACTTATCAACTTTTCACAACAATCCGCACCCAGAAATGCATGTCTATTTATGGTGTATGTTACTAGATCTATATCTGATCGCAGGCCATGATGCCTCAACTTTGTTTTTAGTTCTTGTTAGTTCAGGTAGGCCCGACAGGTGACGATCGAGATAAGTCCGAACCGTACGAATCAACTGAAGTATATACACATTCCATTACAAATACTTAAACGTACCCAGCTGGATTTTATGGAAAATAGTGAACATTATATTTATTTGAATGTCAATTGGGTCAAAAAATTTGATTAACTAGTGCAAGCCATAATTCTGCATATCATATCAAAATTAAACATGCTTTACAATTTGCAAAGTGTGTACCGTCGTGAAATTATATATGCAACAATATGTATTCCAGAAGTGTACGCAGTATAGCTTAACGTGTGCCTAAGGCTCTAAACTAAAATTAGTGTGTGTTTTTTGAGAAGAAAGTATGTATATTCCGTATGAGAACCATATATTCAGGTTAAGAAAGAGAGTACTGATGTCTTAAAATGTCTTTTCCAGAGGTATATGTAGCATATGGTAATGATTTAATCGAAGTCTTCTTCCCTAAAATCCAATTTATCGTTATTGTGATGCGCCATGTACAATTAATTCTATCCATACTGGATTCAAATGGCAATCGATAACCCATATGTTTGAGTAATTAATAGTTTTACAGATATATTTGACTATATCACTTTTCCGTTATGCTGGAACTTAGACATAATTAGGACAACTTGAAGGGATACAAATTTTTTTACATTAAAAAGACTTAGGACAACGTTTTTTAGTAGATTTAGCAATACAACTTTTTTTATCTTTTGTTACTTGGAAACCTATGCAACATATGTATATATGGGTTTTATTTTATTACTTGGAAACCTATGCGTACGGTTGCCTTTCTTTTATTTTGACTTCCATCTCACTCACCTCCAAGATATAAAAGGGCACGGATGCTGCCAACCAGAGGATGCAGGCCACCCATTTACTCATCCGTCCAATGCCAGAAGAAGTCACAGAGTCGAGCTCATTGGTGATAACAGTGGCGCCACACCATCCCCACAGTCGCCTCCTCCGATCGAGTTCCTGTCCTCCTACCCATGCACTGTGAGTTAAAAACTACAGGCATAGGAACATCCCCAGCCGATCAGATGATCCTACAGTATGTGTACCTGCATGGGGATGTACACAGTTGCAGTACTCCCGTCTCGATCGAGAGTACTGCTTCTGCGACAGAAGTTAAAGCAGAGGTGGTGTTTGGGATTCTAGTTAATTTTCCTGTTCTTTCTAATAATTTCTATGAAAACAAATCATGGTAAGCACTAGCCATAGAACTAAATTAACCAAGTGAAATCATTTCCAAGTGGTCTCCCTTGTACTTTGCTTTTCAGTTAGATCTCAAAGCAAATCGTACTATAGACTCTCTTGATCATTGGAAGCAATTGAAACCGATAAATGATGGATTTTCTCTTCAATTGTGGATTGTATTCATTAATCATAAAACTCAGTAATTTTATTTCTCCTAAAGAAAAAAATAACGTAATATAATCTTTAAAGTGCATTAATATTTGGTGTTCTTGGGACTTCTAAACCTTTCAAATCAGATCGAACTGAATTGCCTAATTTCTATTCCATGCATATATTTGAGGTGTATTAAGTTAAATTAGATTAGCCCATTATATCTTCTTTTATTCTTCTTCTTTCGGTACTTTTATGTTTGATTATAATTCGAAGACCGAGAAGAAGCCTAATGGAGTTACGTATGGATCGGAGCACGAGAAGCACCAAACCCTCACTACGTACTGTGCTTGTTCATAATAACAAAAGATTACAATGATTATTTTATCTTTATGTTCTCTGAAGGCGACAAGCACCCTGATCAGTAGGGTTCCCATCGATGTCCATATCCAGAAGACTTTCTCAAGTGTGGCAGAAGAGGGTTTGAGAGCGAGAGGAGGGGGATAAGGGTGACTGAATCGCAGCACTCGGAGCAGCATATTCCGCTTCCGTTCATCTCTGAACAGATTCCCTACGGCTTGAGCCTTTGGGTAGTACTTTTCTGTTCATGTCACTCGTCCAACACGTGGAGATCAGGGAAACGCTGAAGATAAAGAGGGTATAGCTAGGGGAGAGAGAGAGAGAGGGAGAGCGCTCTACGGCGTCTTTAGTGACTGAAAGCACGTCAATTTATTGTTTCTACAATGGAAAATGTAAGCTGGAAATGTATTAAAATGGTCATAAGGTTCGAAACATACATATTCTTCCAAATTATATGCTATTAAAATGGTGAGTAATGCATTACCTCAGTATTACTCGGATGCCTAGGTCAAAGAATGCAAAGACTGATCATATCTTGGCCCAACTCACATCCTATTCGAAGCTCGGACAGCAGCGGTCTGTTCTGGTTGCAGAAATCTCTTCGCTGAGTTACAAGGAGCGCAACGTTATGGTCTGTGTGATTCTGAAGCAACCCCAACCTAGCTAGCTAGAAGGACCCGATAATAAACTATCTGTTGCACAGCATGCTCCTTCCCCGTGACAATGCCGTGCATGATGTCTAGGGACGGACCCAGGATGAAATATAAAGAGGGGCCAAAATAAGAAAATGTGAAAAAATAAAATATCTTAAATTTAATCATATGTGATCAGTGATCTATCAGAATAAAATTCTTTGTTCTTTCAAGTCACGAAAATCATCTATAATTGAATCTATGCTAAAAGTTTCAGCAATTTTCTTCTCAATATAGATGATCAAACAATCGGATAAAAAATCATCTTCCATCTTGTTGCGAAGCTTGTTCTTGATAATCTTCATAGCTGAAAATGAGCGTTCTATTGTAGCTGTGGAAACTGGAAGAGTGAGAATAAAAGTCAAGACTCTGTACACAAGTGGATATATTTTTGATTTTCTTAGTTTCACTAGCCACTAACATAGATCAGAAATAGTGGACAAGCTTTTAAATTCATGATGTTGTCGTACAAATTCAAAGTGCTCTAACTGTATCCTCAATTACATCATCTCTTATTCTGTGAAATCTTGTGGATAAAACTTTTCTGCCAACTTACAAACATCATTAACTCTGAATGATACATACATCTCTCATGGATCTAAAGCTGAGCTAAGAATGAGTAACTCCACAACACGATCATTAAATTGATTATTTAATTCTTGCATTTGAGTGTCTATCACAGCATTAAAAATGTCCACTTTATAATGATGCTCAAGTGTAATTTCATCTTGTTGATGTCGAGCTCTACCTCTTCTTAAAACATACAAAGTACTGAGATCTAACACATCAATATTGCGCATTGAACAAAAAGAGTACACAATAGAAAGTAATTCATCCCATCTTTCATCTCTTAATTTCTGAGTGAGTGCTTTAGTAGATGAAACAAGATGTATAGCATTAAATATCCCAAATCTGTGGACGCAATCCTGGATCTCGTTCTAATGAATGTATATCAAAATCATCTTTGATTTCAATTCTAGGAGTTTTTGAAACGTTTTCATTAACTTCTGCAATTTCCACATTCTTCCTTTTGAAAAATGACTCGATTGTAGAAGATTTTCCCATCTAAAATAACAAGCAAAAATATATGCATACATATTAGTAGGGGCCACATCTATATTCCCACACATTAAAAGATAAATAGAACCAACATCAAAACTTGCCAAATCATTCTATGGATTATGGAAAAAAATTAAATTATATATAACAAATGAGCAATCACCTAACATAAATATAGAGAATAAAATAAATGAGCCACCACCCAGGCTCGCTGGATCATAATATAAGAAATTAAATATTTTACATAATAAATGAGCTACCACCCAGGCTCGCTGGATCATAATATAAGAAATTAAATATTTTACATAATAAATGTGCTACCACCCAGGCTTGCTGGATCATATTATAAGAAATTAAATATTTTACCTAGTAAATGAGCCACCACCCAGGCTCGCTGGATCATATGATAAGAAATTAAATATTTTACATAATAAATGAGCCACCACCCAAGCTTGCTGGATCACAGTATAAAAAATTAAATATTTTACATAATAAATGAGCCACCACCCAGGCTCGCTGGATCATATTATAAGAAATTAAATATTTTACATAATAAATGAGCCACCACCCAGGCCTGCTGGATCACAGTATAAAAAATTAAATATTTTACATAATAAATGATCCACCACATAGGCTCGTTGGATCACAATATAAAAAATTAAATATTTTACATAATAAATGAGCCGCCACCCAGGCTCACTGGATCATAGTATAAAAAATTAAAAGATAAATATGTTACTTTAGTGTCGTGAGGTGTTGATTTGTAAGGGCCGACAGGTTAGAGACTCGCAAGAAATGTCGACGTGCTATTGGCTGGCCATTGCTCTCCATTGGATAAATAATCAACCATTATAAAACCAAATTTTTCTCAAAATTAGTAAACAATAGTAACTCATATCAAATAAAAAAGATTATTATAACTTGATACAAAACACATCGATAGAAGAAAAAACTCAATATTCTGAGATTGAAATCTAAATAAAAAGTGATCCGGAAACCTATTCAAACCTTAACTTACATTTTTAGCTTAAATTTTTTACCTGGTCTCTAAGAAAACGTACAGCATCAATAATAAGGATCATATGAACGTGAATAATGTTACCGCAAGTATGCAAGATCGTCAAAGCTCGTCCTCGTCACATCATTGGATTTTGACAAAGACTTTGCATGTACGTATGGTCATATATATATATAGATAGCCCTCATGGGATTTTCATTTTTTTATAGGCATATGCGAGAGTTATCTTTTTGTTAGGTTTCAACGAATTTGAATATATGTTTTCTATTCTGAGATGCTAAGAAGTAAGAAAGGTTTGCACTGGTTTACCTGCGACTCTGCGAGGAGGAGATCGGAATTCGAAGGCAACGGTGCAACGCTGCAACGGGCCAACTGCGAAAGCGGCAGCCAAGGATCCACCGCGAGAAGGACGAAGGCAAGGCAGCAGGGTTGTTTTACTTCCCTGCGGTGCGCGGTCCGACTTCCGAGCACAATCAAATCAAAGAAACGCCGAATCAGACTCCACCTATTCTGCACTTACTGGAAACTTTCTATATATGCATATAAAAACAAGAACACGAATAGGCACTGCCAGGACGTCCGCCCCTCCTTTATTTAGGCCATTGATATAACAAAATCAGTATTATAAAGGGGCGATGGATATACACCTTAAAAAAAATTATTGGGTGGAGGGGGGGGGGGGGCATGGCCCCCCTCCATACATAATGTGGGTCCGCCCCTCTATGTCACAAAGTGGGTGGAGGTAGAACCCCTAGGTTGGATCATAGAATGGAGATATGGGGCTTCATTTGGTGACTCATCATCACTTCCTTTAGGATCCCCGCATCCTCATTAGAAAATAACATGATCAAGGTAAATGAGAAGCTATTCAGGACGTGATATGGCAACCACGACATTTGCCAGAATTTTACCACAGTCGCACACCTTCAAGCCCATGGCCTTGCAGAAGTGACCAATTGGACAATCCACCAGGTGTTGAAGGAGTGCCTCAACCAAGACAAGAGAAGTTGGATAGACAAGCTCCTATCCATCCTTTGGTCCTACCATACCACACCTAGGTTGGCCATATAGGAGTTACTATTCAACCTAGCTTAGTACTTGTTGGCCCGGTTAGCAAGCCCAAAGAGTTGGGGGGGGGGGGGGGGGGGGGCGGTGTGCGAATAGGTTGCTTTGATAATTTCTACAACTTAAAATTAAACTTAAAACAGATTGTCAGAATTAGATAAATGGAGATAATCACACATACAAGCAAGCAGAAAGGAGACACAAATTTATCCTGGTTCTGTCCTAAGATACACCTTAGTCCTACGTCCAGTCTCCAAGAACACTTTGTTGGATCGAAATGGCAAGCAAGACAGTCCTAGAGGGGGGTGAATAGGACTTTTTACCTTTTAAAATTTCTTCTAAAAATCACAACACTAAATAAATAAGTTAGTACTCAATGTGATGTGTATGATTCAAAGTGTAGACTTGGCGGAAACAATCACACAAAAAAATTGGACAGAGATTTTATTCTGGTTCGGCCCTTCCCAAATGGAAGTCCTACATCCAGTCCTCAAGCCAACCACTTGAGATTTCACTAAATTACCAATGAATTTGGCCTTCTCTCACCCTTGAGAGGTATTACAAACCCACTTGCTTCCAAGCAAGTCTTCCCTATACAGGGGTACAGACACAGCCTTTTCACTAAGGCCTTCCCTACACAAGAGGGGCAAAGTGCAGAGATAGATTTCTGCACAAATACAAGAAAACAGAAAAATTCGAACAGGGTGTGTTTGCCTCAAAATTGAGCACAAAAACACACTGACTTCAGATGGATTCAGCAGATAAAGAATTGACTCTAAATCCCATCTGAAGCAAGAGGGGTGGACTAAATAGAATTAGAACTGAATACAATTGCCACCCACGAATAGAAATTCTCCACAGAATTTTCTGAACAAAAGGAAGCTCTCAGAAGAAATCTAGCAAGAGGGCTTCAGAGAGAGCTTGATGAATTTGAATGATCTTTTCAGGAGGAGCAGACTTGAATGCACTTGTGGATTTTCACTTCATGGATCATGTGTATGTCTTCTCTTCCTCTTGAGCTCTTTTTATAATCTTCAAAATCCGACCGTTTGAGAAGATGACCGTTGGAGCTTTGTGGCCGTTTGTAATATAGCCATTTGAAGAGGAATTCTGTGATCCTTTGAGTCTTGAAGAGATTGCCCAGTAGGCCTTCAAAATTGCTTCTTCCTGAAGTCTTCATTTTGTCAACAGCTAGAAGATAAGCTCTTGTAGAAAGTAGCTGAGGGAGAGGTATGCTAAACACATGTTCAATTAATGCCTTTTGCAATGACAAGACAAAAGAGAAACGTATCTCCATACCCTTGTGGTAGGTGGGTCACAAAATTTAGTACAAGGTATGGAACCTAGTATTCCACAAGCTTTTCAGACAGACAGAAAGTTAAAGTATGGGTCTGTCAGTGGTAGGTGAGATGGTCAGATGCCATGCGTCTGAGTTCTACATAAATGCTTTGTGTCTTGTAAAGCTAACAAAAGGGCAAAGCAGGATTTCAAGACTGAGGATCTCAAGGAGACACTTTCAGAACATGTTTAGCACAGGATAAATAATTTAAAAGCTGACATGTCAAGTCCTGTCAGAAATATAATAATAATATTCGAAGTTTAAGATGAAATGCACATAGCAATCCTCCTATTAATTTTGTTTAAGATACACAAACTAGATTTGATGATCTTTAAAGAGTATAGAACTGAGAGTGTGTAGAAAAAGTGTAAGTACAGAATTGTCAGTGTAATCGAATGTGGAAAGATAATTCGATTGAAGAAGTAAGAGTAATTCGACTCAAGATAGATCAAGGTGATTTGACTACAACAGTCGAACACTGTGAGGATTTCTAAGGTAATCGATTGAGACAGTTTGAAAGTGTCAGTCGAATATATAGAAAGGACATTCGACTGTAAGAGTCGAAGTCATCAGTCGAATACTGAGTAACAATCACTCGTCTGTGAGAGTCGAAGTAATCAGTAGAATGCTGAGTAACAATCATTCAACTGTGAGTGTCGAAGTCATCAGTCGAATACTGAGTAACAATCATTCGACTGTGAGAGTCGAAGTCATCAGTCGAATGTAGTTAACTTGAAGTGAGGGATTCGACTGTGATAGTTTGAAGAGATCAGTCGATTGCTATGTAAACGATGTGGACTTAGAAGCAATTTGATGGCTTCTGACTTCAATTCTGAAGGAGTCGGATTTGATAGTCGAATATGGCAGTCGGATACTATAGAGATAGTTGTGGCCTTAGTAAATTTTGAGGATTCATTTACCTGAAAAAGAAGTTTGTGGTATAAAACATATATTTAAAGATTTGTCATAGCAGAAACACAGTTTTATAAAAACTAAGAAAGTCATTAGATTTCTTAAGGGTAGTTGCTCAACACACTTAGGATTTTACTAATCAACGGTAAATGCCCCTTAAGAACAATTACACACCAGTCTAGCTAGTCTTCTCTTCACACCCAGAAGAGGAACAACACCCCAAATATCTTGGGTCTTCCCTTCTATAAAGGGAAATAACAACACTCCAAACACTTCAGGTCTTCCCTTTTATAAAGAGGCAGAAACGCTTGCATAGTAAGCCTTCTCATCAAAGAAGTGGAACAATCTGAATCTCAAAAGAGATTAACAAAGGTCACTAAACCAAGCCTAAGATGAATAATAAGAAGGCTTGATCTGAGATAAGACCCAAGAGATTAAAGATATATAATGAATATTTCTTTCAAATGAAGACAACTCTATCAGAAAGATTATAGCAAGAACACAATAGAGAGAGATGAAGAAAGCTAGAAGAGGAGTTAGCTTCGACACTCCGTTTTCTTTTCTTGTTGAAGAGTGGATGCCTTACGTTGGTGTGCTCTCAAAAGAATTGAATAGTTCAATTTTTACTTGTGACTACATCAACTCCTCCTTTTATAAACACTTAGAGGATGTATTCGTTGATATGCCCATTTGAGTTTTCAGCTTCGACTTCATGCAAGTTTCCAAGAAGTTTAATGTGTCTAACATTTACTTCACGGGAGTATCGGACACTTGAAGCCAATAAATGCTAGGAAGAAGACAGTGAGAAGAAAAAAATCTCATGTCAATCAACCCATACCCCTTCTACCTACCACCCTCATTTTCTGCTGACAATCTGCTATACTAGGTAAGAGCTTTCTATCTAGCAGAAAAGAAAGGACCTTCAAAGACATGTCAAATGGTAGTCTCAAGTCAGAGCCTACATTGGCCAAATAATAAGTTAAAGATGTGAAGGCTAGTTGAAATTTCATATGGTGCCAAAATAAAGATTTGAAAAACACATTTCTATTTGCAAGATTTTAGTCAATTAATGGAAATATAATCCAATTTAGAATTTAAATAGAAGCCATGAATTTAAAATAAGGGAAATATTGAGTAAGTTAATAGATGTTCTATTTTTAATACATTTAGTCACCAATCAATACAAAGAAGTCAACTATTCATAGTCAAAGGTATATGAAATTTATATTCACCAATTTATATAGCATAAGCCTTGATAGTCAGTACTCGGAACATCTATAATGCTAATTTGGATGAATTAGACCACTTGTTCACCAATCAGAACAAGAGTAACATTAGTCAGTGTGATCAAAATATTTGTTCATCAATCGTTGTAAAACAGCAGTAATTAGTATGTTGTTCAGCAATTGGAACATTTGAACACCAATCAGAATGAGAACAGAACATTTGTTCATTAATCTGACTATTCATAACACTATTTGTTATGTTAGTTAACTTTTCTTCAATAATTGGAATACTTATAACACTAATCGATATAAATTGAAAGATGTAGATAGTAATCGATATACTATTCAAGTTGAAGTTTTTGTTCAGTAATCGATGCGAGTGTTCAGTAATTGGAACAAGTTTGTTCTCTAATTGGTAAAAGGCATTTGTTCACTAATTGGTACGAAGCTTAGTCACCAATCACAACACTTGGTCAATAATTAATATGGACTTATAAAAAAATTTCGTGAAGTGCGTAATATAGAATGAACTTGAGTCTTTTAGAATACTTATAGTGATGATCCTTGAAGCGATAAAAAGGCCTTTTTACCCTGTTGACAGACTTATTTGAAATATAATTATTTAGAAAAAATATTAAGCATTTACACAAAGTTTTGTTATCACTAAAACTTAGGAATATATGGGGATGATAGGCTCTTCAATCTCTCCTTTTTTGGTGATGACAAAACTTTAAATAAATGTTCTAACATATTCAAAGAAACAAGTTAAATCATGGCATGCTAATGACTAATATGCAAGGATGATATGTAAGTATGTATTTCAGAGTTGATAATTTCTCCCCCTTTTTGTCAATGGCTAAAAAGGTGAGTGAAAGAAATTGATAGCTAAAATGCATAGGTGAATAGACAAGAATGGCATGTCGACAGATGATGTCCCTAGGTCGACCGATAAGGTTCACAGGTCAACATATATGGTAAGTTCACCTAAAGAAGAAGGATAAAGAGAACGAAAGAGATGAAGGTATGATGGAAGAAGGCCAAATAAACTGATAATTAGAAGAGGGTGTTGTTAATTTGATACCTAGCCCCATCTCATTTCTTCATTTTTGAATGTGCTTTTTTCTCTGTTCTTGCAGAAACTGATGATATTAATTTCCCTTCAAAATGAATCTTATAAGATATGTTGCTTTTTGAGTTGCTGGCCCTGATGGCCCTACTTCCTTAACTTTCGGAGGCCCAACCTCCATTGTAAGACCCGGCCCTCTCGGGCCTTTAGCCTGTCCTCATGGTCGCGACGGACCCTCTGGTCACGACATTGTTGCGCCAGAGGAGCCGGTCATGACATGCTTCTTGTCGCGGCACCCTTTCTCGTTGCGTTCTGGTGGCGACGAAGGAGGGCGACACATTCTTGTCGCGGCATCTGATGGCAACACGACTCTAGTTCTAACCATTCTAACTACTGTCCTTTCTGTCAAAACGGCCTTGTCGGGTGTCAGGCGCGTACGACGTTCACGCGACTTGGCAGACCATCGCGTTATGGTTTCCTGGTCTTCGAAGTTTGACCACTTTTGGGTGTCGCGTTGGGATAGGAGGTCGTGACCTGTAGGGCGGTCGCGACAACATTATTGTCATGCTGGCCTGACCTGTCGCGTCTTGGGGGCCAACGGTTCAAAACCGAGGAAGGCGCGCACCCCATTTCCCCCTCTCTCCTTCCCTTCTTCCTTTCTTCTTCTTCTTCCTTCTTCCTCCCTCAAGCTCCTTTTGCTTCTTCGGTGTGTTCATGGTGCTCGTGGTGAGGAGGTGATGTCTCCTTGGTGTAGGCGACGTCCGTGTGGTGCTTGTATCGAGGAGGAGGTGGCCATTCCGACATGAAGGCCCTAACAGGTCGGCTCTGCTCATTGAGGTAGGGACCCCTCTTTCCCTCTCATTCTAGCATGCTCCCCTTCCCCTTGAGGTTCTCATTTTCCCATTGCGTTTGGGGTTGTGGGGGTGAGATCCATGCTCCGTGGTTCTGAGGTTCCTCGAGCGTAGGATCTTCTTGTTTAAACGCATGAATTGTAGGGTTTGAGGGTGGGTTGCTTTATTTACTTGCTTTCCTAGAGTCTCCATGCTCTCCTCCCCCGAATGGCATTGTTTCATGGCATTTTGGGGTGATCCTTGGGAGGACTGTCCTGGGATCCCCCTCGACTGAGGTTGCGACCAGCCTGAGGGTCGATCGCGACACATGTGCCGACCGCGACACCCTTGGTTGTCCTGGCAGATATGGGCGCTGCGACGACCCGGGGCGTCGCGACATGGTCGCGTCTGGCCTTGGCGTCGTGACAGTATCAGATTCAAGTAGGTTCTTGCGAAGTCTATTCCTCGTGGAGTCTTCTCCGTTTTTGGTTCTTTTTGTACTCGTGGCACCAGTGCTAGTTCCTAGGACGTTCCTACACTAGTCATTTTCCCAGTGCTCAGCACCTGAGGGCTTTTCCCGTGAGAGAGGTTGTTACCATTTACCTGGGACCCCCATCCTCGTGCGCCTTTAAGGGAGCGTTTGGGGCGACAGGCATGCTCGAATCACGGACTCTGGAGCAGAGGGGAAAAGGGTGGTTAGGACAGTGGCGTCGAGTCATTTTCAGAGCTCTCTTGGTTGGTCTGGGACACTGAGGCCAGCTGGAGTTCTTCCCGGCGTAAATCAGTCAGTCCTTTTTCTCACTGCCTCACTCTTTGTGTCCCCGGAACCACCTAGAGAGGCCAGGAGTGGGACCGTAGTCTAGCCAGACTACGTCGGTTACTGTTGTGGTTACTTTGTGTTCCTTCCCCCACTCTAAGGAGACGTGGAGGTCTGGACCTGGGTTGAGGGCAAGACATCAGTGGACGCTCCTGACTGGTTGACTAGTGGTAGTGGTTTCCGTAGATAGTGTCTCTTGCCTAGGTAGGGTTCTTCTATCTATGTTGCCAGTCGTGTGGTGGTCATGACGTACAGGTCGTACGGAGTTTCTGACTGCAGTGTCTCTTCCGTACCGTTGCTAGTTAGTTAGCCTAGCTTCCACACTTTCCTATGTAGCTTAGAGTATATACAACTGCCATCATTTGCTTTGATTATATATTCTTTCCTGCCTGTTAGAGCCAGTAGGAGATTGGTAGTCCCTACTGAGCTTCTATTTTGAAGCTCATCCATTCTTTTTCTAGGTGAGACTTCTCAACAGCAGCTGGGTGCGCGTCAAGCGGAGGAGACGAGGCGGTAGTCTTCGTCCCCGTAGCTAGCAGTGGTACCCCCTTTCAGTTGTACTTCACCCTCGGGGTATGCCCCTAAGGGCTCTATTCTTCCCTTCTTTACTTGTACTCGTTGTGTGTGTTGGGACTGCACCTAGAGCATTATGCAACGGTCTCGCTCTTCTTTCTGCTTCCGCGTGTGTGCTCCTAGTTTAGTAGTTGACATTTATTTCCTTTACATATTCTGTTAGACTCATGTTATAGCCCTTCCAGTCCTCGGATCCAAGGGCGGCGATCATGAAAATCGGGTCCTCAGCTTGGGTCGAGAGTCGGCTTCTCGGGGTCGTTACATCCATACTCTGCTCTGCAGCTATTCTTTGTTCTGAAATATATCGAATTAGGTAATTTCTTACAAAAGTTATAAGTTTAGTCACCATATCCCATAAATTTGCTAATTCTCCCTTGACCTCCTTGAGGTCATTCTGAACATCACATAACACCACATCTTGGGGATTCATTATCTTATTCACTGGATCCATATGAACACAAACTTTGAATATGTGTTTTCTAGTAGAGACATTCCAACTGAGGTTCTTCTTCCTCATCACTGGCTTCTTCAACAATTCCCTCTACTAGAATATTTTCTTAAGGAAATGTCTGAGGCTCCCCATCAACTTAAGGTTCCTCTTTCTAACTTCCTCATTAGCTGAAGTGAAGTCTTCCTAAAGAGCTTCATGTTGCTCCCATTGAATGGATGACTCTTGTCTTTGGACATTCACATCTGCCATACCACCTACTTATGCCACATCATCAACTTCTATTTCTCTTTCTCCATGTAAGTCTTCCAATATTTCTTGAATCATGATAGTTTGAGGAGAGGGGACCATAGTTTCTTGCCCAACTCAATTTCTTTAGTCTCAACAGTCATTTCTTCATGACTACTAACCTTTGCTATTTCTTCCATATCCTTAGCCTTCTCTTCTGTAGTCTCTTCAGTTATGTGAGCATCAATGTCTTCAAATTGCATACATAGTAACATAAAAGGATAGCAATTGGTGAACAAACTTAATGTGACTCTTCTAATTGGAGAAGAAAGACAATGGTGTCACATCGATTGTAGAAGAATAGAGGTAGTTAAAAAAAATTCAGATGACGATTGATGCATCGATTGAAAGATAGTATAGTAGATTGAGAAGTCATAGACTGGAGAGAATAAAATTACTCTGAAAAAGTTAATATAGTTCAGTTATTACAAAAATACCTTTTACAAATTACACATGCCTAATTCCATTATAAGAGAAGTGAATCTCTCTTCGAGCAGGGGCGGACGCAAGATAAAGCATAAAGGGGGCCGAAATAAGAAAATATTAAAGTAAAATAAAATATAAGGGGGGCCAATTTAAAAAATTTTAAAAAAACTTAATAAAAAAAATTTAAAGATAGCCAAAATTTGGGGGGGGGGGTGCATGGCCACCCCCACCATTAACGTGGGTTCGCCCCTATCTTCAGGTAAGACTTTTGTGAAGATGTCTGCCAATTGATTTGATGTATTTATGAATGAAATATCTATATTATCTAAAGCTACATGATCTCTAATAAAATGGTATATCACTTCAATGTGCCTAGTTCTAAAATACTGCACTGGATTATTGGTGAGATTAATAGCATCAGTGTTGTTGCAAAACAAAGGTATTGATTTGATATTTATTCCATAGTCCTTAAGTTGCTACTTGATCCATAGTAATTGAGTGCATCAACTCCTAGCAGCTACATATTCAGCTTCAACTGTTGACAAAGCCATTGAGTTCTGCTTTCTTGAGGACCAAGAGATCAAGCATCCGGTAAAGAATTGACAACAAATGTTGGTGCTCTTTCCATCTACTTTGCATCCATCGTAGTCAGTATCAGAATTTCCAACTAAGTCAGGTTTGCACGATTTGGGATACCACAATCCTAATTCAAATATATGAGCTAGATATCTAAATATTCTTTTAACTAAATTTAAATGAGATTCTTGAGGATCTGCTTAATATCTAGCACACATGTATACACTGAATAAAATGTTAGGTCTATTAGCAGTTAAGTAGAGTAGGTATCTTATCATACCTCTATAAATCTTTTGATCCACTTTCTTGTCTTGAGGATCACTGTTTGACCTTGTTAATGTATTCATTGGAGTAGGTAGAGGCTTGGCGTTTTTAAATATAAATTTCTTTAGTAAATCTCTGATGTATTTGGTTTGGTTAATGTGTGTTCCCTCCTTGCATTGCTTCATTTGAAGCCGAAGTAGCGCGAGAGAGGCTTGCCGCGACAATTATGGGTCGCGATGAACCCGGTCGTCACTGTAACGACCCTGGTGCCCGGACCCTCGACTCCCACCAAGAATCCGAACATCGTGACTGCTGCCCACGGGTCCAGAAGTGAACAAAAAGTGTCCAACACTAGATAACAGTCTAGTACAGTCCCAAAGTAAATAAAGTACAAGTGCTGAATATGAAAGGGAAAGACAGGTCCCTTAGCGGCATACCCCGAGGGTGAAGTACAACTACTGGGGGAAACACTGCTCACTAGAGACGGTGACTACTACGGGCCCATCTCCTCAGTCCGCTGCGGAGGGAGCTACTATGAAGTCTCACCTACAAAACAGGAAGTGAGCTTCATGAAGAAGCCCAGTAGGGACTACCAATCTCCCACTTGTACTAACAGCAGAATAAAACTAAGTGCAATAAATAAATAAAACAGTAAAGTCTATTCTACTAACAGAGTCAAGTGCGGAAGTGTGAAAGAAACTACACGATCGTCGGTCTAGGCTAGATAGCGGGACTGGAAAACCCGTGTAAACCAAGGCACCACAAGAACCCAGCTGTAAACACAGACAGCAGACACTGCCTAGACAAACACACTAGCTACAGAACGCTACACTAGTCAGCCGGTCAGGTGCGCCAACGGTCCATGTCTAGCACCTCCCTTCGGAGTGAGATGCAGAACTAAGAACAAACACAACTGCCGTAGTCTGGACAGACTACGGTCCCACGCCTGACCCCTCTAAATGGTTTCAGAACCACATAGAGTGAGGTGGTGAGAAAGGACTAGTTGGTCCACACCGTAAGAGCACCACAACCACCTCGGAGACCCAGACCAGCTAAGAGAGCTCTATAAACAACTCCACGCCACTGTCCCCACCGTTTTCCCCTTCTGCTCCAAGTTCGTGACTTGAGCACACCCGTCGCCCAGAGAACTCCCTCTAACAGACGCGTGGGGCTACGGGTCCCAAGTAACGGTAACAACATGTCTCGTGGACAAGCCCTCAAGTGCCGAGTACCGGGCGAAGAGACTAGAGTAGCACTGCACTAGGAATAGCACAGGTGCCAAGAAAACCGAGTCGCAACGGAAGTGAAACACCAAAACCTACTAACAATCACTCTCGGTCAGAGAGGTGACATATCGGCAGGTCGCGACCAGAACGCGACTGTTCTGCCTATCACGACAGGAAACCGGAAGTCGACCCTTAAGCGCGTCGTGACAAGACCGCGCCAGCTAAGAGTGCCACAATAAGCTTGAGTCTTCAGAATGTGACACGTACCCCGTCGCGATCTCATTGTGACGGAGACGGAGGTCGCGATCTGTCAAGACCCTGAGCTCCTGAACGCCAGCCACGTACCCCGTCGCGTTAGCTAGACGAGACGGTGTCGGGATGCGTTCAAGGGGAAAGTGACGCGATGATGCGTCGCTACCTGATCGCGACTAGGAAACCCGTCGCGACCACAGCTGAGTGCCCAAACAGGGCATCTGCCATCACCCCAAAGCACCAAAAAAGAAACAACACGGGGAGGGGATCATGGAGACGATGGAAAACAGTGCAAAATCATACAAACCACCCCAATTAACCCTCAATCAAGCATGTAAGGCAAAGCTACTCTCACATGATCCTCACACAACATGAAAACCCTCAACACCCCCATATCCAATACATGCATGTAGAGCACAAATCACATTCCACAAAAATATATGAAGCATGCAAAGAACCTAGCATGATGTCTAGGCTTGGAAAGAAGGGGGTTTGGACCTAGCTTGATAGAACTAGGGGGAAGGCTTGGATTCCCTACCTCCAAACGAAGATCTACCCAATTAGGGCCTTCTCGTAGGCTAGCATCCCTCCACCTCCGAGCTCCAATGCTCCAAGAGCCGCCTCTCGCGAGCCGAGCACCTCCTCCTTGAGCCAATGGAGACGTTGCACACCAAACATGAAGAACACACAGTAAGGAGGAGAGAAAGAAGAGGAGATCTTCACAATCAAACCCAAAAAATATACAACTCTCAGAAGCACGACCAACACTTACCAAGACAAGCCACAAGCCTCCTTCCCAAGCTCCCACGGAGCACACACAAAGGGGAGATCGCCGGAGAAAGAAAACACAGAGCAAAGCGGCAAATGGGGCTTTTGCTCTCGGCCAGAGCAACTTAACCACAGTCATTGAGAACGCGACGGACCCGGTCATCGTGTTAGCAACGCTAACACGACACCCTCCTACGTCGCGATCTTAACATCTACGATCCTGACGGTCAAAGCCACCACGTGGCGTGCATGCAATGCTGACATCTGATCACGACGGACTAGAGCGTTGCGTTCATGCGTACAAAGCCACAGGTGTCACCACTTCTCTGACAGCAAGATGACAAAAGAACTATCTACTATTAGAGTCCTGCCGCGACAGGGGCGGCCGACGCATTCATATTCAGAACGCGACAGTCACCTCCGTCGCCTTCAGAAGGCGATGGGTCGCTCTGTCGCAACCTCAGTCGAGAGGGTAACCCATAAAGTGGGACAGGGATGTTACAATCTAACCAACAAAAAAGTACAATGTCGTCCTCAAAATTAAGGGCGAAACTAGGGGAAGAAAGAGTAAACAAAGTACCTATCACTCGAACAAGTAAGGGAACTGCTCCCGCATCTTGTCCTCACGCTTCCAAGTGGCCTCACCACCGACGTGGTGCTCCCAAACCACTTTGATGAGCGAAATCTTCTTCCTGCGAAGCTGCTGCACCCTGCGGTCCACTACGCTGATTAGGTACTCCCGCACGGACAGGTCGGGTGCAACCTCTATTTGCAGGTAGTCGAGTACATGCCATGGGTCGGGCATGTACTTCCTCAGCTATGACACATGGAAGATGTCGTGGACACCTGCCAACTCAGATGGAAGAGCCAAGCTATAAGCGACCTCACCAACCCGCTCCAGGATGGGAAAGGGGCCAACAAACCTCGGGCTGAGCTTGCCCCTCTTCCCAAACTTGAGAACACCCTTGGTGGGCGCGATCCGAAGGAACACATTGTCGCCGACCTCAATCTCAGGTGGCCTCCTACGAACGTCAGCATAGCTCTTCTGTCTGCTCTGCACTGTCTGCAACCTCTGTTTGATCAGCCTCACGGTGTCTGCACACTGCTGTACCAACTCTGGACCCAGCAACTGCCTCTCACCAACCTCATGCCAGTGCAACGATGTCCTGCACGGTCGACCATACAGAGCCTCGTAGGGCACCATCCCGATGCTGGAGTGAAAGCTATTATTATACTAAAACACCACCATGGGAAGGTGCGACTCCCACGTGCCGCCCCAGTCTAGGCAACACGCTCTCAACAAGTCCTCGAGGGTATGAATGGTCCTCTCTAACTACCCGTCTATCTATGGGTGGTAAGCTGAACTCAACCTCAGCTCAGTGCCATGTGCCCGCTGAAAGCTGCGCCAGAAACGAGAAGTGAAGCTCGGATCTCTATTTAAGACAATAGAGATCGGGGTTCCGTGCAAGGGTACTACTCTGTCCACAAACAGTCGAGCCAGTTTGTCTACTGACCACGCTGCTCTGACTGGAAGGAAGCGAGTGGTCTTCGTCAACCTATCGACGATGACCCAAGCATTGTCGTGCCCATAGTGACATGCTCCCACTTCCACACAGGAATGGGAAGCAACTGTAGCTCATCACCCGGACGCTGGTGCTCTGCCTTCACCTGCTAACAGGTAAGGCAGCGCGAAACAAACTCAGCGATATCTCTCTTCATCCTAGGCCACCAAAAGAGTACCCTCAAGTCATGGTACATCTTGGTGGAGCCAGGATGAATAGAATATCGCGACCGGTGTGCCTCAGCAAGTACCTCCTCCCTGACATCCTCTGGAATGTAGATTCTATCTCTGAACCGAACCTCGTGTCCTCGTCCATCACCACCTTAGGCAACAGCAACATGTCTGCCACCCTTCTTCTCTAGGGAGCCAGACCCAGATTCTACCCCTCCTGGTTCTTTCTTCCTCCTCGTGTTTTTCTTCTTCTTTCCGAATTCTTCTCCACTCCGAACTCCTCTCTTTCCCATGGCTCCCAAGGATAAGAAACTTGCTTCATATCACCATCCCTTATCTCCCCAAGCCGGCGAGGGATCCGGGCTCCTGCCGAGCGCCGAACTAATCATCGTGATGATCGGCTACCCGAGCTTGTCGTTCCCCGAGGTTTGCAACTCACCATGGTTCCGGGAACCTTCAGCAAATTCGTTTAGCCTCGCTATGTTGATTTTCCTTCTTTGGGAGACATGTTCCCCAATCTCCTACCCCTCTTTGACACCTAGGGCTGGACGATATTTCTCTATTCTCACTTGAACTACTCTCCTACTACCGTCACAGAGTTTTTCAACAATCTTGGCTTGTTTGGGGATGGGGATCTCTACACCTCTGTCAAAGATACTCTTTTCAAGCTTCCCTCCAACCTCATCAGCACTGCACTTCAAATTCCTAACTGTGGGGCTGATGTGCTTCTCAGCCACCCTTCTGCATCTGAAGACTGTCATCTCATCACCCTCCAACCTTATGATGCAACTAAGAAAATTGCCAAACTAAATGCCAACTCCTTTCCCCCACTGAATAGAATGATCCATCACATCTTCACCACCCTGATTGCTCCAAAGCATGGCAGTCGGGAACTCGTCACTGAGGTTCATAAATCTCTTTTTTTCTTCTTCCTCAAGTGCGAACAAATCAACTTGCCCAAACTCATGCTTCACCTGATCCGTCAATGCTTCTACAACCCCAGGAGATCAATGCCATATGCTTGCCCGATCACTTCCCTTCTTCTCCTCATTATGATACATATTCCTGATAGTGAGCTTGTCGCCCTCAAATCTTGCAGTGCCTTTGATCTCACTGTTGTCCATCAGATAGGCTATAAGCTGCTTGATGAGGTTGTCACAAGGGAACTCAAGGGTAAGGACCAGGCAGCTGATGAAGATGAATCTAATGAAGATGATGCTGATGAAGACTCCCAGTCCGAGCCAATGGATGCTCAGGGAGATGAAGCTGATGTTGTTGTTGATGACCAAGCGCCTGATGAGCCCTCTCTTCGAGATTTCATCTCTTCTCAAATGGCACAAATGCAGCTCCAGATGACCACTGGTTTCGAACATCTAACTGCTCGATTGGATCATGTTGATACCAGCTTGGACGCACTGGCTGACACCCAAGTCCAGCTTCAGATAAGGCTTACCAGGCTCTCCACAGAGCTTCGTGGACTCCGTCAGGCCTCTGCACCACCTGGGAATGACGATGTCTAGAGAGTCTAGGCATCAATTATCTAGTGTTTATTTTTCTTTGGTCAAGGTCTTGTCACTGTTATCTTAGATTGCTCTCACAATCATGTTATTTCCTTCCCTTGCACTTCTTTTTGTCATGTCATAAGTCACTTTTGTAACTGTGTGTAATGAATGCTCAATCAATGGAATTCATAGTTATTTTCTTATGTTCTACTCATGTGTACATGAAGTGTCTTTTTGGATGTTGCCAAAAGGGGGAGAAACATCACTTATGCATAAATTGAAATTTTTGTCATCATCAAAAAGGGGGAGAATGTTGGGTTTACATGTGTTATGTTTGTTTTTGATGATGAACAATCCAAATTAATGTTATGAGCATATTTGAAACATGATCAAGCAAATGATAATCAAAAAAGAACATCTCAAGTGATTGTCTAAATGTTCTTTATGTCTCACTAACAATGCTCTTAAATGTAGGTGTGAGTGTAGGCAAGACAATGTATCAAATTCCAGAGCAAAAACTCAAGAAAGTCACATTCAACAAGTACCTATTGACAGACCCACAAGTTCCTGTCGACAGCTACACACAGGAAGATCAGACAGGTTTCAAGACAAGTGTACCAGTCAATAGATCCAAATTGCTTGTCGATAGCTACACACAAGAAATTGTTTCCCGCAAGGCCAGTCTTCTGGATTTTGCAAACCTGTCAGCACCTATCAACAGATGCATAGTTTGCTGTCGACAGACAAAGAGAAGATCTTAGTTCCGAGATTTGGATATGTTTCCTATATGGGTGTTTCCTTCTACCACGTCTCTCCTAACATGGACACCCTTATATAAGGATCATAAGAAGTTATTTTCGTGGCAAGAAGCCACCATACCTAACCCTAAACCAAATCTAAGAAAGAAAGCTTCTTTCTGCTGCTCTGCTTCAACCTGTCGTCCAGGGAAAGGAAGATCCATCTTCCGAACGAAGTTGAAGCTAGTTCGTCCGTGGTTCAAGCTTCTCAATTATCTAATACTTGTCAAGACGAAGCTTGAAGTTCTTCTGGACGAACACCACAAAGAGTTCTATCTCAGGATTTGATTCTACAACTCTGAACTCTTCTCTATTTCTACTTTTCATACTCTGTGTGTGTGGTTGTGGGTCAAGAGTCTCTTGTGCTTGATATGCGTGTGTGTTGTTGTTCTGATTGGTTGTTTGCATCAGACAACGTGATGTGTGTGTTTTAGTTGTTGAACTAGCTCATAAGCAGTCCTTCTGCGTGTGTGTGTGGATGGTGGACGTAGGATACACAAGTTGTGTACTCCGAACCACCATAAATCTTCATGTCCTATGGATTGCACATCTTTACGGTAGATGATTGGTAGGCACGTTAGTCTCTACACATGCTAGATACGTTGTTCATGTTTTATTTACAACAAGCACATGAAGGATCGATAAAAGATGTGGACAAGATCTAGAAGGGGGGGGGGGTTGAATAGATCTATGCTAACTAATGCGGAAGCTAAACAAATTTTGAAAGACCTTTGAATCAGAGTTAGATTGAAAGCAAATTTCACAGATCTTAAAAGAGATTAAGCAATTGGAGTGAGTAAACAGGTTGATTATATAGATTCAAATGATCCTATGCATTCATCTAATGAAGAGTAAATTCAAACCATAAACAGACCAATGCACAGAGATTTTTAGGTGGTTCGGAAATCACACTATGTGACTCTTACATCCACCCCTCACACACAGTGAGGATCCACTAAACAACCTGGGTAACACAACCCACATTGGAGCCTGACAACTCCACAAATGAGTTAGACAACTCACACACTACCTAGAGCAAGACTACTCTAGAATCTGAGCAGGACTGCTCAACAACACAACTTGAGTGCGACGACTCAAAACCTTGAGCACACAGGCTCACAACCACTTGCTAGAACAAAAAAAATAAGATCCAGATCCTCTAGTAATGATCTGATCTATTAAGGCCAATTCAAGAAAATTGATGCAATAGATTATGCACAATTTCTAGAATAGCCAAGAAGAAACAAGAAAGACTCAAGACACGAGGTTGACAGTTCTTGTTCTTCAAGAAAGCTCCCTTGTAGAGGTAGAATTGGAAGGATCTTGATCACTTGAAGTCCCTTGGCCGATGCTCTGCAATTTTGATCTGGGGATCTTCCTTGAGTGCTTCACAATTACTGGCTTCTACTTGATCTGCTCCCTTGAAGTTGATCTTAGTGCTTCATGTTGATCATTCTTCGATTCTTGTGCTTAGAGAAGTGTGAATTGGGGTGTGGAAGCACAGGAGGAAGCAAAACAGGGAGGAGAGACTCTCTTGCCGCCACAACCATTTTCTGGAGGCTCTTAAAGGGTTGTCTCAGGATGGATGCCAAATAAGAGGGTATTTATACCCTAAATATTTAAAAGATACCCTTGGGGTACGTGGGCATATGATCCAAGATTGATCCAACATCTCCCTAGGGTGCCACGTGTCCAGGAGGAAGTTTAAGTCACAGAGATTCCGGAGTGTGTCGACTTGCCCTTGAGGTGTGTCGACACACTGTCCCAGACTGGCAAATCAATTCCCTAGGAGAGGTCTCTAGTGTCGACCTGAGATGATGTAGTGTCGACCTGCTGTCCCAGACAGCAAAACAGGCCTTCTGGGAAGGCTATCTAGTGTCGACACTATCTGATGTGGTGTCGACCTGAGATGGAAATCTGTTCACATATTTCTCTGGAATCTGTCTCTAGTGTCGACCTGCCTTGGACTAGTGTCGACACTGGATGAGCTTTTCTTCACATTTCTGCCTTTGTTCTGAACCATTGTGTCGACACCATTGATGGTTGTGTCGACACTACCTTTGTAAGAAATGTTTGTTCCTGAGAAAATAAACACATAAATCATTAGAATATACTATCATGAATATAAATGATTAATGTGGTTGGAAACATGTTTTTTGAATATTGGTAATTTAGGTGATGTATTTCACATGTTCCAATTTTTATGCATTAAAATCACAGCTTGTCATCATCAGAATATGAGGGGAAATGACTTGTTTTCACACTCAACCCAACAATCTCCCCCTTTTTGATGATGGCAACCTTAAAACCATATAGAAGTGAAGTTTTGATGAAAAGTGATTTTAAGCACCTTTGGTTATTTGACACTCAGTTAGAAAGGCATTGATTTGACTGAGTGATGTTTCATTTCTTTTTATTCAAACTTGTCAAGGACCTTTGAACATTTTTTTTTTTTAGTAACATTTGAAGATACACAATGTTACTAGAAGTGAGTTATTTGCACAGAGAAGTCAAGCAGCTTGACAAGCAATCATCGCATTTACATTCATTCAAAAAAGTTGTTTTTCAATCACATTGAAGAACATAAAGATTTCTATTCATTTCTTCAAAATATAAGCATTACAATCTTCAGAAGCACAACATTACAATCTATCTTCTCCCCCTTTGACATCATCAAGAAAGTACATTAATGGGGAGGAGGAAGAGGAGGAATGGGAAGCAAAATGGTCTCAATATCCGTTAGCCTCTTTTCCATTGAAGTTAGACTAAACTTCATTTGAGCTTGGATAGTTGAGAGTCTTGTATGCAAAAGATGCTCCATCCTCTCTGAATTCTCTGACATTGAAGCTTGAAGTGCACTGAACTCATTGGACACTGGCTGTGAAGAGGAAGAAGATCTAGTTGACCAACCAGGCCTATTCAAAACTTTGAATTCCCTCTTGAGTGCAGACATCTCTTTATCAATGTGAGCAGAGAGATTCTTCATGCTCTCCAGGTCATCTACCAAATGTGCAAATGATAGTCTTGTTTTTGAAATCTGAGAAAGTGTCTCCTTTGTGTTGAAGACATCAGCTTGGGAATTTACCAAAATTCCCTTAAGAACTATTTCCAACTCCTTTTGATGCTCTTTTAGTTCAATAGAGGCATCTCCCAATGTGCCAATCAGCCTGTTGAACCTTTGAGTGGCATAGTCAGAGGCTGCTTTTTATTCAATAAACTTGGCTGACACAGTGTTCTCCAACCTCTGAATCCTCAACTCAAAAGTTTCTGACATGGATTGAATAGAGGTGTTCAAAGCATCAAATTTGTCATTCAAAAATGTGTATAGCTCTGGTGGAACAGAAAGTCCACCAAAGGATGAGGATGCATGAACTGGAGGTTGTGGAGAGAAGGATGAGATTTTAGTTTCAAAGTTCATGGAGGAGGAAGGTTGAAGTTGAGGTGAATGAGGGGCCATGAATGGTTCATCCACTTGAGCTGCCACATGAGGCTGATCCTCATTTATGGGAGGCTGGTCTTCATGTACTTGAGGCTGATCCTCTTGAGCTGGAGGCTGATCCTCTGGAGCTGGAGGCTGATCCTCTTGCACTGGGGGCTGTTCCTCTTGTACTGGAGGCTGTTCCTCTTGGACCACAGGGGCCTCTACTGTAGCTGGCCCTCTCCTCACTTGATCACCCACAATCCTAAAGCCCATAAATTTTTGAACATGCTTAAAGCAATAGATGTTGGACTTAGGAATCTTCTCAGATTTCTCATTCTCCAAAGACACACCAAAGTGTTTAAACACTTGAGTCAAATGGGCTGCATAAGGGAGTGATCTATGCAAATCAGCCCTAGTGGTCTCAGAAATGATCTGGTACATGATGACATAGAGATTTATCTTGATGTCTTTACTCATACAATAAATCACAAACCTTTGAATGTCTGTGAGTCTGTCCCTCCCACCACCTTGGGGTGTGATAATAGTGGTAAGCATGTGATGGGTAAGCCTCAACACAAGGGGAAAGGTGTTGGTATTGAATTTTGTAACATGGGTTTGCTTAGGATCAGACTCATCTGCCTACTGTCCAGTCAAGATTGTATAGGCTTCATGAAGGTTGAATTCAAAGTGGTGGTAGTCTTCTCCTTCATCTGGAATTTTAAAAATGGTGGCTGCTATGTCTATTGGCATGTCTATGACAATTCCCTTAACCTTTGACTTGTACCCTTCATCTGTACATTCCAAATTCTGATAGAATTCTTGGACAAGTCTAGGGTATATGATTCGAAATTCTGATATAAAAGACTGCCAAGACTGGAATTTGAAGAAGTTTAAAACTTCAGGAAATGCAGCAATGAGTTCACTGTCATCCAAGTCTACTGCCCTGGGTTTCAAGATGGTCTTCCCTGCACTAAGTGGTTTGGAAGGAGGTTTCTTAGAGGGCTGGGAAGACTCTGATGATGAGGATGAAGATGTGGAAGTGGACTTCTCAAAAGCTTCAGGAGAGGAATCCAAGATTTTTCTCCAAGGGGAAGCAGACCCTCGACCTCTCCCAGAAGATGAAGCCCTACCTCTCTTAGCAAGTGATGGGGATGCAGAGGGAGACCCTGGCTGCTTTGCAGGGTCATGGTGCCTTTTTGTTCTCCTTTCAGTAGGAAGAACATCATCCGCCGGATCGGGCCTTGCCGTAGCCCTTGACCTGGCACCACGACGAGGAGCCTGCTTGTGCACCATTGAAGCAGTGTAGAGTGGAATCGGGGATGATGGAGAGAGAGGAGTGAGAGAAGACGGATGGAGATGGAATGGAGGAGGGAATAGATGGAAAGGGTTCAAAACGCCTGCCGGAAACCAGGAGGAGGGCGACCGTCGGGTCGACCTGGTGAAGAAAAAGGGGGGGGGGTTTGGATAACTTACCTCGCAGGAACATCAAACGCTTAACCGGCGCCCACGGGTTAATTGAGTCTGGCAGGGGGTCAGTGTCGACATTAGAGGAGGTGAGTGTCGACCTGAGTGAAAGTGTGTCGACACTAGATGGAGTAGTGTCGACCTGGCCTGATGAAAGTTTTGGATTTGAGTATGGAAAAATTATGTGACTTTTGGGACATCTTTATAATGATAAGCAATGGGTGGAATAATCATTTCAAGGATATTTAAGAGACTAAAAAATTCATTTGTTAAAATTTTGCAAAAATTCAACACAATTCAAGTTTTACACAATATCCAATAGGATATGAGCATTCAGTGACTTGAGTCATTAAAATGATGATTTGATTGATATAATACATTTCATAAATCAACTACACACTACCATATTCTTCAAGTCCAAAGAAAAAAAAAATCCTTTTAGACAGAAATCAAGTGTGTTGAAAGTAAACAAGTTTTAAGAGCAACTTGATGATGGATAAAAGTGATTCTTTTAAAAACAATACTCCAAAGATATACGTATTTTATTTTTGAAACAAACTATCAAATGAGATATATCTTGTTCACTCAAGAACTAATGCTTTTCACACACTATAGTCCCTGGATACTTAAGATTTTTCCATTATCAAGTCTCAAATGGGTAAATGATGACCTTTTGACATGAAAATATACGTTTTTTAGACGCCAATTTTTCCAGTTACTCAGTCATCATAAAAAAGGAATAGAACATATTTGTTTTTCTTTTCATTTATTTTTGATTTTGAACCCCTTTGAACAGAGATAGCATTAGTGGCTCATGACATACATGGCACTTCATTCATTGTGAATGTGTGCAGTTTCTCAGCACATGTGTCATTGCTCTGTTGATTGACAAATTTTGGAGATTTTTGACAAAAAGATATCATCTATATCCAACATCAATTGCAAACAAAAACATGTTTAGATTCAAGGCACACATTATCCTTCAGTCTTTGAAAGAAATCGGAATTTATATTGTTTTGAAGAATATAGGTGAGAGTTGACAAATGAATATAATAAATCACTCAAAGGATCATTTTGAGACTCTAGACACCTGAATGAGGACATCATGCAAGGAAATTAATGTAATGCAAGAAAAGTTTTTGAATTTTTCAAAAGATATGACTTGTGAATTTTCTAGCTCCCCCTGAGATGAGAATTTCAACCATTTTTCATCAGAATAGAGATATGCAAGATAGAGATATGCAAGTTTTTGAAATCAAAAATAATTCTCTTTGAGTAACAAAAGCTCCCCCTCAACAATTGCATATTCATTTCTTGGTACTTGGCGGAGACATATACTCTCGCATAGTGAAAGTGTCCAGACAAGCAGAACTTGTCCTTCTTCAAATCACCATTTGATATACCAAGAAGTTCAATACAATATGAGTTGAAGAGTTCATTGTCAAAAAGAAATAGAAGTGAAATGGAGAGAGATATGATCAGTATGAATCAAGGAAGCAAATGAATATGATGATTCAAAGAACTTCCCCTCAGAAGATGCCTAACACTCAACCCAATCCCAATGGACATTTACAAAGACTAAGTTCTCTCCTTAAAGATGAGAATCTACTGTCAGGAAGGGGTTTTGTGAAAATGTCAGCAATTTGTTTTTCAGTTTCTATGAAGTGGAGTTCAAATGATTTTTTTGCTACCTCATCTCTCAAGAAATGATGCCTAATTTCAATATGCTTGGTTCTGGAATGCTGAATGAGATTTTTAGACAGATTTATTGCACTTGTGTTATCACATAGAATGGGAACACAACCTAAGTCTTGGTTATAATCAAGAAGTTGATGTTTCACCCAAAGAATTTGAGTTCCACACCTACCAGTAGCAACATACTCAGCCTCTGCAGTTGACAGAGCAACTGAATGTTGCTTCTTAGAAGCCCAAGAAATTAGGTACCCACCTAAGTATAAACACAAGCCACTTGTGCTTTTTCTATCTAATTTACAACCAACATAATCAGCATCACAATAGGCAATCAAATCTAACTTGCAATTAACAGGATACCAAATTCCTAAATCACATGTTCCAACAAGATATTTGAAAATTCTCTTAACAGCTAACATGTGACTTTCTTTAGGATTTGATTGAAATCTAGCACACAAACACACACTAAACTGAATATCAGGTCTAGAAGTTGTAAGATAAAGTAGAGAACCAATCATACCTCTGTAGGTCTTTTGGTCTACTGACTTACCATTTGAGTCTTCTTCTAGCGTAGCATTAATAGCAATTGGTGTGTTTGAATGCTTGATGTTCTGAAAGTCAAACCTTTTCAGAAGTTCTTTGACATACTTGGTTTGACTGATGAAGATCCCCTCATGAGTTTGGTTAACCTGCAATCCCAAGAAAAATTTTAGATCTCCCATTAAACTCATTTCAAATTCATTTTTCATTTGAGTGGAGAATTCATTACACAGGCCTTTATTGGTTGATCCAAATATTATGTCATCAACATAAATTTGGACAACAATTATTTGATTATTGACTGTTTTTGTGAACAATGTTTGATCAATAGTTCCTCTAGAATATCCTTTTTCAAGTAGAAAGGAACTCAAACGGTCATACCAAGCTCTTGGAGCTTGTTTAAGACCATAGAGAGCCTTATGAAACTTGAAAACATGATTATGATGTTTTTCATTTTCAAAACTAGGAGGTTGTTCAAAAAAAACATTTTCCTTGATATATCCATTTAAAAATGCATTTTTAACATCTATTTGATAAACTTTGAATTTCATAGAGGATGCAAAAGCAAGGAAAATCCTAACTGCTTCTAATCTAGCTACAGGGGCATATGATTCTTCAAAGTCAATTCCAAACTCTTGATTGTACCCCTTTGCAACTAGCCTAGCTTTATTTCTTATGACATGACCAGATTCATTCACTTTATTTCTGAAGACCCATCTAGTGCCAATGACTGTTTGGTCACTCGGTCTAGGTACTAATTCTCATACTTGGTTTCTTTCAAATTGATGAAGTTCATCATGCATGGCATTAATCCAATCAGAACTTGATAAAGCTTCATCAATTGATTTTGGTTCAATTTGGGAAATTAGAGCTAGTGGGTCTTCTTCAATGGCATGCTGGAATGAAGATCTAGTCCTAACTCTATCATGCAAATTGCCAACAACATTATCTAATGGGTGATGTCTCAAAATTCGATGTTCAGAAATTACCTGTTGAGGGGTACTTAAATCTGGAGCAATGTTACCTGATCCACTTGAAGATGGTGAATTGGTGTTCAAGTTCTCACCAATGTCTTCAAGCTCCTCAACATTTGGAGAAGAGTCCATAATGAAGTCATCCTCTTCATTGTCTTGAATTTCCCTGCAAGGTTTAGAACTGTTAGTTGAAAAGGAATTTTCATCAAAAATAATAAGTGGAGATTCTTCAACATTTTTGTTTTTGAGAATGTACACTCTGAAAGCTCTTGACACTTCTGAATAACCAAGGAAGATGGCTTCCTGACTCTTAGCATCAAACTTGTCAAGATTTTCTTTATTATTGTTGTGTACATAATATTTGCACCCAAAGATTTTGAAATAGGAAACAATTGGCTTTTTATTTTTCAATAATTCATAAGGGGTTTTCTTGATTTTTGGTCTGACTAATGCTCTATTGAGAATGTGATTTGTTGTGTTTACAGCTTCAGCCCAGAAGGATTTGGGCAAATTACTCTCAAGGAGCATGGATCTAGCCATTTCCACAAGAGTTCTGTTCTTTCTTTCCACAACTCCATTTTGTTCTGGAGTTCTTGATGAAGAAAACTTGTGGAAAATTTGAAGTTCAGCACATAAATCAGAAAAGGATTGGTTTTTAAATTCTCCCCCATGATCAGTCAAAATATTTTTGATTTTATATGAAAAATTTGTTAGGGCAGTGGTACAGAATTTCCTGAATTCAAGGCAAGTATCACTTTTGTGGGACAGGAAGATAACCCAAGTAAATATAGTAAAATCATCAATGATTACAAACCCATATCTCTTGCCACTTAGACTTAGAACTCTTGTTGGGCCAAAAAGGTCCATGTGAAGTAGTTCTAGTGGCCTAGATGTGAGTACCTCATTGAAGGTCTTAAAAGATTTCCTTGTTTGTTTTCTTTGGGCACAGATCCCACAAACTTGATTTTCAACATTTGAAAGAGATTCAGGAAGACTCTTAACCAGATTCAGCCTTATAGGGTGTTTGGTTACAGTTTTTTGCCTCTTTTTTCTTTAAAATTTAAAAAAGAGAGAAGATAGATACAAAGAGGTGTTTGGTAAGTAAATTTTTTTTTTAGTAAAAAAATTTTACTCTATGTAAAACTCTCTCTAAAAAAAACAACTCTTCACCTGTTTTTTTTTCAAAACTCTTGCGCACCCGTCCCCCCCACACCCGTGCCCTCCCTACCTCCCTGCGCCCTCTCCGCGCCACCCCCCCCCCCCCCCCCCACGACCTCTCCGCGCCACCCCTCCCTCCTCCCCCCACTCCGGCGCCACCCCCCCGCCTCTGCCCTCCTCCCCCCACTCCGGCGCCCCCCCTCCTCCCTGGCACCCCCGCGGCCTCCCTGCGCCCCCCCCCCTCGCCTCCCTGCCTCTGCCCTCCTCCCCCCACTCCGGCGCCCTGCCTCTGCCCTCCTCCCCCCACTCCGGCGCCCCCCCTCCTCCCTGGCACCCCCGCGGCCTCCCTGGCACTCCCGCGGCCTCCCTGCGCCCCCCCCCCTCGCCTCCCTGCCTCTGCCCTCCTCCCCCCACTCCGGTGCCCCCCCTCCTCCCTGGCACCCCCGCGGCCTCCCTGCGCCCCCCCCCCCCGTCGCCTCCCTGCCTCTGCCCTCCTCCCCCCACTCCGGCGCCCCCCATCCTCCCTGCCCCCCCCCCCTCCGGCAACCCCCACTGCGCCCCCTCCGGCGCCCCCCCCCCCCCCCCCCGCCTCCCTGCGCCCCACTCCGGCGCCCCCTCCTCCCTGCCTGCCCCCCCAGCGCCCCCTCCGGCGCCCCCCTCCTCCTGGCGCCTCCACTCCGGCTCCCCCCCCCCCCCCCCCCCCTGCGCCCCCCTCCTCACCCTCCCCTACGCCCCCCTCCACCGGATCTGCCGAGAACACATTATAATTTTTAAAACAGCTCTCGCCAAACACCTAAAAACTATTTTTCTTAATTTTAAAATTTAAATTAAAAGAGAACACATTATAATTTTTTAGATAGAAATAGTTTTAAAAAAAAAACTGTAACCAAACACCCTATTAACAATTTATTTAAAGTTCTGAAACTTGCATGGCCAAGTCTTTTGTGCCAAGTTCATGCAATTTCATCTTTATTAGCAACAAAGCAAAGATTTTCAGAAAAGTTTTTATTAAGATCGATCATGTAGACATTGTTTTCCCTTTTTCCAGAAAATTTTATTTTATCAGTTGATGAATCAATGATTTTACAGAAATTGGATTCAAACACAACTTTGTGACCTTTGTCACATAGTTGGCTAATGCTTAGCAGATTGTAATCAAGACCATCAACTAATAAAACACTATCAACAGAGTTTGAGGAAGTTTGACCAACCTTTCCAGATCCAATGATCTTTCCTTTATTTTTACCTCCAAATGTTACTGAACCTCCCTCCTTCTCTAGCAGGAAAGAAAATTTAGCTCTATCTCCAGTCATATGTCGTGAACACCCACTGTCAAGGAACCACACATTTGAATTGGGTGCACGACCTTCCTGCAAAATCAATTAGTGGAGAGAAGATTTTGGTACCCAAACAGAGTTGGGACCATCAGAAAGTTTGGACAATGTTAACAAATCTTTTCTCACGCAAATTTGACTTGATTTTGATTTTTGTTTTATTACAGTGGTGTTCTCTGTCTTTTTCACTTTCTTCTTTCCTTTAGGAATGAAAACACCAGTGTTTTTGTTTTTGGTAGGAGGGGAAGTTTTAATTTGAACATGAGAGTTTAGATGAGGAGGTGGAATCCAAGGATTCTGTTGGTACATCAGAAAGTTTGGATAGAAGAATTGGGGATGATACCAACTTGGGTTATGATACCATTGGCTCTAAGAATTGGTTCAATCAGCTTGATATGCTGTCTTGGAGGTCCAAGGTTCTTCATTAATGACTTCCTTTGACTTTTTCTTATTTTTCAGATTTTTATTTGAATTTTTTATTTTGTGGTTTGTCTTGGTTGATGTTGAGCAGGTCGACCTGTCCTTGACTGGTGTCGACACTGCAGCCACATAAACCTTCTTCTTGTGGACTGGTGTCGACCTGTCAGGTGACTGTGTCGACCTGATTGCCTTGTTTTGATTCTGAGTTTTTGGACTTTTGGTGTTTTGCTTGATTTTTGTTTGATTTCACTGTTTTCAAGACTAGAACCTTTGACAAATTTAATTAAAGGTGCTTTATCCTTTTTCTCACCAAATTTGTCTTTCTTGGTTTTTGTTTGTTAAATCCTAGTTCATGAGAGATTGATTTCATTTTTGCTCCCAGCAAGGCCTCCAGATTATCTTTTCCATTTGTGAATGTTTCAATAATTTCATCCTTTTCTCTTAGCTAGTTTTCCAAGATTTTAATTTCTTCAATCTTTTGTTGTTTATCTTGGTTTTCTTTTTCCAGCTTTTCAAATAATTCTTTGAATTCATTGGTGGCCTTTTGAGAGGCTAGCTTGAGTTCATCATTCAGGTTTAGAAGATTTTCTTTTTCTTCATTCAATTCTATTACTTCATTTTCTAGTTCACAAATTCTTTTGTTTGAGGATTGGTTATGGTAAATGCTTTCAATTTTCTTTTTGAGATGTTTATTTTCTTTCCTCATTTCAGTATATTTTGCTACAAGTTCTGCATAAGCATCTTGTCAATCCTCAACTGAAAAGTCTTCGAAAGATGTGATTACCTTTCCATCTGAGCTATTTTCCATGAAGCATATCTCCTCACTTTCAGAGCTTGAGGACTTTTCTTCTTCTTCTTCTTCACTTGAGTCTTCATCAGACCAAGTGGCTACCATGGCCTTCGGCTTCTTGAATTTGTGAATCTTTTTGTGCTTCTCCTTCTTGTTTTCAAGACATTCTCCCTTCATATGTCCTACCTTGTTGCACCTGTAACAAATAACATTAACATCAGATTTCTGATTCCTATTAGTTAACGTTAGAAGAGGAAATATTTCTTTTACCTGATGGGAATTTCTTTTTCCCTGAGAATTTTCCTTTTCTATATTTTAGGAATTTCCTGAATTGCCTGGTCATGAGGGCAAGCTCATCCTCATTAGACTCAGACTCATCAGAACTTGTTTTCTCTTGGTTTTTGTCTTTGTTACTTGATGAGGCCTTTAATGCTACTGGCTTGGTTTTGATTATATGTTCTTCATTTCTTTTTAGATTAATTTCATATGTCATTAAGGATCCTATCAACTCATCCAAAGAAATTTTGGACAAATCTTTAGAATCTTCAATGACAGTGGCCTTGGTGTGCCATACTGAAGAGAGAGAATGCATGATTTTTCTTACCAAGTCAGCATCCATATAGTCCTTACCTAAGGCCTTCAGTCCATTGACTATGATCATAAACCTGACAAACATTTCAGAGATTGTCTCATTAGATTTCATCATGAACAATTCATATTCAGAGACAAGTATGTTAGCCTTGGTTTCTTTAACCTGAGATGTTCCCTCATAGAGTACCTCAAGTTTATCCCACATCTCTTTGGCAGATTTGCACATTGAGATTCTTGAGTACTCTTTGGGGTGAACAGCACATTAAATCATGTTCATGGCACTATAATTCAATGTAGCTCTTCTTATCTGTTCCCTAGTCCAAGTTTCTTCCTCTCCCTAGTTTTCATAGGGTCCTACCTCCACTACTTTCCAGATTTCATAATTTTGGGCTCTTAGAAAAACTTGCATTCTATTTTTCCAATAAGAATAGTCCGTTCCATTAAAGAATGGTGGCCTATTTATGGAATGACCCTCAGCTATGAATCCTCTGGAATCCATTTAATTAAACAGATGGTGTAAAGAAGGAAACACTCAGCAAGCAAACAATCAAGCAAACAAATCACACAAAGTACTCAGAAATCACTCAGATCAAATCAGATCAAGTGTAAACCCGCTCTGATACCAATTGAATGATCGATAAAAGATGTGGACAAGATCTAGAAGGGCGGGGGGGGGGGGGGGTTGAATAGATCTATGCCAACTAATGCGGAAGCTAAACAAATTTTGAAAGACCTTTGAATCAGAGTTAGATTGAAAGCAAATTTCACAGATCTGAAAAGAGATTAAGCAATTGGAGTGAGTAAACAGGATGATTATATAGATTCAAACGATCCTATACATTCATCTAATGAAGAGTAAATTCAAACCACAAACAGACCAATGCACAGAGATTTTTAGGTGGTTCAGAAATCACACCATGTGACTCCTACATCCACCCCTCACACACAGTGAGGATCCACTAAACAACCTGGGTAACTCAACCCACACTGGAGCCTGACAACTCCACAAATGAGTTAGACAACTCACACACTACCTAGAGCAAGACTACTCTAGAATCTAAGTAGGACTGCTCAACAACACAACTTGAGTGCGACGACTCAAAACCTTGAGCACATAGGCTCACAACCACTTGCTAGAACAAAAACAACAAGATCCAGATCCTCTAGCAATGATCTGATCTATTAAGGCCAATTCAAGAAAATTGATGCAATAGATTATGCACAATTTCTAGAATAGTCAAGAAGAAGCAAGAAAGACTCAAGACACGAGGTTGACAGTTCTTGTTCTTCAAGAAAGCTCCCTTGTAGAGGCAGAATTGGAAGGATCTTGATCACTTGAAGTCCCTTGGCCGATGCTCTGCAATTTTAATCTTGGGATCTTCCTTGAGTGCTTCGCAATTGCTGGCTTCTACTTGATCTGCTCCCTTGAAGTTGATGCTAGTGCTTCATGTTGATCAATCTTCGATTCTTGTGTTTGGAGAAGTGTGAATTGGGGTGTGGAAGCACAGGAGGAAGCAAAACAGGGAGGAGAGACTCTCTTGCCGCCACAACCAGTTTCTGGAGGCTCTTAGAGGGTTGTCTCAGGATGGATGCCCAATAAGAGGGTATTTATACCCTAAATATCTCAAAGATACCCTTGGGGTACGTGGGCACATGATCCAAGATTGATCCAACATCTCCCTAGGGTGCCACGTGTCCAGGAGGAAGTTTACGTCATAGAGATTCCGGAGTGTGTCGACCTGCCCTTGAGGTGTGTCGACACACTATCCCAGACGGGCAAATCAATTCCCTAGGAGAGGTCTCTAGTGTCAACCTGAGATGATGTAGTGTCGACCTGCTGTCCCAGACAGCAAAACAGGCCTTCTGGGAAGGCTATCTAGTGTCGACACTATCTGATGTGGTGTCGACCTGAGATGGAAATCTATTCACATATTTCTCTGGAATCTGTCTCTAGTGTCGACCTGCCCTGGACTAGTGTCGACACTGGATGAGCTTTTCTTCACATTTCTGCCTTTGTTCTGAACCATTGTGTCAACACCATTGATGGTTGTGTCGACACTACCTTTGCAAGAAATGTTTGTTCCTGAGAAAATAAACACATAAATCATTAGATAAATGTACTATCATGAATATAAATGATTAATGTGCTTGGAAACATACTTTTTGAATATTGGTAATTTAGGTGATGTATTTCACATGTTCCAATTTTTATGCATTAAAATCACAGCTTGTCATCATCAGAATATGAGGGGAAATGACTTGTTTTCACACTCAACCCAACAGCACACACATAGTAATTCGAATTCAAGTTAAATCTATTTGAGATTTCAACAAGTCTGTGTTTCCATCGAAAAGAAGGCAATAATGGTTCTAGTTTACAGTAATCTATTCAACCCCCCTTCTAGATTACCATATTATATAATTCCGCACATCTTTCACGCTCAACACACAAAACCCCCTTAGGCTTCATCTCCACTTTGTCCACCTGAAAATGGTAAATTGAATGTGCTAACTAGCCCAATAGAATTCAATTCCTTGAGATAGAAAGGATTCACATGTATAATCTCAAGAATAAGAACATGTACATCACTAACACTGAGCTCCACTTTGGTAATGGGTTAACTCAGGGTTAACTCTATTTAACTCAGAGTTAACTCAAAAAGTACTTTGGAAATGTTACTAAGTTAACTCAAGTGAGTTAGGCTAAAGGTGGATCAAAAGAGAGTTAACTCACCATTTTCCAACCCACCTCTAGAGGTGGACTAGAGTTAACCCAAATGAGTTAACCACCTTTTTACTCTCACAGTACAAGCATTAATTGCTACTTTTCCTTTTCCCAAGATAAGTTAACTCACTTTTTCTTACCAAAGTGCATTTGAGAAAAATAAGTTAACTCACCATAGTCAAAAAGTTAACTCCATTGTTACCAAATCAAAATGTGGGTTAACCATGTGTAACTTTGTTCATGGGTTGCCCATTACCAAAGTGGCGCTGAGTACTTAAGACAATGAACAAATAAGTCAATTCAGAAACACATGTAGATCAAGAATAGTATAGATCATGATCGATAACTCAAGATGATACTTAAGTTCAGTATCAGTCAAGTATTCACACACACACATGTATGAGATGATTACTAATCAAGCACGAACTGATGTATGCCACATCTACGTGTCCTCATTGCCCCCACACGGCCACTGACAAATTCAGGTGCTCATCCCAGGACTGAACCAGCCCCAATTGCACATGCATAATTCTCAAATGAGCCTAAAGACTTACAACTTGTCATCATAACACACTCACTCTTACACTGGATCAAGGATTTACAGGTATTTAATCACATCTCACGCACAAGAACTTGGAAACTTTGTAATTTCTCTGATTACAAAAGTTGATAACTTCATTAACATCAATTGACTTAGAACTTATAAGAGATGATTCAAGGTAAATATAGAAGATACTTGAGTGGTTTTAGCAGGTGTTTAGGTGGTATAAACAACAAAGAATAGGTAGGCAAAAGATTAGATTTATTGGGTGTTGTTTCAGCAAAGATTGGAACAAGGTAAGTGCTGGAAACAAGGTCGTGGCAGAGCCTGTCAACAGCTAGGAAGTTCCTGTCGACAGGTGCTATTTTCCTAGCAGAAAAAATAAAATTTTGACAGTGCCTGTCGACAGCCAGGGGGTGCCTGTCGACAGCCACTGTCAGGTAACCCCTCCTGGGTTCTGGAAACATGGCCCTGTCGACAGCTTGAAGCATGGTTGTCGACAGGTATGATGTGAACTTCCAAAAAATGATGAAAACCATTTAAAAATTGTCCTACCAAGCTCTCCTATAATCCCTACCATTTTTAAGACTTTACACAAGCATCTTAACCTTAAGAATCAAACTAACATTACAAGGAAGTGAAAGAAAGAACATGGAACATGGTACATATGAATGACCAAAAGAGAAGACAAACTCAAGGAAAAGTTACTGGAAGAGCAATTCTCTTATAACTCTCTTTTCTTCTTCCATCACTCATTTATCAAGATACACTCACTTGAGACTTTCATGGTCTCTTAATGAATCAACTCTAATAAGGAGAAAGAACCGTCATAGCTCAGTCTACACTACATAGTGATATCAATATGCTTTCAGATTTACTTAAGTTGAGATGGAAGAGAAGGATTATATATGGCCTCCCATAACCAAACACTAATTTAAACATGATGGAAGGTTCAATTCTTATCATGGAACTACTTTCCAAATCTAGAAAATAGCATACACATGGTGAAGAATCACTTCAACCTACTAATTCAGACGCAGGAGGAAGGAGAAAGGAATAGGAAGTGAATCCTATCTAGCTTGAAGAAGATGAAGAAATAACCACAAGTAAGGGAGTGTAGCAGTTGAAGCTTTTTGTTTTAGTAGCTATAACCCCTAAGATGGCTCCACAACCCCTTCCCAACAACAGCTCCAGCAAGAACTCCCGCAGTAGCTCGAGCAGGAACAGGGTACAAGAAGAATAATAGCTCCAGCTACCCCCATCTGTAGAGCCTTGTACGCACAGCAGCAACACAATAGGAGAAAGGGTTGGAAAGATGGGTTTGTAGTAGGATGGGGGGGTATTTATAACCCGACGACCTTTCCATTCACAATGGCACGACCAATGTGTCATGGTAAAAACCATTTGGTTTTTACCTCAACACATAGCACATGCAAGCTTTCCCTTGGTTACATGCAGGTAACATAGGTGTTACCCTCACCTTTAAGTGTGCTGGCTTCCCCTAAGCCTCACACATAGGCACCCAGAAAATCCCAGAAAAAATGGCCACCGTAATTGACCCAAAATTCAACTGGTCCAATAAACATTATGTAAACATATCCAAATGATATCCATTTGTCCTGAAATTTTAACCATAGACTAATATGATGGTTTTACAAATTATGGTGATTTTTATTTAATTTTTAGATTTTATTTCACACTAGGTGAAAAATCATCCGAAAAATAGTTGCGCCGGCTTAACCTTGAAATCCGCATGTTAACAAATCCAGATATTTACATTTCTGATATCTCCACATTTTTCTAAAAATTATGGTGTTCTCAGATTTTTATTTCGTTACAGTTTTTTAGTGTCGTCTTGTGGGAGCGCACACGTCCGAGTACAACACTGGGGTATTGTTTATTAATGCTAATCATTCCCAAATATCAATTATTTCACTTTAATGATAATAATAATGTGTAATAACCACATTATTCATATTTTTCTAACAATTAAATTTTTTGCGGCGTTACAACTCTCCCCCACTAAAAGAAATTTGGTCCTCCAAATTTAATAACACCAGAGTATGGATACTAACCTCTGAACAATTCCGGGTATTTGATCTTGATGGCGTCTTCTAGTTCCCACGTTGCCTCTTCTTGTCCACGTCTACTCCACTGAATCTTCAATAAGGAAACTTCTTTGTTCCGTAGTTGCTTGATTTTTCGGTCAAGAATCTGTACAAGTCTCTCATCATATGCTAAATTTTCTTGTAGCTCCAGATCTTGATATTCAATAATGTGCTCTGGGTCATAGACATACTTCCTCAGTATTGACACGTGAAAAATATCATGTACATTAGATAACTACAGCGGAAGTGCCAATTGGTACGTCATTTCTCCAACTCTTTTCAATATCTCAAATGGTCCAATATATCTTGGACTCAATTTTCCCTTGATACGAAATCTTCTGATTCCACGACGAGGAGATACTTTAAGGAATACATGCTCTCCTTTCTGAAACTCCAACTCTCTTCTTCGGCGATCAGCATACTTTTCTGTCGGTCTTGGGCAGCTTTCATTCTATCTTGTACTAATTTGATAATTTTTGTGGTTTCTTGGATCATGTCAGGTCCAAAGATATGTGATTCTTTTAGTTCCACCCAACATAGTGGTGATCTACATTGGCATCCATACAAGGCTTCAAATGTTGCCATTTGAATGGTAGACTGGTAACTGTTGTTATACACAAATTCCATAATTGCTAAATGAGTGTTCCAGTCATTTCCAAACTCCAATATGCAAGCACGACACATATCTTCGATAATCTGATTCACCCGTTCCGTTTGTCCATCAGTCTAAGGATGAAATGCAGTACTAAACTTTAGTTTAGTTCCCAATGCATCTTGTAATTCCTTCCAAAAATGTGAAGTAAATCTTGCGTCTCTATCCAATACTATATCCTTTGGAATACCATGCAATCGAACAATTTCATTCATGTATAGCGCTGCTAAGACACTGACAGACCACCTTGTCTTGATTGCTAAGAAATGAGCTGATTTAGTAAGTTGGTCAATGATTACCCATATGGCATCAAATCCATACCGACACTATCCCATTTCCACTCTGGCACTTCAATTGGTTTTAATTTTCCTGCTGGTTTCTGGTGCTCGACTTTAACTTTTTGACATATCAACCATCTTGCGATAAAATTCACAATATCTTTTTTCATGTTGCACCACCAGAAATGCTTCTTCAAATCTTGATACATTTTGACTGCTCCCAGATGGATAGTGTAATATGATCGATGGACTTCTTCTAAAATTTGCTTCTTGATCTCTAGATTATCCGCCACACACAACCTGTTTCAGAATCACAGATTTCTAAGAACATCTTCATTAAACTCAGGTCTAGAAGCTAATTTTTCTCGAATTTCTGTTAATGTAGGATCATTATTCTGCTGCTCTCCAATTTGTTTTAATAAATCCGATTGAACTGTCAAATTATCAATTATAACTTTTCCTTTATATGGCTCAACCTTCAAGCTTAATGTGGAAAACTCTTCTAGCAATTTCCATTCCTTTACTTGTAACTGGAATACCTTAACTATAGGATTTTTGCTGAGTGCATCAACCACAGTATTTCCTTTTCCTGGATGGTATTCAATCTTGAAGTCATAATCCTTAATATATTCCATCCATCTTCTTTGTCTCATATTCAATTCTTTTTGTGAAAATAAATACTTGAGGCTCTTATGATCAGAGTACACTATGAATTGATTATCATATAGGTAGTGTCTCCAAAGCTTAAGAGCAAAAACTACTGCGGCTAATTCCAAATCATGTACTGGGTAGTTTTTCTCATGAGCCTTCAATTGTCTCGATGCATAAGCAATGACTCTTCTATCATGCATCAGTACACATCTCAGTCCAATACTTGAAGCATCAGTATAAACCTCAAATAATTTTTCTTCTACCGGCAAAGCTAGAATTGGTACAGACGATAGACATTCCTTTAATAATTGAAATGCTTGTTCGCAACTCTCACTCCACACAAATGTAGTTCCTTTTCTAGTCAATTGCGTGAGAGGTGAAGCAATTCTAGAGAAATCTTTGACGAACCGCTGGTAATAACTAGCCATTCTCAGAAAACTTCTAATCTCAGTGAGGTTTTTTGGTTGTTCCCATTTTTGTATAGTTTCAATCTTTGAAGAATCCACTAATAATCCTTCCTCAGAAATAATGTGTACCAAAAACATTACTTACTTCAACCAAAATTCACATTTACTAAACTTTACATATAACTTGTGATCTCGTAATAGTTGCAAAGTAATCTGTAAATGTGCCTCATGTTCTTCTGGCTCTTGGAATAATTCAATATATCATCAATAAATACAACCACAAATTGATCCAAATAAGTTCTAAACAAGTCATTCATCAGACGCATAAATGCAGCAGGTGCATTAGTTAATCCAAATGGCATTACTACAAATTCGTAGTGCCCATATCTTGTTCGGAAAGCTGTTTTGTGAATGTCCTGCTCTTGAATTCTAAGTTGATGATAACCAGACCTTAAATCAATTTTGGAAAAGCATTGAGCCCCTGACAATTGATCGAATAGATCATCAATTCTTGGAAGTGGGTATTTGTTCTTTATAGTCATTTGGTTTAACTGTCGGTAATCTATACATAATCGCATAGACCCATCTTTCTTTTTCATAAATAATATTGGAGCACCACAAGGTGAGGTACTAGGTCTAATGAATTCCTTTTCTATCAACTCCAATAATTGCCGCTTTAGTTCTTTCAACTCTTCTATTGACATTCTGTATGGTGTTCTTGATACTGGTGTAGCTCCAGGCACCAATTCGATTGAAAAGTTCACCTCTCTATTAGGTGGCACACCAGGTAATTCTTCGGGAAAAACATCGAGGAATTCTCTTACCACTGGAATATTTTCTAATCCAATGATATCTTGGTTTAGTAGGGTCACAGAGGCTAAGTCTCTCTGTACTAGCTTACAAGCCTTAACTGCTGAAATTATTGGTATTCTTCTGGTATGGGGTTTATCAAAGGTTATAGAACAAATTTCCTTTCCTGGAAAAGTGACCTGTCTTAATTGGCAATCTTAATTGGCGTGGTATTTAGATAACCAATCCACCCCAAGGATCACATCATAATCCCACATTTCTAGACATATCAAATCACCAGGTAAATCATGCCCTTTAACTAAAATCTGACTAGCAAGGTAATATTCCTTGAGCTTTTTACCTTCACTCAACGGAGTTGCAACTTCAAGTGGCACAGATAATGGAACTGATTGAATTTCCAAAGATTTAGCAAACTCATAACTAATAAAGGAGTGCGTAGCTCCTGAATCAAACGATATATGTGCAGGTTTCGAGTTTACTATTAGTGTACCTTCAATTAGTTCGTCTTCTTGCGGGGATTTAGTTTCTACCTCCTGAATAGCTTGTACTCTTCCTTGCTTTGATTGCTTTGTTTGAGGATTTGGTTTGGCTGACGTATTCTTGATCATCGGACAATCTGGAATTCGATGTTGAGTACTCCCACGTTTGAGACATGCACCCAACCTATGCCAACAATTCTCAGCTTTATGTCCGCTTATGTGACAATGCTTACATACATCCTTGCTCCCATCTGGAGCCTTCCCTGATTTCTTCACAGATTGCTGAACTTTTGGGGTATTCCCTGACTCAGACTTTCTCTTCCGATCCGAGGTTCCTTCTCCCGATCTTCCTCTAATTTTTTCCACAATATCGTTCGTAGCTTCTACTGCCAAAGCTCTCTTAACCATATCTGAGTATGTAACGATCAAATGTGGAGTTAGCTACATAATAAAAGTAGGACGTAATCCATTCATGAACCTCTTAGCCTTTAATTTATCCGTAGCTATCAGATGTGGAGCATACTTGGACAATCGAGCAAATTGAGCCTCATACTCTGACACTGACATCTTTAGCTGTTTCAGGTTAGCAAATTCATTTGCCTTTTTTTCTTGCACTACCTCAGAAAAGTACTGGTCATTAAACAACTCCACAAATTCTTCCCAACTAATTTGGGTTGGATCCTCCAACGTGGATTCTATTGTTTCCCACCAAGCTCTAGCATCTCGATCCAACTGAAAAGTTACCAACTGAATCTTTTCTTCTTTGGTGCATTTGATCACTGTGAATATCCTTTCAATGTCCTTTAGCCAATTTTTGGCCTCGTCCAGGTCTGTGCTTCCTGCAAATCTCGGAGGATCTAAGCTTCGAAAATCCTTGAATAGACTTGTCCCACTATGGCTATTATTTCTAGCTACTGATTTCATCACTTGAGTCAAGTCATGCATTGAACTTTCCATTTTCCTCCAGTTGGCATCACCTCCATCCATGACTAAATTAGGAAAGTATCTGAAACATTCAATAGTGCATACATTAATTCCACAATTCACCCAAACTTGCATTCATTACATACACATTTCAAATTCACATAACACCCCATTCCATTCACTAGTCAAATATTTACAGCATAATATATTATCATTGATTTACATACCAAGATACTAGGTCTTCTCCTTCCAAGTCTTCCACATTTACAAAACATACTTCCACTAACCTCTCACTCCCCATACACATGGGAGTTATATTTACAACCAACATTTAAACAAAAAGAGAGGTTAACAAAAGACAAGCTGCCTAAGTCCCTTTCTAGATTTGGGTCAGATCTATAACAGACTCTACAGATGGTTGTTGTTGTTCCCCTCCAACTCCGTGATACAATTCTCTCTCCGCATCCGTCAATGTTTCCCAGTATCCTTCAAACTGATGAAGCAACATATCTTGCCCCGGCCTGAGATTGTCCAACCTACAGATGACTTGAGTCATGACATCCAGTGAAGCACAAGGATTGCTGGCAAAGAATGCGCCTGCAGTCAATTTAAGCACTTCTTCCTTGATTTGTATATGGGATTCCTGTTGTGCTTGGGCATACAACTCAATGTCTTGGCGTAGCATTTCTAGCTCTGCTACCAACCTCTCTTGGGTATTCATATCCATACTGAAACAAATATCAAGTTAAGCATTTATATGATTACAAAATCATACTAACTAATCCCAATTTCTACCCCAACTCATTGGTTATCCCTAGGTTTATCGAACTAATGCTCTGATACCAAATTATCTGTCACGTCTTAGTAAAATTCCATTTACCGAATATGATAGATATTAAATACGAGAACTAACATAAACATTTATTTATTAAACAACTAGTTTGGCGGAAGCTTATTACATTATACCCCTCATTATAGTCTGAATGAGGAGCAAACAAAAGTAAACTGTATCCTTATTACATTTCCATTTATCTATAAAGAAAACAAAAGATGATGACATTTCTTGACGTAGTGTGGTCCGCTCAACACACAAAACCCCCTTAGGCTTCATCTGCACTTTGTCCACCTGAAAATGGTAAATTGAATGAGCTAACTAGCCAAGTAGAATTCAATTCCTTGAGATAGAAAGGATTCACATGTATAATCTCAAGAATAAGAACATGTATGTCACTAACACTGAGTGCTTAAGACAATGAACGAATAAGTCTATTCAGAAACACATGTAGAACAAGAATAGTATAGATCATGATCGATAACTCAAGATGACACTTAAGTTCAGTATCAGTCAAGTATTCACACACACACACATGTATGAGATGATTACTAATCAAGCACGAACTGATGTATGCCACATCTACGTGTCCTCATTGCCCCCGCGCGGCCACTGACAAATTTGGGTGCTCCTCCCAGGACTGAACCAGCCCCAATTGCAAATGCATAATTCTCAAATGAGCCCAAAGACTCACAACTTGTCATCATAACACACTCAATCTTACACTGGATCAAAGATTTACAGGTATTTAATTACATCTCACGCACAAGAACTTGGAAACTTTGTAATTTCTCTGATTACAAAAGTTGATAATTTCATTAACATCAATTGACCTCGAACTTATAAGAGATGATTCAAGGTAAAGATAGAAGAAACTTGAGTGGTTTTAGCAGGTGTTTAGGTGGTATAAACAACAAAGAATAGGTAGGCAAAAGATTAGATTTATTGGGTGTTGTTTCAGCAAAGATTGGAACAAGGTAAGTGCTGGAAACAAGGTCCTGGCAGTGCTTGTCGATAGCCAGGAAGTTCCTGTCGACAAGTGCTATTTTCCCATAAGCAGAAATGCAATTCTGACAGTGTCTGTCGATAGCCAGGGGGGGCCTATTGACAGCCACTGTCAGGTAACCCCTCCTTGGTTCTGGAAACATGGCCCTGTCGACAGCTTGAAGCATGGTTGTCGACAGGTATGTTGTGAACTTTCAGAAAATGATCAAAACCATTTAAAAATTGTCCTACCAAGATCTCCTATAAGTACCATGTTTAAGACTTTACACAAGCATGATCTTAACCTAAAAAAACAAACTAACGTTACAAGGAAGTGAAAGAAGGAACATGGAACATGGTACATATGAATGACCAAAAGAGAAGACAAACTCAAGGGAAAATTACTGGAAGAGCAATTCTCTTATAACTCACTTTTCTTCTTCCATCACTCATTTATCAAGATACACTCACTTGAGCCTTTCATGGTCTCTTAATGAATCAACTCTAATAAGGAGAAAGAACCGTCATAGTTCAGTCTACACTACACAGTGATATCAATATGCTTTCAGATTTAAATAAGTTGAGATGGAAGAGAAGGAATATATATGTCCGCCCATAACCAAACACTAATTTAAACATGATGGAAGGTTCAATTCTTATCATGGAACTACTTTCCAAATCTGTAAAATAGCATACACATGGTGAAGGATCACTTCAACCTACTAATCCAGACGCAGGAGGAAGGAGAAAGGAATAGGAAGTGAATCCTTCCTAGCTTGAAGAAGATGAAGAAATAACCACAAGTAAGGGAGTGCAGCAGTTGAAGCTTGTTGTTGTAGTAGCTATAACCCCTAAGATGGCTCCACAACCCCTTCCCAACAACAACTCCTGTAAGAACTCCAGCAGTAGCTTGAGCAGGAACAGGGTACAAGAAGAACAATAGCTCCAGCTACCCCCAACTGTAGAGCCTTGTACGCATAGCAGCAACACAACAGGAGAAAGGGTTGGAAAGATGGGTTTGTAGCAGGATGGGGGGTATTTATAACCCGATGGCCTTTCCATACACAATGGCATGCTGGTTGCCAATGTGTCATGGTAAAAACCATTTGGTTTCTACCTCAACACATAGCACATGCAAGCTTTCCCTTGGTTACACGTAGGTAACATAGGTGTTACCCTCACCTTTAAGAGTGTTGGCTTCCCCTAAGCCTCACACGTAGGCACCCAGAAAATCCCAAAAAAATGGCCACCATAATTGCCCCAAAATTCAACTGGTCCAATAAACATTATGTAAACCTATCCAAATGATATACATTTGTCCTAAAATTTTAACCATAGACTAATATGATGGTTTTACAAATTATAGTGATTTTTATTTAATTTTTAGATTTGATTTCACACTAGGTGTAAAATCGTCCGAAAAATAGTTGTGTCGGCTTAATCTTGAAATCTACATGTTAACAAATCCGGATATTTATATTTCTGATATCTCCACATTTTTCTAAGAATTATGGTGTTTTTGGATTTTTATTTCGTTACAGTTTTACAGTGTCACCCTGTGGGAGGGCGCATGCCCGAGTGCAACACTGAGCTATTGTTTATTAATGATAATCATTCTCAAATATCAATTATTTCACTTTAATGATAATAATAATGTGTAATAACCACATTATTTATATTTTTCTAACAATTAAAATTTTCGGGGCATTACATTGCTCCTGGGGAACTGGAGTTGGAGCTTGAGCCTGCCACAACAAACAACATAAGCAACACATATAACAATCATACATTTAATAAAAATAGGCTACTTTTATCTCCTATTCTAACCTGAGCCTCCAGCTGAGTCTGGAGAGCAGCCTGAGTGTTTGCCTGAGTCTGCATAGCCTGCACCAGGCCTTGCATGAACACTCCATAGTCTACTGACGTGGTGGAGGAAGTACAGTAGGACCTTGTGGTGTTGGGCCCTGCTGCTCACCCCTGTCCTCCCTCCTCTGCTCATCATCATAAGCAGGGGAACCACGCCTACCACAAGAAGCCATAGCCTGTAAAATAATTAATCTAGTTAGAAACTAAGTGATTAGCCCTAACCATTTCCTTAGCTATCTTTCATTCGTTATTAAATATTTTCTACATATGTGGACAATTCTATAAAGACTTAGCATATCGTGAAGATGATGGTATATTCATGTACTATCTCAACCTTGGTCACTCTGATACCAATATCTGTAACGACCCTCTTTATACTGGTACGATTATACCAATCTACGTCAGTACAAAGGGCGTCATTACAGTGGGACATTTACCCAACACTTAACACTAGATTGAGATGTACATAAATATTACAAGATTATAGTGGAATAAATAAATAATCTCATCCCATCATCATCATCATCATCATCATCAAATATCCACAGTCTAGATAGCAATAAAAGAAATGCAAGTGTCCACAATATTACAACTTCAAAATGAGTACATTGTCCAAATGAATTACACACTTTAATTGATTACATACTTCGAAAATACAAGTAACAATGTAGAAGTCTCCACAAAAGTAGCTACTCCTCTCGCTCGAAGACACTCCTCACTAAGTCCTCCTGTGGAGTGGAGACACCTGTCACACCTATTGTCACGTCCTAATAAAAGGCTATTTATTGAGAAATGACAGAAAATAGGCACAAAGTAATAACATTAACGTTTATTCATTATAACGCAGTCTGCGGAAGTCTTATTACATAAAGCTCCTCATTACACACTAAGTAAGGAGTAAGGATGAGTAGCTACTACTCATAACATTTTACAAGTACGCAACTAAAGCAGTAAATGGTTGGTTGATTCGTCATCGGTGTCCACTCTGCACACAGCCCATTTTATACTTCTCCCTCATCTTGATTACCTGAAAAGGGAAGGATGGGTGAGCTAACTAGCCCAGTAGAATTCAAATCCTTAAATCAAAGGATCAGGAACACATGATAATTTAGGTAAGAACATGAATGGTATCAAGAACAGGGTCAGATAACCAAGATAACATGTCAGTGAATGTATAACAGTAGTATGAAAACATAGGCATACTCAGAAATTCATATTAAGGCTCAGGTTCGGAGTCATATAAATCTTCACACAGGACATGTAATAGGATGAACGGATATCAAAGAGGCAATACCAGATCTCAGAATAGTAGCTTGATATAGTGATAGTAAAACTCAGGTCATGCTCAAGTATATAGCTCACAAATTGGTTCATATATCAGTTCACACAATACAGAAAGTATGATGACCATAATCAGGAGATAGTGATGCAATGCCAAACATCTCGGTATCCTTATCACTCCCGTACGGCCCGTAATGAATTCGGGTGCTCCTCCTAGGACTGGACCAGCCCTATTTGCACAGGCATATCAGTCAGGTGGGGTCCAAGGACCCAATAAATGTCATCATCATAAGTTTATCATATCTCACAAGGTGTTCAAGCCTTTGAACTCTCAAGTCATCAAGTAATATAAACTTAGTTGTCGAATACAGGAGAATGGACTCAACGGAGTACCATTCGGAGTGACGGTTTCAAGGATAATTCAATAATGAGTAAGGTATCCAAAGTGGGTGATCTTTATAGTAGAATGACAGTAAATATCAAAGTAAATATGAGGGTAACTTGGTAGTCTAATAGGGTGATGTTTAAGCAAGGATTTGCACATGAAAAAGTGCTGAAATTCGAATCAGGGTCATAGCTGTCGACAGGTAAGAAAGGGGCTGTCGACAGATGGCTACAGACAGAACTCAGGTTTGCTGGACTGTGTGTATCTGTCGACAGCAACCAGGGGGCCTGTCGACAGCTACACACAGTCCCAGTTATCTGGGTTCGGGATGAAGGATCGAGGAAAAAGTGTGGATAAGATCTAGAAGGGGGGGGGGGGGATGAATAGATCTATGCCACTCTATGCAGAAGCTTAAGCAATTTAAAAATGCTTTGAGAATCATAGGCAATTTTAACAGTGAAAAACACAGATCTGATGGGATATTAAGTGAGTTGATAAAAATAGATGTGAAACCAGTTGATTAAGTGAATCTGAGCGATCCTATGCAAGCATCTAAGGATAATAGAATCAAACCACAAATAGACAAGTGCACAGAGATTTTTAGGTGGTTCGGCAATCACCATGTGATTCCTACATCCACCCCTCACACCCAGTGAGGATTCACTAAACAACCTGGGTAACACACCCACTGGAGCCAGACAACTCCAACACTTGAGTTTACAACTCACACACCTCTAGAGCAAGACTACTCTAGATCCCTGAGCAAGACTGCTCAACAAACACTTGAGCTCGACGACTCAAACTGAGCACAATGGCTCACAAACAACTATGCTAGACACCAACACACGACATGGATCTTCTAGCAGCAGATCATGTCAGACATGAGAACATTCATGAGAGTTATGCAGAAGCACTTGCACAATCTCAAAATGTCTCAGAAGAACAAAGTACATTTAGAATTGTATGAAAAGACTTTGTTCTTCACTGTACTCCCTTATAGAAGCTCAGATTGGGAAGAGACTTGAATCCTTGAAGTCCCAGCCAATGCTCTGCACTTTTGAACTTGGGGATCTTCCTTGAAATCTTCTCCAACGAATGCTCCTACTTGATCTACTTCCTTCAGGCGCTTCAGATGCTTCTTCAACAATCAAACTCCAATTCTCACAGTCGAAATGATGAGAATTGGTCTTCAGAAGACACCAGGAGAACAGAAGAGGGAGATGAACTCTTCTCGCCGCCAAAGGGGACTTTTCTGGAGGCTTGGAGAGTTCGTTGGGGTCCTGTCTTGATGGATGGCCAATTGGGGGCCTTTTATACCCAAAAGATTCCAAAGATACCCTTTAGGTACAAGGGCACACGATCCTAGGTTGATACACCATCGCCCTAGGCTGACACGTGGCAGACATCCAATTTAAGTTGCAATCTTTCCGTAGTGTGTCGACCTGCCCTGGTGGTGGTGTCGACACACTGTCCCAAATCTGAGAACAGGCTGTTCTGGGAACTGAGTCCAGTGTCGACCTGCTCTGGTCCTGCGTCGACCTGCTGTCCCAATTCTGCAAACATGCTATTCTGGGAACTGAGTCCAGTGTCGACCTGCTCTGGTCCTGCGTCGACCTGCTATCCCAATTCTCCAAACATGCTGTTCTGGGAACTGAGTCCAGTGTCGACCTGCCCTGAGAGTGCGTCGACCTGAGTAGTCTAAATCCTGGAATCTGCAACTCGTGTTGACACACTCTTTGACTTGTGTCGACACAGTCTCAACAATTCTTCACCTTTTTGCCTTTGAATCTGGGTTGTTGTGTCGACACCATTGTGAGGTGTGTCGACACTTCTTTTGCAAAAAGTGTTTGTACCTGAAAATTAAACACATATATCATTAGTAAAATGTTTATTATGAGTACAAATGATAAGTGTGCTTTGAAACATGCTTTTGAATATGTAATTCAGGTGAAATGTGTTTATCATGTTTCAAATAATTTGCATTCAAATCACATTTGTCATCATCAAAATAGGAGGGAAAATGATATGAAATTACACTCAACCCAACAATCTCCCCCTTTTTGATGATGGCAACACTAAATCCATATGACAATGAGGTTTTGATGAGATGTGATTTTAAGCAATTTTGGTTATTCAATATCCTTATTTTGTTCATGTTCATGCTTGTCAAAGACCTTTAAATATAGCTCATTCACAATTGATGGTTGTACTAGAGAAGTACAATGTAACTTGAAGTAAGTTAGTTGCATAAAGAAGGTCAAGCAACTTGACAAGCACTCATCATTCACATTCACATAAAGATTTTCAATCACATTGAAGACACAATGAGAAATTCATTCAAGCTAAGCAAAAAGCATTTCATTTCATTCAAGAGAGCCATTACAATCATTCCAAAAGGATTACAATCATTTCTTGTTCTTCTTCTTCTCCCCTTTGACATCATCAAAAAAGTAAATACATTATGAAGAAGGTGGAGGAGGAGGAATGGGAAGTAAGATAGTCTCAATGTCAGACAGTCTTTTCTCCATGAAAGTCAAGCTGGTCTTCATTTGATCTTGAATGGTTGTAAGTCTTGTATGCAAGTAATGCTCCATTCTGTCTGAGTTTTCTATCAAAGTAGCTTGAATTTTGGCTAGATCAGCTGATATAGGTTGTGAAGAGGAAGATGATCCAGCTGACCAACCAGGCCTTTGCATGATTTTGAATTCCTTTGTCAAATCAGAGATCTGCTTGTCAATGTGAGCATTGAAATTGCTCATGCTCTCCAAATCATCCACAAAATGAGCAAAAGACAGTTTAGTGTTGGTGATCTCATGTAGAGTCTGCTTTTGTTGAACACATCGGCTTGGGAATTTGCCAAAATTCCCTTAAGAACCTGCTCTAGTTTTTCTTGATGTCTTTGAGCTCAATTGAAGCATCTCCCAGTGTGCAATTAATCTATTGAATCTTTGAGCTGCATAGTCTGAGGCAGCTTTTTGCTCTATGAACTTGGCAGACACGTGTTCTCCAATCTCTGAATCCTCAACCCAAAGTTTTCTGACATGGTTTGAATAGAGGAGTTCAAGGTTTCAAATTTTTCATTTAAAAAGGAGAACAACTCTGGTGGAACAGAAGGCCCACCAGAGGATGTGGATGCATGAAATGTGGGTTGTGGAGAGATATGTGGAAACTGAGGTGAGAGTGGGGCATGAAATGGAATGTCACCTTCAGTTGAGATTTGAGGCTGACCCTCATTCAAAGGAGGCTGATCCTCTTGACCTTGGGGCTGGTCCCCTTGAGCTTGAGGCTGTTCCTCTTGACCCTGGGGCTGGTCCCCTTGACCTTGAGGCTGTTCCTCTTGAGCGTGAGGGGCCTCAACCACAACTGGCCCTCTCCTCACTTGAGTGCCCTCCAGTCTAAATCCCATGAATTTCTGAATATTCTTAAAGGTGTAGATGTTGGATTTAGGAATAGACTGGGATTTCTCATTCTCCAAGGGCACACCAAAGTGCTGGAACACTGAGGTCAGATGTGCAGCATAAGGAAGAGATCTCTTGAGTTCTTTTCTGGTTGTTTCAGATATAATTTGGTACATTATACATGGAGATTGATTTTGATGTCTTTTACCATGCAATATAAAATGAACCCTGAATATCTGTTAGCCGTCCCTTCCACCACCTTAAGGGGTAATGATTGTGGTCAACATGTGGTGGATGACCCTCAACACAGGGGAAATGAATTTGTGTTGAATCTGGTGACATAGGTCTGTTTTGGATCAGAAGCATCAGCAGGAAGGCCTGTCATGATGGTATAGGCTTCATGAAGATCAAATTCGAAGGCATGATAATCTGCCCCTTCATCTGGTACTTGAAATAGAGGCAGCTTTATCAGGGCATGTCATTGGTTATTCCTTAACCTTTGATTGATACCTTCATCTGTGCATTTCAAGTTCTTGTAGAATTCCCTAACAAGTCTGGATAAATGATTTGAAACTCAGAAATAAAGAGTAACCAAGATTGAAAGGAGAAATAGGTCTGAATTTCTGGAAATGTGTTTGCTAGCTGAATATCTGATAAATCCACTATTCTGGGCTTCAAGATTAACTTGGCTTCACTAGTGGTGTCTTGAGACGTGGAAGACTCAGACGAAGATGAAGTTGACTCTGTAGAATCTCCAGAAGAGGAGCCCGGATTCTCTGGTCTAGAAACCCTACCTCTGCCTGAAGAAGAGGGTCTACCTCTCTTGGCAGCTCGTGAGGTGCAGAGGAGGACCCTGGTTGCTCTGCAGGGTCATTGCGCCTTTTGTTCTTCTTTCGAACTGAGGAACATCATCCTCTGCCGGAGCTGGCCTGGACGAAGCCTAAGATCTTGCTCCACGGCGAGGACCCATTTTCTCCCATGGTTGCAAGGATGGAGTGGAATCGAGAGTTGATGAAGGAGAGAGACAGATGATTGAGAAAGGGTTTTGATTGAGGGAGAAATGTGGGGATTTCTTGCGGAAATGAGAAGAAAAGCATCGTCGGGTCGACCTGATGCCTAAAAAGGGTTTGCAGTGGTGCAATACCCCGCAGGAATAACAAGGGCTTATCCGGAACCCACGATTTAAAAAGTTCTGGCAAGAGGGCAGTGTCGACACTAGAAGAATGTAGTGTCGACCTGACCTAGGGTGTGTGTCGACACGAGATAGGATGGTGTCGAGACGGCCTATGAAGAAAAATTGAATTTTTGTGTGAGAATTTTTTGAGAATTTTAGGACTTCTTTAAAATGATAACTAATGAGAGAAATAGTCATTTCAAGGATGTTTAAGAGACTTAAAAATTTATTTGTTATATTTTGAAAAAATCATCACAATTCAAGTTTTAAACAATTTCCAATTGGATATGAGCATTCAAAGACTTGAGTCAGTGAAATGATGATTTGAGGGATATAGTATATAACAATCAACTAATCTACCATATTTCTCAACATTAAAGAAATAAAGATATCTCTAGACTGAATACAATTGGCTTGAAAATAAAACAGAATCTTAAAGAACAACTTGATGATGAATGAAAATGATTCTTTCTAAACAAAACTCCATTAACACATATATTTTGTCTTTTTAACAGACTATCAAATGATATAAATCTTTTTCACTCAAGTACTAGTGCTTTTACACACCATAGTCCCTAGATACATAAGATTTATTCATTTTAAGTCTCAAAGGGGTAAATGATGACCTTTTGATATGAAAATATACGTTTTGTAGACGCCAATATTTCCAGTTACTCAGTCATCATCAAAAAGTATAGCACATTTTGCTGTATTTTGAATTTATTTTGAATTTTTATCCCCTTTGAACAGAGATAACATTAATGCCTCATGACATGCATGGCACTTCATTCATTGTGAAGGTGTGCAGTTTCTCAGCTCAAATGTCATTGCTCTGTTGAATTTTCAAAAATTTGAGAGTTTTGTAAGATAGAAATCAATTTTATCCAACATCAGTTACAAACAAAGAGATGTTTTAATTTCAAGACTCAAGTTGTGTTCAATCTTGGAAGAATTCTGAGTTTCTGTGGGTTGAAAAATATAGTTGACAATTGATTAGTAAAAAATATGATAGATCACTCAAAGGATCATTTGGAGACTCTAGATATCTGAATGATGACATCATGCAGGAAATTGATGAAATGCAAGAAAAGTTATGAATTTTGCAAAAGTCATGACTTGTGAATTTTCTAGCTCCCCCTGAGATGATGATTTCAATCATTTTCTATCAAAATAAAGATATGCAAGTTTTTTGAAATCAAGAAAGATTCTCTTTAAACAATAAAAGCTCCCCCTCAACAATTGCATATTCATTTCTTAGTACTTGGCGGAGACATATACTCTCGCATAGTGAAAGTGTCCAGACAAGCATAACATGTCCTTCTTCAAGTCACCATTTGATATACCAAGAAATTTCAACACAATAAGAGTTGAAGAATTTATTGTCCAAAGGAAATGGAAGTGGAATTGAGAGAGATATGGACAATGTAACTGGGGAAGCAAAGGGTTATGATATGAAAAGAACTCCCCTCAGATAATGCATAACACTCAACCCAAACCTAAAGAGAGATCAAGAATGTGGACATTTACAAAGACCAAGTCTCTTCTCAAAGATGAAAATAGTTTTCAGTAAGGGGTTTGGTGAAAATGTCAGCAACTTGTTTTCAGTTTCAATGAAATGGAGTTCGAATGACTTCTTTGCAACCTCATCTCTCAAGAAGTGATGCCTAATTCAATATGCTTGGTTCTAGAATGTTGAATGGGGTTTTTAGACAGATTTATTGCACTTGTATATCACATAGAATGGTACACAAACTAAATCTTGGTTGTAACGAGAAGTTGATGTTTCACCCAAAGAATTTGGGTTCCCACCTACAGCAGCAACATATTCAGCCTCTGCAGTTGACAGAGCAACTGAATGCTGCTTCTTGGAAGCCCAAGAAATAAGGCACCCACCTAGAATAAACACAAGCCACTTGTGCTTTTTCTATCTATTTACAACCCAGCATAATCAGCATCACAATAGGCAATCAAATCTAACTTACAATTAGCAGGATACCAAATTCCTAAATCACATGTTCCAACAAGATATTTGAAAATTCTTTTAACAGCTAACATGGACTTTCCTTAGGATTAGACTGAAATCTAGCACACAAACACACACTAAACTGAATATCTGGTCTAGAAGTTGTAAGATAAGAGTAGAAACCAATCATACCTCTGTAGGATCTTTTGGTCTACTAACTTACCATTTGAGTCTTCTTCTAGCTTAGCATTTATAGCAATTGGTGTGTTTAAGTGCTTAAGTTCTGAAAGTCAAACATTTTCAATAGTCCTTGACATACTTGGTTTGACTGATGAAGATCCCTTCAGATGTTGGTTCACCTGCAATCCCAAGAAAAATGTTAAATCTCCCATTAAACTCATTTCAATTCATTCTTCATTTGATTTGAAAATTCAGTGCATAGACTTTTATTGGTGGAGCCAAAAATTATGTCATCAACATAAATTTGGCCACAATTATTTGATTTTTTACTATTTTGTGAACAAAGTTGATCAACAGTTCCTCTGGAGATCCTTTTTCAAGCAAAAAGGTACTCAAACGGTCTACCAAGCTCTTGGAGCTTGCTTAAGACCATAGAGAGCCTTATTGAGCTTGAAAACATGGTTAGGATAGTTTTCATTTTCAAATCCAGGAGGTGTTCAACAAAAACATTTTCCTTAATATACCATTAAAAAGCACTTTTGACATCCATTTGATAAACTTTGAAATTCATGGAGGAGGATGCAAAAGCAAAGAAAATTCTAACTGCTTATAGTCTAGCTACAGGGGCATATGACTCTTCAAAATCAATTCCAAATTCTTGATTGTACCCCTTTGCAACTAGCCTAGCTTTATTTCTAATTACCTGACTAGATTCATTCAATTTGTTTCTGAAAACCATCTAGTGCCAATGACTGTTTGGTCACTAGGTCTAGGTACTAATTCCATACTTGATTTCTTTCAAATTGATGAAGTTCATCATGCATGGCATTAATCCAATCTGAACTTGACAGGGCTTCATCAATTGACTTTGGTTCAATTGGGAAATTAGAGCTAGTGGGTCTTCTTCAATATCATGCAAGAATGATGATCTAGTCCTTACTCTATCATGTACATTGCCAACCACATTGTCTAATGGGTGATCTCTTAAAAACCTATGTTCAGAAATTACCTGTTCAGAACTACCCACTTCTGGAACAATGTTACCTGAGCCACTTGGAGATGGTGTGTTCAGGTTCTCTTCAATGTTTTCAAACTCCTCAACAGTTGATGAAGAGTCCACAATAAATTCATCCTCTTCAGTGTCTCGTCTTTGTCTGTAAGATTTAGAATTGTTAGCTGAAAAGGAATTTTCATCAAAGATAACATGTGGAGATTCTTCAACAGTTTTAGTTTTAAGAATGTACACTTTGAAAGCCCTTGACACCTCAGAATAGCCAAGGAGGATAGCTTCATGACTTTTAGCATCAAATTTGTCAAGGTTTTTTTTGTTCTTGTTGTGTACAAAGTATTTGCACCCAAAGTTTTAAAATAAGATACAGTTGGCTTTTTGTTTTTCAATAATTCATAGGGGGTTTTCTTGATTTTTGGTCTGACCAATGCTCTATTGAGTATGTGATTGGTTGTGTTCACAGCTTCAGCCCAGAAGGATTTGGGCAAGTTACTCTCAAGTAGCATGGTTCTAGCCATTTCCACAAGAGTTTTATTCTTTCTTTCCACAACTCCATTTTGTTCTGGAGTTCTTGGTGAAGAAAACTTGTGGAATATTTGAAATTCAACACAAAGATCAGAAAAGGATGTGTTCTCAAATCACCCCCATGATCTGTCAAAATATTTTTGATTTTATATGGATAAGTGTTAAGACAGTGGTACAAAAGTTCCTGAATTCAAGACAAGTATCACTTTTGTGGGACAGAAAAATAACCCAAGTAAATCTAGTAAAATCATCAATGATTACAAACACATATCTTTTGCCACTTAGACTTAGAATTCTTGTAGGGCCAAAAAGGTCCATGTGAAGTAATTCTAGTGGCCTAGATGTGAGTACCTCATTATAGTTTTTAAAGGATTTTCTTGTTTGTTTTCCTTTAGAACAGATCCCACAGACTTGATTTTCAACATTAGAGAAGGATTCAGGAAGCCCCTTAACCAAATTCAATCTTAACAACTTATTCATTGTTCTGAAACTTGCATGGCCAAGTCTTTTGTGCCAAGTCCATGCAATTTCATCTTTATTTGCAACAAAGTAAAGATTTTCAGAAAAGTTTTTATTTAGGTTGATCATGTAGACGTTGTTTTCCCTTTTTCCAAAGAATTTGATTTTATCAGTTGATGAATCAATTATCTTACAAAAATCAATTCAAACACAACTTTGTGACCTTTGTCACATAGTTGGCTGATACTGAGCAGATTATAATCAAGACCATCAACTAGTAAAACATTATCTACAGAGTTTAAGGAAGTTTGACCAACCTTACCAGATCCTATGATCTTTCCTTTATTTTTACCTCCGAATGTCACTGACCCTCCCTCCTTTTCAATCAGGAATGAGAATTTGTCTCTGTCTCCCGTCATGTGTCGTGAACACCCACTGTCAAGAAACCACACATTGGTGTTGGGTGCACGACCTTCCTGCAAAAGATCAGTGGAGAGAAGATTTTGGTACCCAAACAGAGTTGGGACCATCAGAATGTTTGAACATTGTTAGTAAATCTTTTCTCACCCAAATTTGACTTGTTTTTATTTTTGTTTTGTTTCATTGGTGTTTTCAGTCTTTTTCAGTTTGTTCTTTCCTTAGGAATGAAAGCACCAACATTTTTGTTTTTAGTGGGAGGGGAGTTTTTCATTTGAGCATAAGAGTTCAGATTAGGAGGTGGAATCCATGAATTTTGTTGGTACATCCAAAAGTTTGGATAGAAGAATTGAGGATGATACCAACAAGGGTTGTCATACCATTGGCTCCAAGGATTGATCCAATCATCTTGAAATGCTGTCTTGGAGGTCCAAGGTTCTTTATAACTGAATTCCTTTGACTTTTTCTTGTTTTTCAAATTTTTATTTGAATTTTTGATTGAGTTGTTTGTAGCTTTTGATGTTGAGCATGTCGACCTCTCCATGAATGGTGTCGACACAGCAACCACAGAAGTCTTCTTCTTGTGGACTGGTGTCGACCTGTCAGGAGACTGTGTCGACCTGGTTGTCTTCTTTTGTTTTTGAGTTTTTAATTTGTTTTGTATTTTGTTTGATGTTTTGTCTGATGTTTGCTTGATTTCTGTGTTCTCAAGATTAGGACCTTTGACAAATTTAATTAATGGTGCTTTGCCCTTTTTCTCACCGGATTTGTCTTTCTTTGGTTTTTGTTGTTGAATCCTAATCCATGAGAGGTTGTTGTCATATTTGTTCCTAGCAATGCCTCCAAGTTATCTTTACCTTTTGTGAAGGTTTGGATAACTTCATCCCTTTCTTTTAGCTGGTTTAAATAGTGTTAATTTCTTCAATCTTTTGCTGTTTTTCTTGTTTTTCCATTTCCAGCTTTTCAAATTAGTCTTTGAATTCTTGGGTGGCCTTTTGAGAGGCAAGCTTCAGATCATCAATTAGATTCATGAGATTTTCTTTTTCTTCATTTAATTCCGTTATCTCATTTTCTAGCTCACAAATTCTGTTGTCTGAAGATTGGTTATGATACAGATTTTCAATTTTCTTTTTGATGTGTTTGTTTTCTTTTCTCATTTCAGAATATTTTTCAACTATTCTGCATAAACATCCTGCCAATCTTCAACAGTAAATCTTCAAAGGAGGTATTTACCTTTTCTTCAGAATTGTTGGCCATGAAGTAGATTTCCTCACTCTCAGAGCTTAAGGATTTTTTGTCTTCTTCTTCCTCACTTGAATCTTCATCAGACCAAGTGGCTACCATGGCCTTTGGCTTCTTGAACTTCTGGAATTTCTTGTGCTTTTCTTTCTTGTTCTCAGGACACTCTCCCTTCATGTGTCCTGGCTTATTACACCTGTAACAAATGACAGTTTCGTCAGTTTTTTTATTCTTGTTAAAATTAGAAGAGGAAGTGTTTCTTTTACCTGAGGAAAACTTCTTTTCCCAGACATTTTTCCTTTTCTATATTTCAAGAATTTTTTGAATTGCCTGGTCATGAGGGCAATTTCATCCTCATTTGACTCAGACTCCTCAGAACTTGTCTTTTCTTGACTTTTGTCTTTGTTACTTGAATAGGCCTTAAGTGCCATTGGCTTGGTCTTAATTACATGTTCTTCATTTCTTTTCAAATTGATTTCATATGTCATTAAGGATCCTATCAATTCATCCAAAGACATTTTGGACAAATCTTTAGAATCTTCAATGACAGTGGCCTTTGTGTGCCAAATTGAAGAAAGTGAACGTAAGATTTTCCTTACCAAGTCTGCATCTGTGTAATCCTTACCTAAGGCCTTGAGTCCATTTACAATAACCATGAACCTGGCAAATATTTCAGAAATTATTTCATTAGACTTCATCATAAACAATTCATATTCTGAAACAAGAATATTTGCCTTAGTTTCCTTTACTTGTGATGTTCCCTCATAAAGTAATTCGAGTTTATCCCACATCTCTTTGGCAGATTTGCACATTGAGATTCTCGAATACTCTTTGGGATGAACAGCACATTGAATCATGTTCATGGCACTATAATTCAATGTGGCTTTTCTTATTTGTTCCCTAGTCCAGGTTTCTTCCTCTCCCTGGTTTTCATAGGGACCAACCTCAACCACTTTCCAAATTTCATAGTTCTGGGCTCTTAGAAAGACTTGCATTCTATTTTTCCAGTATGAATAGTCTGTTCCATTAAAGAATGGTGGCCTATTTATGGAATGCCCCTCAGCTATGAAACCTTTGGAATCCATTGAGTTAAAAAGAAAGCACAGAAAGAATACTTAGCAAACAAGCAAACAATCAAGCAATCAGACACACAATACTCACAAACTGCTCAAATCAAATCAGATCAAGTATAAACCCCCTCTGATACCAATTGAAGGATCGAGGAAAAAGTGGGGATAAGATCTAGAAGGGGGGGGGGATGAATAGATCTATGCCACTCTATGCGGAAGCTTAAGCAATTTAAAAATGCTTTGAGAATCAGAGGCAATTTTAACAGTGAAAAACACAGATCTGATGAGATATTAAGTGAGTTGATAAAAATAGATGTGAAACCAGTTGATTAAGTGAATCTTGAGCGATCCTATGCAAGCATCTAATGGATAATAGAATCAAACCACAAATAGACAAGTGCACAGAGATTTTTAGGTGGTTCGAAAATCACCCATGTGATTCCTACATCCACCCCTCACACCCAGTGAGGATTCACTAAACAACCTGGGTAACACACCCACTGGAGCCAGACAACTCCAACACTTGAGTTTAAAACTCACACACCTCTAGAGCAAGACTACTCTAGATCCCTGAGCAAGACTGCTCAACAAACACTTGAGCTTGACGACTCAAACTGAGCATAATGGCTCACAAACAACTATGCTAGACACCAACACACGACATGGATCTTCTAGCAGCAGATCATGTCAGACATGAGAACATTCATGAGAGTTATGCAGAAGCACTTGCACAATCTCAAGATGTCTCAGAAGAACAAAAGTACATTTAGAATTGTATGAAAAGACTTTGTTCTTCAGTGTACTCCCTTGTAGAAGCTCAGATTGGGAAGAGACTTGAATCCTTGAAGTCCCAGCCAATGCTCTGCACTTTTGAACTTGGGGATCTTCCTTGAAATCTTCTCCAACGAATGCTCCTACTTGATCTGCTTCCTTGAGGCGCTTCAGATGCTTCTTCAACAATCAAACTCCAATTCTCACAGTCGAAATGATGAGAATTGGTCTTCAGAAGACACCAGGAGAACAGAAGAGGGAGATGAACTCTTCTCGCCGCCAAAGGGACTTTTCTGGAGGCTTGGAGAGTTCGTTGGGGTCCTGTCTTGATGGATGGCCAATTGGGGGCCTTTTATACCCAAAAGATTCCAAAGATACCCTTTAGGTACAAGGGCACACGATCCTAGGTTGATACACCATCGCCCTAGGCTGACACGTGGCAGACATCCAATTTAAGTTGCAATCTTTCCGTAGTGTGTCGACCTGCCCTGGTGGTGGTGTCGACACACTGTCCCAAATCTGAGAACAGGCTGTTCTGGGAACTGAGTCCAGTGTCGACCTGCTCTGGTCCTGCGTCGACCTGCTGTCCCAATTCTGCAAACATGCTGTTCTAGGAACTGAGTCCAGTGTCGACCTGCTCTGGTCCTGCGTCGACCTGCTGTCCCAATTCTGCAAACATGTTGTTCTGGGAACTGAGTCTAGTGTCAACCTACCCTGAGAGTGCGTCGACCTGAGTAGTCTAAATCCTGGAATCTGCAACTCGTGTTGACACACTCTTTGACTTGTGTCGACACAGTCTCAACAATTCTTCACCTTTTTGCCTTTGAATCTGGGTTGTTGTGTCGACACCATTGTGGGGTGTGTCGACACTTCTTTTGCAAAAAGTGTTTGTACCTGAAAATTAAACATATATATCATTAGTAAAATTTTTTATTATGAGTACAAATGATAAGTGTGCTTTGAAACATGCTTTTTGAATATGTAATTCAGGTGAAATGTGTTTATCATGTTTCAAATAATTTGCATTCAAATCACATTTGTCATCATCAAAATAGGAGGGAAAATGATTTGAAATTACACTCAACCCAACACTGGATAGCATGCGCCTGTCGACAGCTTTTGGGCTGGCTGTCGACAGGAAGCTGCAGAACTTCCGTAAATCTGTTTAAATCCATTCTAAGCACCCTAATCATAGATCTTATAATTCAAGACTTGATTGGTATCAAATGGAAGAGTCTAATTGGAGTTCTCACAGTGGTTTATAAACCGAACAAACGAGGTGAAACAAGAAGTTTGCAATTCAAGCTTGTCTAGCTAGAACTAGACATAGTATAGTGTTGGAAGTGTGGTCTTGATAGTAATGGTTTATTGGAAGATTCCTACAAGATAAATACTAAAACTCAAAGTGTTTCATGGATTTAAATCAAGGTATGAAGTACCAAACATCTGAACAGAAGTAAGTCACAAGTTCTAATGGTATTGTGACTTTTATCAAACTTCTATAACATATACAAGGATCAAGGGTGGAAGAAGAAGAAGAGATGATCTGGAGGTAAAATAAGTATCTCTTCCTCCCTAACGTAAGAATATTCATCAAAACTAGACGAAAACTAGTAAGATTACAGTTATATCAACTTGGCTACTCAACACGAGTTATTTATCATGTGTAGAGAACATGATTAAGGAAAAGGAGATGAATCCTACTTGATTTTGAATTCTTCCTTTGATATAGAAATCCACAATTCACCACGAATAGTAGATGGGGAGATGGCCAAAAGCAAAGAAGGAGGCAGTTGAAGTAGTAGCAACTACTAAAGTTTGCTTCACTGGCTTCCCGACTACATCCAGCTACAGCTCCAGCAGCAACTCGAACAGGACCAAGAGATGCACACAGTGTAAACTAACCACTCCAGCTACACACTCACTCTAAAGTCTTATGAATCACCGCAGCAGCATAATAGGGAAGGAGTCAGAAAGATGGGTATGAAGAATGAGGGGGTGTATTTATAGCCAGTTGATCTTGCCATGCACAACGGCACGTTGGTTTCCAGGTGTTATTTAACCACCCACTGACACCTAACTCATGCACGCAATCACACACCCACACATCGGCCTTCAACGTGTAAGAACCTTAACCTATCATGACATGGGCTTGCGTAGCCCAGGATACGTCAGCAAGACAAATTCCCCAGAAATGGTTTCCGTAATTGGGCCATAATTCAGCCAGTCTGAAGTTCTTTAAGTAAATATGTTCAAACGACGTCCATTTGTCCTAAAATTTTAACCATAGACTAATATGATGGTTTTACAAATTATGGTGATTTTAGTTTAATTTTTGGAATTTATTTTACAATAGGTGAAAAATCACCCGGAAAATGGTTGTCGAAAAATTCAGATAATTACATATTTGATTTCTCCACATTTTTCTGGAAATTATGATGTTCTCAGATTTTATTTCATTGTCGTTTTCCGGTACCGCCCTGTGGAGGCACGCACTTCGAGGTACGATTCTGGAATAACGTTCATTACCACTAATTAAGTCTATCATCTAATTATCACAATTTAATAACAACCCTAAGATATTTTAACCAAATTATTTCTATTTTCTTAACATTTTAAATTTCTGAGGCGTTACACCTGTACGCCGAAGCAAGAATGAGTCTAAAGCGACCCATTAAGCAATCTAAGAATAACACCCTTACACACATCATATACACATGCTAGTCTTTTAAGCATTTAAGAATAAATATGGTACATGTTTCATGTTACTTAAACAACTAAATATAAAACCTATAGCATGTTGTCTACACATTCTAGTCAACATGATTCAAAGATTCAAATCTTATTCAAATCATTTTACAACTATAAACAATTAAAGCATGGTACTATGTACAAAGTAAATAACATACCTAGTATGATATCTAATCATTTTCTCATGCATTTATCATTCTTATACACACATTTTACTTTCTGTTTTGACAATTAAATACAATTACACGAGTTTACATTTATTCACATGCTAACTCATTCACATAACAATTTCACATACTCATACTTCACATTTTCATAATTCACATATCCACATGCACATATTCACATTTTTACACTTAATTGCCATGACACAGTCCAAACTACCACTAGAAGGACACATATCACTTACACATACCCATCACCTAGGCAACACAGTGACGGATCTTGGTTAACTGCGCAGAACCGGGAGAAGCACTCTCCACCCAAACCAGTGGTACTTGTCCACCTCCAGGATTTCATCCTAATACCCATAGGATATCACACACATTGAACCTTCCCATAGGGACTTTACTACAGTATGGTTCCACAGCCCTCTATGTTAGCAGTGTCACTATCGGCACAATTTCACATACATTTTACCACATTCATTTACATTATTCACATGCACTTAAACACACACACACACATGCACTTTTAATTCATATACATGGATCAGTATACAGAGCATGCTATTAGTCTTTCACAATGACATCTAACTCATAACACATTCATATTCATGCTACTAACTACTGAATCATACAAGATTAAGCTTAACATGCTCAACATGACTAATTTCCATGGTTAAACCAAAAATTGCACTTAATGTTATCAAAAACAAAACCAAATTTTTATCACAGGTTCTAAACAGTACACATATCACATGCTTAATGTTTTAGATTTGTAAAATAATTATAACAATTGAAACATGGTTCAGGCATACTTATCACTAATTTCACTTAAGTAGGTTTCACAGTAACACAGACATACTTAACAGTTCCAAAACCTGAATTCAGACCTCATACTGTCATGGAAAAATTATGAAACCCTAATTCACAACAGAGCTATTTATATCCATTTAATCATGGTCAAATCATATTCATTATTCATTTACAAAAATTTTAATAATTAGAACTATGTACAAAAATTTGTCCTAGCCTCATGATGTGACCTACTGATTGTACTTGACCACACATAAAATTTACAGCATGCTTAGAAGTCCGGAAATATACCACAGAGATCAAAAACATCAAATCTGTCAAACCTGATGAACTTGACGACACAAGGGTTGCCGCCAACAGAGGTTAACGGCACAGGATGTTGCCGCCAACTCAGGATCTTAACGGTAGAAAACTCGCCGTTAAGTTCCTGTCTGCAGAAACGCAGACTAAATGCATAAATCTTGATGAATAGGGGTTCCAGGACACGAAGAAAAATCTCATAAATTCCTGAGACCTACTAGACATGGTTAGGGATGAGATCCATAGGTTACTTGCCTTTGGAAAATTGTTTAACAGATTTAATTTGTTGAAGATGCCCTCCTCGGCCAAGCCAAGAAGGCGCTCAAAACCTCCCAGATCCAGTCTTTTAGGTCGATGTAGGTCGCACACCGAAGTCGGAGAAGCTTCACAAAAGTCCAAAGTATCTTCCAGTCATTGTAGATCGTCGGAAGACGCACATAAACGCCTGATCAAAGCTTCCAAAAGTCGGGTTTTCTCACAGGGTTCTAGGGTTTTTCACAAGAGCCAAAGGAACCTAATCTGGCCAGAAATGGTTTTTTTATAAGCTAAGGGGGTCGGGATATGCTTTAGGGTTGGAATCCTACCGTTGCAGGTGGGTTTCCAAAACTGGGACCAGAGGAAACGCTGTCGTTTCCAGATCTAAAACCACACAATTTCTGGGGAAATAGATGGCCGCATTGCTGCCGTTTACTGGGAGTCAGCGCCCATCGATCTCGACGTCGACTCTCCCATAACGTCCATACATGTTGACGTTAACATGCCTCTCGGCCAAAACACATAATGCAGCATAACATGCATAACATATATATATATATATATATATATATATATATATATATACAGACACACAATATGTAATGTACAACTTAAACACCATATGTACAATGTAAGTAAAACAATATATACATAGCTATCAAGCATATACATATATACAACATCATGTAAACATTATATGTACTAGGACAAACATATACATACATATACATAGCTCTATACACAAGTGACTAAACACCATATGACAAGTCTAAATAAAAAACAAAGTTCGAGGGCCTTACACCTATATGGCATACAAAGGCCATTGTAGTGGAAGAGTCAAGAAATTTGTCAACTACAACTGTCGATGAGCTAATTAGTTCTTTAATGACTTATGAGTTGGGCTTAAAAATAACATAAGAAGATGTCAAGAAAAAGAAGTCACTCACTCTCAAGGCAAGTTCAAGCATCAAGGAAGCTACTGATGAAAGTGAGTCATCCACTTCTGAAAATGACACAGGTGAGTTTGCTCTTATCACAAGGAAGTTTAGAAAATTTCTGAGAAAAGAAGGTAAGAGATTTCTAAAGAACAAATCACAAGTGAATAATTTCTCAAAGCCTAAACAATATGTGAATAAAAGATTTGACAGGGTTGTATGCTATAATTGCAAAAAATCAGGGCATGTTAAATCTGAATGTCCTGAGCCTCAGAAGAAGACTCAACCTAAGTGGACGAAGAACAAGCAAAAGGCTATGGTTGGTACTTGGAGTGAAGAGGAAGATGATGATGAAGAAGAAAGCTCAGAAGCTGATGAAACAAATACTAAAATTTGTCTGATGGCTAGAGGAGAAGAAGGAGATGCGAAGAAGAGGTAGTATTTCAATTTAAAGATTTTTCATTCAGTGATTGTAAACAAGTCTATTTTGAATTACTTGATCAATATGATGAAATCAAAAAGGAAAACAAAGTGCTCAAAAAGAAAAATGAATCATATTGTTCATGATACCTCAATGGAAGAGAAAGAAAAAGAACTTGTCAAAGAAATTTCTGCGTTAAAAGAAAATGTTAGAGAATTAAAAGTTAAGGAGATTGAATATGTCAAAGAAATGAAACTGTTTGCTGGAAAAAATGATGCCATAAAAAGTGTGAATACTAAAATGAAGAAAAAAATTGAGAATCTTCAGAAAGAAGTAACCAAGAGACAAGAAGCTCTGGAAAGATTTATGAGTGGTAAAAACAATTTAGAAGCCTTGTTGGGAACAAAAGTGAACTTCAACAAAGAAGGGTTGGGCTTCAATCCCTCAAAGAAAAAAGAAATAGGTTTGAAGACAATAACATTTATTTCTTCAACAAATTCAGAAGCCACCTCATCCAGAAAGCAAAGCAATGGAAGAAAAACCTAAAGAAATGAGAAAAGAGAAAATGTTAAAAATTTTGAAATTGGAAAATTCAATAAAAAGGGCAAGATAAGTGCTAGATTAAGATCAACAAAAATGCCTCAATGGAATAAATCTTGGCAACCACATGACTGGGTAGGTCGACACTATCCCTATGGCAGGTCGACACCTTCATTCACCAGACCACAGAAAATGTCCAGATGGACTCAAAAAGGTCGACACTATCCCTACAGAGTGTCGACATACTCTTATAGTTTTGCTAGATCTGGTCATTCAGAATATCCCAAGAGGTCTAGTTATCAGAATTATTCTTGGTTCTCTCAAAAGAGCACTAGAGGTAAATCTGAAGGTAATTTCATGAAAATGAAAAGAAACCGTGATCTAAAAATTCTTGGAAACAACAGAAAGAATCATAAACAACATGAAACCAAAAATACCATTCAACCCATAATAAAAAGGTAAGCTTGGATTCCAAAAACTCTACTTTCGTATGTTCTTGAATTTGGTGATTTGAAGGGACCCAAATGTACTTGGGTTCCAAAGATCTTTCTTTGAATGTGTTGCATGTATGTTTTACAGCCAAAAACAACAAGTGGTATCTTGACAGTGGCTGTTCAAGATATATGACAGAGGACAAAGACAAATTTTGCTTATTGTCTGAAAAGAAAGCTGGACATGTGACTTTTGGAGGAAACAACAAAGGTAAAATTGTTGATTCAGGTAAAGTGGGTAAAAGCCCTTCAAATTCAATTGATGATGTACTTCTGATGGAAGGGTTGGAATACAACCTACTAAGCATAAGTCAACATTGTGACAAGGGTCACAAGGTATTTTTTTATTCCCTTGGTTGTACAATTTTTGAGCCAAATTCAAACTGTGTAAAATTTTCGAGTAAAAGAATCAATAATGTTTACATAGTTGATTTGGATGAACCTAAAAATAACAATCTTTGTCTTGCTGCCAATAAAAATGATTTTACATGTTTATGGCATCGTAGACTAGGACATGCTAGCTACAATATGCTACATAAATTAGTTAAATTCAACATGGTAAAAGGCTTGCCAGAAATTTCCTTCAAGCAAAATTTCAAAATCTGTGAAGCATGTACTCAAGGTAAGCAAACAAGAAAATCCTTCAAAAGTAGATCTGAAAATCAATCCTCTAAACCTTTTGAACTTATTCACATGGATCCATTTGGACCCATAAGGACAAACAGTCTAAATGGGAAAAAGTTTGGATATGTACTTGTTGATGACTTTTCAAGATTTACTTGGGTATTCTTTCTTGCTCACAAAAGTGATGCTTTCATGGAATTTCAAGAATTCTATAAGAAATTCTTTCAGGAAGGAAATTTCAAAATAATCTCAATCATGTCTGACCATGGTGGTGAATTTGAAAACACTGATTTTGAAAATATTTACAGGGAAGAAGGAATATCTCACAAGCTTTCATCACCCAGAACCTCTGAACAAAATGGAGTGATAAAGAGGCGCAATCGAACACTGGTTGAAATGGCAAGAACAATGTTGATTGAAAGTGCGTTTCCTAGAAAATTCTGGGAAGAAGTAGTAAACACTTCTTGCTACATCATAAATCGTGCAATGGTAAGGCCTCTAAGCAAAAAAACTCCTTATGAACTTCTGAAAGGTAAGAAACCTTCCATTGCTCATTTCAAAGTGTTTGGTGCAAAATGTTATATTTTGAACAACAACAAAAATGATTTGGACAAATTTGAACCCAAGAGTGAGTTGAGAATTTTTCTTGGCAACTGCAATCATTCTAGAACATATAGAGCTTCTAATGTCAAAGATCAAATTGTTGAAGAATCCCCTCACATAACCTTTAATGAACTTCATAATGGTGTGTACAGGGAAAAGGATGATGGTGAATTCCTGGAAAAGCAAGCAAGGAAAGGAATCTGCAACAAGCAAAAATTCAAGTGATGAAGATGGGCAAGAAACAGCAACTGCCAATGAGAACAGAGATCAACTGAACATCAAAATGCTAAGGGATCACCCTCAAGATAGTATCATTGGTAACTTACTTGATCCACCCAAAACAAGGTCTCATTTCAAACTTTTTTCTGAATTAGATCAAATGGCTCTTGTTTCACAAATTGAACCCAAAAATGTTGAAGATGCTCTAAAAGATGTTTTTTTGGATAAATGTCATGCAAGAAGAACTGAATCAATTTGAAAGAAATAAAGTATGACATTTAGTTCTAAGATCTTCCTCACGTAGTGTTATTGGAACTAAATGGGTTTTCAGAAATAAAACAAGTGAAGAAGGCAAGATAATAAGAAATAAGTCTAGGCTAGTTGCAAAAGGTTATAATCAGGAATTTAGAATTGACTTCGAAGAATCTTTTGCACCCGTAGCTAGGCTAGAAGCAATCAGAATTTTGCTCTCATTTGCATGTCCTCACTGTATTAAATTACATCAAATGGATGTTAAGAGTGCTTTCTTAAATGGCTTAATAAACGAGGAAGTTTTTGTTGAACAACCTCCTGGATTTGAATGTACAAATTTTCCTAACCATGTTTTTAAGTTTGACAAGTCTGTCTATGAATTCAAGCAAGCTCCCAAGGCTTGGTATGACAGATTGAGCTCATTCCTTACAAGTAAAGGGTATTCCAGAGGTAAAGTAGATCAAACCCTTTTCACTAAAGTGCAGAAAAATGATATTTTGGTTGTCCAAATTTATGTTGATGACATTATATTTGGATCAACAAAATCTTCCTTGTGTAAGAAATTTGCTAATTTGATGACAAGTGAATTTTAAATGACCTTAATGGGAGAACTAAAATTTTCCCTTATATTGCAGGTTGTTCAAACTAAGGAAGGAACCTTCATTAATCAGTCAAAGTACATACAAGATTTGCTGAAAAAGTACAAAATAGAAAATACTAAAGCTATGGCAACACCAATGAGCACAACATTGAGTTTGGATGCTGATCTGAAAGGTAACTTGGTAGTTCCAAAGACTTATAGTGGTATGATCGGATCCTTGCTTTATCTTACAGCATCTAGACCTGATATACAGTTCTCTGTGTACATGTGTGCTAGATTTCAGGCTAGTCCTAGAGAATCCCACATGAGTGTTGCAAAAAGAATTTTCAGATATCTGGAAGAAACTCATGAATTGGGATTGTGGTATCCTGCATCTAGTGAGTATAAGTTCATATCTTATTCAGATGTGGATTATGTTGGCTATAAATTGGATAGAAAAAATACTAGTAGTCATTGCCAATTTTTAGGAGGGTGCTTAGTCTCTTGGGATTCCAAGAAACAACACTCTGTTGCTCTCTCTACTACAGAGCCAAAATATGTAGTTGCAAGGAGTTGTGGCACTCAAGTGTTATGGATTAAACACCAACTCCAAGACTACCCAGTAGATCTTGGATGTGTCCCAATAATATGTGATAACACTAGTGCAATAAATTTGGCTAAAAATCTGTAAACAGAGGGCACAACGTTATGTTTAAATTAGACATGGTCAAGGCTTATGACAGAATGGAGTGGGACTTTATTCTGAAGGTTATGAATAAATTTGGTTTTTTAAGCAGGTTCACCTCCTATGTCGGTATGATGCTCTCCAACTGTTGGTCCTCTATTAATTTCTATGGTTCTGTCACTGGTTACTTTAAATCTTCCACGGGTATTCAGCAAGGCAATCCCCTTGCTCCTATTCTTTTCACCATCGCTTCTGAAGTTCTTAGCAGAGGTCTTCGAAGTTTGTTTCTTAATAAGCAAATTAAATTTTGTAGCAGCCCGCGTGGTTATTTGCAGGTCTCTCACCTATTATATGCAGATGATACTTTGGTGTTTATGAATGCTGGAACTTCTACTGTGAAACAATTGCTTAAGGTTTTGCATAATTACGAAAGGAGTTTTGGTCAGCATGTGAACGCTAGCTAAAGCTGTTTCCAAATTTCTGCTACAGCTCCTTCTGTTTTAGCATCCCGTATATACAATCTCACAGGGTATAGGCAGCACCAAGGCAGCATTAAGTATCTGGGGGTCCCCATTAAACCTGGAAGACTCAAGGTTAGTGATTTCAAATTCATGGTGGAGAATATTACCAATAAACTTTCTGGGTGGAGATCGAAGATCCTGTCTCAAGCTAGGTGGGCAGTCCTCATTAGATCTGTTCTTATGAGTCTTCCTATCTACTTGGCCAATTCCACCTACATTCCTAAAGAGATCTGCAAACAGATAGATAGTCTTTGCGCTAACTTCTTTTGGCAAGGTGCAGATGGTAACCTTAGAAGGCATTGGGTGGCTTGGCCTCGTTTGCAGAAACCATATGTGGAAGGTGGGCTTAATTTTAGGAATCTGGAGGCTTTGCAAGTGGCTCTTGCGACTAAGCAAATCTGGAATATTTTACATGGCAATTCTTTATGGTCTCTTTATGCTAAACAGAGATATCTTAAGCAACATCATCTCACTGATATTTCGACTCCTTTCCCCATTGGTGTTACCAAGAAAGTATTTTCTCAAGCTAAAGAGTTGGTCCTCTCTAACACCAGGTGGCTAAGGGTGATGGGTCTTCTGTAGATTTCTTCAAGGATATTTGGATTGGTGATAAAACAATTATGCAGGAGTTCAATAACAGAGTTCCTAATGATCAACAATGGCCTCAAATATCGGTTAAAGACATGACTTTGGTGCATAATCATAGTGCTTGGAGCTGGTTGGGTGTTACTTGTCAGCATGTTCAAAATAGTCTTTTTCATAGCCCTAATACATTTATTTGGACTAGTAATGCTAAGGGTGTTTTCACTGTTAAATCTTCCTACGATCTTGTAGCTAACCAGGGTATGAGCAGAAATACTTGGTTGAAAGTTTGGCACAATGTTGTTCCTCCTCGTGCTGTCTTGTTCATTTGGAAGCTTCTTCATCGAGCTGTGCAAGTTGACTCAAGAGTAGCTGATTGTGGGATTCCTATGGTCTTTAAATGTGTGTGTTGCAAGTGTCCTGAGCAAGAAACACTTGACCATCTCTTCATCTCCAGTGAAATCGCTTCTGAGCTGTGGAGGTAGATTGCTCCGCTCCTTAGTAACAAGATCAATCTCAGAGATCGTGTTACTATAAGGTGTTGGAGTATTCTTACCAACACTAATTTGAAATCTGGTTTCCACTTTACTGGTCTAATTATTCTCATTATTATGTTGTGGGATATTTGGAAGCTCAGGTGCAAGATTCGCATGGAAGGGATTAGTTTTTCGCTGGATACCATTAAGCATAGGATTTTGATGAAATCTAGACATGTTTTAGAATGTATTAAATTCAACTGCCATATTTCTTTCAGCCAAGCTGAGATTCTTAATGGTTTTAATATCAAAGCTGATATCACACTTTGAGCTCTCATATTGGTCAGATGGATTCCTCCAGTGCACAGCTATAGTCTTAATGTGGATGGTGCTTGCAAAGATAACCCGGGTATTTGCGGTGGTGGTGGTTGCTTCAGAGATCTAAATGGTGATTTTGTTTGTGGCTTTGCTTTCTTCTATGGTATTGGGAACAATTTGATTGCTGAGACCAGGGCTATTCATGATGGGCTTTGGATGGCTATGGAACGGCACATTAAGGTTTCTATTTTGTATTCAGATTTAGCTCTTCATGTTAGGGCTATCATTGATGGTAAGCTACCTTACTGGGCTGTCTTCCCTTGGTGGCGGGGTATTTCTCACATGGTGCAGACGCTCAAACCGAAGATTGTGCATACCTTTCGCGAGGGGAACCAGGTGGCTGATTCCCTCACATCCTAGGCTTGTTATACTTTTAGGAACTCAGTGTTTTTATCTCCTGACGATTTACCTAATGTGGCTAGGGGTGCGTTGATCATTGATAAAGCTGGTCTTCCTAGCTTTAGGCAGTGAATCTTGGTTTTTCTTTCTCCTTTTTTGGTTGTTGGAGCTCGGGTGTATGTTTGTCTTTCCATGGGACTTTTTGGATGTTGGAGTCGGGTGTATCTTGAAATTTCTTTGTGTTAATAATATTTGTCAATTGGTTGATCGCCTGGTAGAGTGAGAACATCTCTTCCCTCTGGGACGGGGTGCACTCTCCTAGAAACTGACCCTCTGGACCTTCCATAAAAAAAAAATGGCTAAAAATTCAATTCAGCACTCTAGGACTAAGCACATAGAAATCATGCATCATTTTCTAAGAAATGAAGTTAGCAAGAACTCATTTGAATTGCATTTCATTGAAACAACTAAGCAAATTGTAGATATTTTTACAAAACGTTTGTGTAATGAAAGATTTTCATCTCTAAGAAGAGAACTTGGTTTGTGCTTGTTTGATTCATGATTGATTGCTTGATAAATTGCTTGCAAATGCTTACTTGGATGATTTCTTGTCATATGACTTGATATGGCTTGTTGGTTGATCACTTCACATCAATATTTGATGCACTTGGTGAGGGGGAGGTTGGTTCAAGAATTAAGTGTTTGGAAAGATAAGGTTCAGTAATTCAGAATGATCTGATAAGTTGAAAGTATTAGATACATAGTGACTACTATCTAAGAAGAATGATTCCTTCAGAAAGTCTGTGATGTGGTTTGGATTAGGTCGACTCTAATGGCAAGTGAGTCGACACTAGCTTCATTAATCCTGAATTCTCTTCAGTTTTTCTAGTGTCTAATCACTCTCTTTCTTCTCACATAGATCCATTTTTTGAGGGGGAGTGATTTAACTGTGAAGACTTTTATCTTTGGGAAATTTCTCAAGGGGAGTTAAAATTCTTATACTCTAAACTCCATTATCTTTGAGAGTAAAAAAAATGGCTTATTAATTATAAACTTCTAAGTTTAACTTTGAAATTCATTGAAAACACCAAAGAGGTTAAATAACAGTTGCTGAAAACATTGTATCAAGTGAAAATTGCATCCTATTCATTTATGAAATTCCTATGTATTTTTGTCTCTCGGACTAGATTCTAAAAATCATTTGAGTTGTATTGGTGTCAAAAAAATTTTGAGAGAGAACAAATGTTCAAGAACTTTCATTTAAAATCCTTAATGATTGCAGAACAATGACTAGGCTCTGAGAAACTGCAAATCCTGATAAAATCAGATGATTCAATTGTATGTCATGATGAGCTAGTTAATTCTGTTTAGGGTTGATAAAATTCTTTTTGTGCTTACTGCGTAACTAGGCATTCTTATGTCTAACCAACATATATCCTCACATGAAAGGTTGCACTCAACTCTTGAGACAAAATGATTACCTCACTTGGGTAATCAGGAACTCTGGTGTGTAAAAAGTATGAGCTCTTACATGAAAAAGAAAGGGTAAATCTGATTGTTCATCTTTTATGAAAATGCAAATTGTCAGTCAAATTGAAATTCAAAATTCTGAAAAATCTCAAGATAGTTTTTTTTATCACAATACATCTTGGTTTGCTTTTTATATCTTTCCAATGTCACCTTTTTACACGTGTTGAGTAAGAGTTAATAAGACCCCAATTTCACCTAAAAGAATTTTTCACCTGTTACTTTTGCCTCTCAGTCTTTCAGTGTCTTTTAATTAGATAAACTAAAATTTATAACTTTCAAACCATTAATTTCACTAAGAGGAGTATAAAGTGAGGAAAGAGAATAACTCTTTTAACTTTCTCAAAGTTCCCAAACATACATTTAATCATGGTACATTGCTCCTTTCCTAATTATATCTGAACAGTTCACTAAATCCCTCATGCTAGAGTCGACACATGCTTGGTTAGAGTTGACTCATCTTGTTCATCACTTACATTGGAACATGTTATCTTTCACTATTCCACATGCTCTCTATATCATCTAGGGCAGGTTGACGCTTGACACGTCTCTTCCCCAAATAGTCTCAACTCATGTGCCCGTTCGAACACATTTGAATCTAACCGTTTTTCCTCTTCTTCTGTCCACAAAACCCTCATTTCGTGCCTGCGAACTTTCTCCTCCATTTCTAAAATCTCATCATGGCACCCAAGTTCGCAACACATTGGGGAGGCAAGCAGAAGGACGATGAACCATATACTTCAGAACGGCGCACCAAAGCCAGGAATGACCAAGGGAAGAGTTCAGTATCTCAGGAGAAGAAGCCCGCAGTTCCATCTTTCTCTAGCTGACGGTTCTCACATCCAAGATTGGCCAAGGAGAAGACTTTATCCAAAGGGAAAAATAAGACTGAGTATGTGGATTTGAGCAGTTCTGATGAAGACGACAGTGTGCAAGCATCTCATGACGTGCACTCTAAAGATTCAAGAGAAGAAAACCCTAATGTTCAAGATTGAATCTAGTCCTCTGATGATCAGGGATTGCATGATGAAGAAAGTTCACATTTGAAGGGATCTAGGGACAGTAATCTAGTTGGTATAAATGGTTCCACAGATGAAAATTCTCAAGAGGTTAGGGCTGAAGTTGAAGAGATGCCTGAGACAGCAGCAAGTACTGATTCGAAATCACAAAGTATTGGTCAACCCTCAGAGTCAAAATTTGGGGGAACAGAGTCTGATAATGAGACTAGCCAGGCTCAGGAGGCAGTTCCTCTTACAACAGAAAATAAACAAATTCTGCACCCAAGAAATGTGGATGTTCTTGATGAAGGTATGAGTTCTGTTTTTCCATAATTGTTAGAAATGATAGAATTTCAGGGTTGGACAAGCTTTGTTAGTGAACACATGGTTTTTTAACCTATTTTAGTTCAATAATTTTACAAGAATTTGGTGAGCAAAGAGCATACTTTAGAGTCTACAGTTAGAGGGACACCCATTATTCTCACCACAGACTTTGTGAGTGAAATTTTGAATATCCCTAATAAAGGTCACAATTCACATGAATATACCTTCTGTCTTCATGAAGCATATACCCTCGTGACAGGATTAGAGCATGACAAAGAAAACATAATCCAGACAAAGGTGTCAAGTATAAATGCAAACAAATTCTATCCACCAAATAGAGTGCTACAACACATCTGCACTACTATTCTGACCCCTCAAGGAGGAGGGAGGCATAGAGTCACAAGCCTTCATAGGTTCCTACTTTACTGTTTGATCACTAGAGAGAAGGAAAATATGTCAACCATTTTCTGTCAGCTTCTTCATGAATCCACAAGACTTGAACTCAGAAGAAGTTTGCCTTATATTGCTCATCTATCTAGTATTTTTCAGAAAGCAAACATTCCACTTGAGAACACAAAAACTAAAACAATTCCAAAGTACAACATCTATTGTTTGGCTCACATAGTGAAGTTCATGAAGCCCAAACTGGAAAGAGTCCAGTTGGTGAGAGGACCAGCTTCCTCTCAAGTTCATGAGACTGATGACATTTCTGTGGAATAGCCACCATAAGAACAGAATGAGGGCCAGTCCTATGCTGAACAGCAGGGGGATGATATTGCAGCTCAAAGAGTTCATATGGCTGAGGATAATCCTCCACCCACACCCTCTATTTCTACTCGACCTTTCTCTCCAATTCCTAGATTTGATGATCTGGGTGTGGATCCTCCACATTACTCTCCTGCTACTCATACTCAACCAGACACCTTCACTTCACAGCATGTTCCACCTTCAACTTCAACAACTGAAGTTGTTATTCCTCCACAGTTATTACAGTTCTTTCAAGATCAGTTTCCATGTTTACATGACTCAGTTGGCCAGCTTAATGCCAAGTTTAAAAAATAGTCCCTCCGATTGAAAGCCAGTTGGAAGAAATAGAAAGACAGCTTAGTGACAAAATAGACAGGCAAGAACAATCAGCAAGATTTGTAGCTTTTAGATTCAATAAGCTCATTGAGAAAATTGAAGAAGTATTCAACCATGCCGCTTTTACTCAAGCTCAAAATTTTGACAAGTTGCAGTCCGCTGATGAAGCAATGTTTAAAGGATCAGAAAAGCTAGATGATCTTCCTGCTCTGAAAAGTTCTTACAATCAAATGGCTGGAAATTTGAACACCCTGAGAGAGCATCACACAACCATGTCAAATCATATCAGATCTATGCGACATGACTTTGAACAAGTTTGGAAGCTCCATGGAGATACATAAACAGCTGAGAGCACTCATGCCACTTCTTCCACTACTGCACCACCGATGCCTCATGGGATCGATCAGGTCCCAGTTGTTGTCTCTGAAAAACTAGAAGACATGCAAAGTTTTTTGAACAAAAGACTTAATGCTATTTAGATCTATCTTCAAGACAATTATGATGATCTGGAAGCCAGACTGGCTATGTCACGTCCTAATAAATGACTATTTATTGGAAATGACAGAAAACAGGCTCAAGAAATAGAACTTATATTTTATTCATCTAACATCGTCATAGAGGAAGCTTAATTACATAATACTCTTGCAGTCTATAAGAGGAGTAGGGAAAAGGAAATTTTATTACATTTCATATCTACAATACTAAATAAAAGTAAAATTGTTGAACTTCTGAAAATGGGATGTTCCACTCAGCACACTCCCCCTTAAGTATTAAGCTCATCTTGATCACCTGAAAAACTAGAATTATATGAGCTAACTAGCCCAGTTGGATTCAATCTTCCAATCAAAAAGGGTTTAGATGACCGAAGATCAAAGTAAGAAACTTAACTGTTAGCACTACTGAATATCAAGGATGATTGGATGAGTACGTCAGCTAGACTACAAATGTAGAACATGAGTATTGAATTTCAATTGTATGGTCAAGAATTCATGATAACATTCATGTTCTAATTCAAATACACATTCACTCATGATAAAATAATATGATGACTAATCAAGCTAGTATTGATGCAATGCCAAATATCCACAGATCCTTTATCGTTCCGTACAGCCACTAAATGAATTTGGGTGCTCCTCCCGGAACTGGACCAGCCCTATTTGCACTGGCATATATCTCATTTGAGTTCAAGACCCAATAAATTGTCATCATAAGTCACTTCTGTAAAAGATTCAAATGGAAATACACATGTACTCAAGATATCTCATATAACAAAAGTTTATGAATCAATGTCAATGAATACAGAAGGTTGTAACTATATAGGAGTTAACCATGGCATTCTTATTCTTACTTGATGAGCACTGTCCTATCTGTAGGAGATAAATAATTAAGTTTCCAGTTAATTGGCCCGGTCCTGTGAAAGGGAGCAGTCCCTTTAACCATTTAAATATGAAGAAATGTATACATTGTATACCATTTAACCATCTATTTCTTTTAAAGTAACCACATGATCTTTCGTTTTTAAGAGTTCAGTTCCACATTCTTTATCTCATTGACACAGTAATGATAAAACATCAACATAATTGGTAAAAAAATAGATCATGCAGATGAGTCTATAAAAGGTATCACATTTGGCTTCTGTAACTTAATTTCTAAAGTCCTTTGTTTTTTCAGGCATTTGGAGCAGATTAAGGAGCTTAATTTAGTGGATTGCTTCTAAATCATTCAGAAGGAGGTGCACCTTTTAAATATATCTTTTGTATTTGAGCAATGTTGTGCAGTATAACTAAGATTTATGTAATTAGGGTTAGTGATTTGTCATAGCTTTCATTATATTCTCTATTATGTAATCTTTTCATAGCTAAATATATTTTGTCTATTACAAAATATTTTTTCTATTAAAATTGTCTATTAAAAATCTGTTCATAAAAAACACTTATATTTGCATTCATGAATTCAAATGAGTTCGAGAACCTTCTCTTACACAACCTAGATCTGGCACAACACTTGAAAATGACAAACAATAGAGAGTTGGACAGACTTATCTCGGTAACTAATATCATCTCATTGTGCTTCAGGACCTTCTTCTCATTCCCAGACTGAGCATAACCACTAAGTAGTGCATTGCACGATATATAATTCCTTAGGGTTATATAGTGTGTGAAGGCTAGAAGCAGCCATTTCCTATACTTAACTGGATAATGGAAAACTGGATAGGTAGAGTCCCTAGGCCACTTCTTCCACATGTAGAGTCTAAACAACATGTTTATCATGTAAGCCACAATATGTCCTTTGGTTGGACACTCTGCCCCATTCTAATCCCTTCTGTGGTACCACTGAAGAACATGGGAATGGATCACCAGAAACTTGGAAGGACACTGAAATCAAATTTATAGAAAGGAAATCTATGAAACAATATATGACTACTGAAATCAATTTTATAGAAAGGAAATCTATGAAACAACTACCATGAGAAGTTTAAAGTAAGGGAATCTTACCATTCCCTTACTTTCAGAAACAGGAAAAAATATATATCATACTCAGGTAATTGGAAGAGGGTAATAGGTGGCTGTAGATGTTTTTCTCTTGATTTGTATCCAGAAGGACCTCTCCTCTCCCATCTATCTGTCTTAACTCTTTTACCAAGTAACAAAATAGGCAATGCTGATGAACATATTTTAAAGAGTGGCAGGCTTATGGCTCAACTAATGGAAGGTTGCTGCTAAGTCAGATAGCCATAGGCTCAATTGATATCAGGGAATACTTATTTTACTGTAAAATATATACTTACTCAAATGAGAGAATATACATTTTACTATTATTAGATATCCCTGTGAGTTTGTGTTTCTGAATATTGTATAAACCAGTGGGCAGTGGGATCAAGCATGTGATCTTATATATTTGGAAGAGATAACTTCCAATTTATTGCTTTTAACGAAATGTTCTTCCATTTTGTTATAGATGTCCATTCCATTCCTTTCTTCCAATTTATAGCAACTCTTTCATTTTTCTTATCTGAAGATGTTAGAAAATGTGTCTTACTAAAGTTCTTGATAAAGGACTAATGTAGCTTCATATGGTGCATGTAATCCATTTATTTTTTAAGAAACCTGGTAATGTGTTTTTGTTTTTTCATATATTTGCTTCAGACCTAGAGTTTCAATTTCTTAAAGTTTTTATGTGTGTTGTGAAAGTAAAAGATATCTTTTACTATGAATCTGAACATTGCTGCTTTATCTGAATTCATGTGTCTAACATGATCTAACAAGTGAACCCACTAATTTGATGGGAATCAAGAAACAATGGTCAACACTTCAAAAAATCAGGATGATCTAAAAAACGTTGGACTCAGACACATGGAAAGCACCATATATCGAGTTCTGGCAAGTAGGCGGTCCCTCAAAAAATTCCAAGATACACTTTCTTTTAGGCTGACAAGGGAAACGAGCAGACATCTTTAAGTTCAAAGGATAATCTTTAGAGGCAAAAGAATAACCAACAGAAGAATTCATAAAGATAACCAAATGAATCAGCAGGAAATATCACCGAAATGCATGATTTAAGACCATTCCATCCACATAGAAATCATCATCACTTCTATCCAAGGTTTGTTGAATCGGATCGAACCGGTCGGATTCGGGTGAATCTTGACAGATCAGGGAGAATCTGATTCCCTGATACGCCCATTCGGGCTGATTCACCTTATATATAATATATAATATATATACATTATATTATATGATACACACACACACACACACACACACACATATATATATATATATATATATATGTATATATACATATATAATTATATTGTGACATACAAATGTGTGTATATATATATATATATGTATTATATGACATACATATACCTGATTATATATGTATTAGCTTCTATAGATCATTACTATGCCTTCTGTATTGTATAAGCTCTGTGTGAACTGAGAGTTTAATGTCCATGGGAAACATGCTATTACTTTTAGTCTCCAACAGGTTTTCCCCATTTATATTTTTATAGATTTATTTGCTTTCTATCTATTCAGATTTATTTGCTTTCAAAGTTTTTAGAATTTTTTGCTTTCTATCTATTTATTTTGGTTGTGTTCAAATGAATTTGATAATCCCCACCAACTTTAGAAAAAAAATGATTATTAGCGGATGCCAATAATGGGGCATTTAGATTTATGCATACCATTAGGGTAGCTGGATCTCATAACTGACCTCTGCAGTGGCAGGGGCAAAAGCAGGAGAATCAATACTAGAAAGCACTTGCTGCAAGGTAATGCAGCACTCATAGGACAACATCCACTTGGTGGGCCAGATCATGGAGCAATATTTTTTCCTTAAGCAACTGCCAAAGTTCAAGAGATCAGATCAGTGGATACATAAAGAATAAAAAGGAGGAAACAGTGGATACATAAAGAATGAAAAGGAGGAAACTGAACATAACTCCGACAAAACGAGAATAAGCCTTGCTTTCACTATGACAGCATCTCCAAATCCGGAGCCACAAGTAGGAACTTCTTCACCTCCAAACATGGACAGCAGTCGGTCATACCTCCCACCACCACAAATTGCACGCAGCTTTCCTTCTCTATCAAATGCCTGTAACAAGCAAAAAGAGAGAACTGAGGGATGAAGGAGTAGGGCTTTCTATTTCTTTCTATAGAAATATTTTGTGCAACATTGACTCTTTGCCATCTTGAGAACTAATATAGCATAAACAGCTTTAGTTTTAGTTTTTGGTTTCAGTTTTTTTTTTTATCATAAGCAGTTATAAGCATATATAGAATTCATTTTAATGTGCTAACATTTTATGAATTTCATTTAATGTGCTTTTAACACTGCCAAAAGTATTAAATTTCATTTTAGGCTTTTTAATGTGCATGTTAAACATATATACCAGAGGGGATCACAGCAAGACACACCCCCTCAACCACACCACCCATCTCCTTCCCTCTTCAGCTGAGCACAAATCTGTACTGCATGAAACCTGCCAGAAGCATAGAAAGACACCCCCCCCCCCCTTTTCCTTTGTTTATTGTTTTTTCTACGCCTTCTCCTTTGTTCTCCCACTCCTCCAGTAAATGAGACAAGCCAATCTCAAGTTTTATTTGCACTATTTTCATTCATAGGCAACCCTAGAGGCAGAGCATTTTCCCATTTTTAATGTTATGAGTTTTAAGATTATGATTTATGGTGATTTCTTCTGATTTTCTGCTTTCTTTTTTATTTCTATTTTTTTATTTTCTAGCTGGCTATTCACGAGATATTGGTTTTCTAACTGGATTCAATTATGCAGTTTAAGGTGACCCATCAAAATGAAGGAATGCAATTTAAGGTGCCTTTGCCAATCCATTTGTCATTGGCTAGTGTGGGAAATTTTTGTTGCCTGTATGTTTGGGAAGGACAAGAAAATAGAATGCTGGGGTGTTTGGATGTGCATCCTCCACTAATTAAGTGCCTCTATCAGCAACCATGCTACAGCACAGGGGTTAATATTGAGACCCTTTGTAGCTCAATGATAAAAACAACCACACTTACCATGTTCTCTTTTAAAGTTTTGAATATATTCTCCTCACTCATTTGTGTGTTTCTACAATCTATTTTATGTTATGTACTGAAAGAGAGTTTTAAAATTTATTGTGCTATTAATGATGGCATCATCAACATTGTGGATAAGGTCTGTTTTTTTTTAATTAAGTTCTCTCTATATATAGCTCTCTTCCTAGCTAAGAGACATTTGACAGAGTTATGTTAAATTTTGTATCATGTAATACATATTTTTGATATGCCAAGGCATGAAGCTATTAAAAACCTTGAAATGTACAAAAGAGCTGCCCAACATGTGAAACTTCCCAACACCTATCGAGAATTTTTTTTAGGTGGGTGATTTTCATTAGATGAACATGTATCTAATAGCATATGTTCTCATTATTCTCTTATTGGTCTCTGACCAATCCTACCCACAATCCAGATCTAATATTGGAGGCCATACATGTCAATTAATGACTTAAACCTGGGGGTTTGGTGGCTGACCCATCATCCCCTTGGGACATGGATGAGGAAAAATGCCAGTTCAAGTAAACAAAGGAAAGCAACAAAAGGCAATAGGCAGCTGTAGAACCTTGCTTTCATTCCACAATAATTTTAACAATAAGTCTTTAGTAGTGGATATATATTAATATAAATATATTATTCAGGAAATGAAATATATTTGGTTAATTGGTCATTTAAATTCTGAAGATGTTCACCTTTTTATCTTACTTATCTGAAGATGTCACCTTTGTATCTTTATTTGTAACAAAAAAATAGATGTTCATCTCTGTATCTTACTTATCTGAATGAGAGGAAGTAAGGATTATTTTCATATGTAAATATAGTTAATTGGTCATGTAGCCCAAATTTCTTACCCCATAAGCATTCAATTGTGTGCATTTCTCAGTACTTTTGGACCTGCCAATGCATCACAATGACTTAACTGGGAGCCTATCGCACCAGTTTGGCTGACTTTCTAGAAGACTAATCCATCTAGAAAAAAAATGTGAATTTACAAGGATTCAAACAGAAAAAAAATGGGAAAAAATTGCAAGCTTATTTGTGGCATCACCTTATGTGTAGGGGTATTATGAATTAACAGACATATGATGATTGAGAAAGGGTCTTATGTGTTTATCAAAAGTAATGTCATTATCATATTAAATCATGGTAGGTAATGTAGTTTTAAATCCTTGAAGTTGTGTGATCATGTGTGTGAGCATGTTTTCTGTGTGATTTTTGTTCCAATTACTTGATTATATTTTGTGTGTGGTTTCTGTTCCAGTTACTTGACTATGTTTTCTGTGTGATTTCTTTTCCAATTGTATCTCTCATTGATAATAAAAAAATATATTATATTTCCAATTAGATGCTACTACATTAAAATATTAGATGCTACATTTTGGTGCAGTCACGTGACAGTTTGGGGGCAGCCACGTGAAAGCACCATATTAACTGTTTTCCTGCCCAAAATATTCATGTTCTAACTTCTTCTATCATGTCTCTTCCTCCCATGTTCCGACATATATACACGTTGTCTTCTTCCCCCAACTGTAAAATAACTCAGAAGTTTTCTTCCTTTCGTCAACTCTGTGTTTCACTTTGTTTTTTCTTTGTTTCACTTTTTTTCTTTTTCTTTTGCGTAGAGGATACTATAGCGCAACAGTAATTGCACTGTTGCGCTACAGTAGTTACTATTCGTTTAGATTTTTTCTTATTTTTAATTTTTTTAAGATCTAATTGTGTAAGATTAGTTCTTTTGATTTATACTTTTTTACAAATATAAAAAAAATAACATTAAAACATTACACATACTGATATGTGTTGATACAGGGATCTGATCGATGATCTGCTGCTCGCCAATCACACGACCCGTGCGATTCATGAGCTGTTGATTCTAATTAATGTATCTTGAGTTATATATTTATAATATTTTTAAAAAATTAAATAATATAAAGAAAACATCAATTTAAAAAAACTCATAAGATGACTATTGTGGAGTGTCAAATAAAATTATTTTTTTAAACCTTTCATAATGAAAAATTCACGGCACTATATATGTAAACAATTAAGATGAAAAAAATTACTTATATTGCATAATCAATTATGTTTACTAAACAATTCACTAAATCTTATATTTGTATTGGCATGTGTTCATACAAGCTAACCATTTTATATCTCTAATATAAATTAAAAGATTGTTGATAATTTATGATAAAATCTATTATGTAATTGTTTTATTCATGTTCAAATATTTTTAAGATTAGTTTAACAAATAAATTTATAATTAAAATTATATAATTTTAAAAATAATTTATATTTATTAATATATTTTGTAATCAAACGCCGTGCATCGCACGGGTGTCTAACTAGTATATCCATACTGAGATGGTGAATATACTCATGTGATTCACTTATAATAAGATGAAAGGATATGAGAGAATTTATTTTTTTAATTAAAAATTGAAACTTATCATCATATCTTGATTATCTCCATATAGATCAATCACATGACTGTGTATCTGCCATCTCAGTATGCATCTCTTTAAAGCAAAACACATCCGGCTCATCCAAATGCTACATCTAAAATGGGTTGGATTCGACTCATGACCGCCAGTAAGTAACAAAGTTTAAAATACCCAAGTTCACCTGGTTAGATGGGAGGCAGTTGAGCTTAGCTAGGGCGACCTCGTGACTTTGAATCTGAAGAAAAACCTAAGAAAGAAGTCCAAAAGAAAGAAATGTAAGCAAACAAAACTAATAAATCCGGAGTTGGGCAAGAAAGCGTAGGTCGGGTGGGGGCACAAGCGGCGGAGGTGGGCTGCCATGGGGGTTGCAGGGGCAGAGGGAAGGGGGGGCACATGTCGGCGGAGGGAGGGGGGTTATTGCAGACTTGCAGGGCGCAAAGGGAGGGGGCATAGGCCGGTGGAGGGGAGGCCGACGACGGGGTTAGGGAGTGCTGGCGAGGGGGAGAGAGAGAGAGAGGGTTGAAGGGTGTAGAGGAGGGGGTGCACATGCCGGCGGTGGGGAGGACGACGACGGGGTGAGGGACTGCTGGCGAGGGGAGAGAGAGAGAGAGAGAGAGAGGGTTGAAGGGAGGAGGTGGTGCACACACCGGCGGAGGGGAGGAGGGTCACTGTGTGAGGGGAGGGGATGCTAGCACACGAGAGAGAGAGGGGGGGGGGGGGGGGGGGGGCGTTGCAAGGTGAGGGAGGGGGGCACAGGCCGGTGGAGGGGATGCTAGCGCACGAGAGAGAGAGGGGGGGCGTTGCAAGGTGTAGAGGGAGGGGGGCACAGGCTGGTGGAGGGGAGGACGGCGACTGGGTGAGGGGGGTTGAGAGAGAGAGAGAGAGAGAGAGAGAGAGAGAGAGATTTATCGTGGATGGCGAAGGGGATGGCGACGACAGCCGGCGACTGGCGGACGACGACAGTCGGCCACTGGCGAGCGACGACGGTCGACAGCTCCGACAGAAGAAAAGGAGGGTTTCGACGGAAGGGCAGGCGGGGGAGGAGAAAGGGGAAATGGGGGGTTTCGACGGAAGGGCGCAGGGGGGGAAGGGGAAATAGATTTGGCGGGATAATAGTATATTAGCGACGGATTAGTGACAACTAAACTTTCCGTCGCTATTCCGTCTCTACATAACGACAAGAAATACTTACTAATAAAGCTTATGCAATATCAACAACTAGAGGCACTGATGTAACACCTAAAAGTTCTGGAAAAAAAAACCATATATTTAATAAACTCAAATTCATCCAAATTAACAAATAAGATAATAAGACAACTACAACTAACTAATAACATGTGGCTTCTATCTGACGCGAGACATGCGATATATAAGATTGGGTGGAAAACACAAAATTTTAGATTATGCTGGGGAGTTGAAACCTGGTTTCAACCCAAATGGGACTCCTGGCTTGTCCGCTTAAATCTTGCCGCCAGTGATGTGTGTGTGCTTTTTTCAAAGGGGCATGAGAAAGTTCGGTATGTCAGGAGTACAACAGATTTCCACTCAAAATCGATAGAAATAAAAAGGCCAATGGCTCGGGCATTCTCGATGCTCCACTCAAAATCGATAGAATGGGGATCTCTCACCTGCAGCACCAACACGTCTGGTCTTCTTAGCCAAGAAAGCAGGTGAAAGTCTCTGCTGGTTTTAGAAGATGTCGAAGACACCGACGAAGAAGAAGATGACGTTGTCCAAGAATGTTGCACGGACGGCGACGACCACCTTGGCCGAGGAGGCTCGACTGCTCGTGCTCGGGGCGATGGGAGAGGCCGAAGAGCAGGGGCTCCGACACTCCGCTGTGTAGCAAAGAAAGAGGAGAGGCCGAACTGAGACCGGGAGGGAGAAGGGCTGCGTGACCAGATTAGGGCTTTTTAGGGTTGTTTCGGTTCAATCAGTTCGGCTCAATTTACTTTAGTTAGGTGAACCGAACCGAACCGAACGGTTCGGTTCGGTTCGGTTCGGTTTGGTGTATCGGGTTGAACCGAGAAATGAACAGTCCTAAGCATAGCATCACCAACAGCAAAGCAGTAGCAGCAGTAAAGCAGTAGTAACAGTAGAGCAGTTATAGGAGTAGCAAAGCATAGCAGCAGCAACATGTGCGGGAGGATAAGATAAGGATCATTGGCGGGGTTTAAAGGTGGGGTTTATCCGCATGCGAGATTGCAACAAACGATGGCGATGAAATCTTCGAAAGGATTTCACCTAGGTTAAACACGTAATACAGTTCTTACATAACCCAAGTTACGCAGGATGAACAGTGATTACCTTACGTAATCATTCTGCCATAATTGATATATATATATATATATATATATATATATATACATATATAAAATTCCATATATTTCATTAATATAATATAATTCTATTTTAATCCTTTTCCATCAACATAATTTTACTTATTTAGGTTATTAATTTATGGGCCTCTTGTGTGTTTATTACCGAGCTTTATTTTAGTAATGGAGGTGTGCGTAATATTCGAACTAATTGGAACGTCATCATGTATTATACACAAATGACCAAGTATTTTTATAAACAAAATCAAGGTGTTACACATTTACAACCCTAATTTCGATAGATAACAACACAGACGATTAAAGTGTGAGTTCGTTGTGTGTAGACCTGAGAATTCAGATTAATTATTTAAAATTTTGTGAAAGGTCCATATTGTTCTCCATATTCTGGAAGAAAAAAAAGAGCTTTTTATTCGACCTAGAATATGGGTGTGTCGGCCTAATTAAGTCACTGGAGACATGAGTTATAAGTTGATTTGAAAATTAACAGAGTGTGTCAACCTGAATAGCAATGAGTGCTGACACTCTGAAAGAAAGTGTCAACTCTCTACAAGGTATTGGTCGATACTATGAAGGAATAGGTCGACGCTATAAGGGATAAATCGGTCAACACTACTGGATAGATAATGGTGACAGTACTACTGGATAAATAGTGTTGACACATGAGTACGGATAGGTCAACACTAGTACTGCATAGATAGTGTTGACACTACTGGATAGATAGTGTTAACTGACACTACTAGATAGATAGGTCAACACTACTGGATAGATGTGTTGACACTACTAGTACTATTTCCAAAATACAGTCAGAAGAAAAGAAGAAGAATAAGAATCCTTCAATTCACAAGAACACTTGCCTAGCTAAGACTGAGTATTAGCTAAAACACGTAAGTATACCTAATAATCTTTTTGACATTATTTTATCTTTTCTTTTATTAACACACACACACACACACACACACACACACATATATATATATATATATATATATATATATATATATATATATATATATATATATATATACTAATAAATATATACACTTTTACACATACCTACCACTACTTACACATGTTCACATTTAGATGCAGGTTAAATCTTACGTAAACAAGTTTATGGTAATTTTTATTTAAAATTTTCCTGAAAAAATATATTTACCTCATTAACCGTGCATCAAAAATTCTCAATATCCACATTTTTGGTATAAACATTTTTTCTGATAATTATGGTAATTTCGAACTAAATTTTATTACCAAAATCCAGTGACACCTTGTCAGTGTACATATGTGCAGAAATGGTGCCGACATGAAACAATATAAATCTTTAAATGATTTTCTGCTGCAAATATGCTAGCGGCTATACCTGGTATTAATTTGAGACGTCACAAAATCGGTCACAAATCTTTCTCACGTTATTGAGAATTTGTGACTGAAATAAAATCAGTCATCATTCGGTCTGTAAAATAGAGACTGATTTACTATTCGATCACTATTTAGGGTCATCGAATTGTGACTGAATTTAATCAATCTCAAAATATGGAGGCCGAAAAATTCAGTCCCTATTTAGGGAACGAATTAATTCAGTCCCAAATATGGAGACCGAATGATTGCAGTCTCCGTTCGGTCCCTATTTAGGGACCGAAATTATTCGGTCCTAAATATAGAGACCGAATTATTTCAGTCCCTATTCAGTCCCTGAATATGGAGACTGAATAGGGACAGAAATTATTCGGTCCCAAATATAGAGACCGAACTATTTCGGTCCCTATTCAGTCCCTGAATAGGAACCGAATAGGGACCGAAAAATTCGGTCCCAAATATAGAGACCGAATTATTTCGGTCCCTATTCAGTCCCTGAATGGGGACCGAATAGGGACCGAAATTATTCGGTCCCAAATATAGAGACCGAATAATTTCGGTCCCTATTCAGTCCCTGAATAGGGACCGAATAGAGACCGAAATAATTCGGTCCCAAATATAGAGACTTAATAGGGACCGAAATTATTCGGTTTCTATATTTGGGACTGAAATTTTCAGTCTCTATTCGGTCCCTATTTTGGGACCGAATAGGGACCGAAAATTTCGGTCTCTAAATCGGTCTCTAATTGCGCTTTTCCTTGTAGTGACTACATCAAATGAATCTAATCTACACATCTAGTTGCTACTTTACAAGAAAGAAATAGTAGGACAAAGGAACACTTTCTTCACAATAAAGTGACATAATATAAGAGCAAGATTCCATAGAACCATATCTCCACCTTCATGTAAATCTTATCAAAGCTGAAACAAAGTTCCTACCAACCCATAAGGCTATATCTAAGGACATGATTGTTGATTTTTAGAAATACAAACTCAATGGTAAGAATTAACCAAGCGAGCTTACTGAATCTCATGTCCACATGAGGTCAAGGTAGGTACTTGAATTCCAAGACTTAAAAGAAGGAGAAGTAAAAGATGAAGGCAAAAAGAAGGAATCCTATCTGACTGGAAAAGGGTAAAGGTCCTTCTTATTTTCAACGTAGAGATCAACAGTAGTAGGGAAGAAGGGCAGATGCAGTCGTAGAAGTAGCAGCAATTGGAAGAAGATGCAGCAGCAGTAGCCACGGCAAGCAGTAGCAACAGCTCCAGCAGTAGCAACAGGAGAGTTGAGCTAGAGGTGGAAAGGCTCGAATGAATGGTGAAAGGAGAGTTTATATAAACTCTCAAACCCCATGCATGTATGGCACGTAGGCCACACATGTGGAGTTGTAAGACTCCCTTTTACCACACCCGGCCACATTTACCATGCATGGATTCTCCAACTTACACATATGGTAAAACGTGTAAGCATTTTAATCCAAGTGAAATGGGCTTACATAGCCCATGATACGTAAGCAAGGTTTATTCAAAAAAAAAAAAAAAAAGGTTACGTAAATGAATGGAAATTCAGCTGGCTTATTTGACCCTAAATGTTTATACCCAAATGGTATCCATTCATGCTAAAATTTCAACCATAAGCTGATAGGAACATTTTACAAATTATGATGATTTTAGTTTAATTTTTAGAATTTACTTTTCTCCCAGCAAAAATTACCCAAAAAATAGTTGCATCGACAATCTTGAAATCCGCACGTCAACAATTCTGGATATTTATATTTCTGATATCAACATATTTTTCTAGAAATTATGGTGTTTTAGAATTTCAATTTCGTTACAGAATTCTAGTGTCGCCATGGCGGAGCACGCACCTCTGAGTACGACATTGGAATAATATTTATTATTATCAATTAATCCTAAATTGAAATTAATTACACCTCGTGAAAGTAGTTATGTTTAACAACCAAAATCTTAACATTTTTCTAATTTTTTAAAAAATAAAAATTTTGGGGCGTTACATGCTAGGATTGAGCGGATGCTCATTATGCAGCTACCTCCACCTCCTCCTTCCCCTCAGTGATTCATGTGTTTTGATAATGTCAAAGGGGGAGACTTTTCATACAGACTTTTGACTTTAATTGTACTTTTGAGTCTTTGAGTTTTCTGTCTGTAAAAATTTCACATGAAATGAAGTGAAAACATCTATGTGTTTATCATGTCATGTGTGGATTGCTTGTGCTTGTGTGATGACTTGTGCACTTGTGAGCTGTTCATAAAATATTCACTTAATTAAGTCACAGTCAAAAACTTCTATGAATCATTATTGCCATCATAAAAATGGGGAGATTGTTGTGCCCCTGGTTTTGATGATGTAATGAGTCAAGCAAAAGTGTCATAAATATCTAAAAATTCTTCTAACGTAAGTTTTTATATGACAGGAAAACTCACAAAGTCAAAAGATCACACGTGTGTTGACACTGGTTGCTTCATAGGTCGACACACATGTCTCAGTGATTGAGTTATTGGAGTTCAGTGAAGCACTTGAGTCGACACTACCCAAAAGATAGGTTGACACTTGGTAGTTTTTCAGTAGCATAGAAGTCTAAAGGATCGCATAAGGTCGACTCTAGTTGAAGATCTTAGAGCTAAAGGAAAAGTATTGCATAAGGTCGACTCCAATTAAGAATTTGGTCGACACTAGTTGGATTTCCAGTTAGCGCTGAAAGGAAAGAAATGCATGAGGTCCACTCCAGATGAAGATCAAGTCGACTCTACAAGTCTATGAGGTTGACTCCATATAAAGATCATGTCGACTCTACCATTCTAAGAGGTCGACACTCAGCTGCTATAAGGTCAACTCTATACTTATAAGCAACCAGTCTCTACAGGAGTCCAATGGATAAGGTCGACTCATGAAGGCATGGAGTCAACTCTATTGAAGCATTTTCATTGGTCTAAGTCAAGTTCTACATGCGTCGACACTATGCTCAAGATGTGTCAACACTCTGACCTTCTTATTCTAGTGAAGAAAAGGGATTGTCAGCATATTAGTTCCAGGCATGTGACCCGAGGCCCAATGATTGAGATTCTAGGCACACTTTACAAGGTTTTGGAAGATACCCTTTTGGCGGCAAAGCACCTCTCAACGAATTGGAAATTCTATTGGGGCCCACAAGGAAGATCTTGATATGCCGAGCAGTCAGGTGGAAAGACGTCAAATGATGCCCCTGATGATTGACTAGTGTTGATGAATCAGTAATGAGATCTATGTTACTAGACAGAAGTAACTATTCTTGTGTTATCCATATATATATGATTGTCATTGAGGTACTTGACACTGTTGTGTTTCTATAATGGCTGAGTTAGGGTTACGCCCACCTATTTCCACACATCTAGTTTTATGGTTAGTGATAATTATTGTTAATATGTTTAAATTTAATTACCTATTAATTATACTTGTATAATTACATTAATCTATTTTAGACCAGTAAGGGACTGGAATCCCTATTGGGCTTCTATTGTGAAGCTCATTCCCCTACCCTTTCTCTTCTTAGGTGTGAGCTCATAGTGCCAATAGGAGCCTCAGATAGAGGAGTAGTTGGGCCCCTATTGCCAACAGTTGTTATCCACTTTTCAATATACATTTTGTCACCCATGGGATACGCCTCTTAAGGGTTGTACTTACCTTTCCATGTTATTACAGTTATTTAGGGTACCTTGTCGACTTTGTACATTACATATGAATATGTATATGTTGTTGTTCCATATGGCAAGCCCAAAGGGGGGTGAATGGGATGTTTTGAACTTTTCTAAAATCTAAAAACACAAACACTAAGCTAGACTATTAGTACTGTTAGTTAGTGTGCAGTGGAAGTGAATAGACACAATCCCACACATAACACAAGGAAATTTATACTGGTTCAACCCTTCCAAAAGAAAGTCTTATATTCAGTCCCCAAGCAATCTCTTAGGATTTTACTAAACCACCAAGCAAACCTTGGTATTCCCTTATAAAAGAGGCATACAACACCTATCACACCCGCTGGTCTTCCCTTCTTCACAAAGGGCAATACACCCAACTCCCTGTTGATCTTCCTATTTCACAAGGGGAAAATAACACCCAACTCCTCACTAGTCTTCTCTTCTACAAAGGGGAATGCTTGCTCATCAAGTCTTCTCTTCAACTGAAAAAACACAACATATATCTCAAGGATATGCTAAGGTCCCTAGACCAAGCTCACTAAAACAAGGCTTGATCTGAGACAACACCCAAGAGAAAAAAAAAATATCAATGAATACTTCTCTCAAACGCAAATAGCTCACTCTCTCTTTTAGACAAATGATCAAAAAGCATACAGAGAGAGGAAGAAGAAAGCTAAAAATAGATGGCTTTGACAACTCTTGCTTTCTCTTCTGGTTCAAGAAGGATATGGACATTGGTGTGCACCTCGAAACTTTTGATTTTTTTTCTTGCTGGGAGATGGCTATGTATTTTGTCAAAAAGATTACCAGTCATGACTGCATCAACCTTTTCTTTTATAACATGTTGGTAGAAAATAGCCATTGAGTCTTCATGTAACGACCCTCTTTATACCGGTACAATTATACCAATCCACGTTGACATTAAGCGTGCTGTCACAGTGGGACATGTACCCAACACTTCAAAGTAGGTAGAGATGTACACAAATAACAAAGGAAAGTATAACAGAAGTAAATATAATTTTTATTCCATCATCACCACACACATTCTACAATCTATATAGTAGTAAAATAAGTATAACAACATCCATGATAACCAAGTTCATAATCCATCAAGGTCTCATGTACTAGATAAAAAGCCAAGTACAAGCTATAATGATAGCTCTCTAAGTCGCAACTACTCCTCATGCTCGGAGTCGCTCCTTACTACCTCCTCCTCGAGCTCTGGAATACTTGTCTCACCTGTATGTTAAGCAAGAATGAGTCTATGCAATAGACTCAGCAACCAACCTATTGGCCGCATCCATTCGCTTACCACATACACTTTATACAAATGCAACACATCAAGTAACTAATGCATGATTCTCATGGAAATTAGCAAGTACTATATAAACATGCTTTAATATACTAACTACACATGTATTTCCTATAACACATAATGGTTAACACAACTAAATATTATGACATGTTTCTACATATTCACATAATCAATATAGAACACATACCTACTCATGATACTAACATGTTATCTTTCTTATCTCATGTATTACTATACGACAAATACTTACTCTTTACTTGTATTTTAGCATAAACATATCACATTCACATGGTTTCACATTCCTTCACACTGGGTCACATTATCACATCGCTTTCACATGACCGCATTGCACATTCACACTTATTTTCACATTGTTTCACATATTGTTGTGACACATAACCCAAACCACCATAAAGGAGGACATTATCACACACATATATCACATACTCATCACCTAGGCAATACGGTGATGAATCTTGGTAACTACGCAGAATCGAGAGAAGCACTCGGCCACCCAAACTAGTAGTACTTGTCCACCTCCAGGATTTCTTCCTCATGCCCACAGGATATCATATACACATTGAGTCTTCTCTTAGAAACATTTCTACAGTACGGCTCCACAACCTTCTTTGGTCAATATCGGTGCATTAATCACTTTATCACATTAACCATTTGTTTAACACATAATTCTTATGCACTTAATACCATGTTCACATGCTTATGACATAAACACATACCTCGGGTTAAAGAATATTCTTTAGTATCTCTTAGTTCTAAACATACTTAATAGAGCCTAATCATGATACTAATTATTAGGAAATCATCACTTTTACTTAATCATGCTTAACATGGTCATTATGACCTCATAATAGGAAAAAGTAATTCCAAATATCAGAACATGCTCAATTTCTTACCACAAGTCATAGATATGGAAAATATCATATTTATAATTTTTCATAATTTTCAGAAAAGTATAACCATTTTTTTAAATTAAAACAGTCTTCAATCAATTATCATGTTGTTTCACTAAAAACAAGCTCAATAGGAACTGGCAAATCTAGCCATTTGCAATCATGTTCATAGAAACCTTAAATCCATGGAAAAATATTGAAATATAGACTCATGAAATATCTAATTTTTTTCAAATTAAACTTAACATACATGCATATTTATCACAACAGAAATCCTAGTAAATTACATGAATATTCTGAAAAACCAAAATCTCATAATTTACTCCAGAGTATGTACAAGCTATTAAAAAAACCCAAAATATAATCTTACACTCTGAAATCCTCAAAAAATCAGATCACATATATACTTTAGTACAGATTTTCTGAAACCTAGGAACTTAATGGTAAGGACATTACCATCAAGGGTGGTTGGTAGCAATGTATGTTGATATCAAACTAGGAACGTGACAGCTATCTATGTTTCCTTCAAGTTCCAGGCTATAGAAACTGCAGATCGAAAATAAGGGAATTTGAGGGTCCAGAACACGAGGCACAATTTTGTGAAAACCATAAAAGAAATTAAGCGATAGGGTCAGGGATGAAACCCTTAAGTTACTTGCCTAAAGAAAACCCTTGAAGATTGTTTTAGGTTGAAGGAGCCCCCCCTTGGCCAAGCCAAAGAGACAGTTCTCCCCAACTTGATGCAACCATCTTCTGAATGGTCGGCAGCACGAACACGCCTTTCTCCCATCTAGAAGCACACCTACACAGTGGTTCAGGTTGGGGAAGGCTTCTATGAACAAGATCTCAAGCTCCCTCACAAAAGTCTCTCCAAAACACAGGCCAAAAGTGTTCCCCCACACGAAACCAAGCCATACATATATAGCTTTAAGTCATGATAAAAAAGGGAAATAGGATCCCAAATCCATAGGCACTTCCCAAGTAAATCCATAAGGAAATCCAACTCAATCCACGAAGAAATCGTGGTTACTATTGGATTAGGAAACTAGAATCATTAATGGAGTCATAACAGACTGGCTAATCGAGAGAAACTAAATAGCACTCGATAGGAATATAACAGCAATCAATAGGATCATAACAACAATCGATAAGAATGTAACAACAATTGATAGGAATATAACAACAATCAAGAGTAATATAACAGCAATCGATAGGAATATCGACAATTAATAGGATCATAACCGCAATCGATGGGAATATCGGCAATCGATAGGAATATAACAACAATTGATAGGAATATCGACAATCAATAGGAATATAATAGAAATCGATTAAGCTTAACAACATTCGATTATCTTAACAGTAATTGATTGGGCTAAATGGAAATCGATTGTGTTGAACAACAATCAATTGGGCTAAATAGCAATCGATTGGGCTTATACACCAATCGATTGAAGCTTTAAACACCAATCAATTGGGGACTTCTTCAGCAATCGATTGGGTTGTCTTCTCCAATTGATTGAAGACCTCTTCCACAATCAATTGTCCTTAGACAGTAATCAATTAGAATTTTATTCCTGTAATTCATTAAAGTGATAGCTATTATTATTATTACTTACGCAGAATATCTTTAAAATAAGGTAAAATATTATGAGATATTACTAAACAAATTCATAGCCTAAAATCATCTGGCCTTACACCCTCTCTGTAGTACCCCGGAAAATCCATTAATTAAAAATTATGGATAAATTGGAATTTTATCAATTTATAAATCCAACCAGTTAAAAAGGTACGTACTATTATCACATGCGTATAAACTCATATAAAAATTCTGTAAAAATAATAATTATACTTTAAATAATATACTATAATGACCCATCATTAAATTCGGGCACAAAAAATCATTTAGATCAAGTTTAAGAAATTATGCGACTTATTAGCGTAATTAAGGCACCACAAGAAAATGCGGCGTTTTCGACGGATGCTTTCCGTCGGAAACTCCGTTTCCGTCGGAAATCCGTCAAAAACTTGTCGGAAATAGCCGTCGGAAATAGTTGGTCAGAACATTACCGACAGAAAAGAATTTCGTCGGAAATCGATCGAAAACTCCGATTATTGTGTCGGAAATCGGTCAGAAATCGGTCGGAAATATGTATTTCCGACGGATATTCCGACGGACAAATTCCGTCAGAAATATCCGTCGGTAAAACCGCTTTTTCTAGTAGTGAGGAATAAGTCGAAGAACCCATTATTTTATGAGCCAAATTGGTTTATAAATTAAAATAAAATTATGGGTAGACTTTAAATAATATGGGTCGATAGCCTATTATGATATATGGACCAACGGACAATCTTGGTCCAAGAATAAATTCTCTAATAAAAGGATAATTAAAAATCCAATAAATAAAGTAAGAACGTAGGATGCACAATTAGACTCATTTGAGATATTGGGCCAAGAGTAAGAGCCTAAATGATGAATATTAGAAATATTGGCATGAATAATATTTAATCAATTTAAAAATATGAAATTACTTGAATAAGTGTGATAAATAGATTTACATAAAGATAAAGGGTGAATAATTGGAATTAAATCTATACTCATTAAGTCAAACTAGTAATGGATTTTATTAATAGTCCTAACATGGATTTTTGGGCCCTAATATGAAGAGCCCACCATGAGATGTGAGTTAATTAAGTGAAATTCGGATTAAATATAGTAATAATTAGAAAAAAAGATTAGATAAATACTAAATGGCATATATAAATCCCTAAAAAGAGTCCTAGACATACCATAGCTTATTACCCATGAAATTAGATCTCTCCCCAAGCCAATTAGTGGATAAATGATAGAATAGGGGGAGATAAATATGGAAATTCGGAGTTAATTAATAAATAAATTAAATAAGGGTAAGATAAATACTAAAAAGGGTTATAAATGTCCTAAAAAGAGTCCTAACCTTACCCAAACCCATTACCCACGAAATTAGATCTCTTCCCAACTTTATTAGGTGGATAAATAAGAGAAAGTGGGAGATAAAGAAAGAAATTCAGAGTTTAATGGAAGGGAGGACTCTTATAATGGCTAGGACTCCTATAGTTAGCCATATACACCAAAAACTCATCCCTAGCAACCCATTTTCGTGGTTGGAACTCTGGAGAACGAGGAGAAGGGCTGGAGACAAAGGAGCAAGGCAGAGGAGGCTAGAACAAGGAGGAGTTTTTCCATTTTCGTCATCAAACTAGGGCTTTCTTACTCCAAGAAAAAGGTAGGCAATCTCTCAAGCAAAGATCGTGTAAAAATTATCCTAGGTAGACATCATGTACCTCTTTAAAAGCCCTATGGTTTTGTTGTATTTCGCTCATCCATTTGGGCGAATTTAATTCGTGAAGCTCTACTGTTACCATGAACCAAAATCTTATATTTTCTCTAATTCCCAACATGTACTTACTCTCATGCCATGATAACATTCTCGTACATACTGCATCTTATTATCTTTCAAACTCCCCTGGTTTCGTTCTATTTCGATCTCCCATGAGGGAGAATTAATTCTTTGAAACTCTATCAGATACATGCACCTGACCCTTCATGTTTGCTTGTGAACACCATGCATACTTGATCCCATACCATGAAAAACTTCTCATAAATACTATATCTTGTTAGCTTTCAAAAGCCCCTAGTTTCGGAATTTTTCATCATGTATTCATCTCTAATTAATTCATTGAACCCTAACTGCACCTGTTTAGGTCATTAAAATATTACCTGTTCAAAACATGCGTAAATCTTGTCAAATTTCAAATTAATCTTGCATGCTGATAAATATATGTGTCTACTTTCATATGAAGCTAGATTTGTGATTTTTGGGTCATTATCCGATTTTATATTGAATTTAGAATAGCCCTGTGTCAAATATGATCAACCCTGGAAAAAGGGAAAAAGGGCCGGACTCTCCTGATATCGCGACTGCGCGACCCGCCACGATATCAGCCGGGTCGCGCCCGCTGGCACGTCCCGGTAAGAACGTGGCAGCCTATGCCGTCGCATTTCCACCCCTGAACCGGGCCAAGGGCCAGTTCGCTTGTCGCGCCCAGTCGCCTTGTCGCGACCTGGAGTCGCGACGGGTACCCCCGTCGCGTTAATAGAAAAATAGCCAGAACTCAAAATTACTTATATACCCTCACTCTACTTGCTAATTAGCCATTGTTTAACCTTAATTAAACATTGTTACTCATAATTTGATCTGAATAAATATTAATGTGCAATAAATTGCATGAATCTAATTAATTTAAAAGACTTGTGCACAATCCATCATGCTCTTTTGATTTCATACACTTGCACACACTTAACCATCATGTTGCCATTAAACCTTAGTAAATTACTCGATAATGTATCTGGTAATTAAGTGAAACTAATTACCTAATTTTCCCTATTATTTAATTGACACATGTCTTTGTTTTATTCGCGTGATTTGTACACCGTTATCGCGTTCCTCTACCTTCGAGCACTCGAGGCAAGATGGACAACGTTTCGTTACACACTTTCCCTTGACTTGGACCACCACTCCATCAAGAATACTCTCGATTGGACTAGGGACTCCTTGTCAAGGCCTCCGTGAGTCTTCTTGGCTTTGGCGCACGTCCATTGCCGACAAGCTGGTTGTACCTTTAAATCCCGTTACACTCTTAGGGATCAGTACAATCCAAACGGCCTTAGTGAGATCTCTCTTATCTTGTGATCACGCCGAACCACCTGGCTCGTGTACACAGCACGGCTAGTGGGGCGGGTGTGACTTCTACCAGACTGCCGGTACCCGACCTAGTGTTGTGCAACCGTTACTATCGTGGTTTATCGTTGTTTTATGATTATACCCCTATCTCATCTACTATCCTTGAACTCTCATCTATTCACATTCACTCTACTATCTTGTATATTCATCTAGTACTCTCTTGAGACTCTTGAGCTGTTGTGGCTCCCATTGCTTGTACTATACATGACTGTCTAGCGCCATAATATGGGTCACGTGACCCTCCTGACTCTAATGCATAATTGTGCAGGGCACAGAGAGTGTCCGAGGGGCTCCAATCTAGTCCTAGGGGCAGAGAGCCACCCGAAAATACCTGCAGGGGCTATAGACGGTGTTCTACATTGCGCCGGTTCTGACTATCTCGACATTGGCTAGACACCTAACTGTTATACTATTAGTCTGAGGAGTTCAGACGTACTGTACCATTTTGGTGCTATTATTGTGCTAGCACTGACTGATATAACATTAGTCTGAGGAGTTCATACGTAATGTACTATCGTTAAACGGCTACTGTCCCAAAGTGACTATTGCCATACTCGACTAGTGCACCGTGGTGCAACCATACACGTTATCTCATTACATGTTATCTCTTTACACGTTATCTCTTTACATGCAATCTCGTTACACGTTATCTTGATATACAAGCTATCTCGTTACACGCCACCTTGATACAAGCTATCCTATTACATATCATTTTGATACACGCTATCTTGTGATATGGTCTTTTCTCTATCATTCTAGTTTTGTAATATTCTTGTGAAGTGTATTATCGTTCACATGTTATCGCATGCTATCATTCTAGTATGCCATCAATCTCTTATCATGTACTATTTCTCTCTTGACTATACTTGATCGTTCTCTCTAGTTAACCTGCGTTACAAGACATTAATCACATAAATCATACTTGTTTACACGAGATATTAAGTCCTACTGAGCGTTATCGCTCACCCTTCGTTATTTGTTATTGTGTTTTCAGGTAAGTCAAGTGACGACCTTACACATAACAACGGGATTGGACTGGAGTGATGAGCATCCTGAAGTCATAGCGATGGAATGTCCTTAGTACCTTAGAGTCTAGTTAGATATTTGCTTTAGATTTCTTTTCCAAATGTAATAAAGTCATTGAGCCCTATGTTTTGGCTCTGAATTAGTGGTTGTAATAGTTTAGATGAATTATCAATAAAATGATGAGTTTTATTACAATTATTGTTCATTAGTAGCTCTGATATTTGCGAATGTATGCGCAATTTACGTTACCATACTTGTTGTTCATGCCTCCCTGATTTATTCCGCTGCTAAATTGGCGGGGCATGACAGTTGGTATCAGAGCGTAGGATGTCCTTATTAGGATATTATCTGTATAGGATGTTCTAGGTGAACGGCATTGACATGTGTCTAAGTCAACCACCATTCCTGTGTGAGGATTGGGTAGAACCGTGGTTAAGATCTGAATATATATATATATATATATATATATATATATATATATATATATATATATATATATATATATATATATGTGTGTGTGTGTGTGTGTGTGTGTGTGTGTGTGTGCGTATCAACTTGGTAATACTTCAGCACCCAAAGTCTAAAAAGAAATAAATTAAATGTTATTGCTCGCAGGAGATTAGTGGAGATGATGGAATGAAATATTCCGAGTAAATTGGTAGTCGTATCATATCATATGAATTTGGGGACCAAATTCTATTTAAGTAGGGGTGGATGTAGTACCCCGAAAACTCCATTAATTAAAAATTATGGATAAATTGAAATTTTGTCAATTTATAAATCCAACCAGTTAAAAAGGTACGTACTATTATCACATGCGTATAAACTCATATAAAACTTCTGTAAAAATAATAATTATACTTTAAATAATATTCTCTAATGACCTATCATTAAATTTGGGCACAGAAAAATCATTTAGATCAAGTTTAAGAAATTATACAACTTATTAGCGTAATTAAGGAATAAGTAGAAGAACCCATTATTTTATGAGCCAAAGTGGTTTATAAATTAAAATAAACATGTGGGTAGACCTTAAATAATATGGGTCGATAGTCCATTATGATATATGGACCAACGGACAATCTTGGCCGATGAATAAATTCTCTAATAAAAGGATAATTAAAAATCCAATAAGTAAAGTAAGAACGTGGGATGTACAATTAGACTCATTTGAGATATTGGGGAAAGAGTAAGAGCCTAAAAGATGAATATTAGAAATATTGGCATGAATAATATTTAATCAAATTAAAAATATGAAATTACTTGAATAAGTGTGATAAATAGATTTACATAAAGATAAAGGGTGAATAATTGGAATTAAATCTATACTCATTAAGTCAAATAAGTAATGGGTTTTATTAATAGTCCTAACATGGATTGTTGGGCCCTAATATGAAGAGCCCACCATGAGATGGGAGTTAATTATGTGAAATTCGGATTAAATATATTAATAATTAGAAAAAAAGTATTAGATAAATACTAAATGACATATATAAATCCCTAAAAAGAGTCATATACTTATCCTAACTTATTACCCATGAAATTAGATCTCTCCCCAAGCCAATTAGTGGATAAATGATAGAATAGGGGGAGATAAATGTGGAAATTCGGAGTTAATTAATAAATAAATTAAATAAGGGTAAGATAAATACTAAAAAAGGTTATAAAAGTCCTAAAAAGAGTCCTAACCTTACCCAAACCCATTACCCACGAAATTGGATCCCTTCCCAACTCTATTAGGTGGATAAATAAGAGAAAGTGGAAGATAAAGAAGGAAATTCAGAGTTTAATTGAAGGGAGGACTCTTATAATGGCTAAGACTCCTATAGTTAGCCATATACACCAAAAACTCATCCCTAGCAACCCATTTTCATGGCTGGAACTCTGGAGAACGATGAGAAGGGCTGGAGACAAAGGAGCAAGGAAGAGGAGGCTAGAACAAGGAGGAGTTTTTCCATTTTCGTCATCAAACTAGGGCTTTCTTACTCCAAGAAAAAGGTAGGCAATCTCTCAAGCAAAAATCGTGTAAAAATTATCCTAGGTAGCCTTCATGTACCTCTTCAAAAGCTCTATGGTTTTGTTATATTTCACTCATCCATTTGGGCGAATTTAATTCGTGAAGCTCTGCTGTTACCATGAACCGAAATCTTATGTTTTCTCTAATTCCCAACATGTACTTGCTTTCATGCCATGATAACATTCTCGTACATACTGCATCTTATTATCTTTCAAACGCCCTTGGTTTCGTCCTATTTTGATCTCCCATGAGGGAGAATTAATTCTTTGAAACTCTATCAGATACATGCACCTGACCCTTCATGTTTGCTTGTGAACACCGTGCATACTTGATCCCATACCATGAGAAAATTCTCATAAATACTATATCTTGTTAGCTTTCAAACGCCGCTAGTTTTGGGATTTTTCATCATGTATTCATCTCTAATTAATTCGTTGAACCCTAACTGCACCTGTTTAGGTTATCGAAATGTTACATGTTCAAAACATGCCTAAATCTTGTCAAATTTCTAATTAATCATGCATGCTGATAGATATATGTGTCTATTTCATATGAAGCTAGATTTGTGATTTTTGGGTCATTATCCCATTTTATATTGAATTTAGAAGAGTCCTGTGTCAAATATGATCAACACTGGAAAAAGGGAAAAAGGGCCGGACTCTCCTGATATCGCGACGGCGCGACCCGCCGCAGTATCAGCCGGGTCGTGCCCGCTGGCACGTCCCGGTAAGAACGTGGCGGCCTATGCCGTCACATTTCCACCCCTGAACCGGGCCTGGGGCCAGTTCGCTTGTCGCGCCCAGTCGCCTTGTCGTGACCTGGAGTCGCGACGGGTACCCCCGTCGCGTTAATAGTAAAACAGCCAAAACTCAAAATTACTTATATACCCTTACTCTACTTGCTAATTAGCCATTGTTTAACCTTCATTAAACATTGTTATTCATAATTTGATCTGAATAAATATTAATGTGCAATAAATTGCATGAATCTAATTAATTTAAAAGACTTGTGCACAATCCATCATGCTCTTTTGATTTCATACACTTGCACACACTTAACCATCATGTTGCTATTAAACCTTAGTAAATTACTCGATAATGTATTTGGTAATTAAGTGAAACTAATTACCTAATTTTCCCTATTATTTAATTGACACATGTCTTTGTTTTATTCGCGTGATTGGTACACTGTTATCGCGTCCCTCTACCTTCGAGCACTCGAGGCAAGACGGACAACGTTTCGTTACACACTTTCTCTTGACTTGGACCACCTCTGTGACGGAACGCCTCGGCCAAGCCCGTTAAACTAATAACGCACTTGATCCGAGTCCGCCTCCCGCGAACGGGCCGAAGTCTCGCAAGGGAAACCAAACCACAGTCCGTGTAAACATAAAGGAACACACCACATTTCATATATAATTTTTCACAATTTACATAGCCATACTCCATTAAAACTGTAAAGGTACAAGAGTCTGGGGCATACCCCGAGGTACAACAAAAGAAAGTAAACAACTACAAAACTACAAGGCTACACTGCTGAAGTACTACTCTGCTGGAGGTACTGACCCTGCTCCGCTACGACGCGGCCCAGAACTGGACGTTGGACGGAAAACGTCCTCCTCGCCCTCACCTGTGGGGGTAGGGGTGAGCCTCTCTAGTCACTGGCTCAGTAGGGAACTCCCCCAAAGCCGAACAAACCACCAACCACAGGTACAAAACAGTAAACAGTACCAACAACATATAAAACAGCTAAGCAGGTAAGTAAAGCTGTAAAACTACTCACTGTCTGCCGACTACGAGAAACAACTGTAGTAACTAAACGGCAAACCCAAACAGGTGTACAAGCCAAAGTAGAGACAGCCAACACGAGCCACGTAAACTGGTTCGCAACACCAGAAACTGACTCGGACAACTAACACAGGTCCACCTCTCAGTCTCGCAGCCACGGACGAAAGGTCCAGCTGCCGCTCCACGTAAAAAGGTCAAACAACTGTGGAGACCAACTAAACCACCACAACCTGCAGACCACACGGTCACAGGCCCATGCCTGGCACCTCTAGTGACCCTGGCCTGGGCTCGCTAGAGTGAGGCACTGGAAAAAGGACTAGCTGGGGTCCAGTACGTCTACTGGTGTCCGTACCCCCAACTACGAGCGCGCTACAAGTGACTAAAAACAACCACAACTGTCACTGTCCCACTGTCGTCTTTCCCTCAGTCGGACGTACAACTCTAACACAACAGTGAGGGTGTCCAGGTCAGACGACACAGACCTCAACGGTACAACACAAGTACCGGGACAAAGCCCCGAGCTAACAGCCTGGCTCACAAAGAACCTGGGGCACCCAACTAGAGAGGTAACCATGGTAGGCGTCGTACTACTTGCCACGTACACAAAACCACGTGCACGTCACACACAAACCACGTGAAACCTCACGTAAACCACAAGTAACCACTGGTCCACTACACGTGAACCCAACTGACTCGCGTACACAACGCGCAGTCACCGAAGTAAACACTTAACAGCATATCTTGTATGCTAAACACGAGGACCATGTGCACTTCGTGCACCTCATATGATACCACGCATGCATTATCGATAAAACACCATAAATAGCCATTTCTGTTCATATAGGAGTAGGCGGCCACATCGATTGCCGCTTACAGGAAGTAGACGGCAAGGTCCCTGGCCGTCAACCTCCTGGCTGAAGATCTTGGCGGCAAACGATGTTGACGCCAAGTTCCCCGGCCTTAAACCCTGCAGAAACCCTAATTCGGTCCTGCGAGTTTTCTAGCTGTTCTAATTAATGTAAAACATACAAATGCATACCCTCTAGCATGACAGAACCCAATGCAACCCGTATAAACATGATTCAAACAATAAACTACTCAAACCACCCATTATCCCATATGGTGCAACTCTATCCAAACATGGATTATCATGCTGGTTCAAGTAGTTATGATATGTTTTAATGTTTCTACGGAGCTACCAGGGTTCGTCCCCTACCTCAGAACGCGTTAGAATCTCCCGCAACCCCCCGGTTTACGCCGAGCCCTCCGCAAGCTCCCACGCGAATTGCACCACGCCGCGACGTTTCCTCGCGCAATTCAGCGACGCCGCGCGTCTCACGATCGACCAGCCACTCCTCGATACCTGTTAGAACCTTCAGAAACACCAGGGCGCGAAGCTGGGGCAAGAGGGAGAGAAGGTGAGCTGAGAGAGCTGCCCTCGGGTGAACATATAACCTGCTGAACTGACAGGTTGGCGTCAACCCCCTTGTCGCCCACATGCACCGCCAGACTAAACATCCACAAAAGATGCCGTCAAGTTCATGATGTAAACGTCAATGAACCTGGACGCCAACAGTAAACGACCACCCCTTGGACGCCAACTCAGACAGAACAGCAGCAGGTCCTATTCCAATTCAGGACCTACCCTGCTCTTCACCTGCTCAAGCCACGCAATCACACCATGCATTCCACACACACCCAACTCACACTGGCCTCACAACGGCCGCCACAACCACAATGCACATGATCCGCATGGATCCGAAAAGCACGCGACGTTACAACCTCTCCATCAGGAATACTCTCGATTGGACTAGGGACTCCTTGTCAAGGCATTCGTGAGTCTTCTTGGCTTTGGCGCACGTCCATTGCCGACAAGCTGGTTGTACCTTTAAATCCCGTTACACTCTTAGGGATCAGTACAATCCAAACGGCCTTAGTGAGATCTCTCTTATCTTGTGATCACGCCGGACCACCTGGCTCGTGTACACAGCACGGCTAGTGGGGCGGGTGTGACTTCTACCAGACTGCCGGTACCCGACCTAGTGTTGTGCAACCGTTACTATCGTGGTTTATCGTTGTTTTACGATTATACCCCTATCTCATCTACTATCCTTGAACTCTCATCTATTCACATTCACTCTACTATCTTGTATATTCATCTAGTACTCTCTTGAGACTCTTGAGCTGTTGTGGCTCCCATTGCTTGTACTATACATGACTGTCTAGCGCCATAATATGGGTCCCGTGACCCTCCTGACTCTAATGCATAATTGTGCAGGGCACAGAGAGTGTCCGAGGGGCTCCAATCTAGTCCTAGGGGCAGAGAGCCACCCGAAAATACCTGCAGGGGCTATAGACGGTGTTCTACATTGCGCCGGTTCTGACTATCTCGACATTGGCTAGACACCTAACTGTTATACTATTAGTCTGAGGAGTTCAGACGTACTGTACCATTTCGGTGCTATTATTGTGCTAGCACTGACTGTTATAACATTAGTCTGAGGAGTTTATACGTAATGTACTATCGTTAAACGGCTACTGTCCTAAAGTGACTATTGCCATACTCGACTAGTGCACCGTGGTGCAACCATGCACGTTATCTCATTACATGTTATCTCTTTACACGCTATCTCTTTACATGCAATCTTGTTACACGCTATCTTGATATACAAGCTATCTCATTACATGCCACCTTGATACAAGCTATCCTATTACATATCATTTTGATACACGCTATCTTGTTATATGGTCTTTTCTCTATCATTCTAGTTTTGTAATATTCTTGTGAAGTGTATTATCGTTCACATGTTATCGCATGCTATCATTCTAGTATGCCATCAATCTCTTATCATGTACTATTTCTCTCTTGACTATACTTGATCGTTCTCTCTAGTTAACCTGCGTTACAAGACATTAATCACTTAAAGCATGCTTGTTTACACGAGATATTAAGTCCTACTGAGCGTTATCGCTCACCCTTCGTTATTTGTTATTGTGTTTTCAGGTAAGTCAAGTGACGACCTTACACACAACAATGGGATTGGACTGGAGTGATGAGCGTCCTGAAGTCATAGCGATGGAATGTCCTTAGTACCTTAGAGTCTAGTTAGATATTTGCTTTAGATTTCTTTTCCAAATGTAATAAAGTCATTGAGCCCTATGTTTTGGCTCTGAATTAGTGGTTGTAATAGTTTAGATGAATTATCAATAAAATGATGAGTTTTATTACAATTATTGTTCATTAGTAGCTCTGATATTTGCGAATGTATGCACAATTTACGTTACCATACACATTGTTCATGCCTCCCTGATTTATTTCGCTGCTAAATTGGCGGGGCATGACAGTTGGTATCAGAGCCGAGGATGTCCTTATTAGGATATTATCTCAATAGGATGTTCTAGGTGAACTACCCTGACACGTGTCTAAGTCAACCACCATACCTGTGTGAGGATTGGGTAGAACCATGGTTAATATCTGAATACATTTATCTATATATATGTGTGTATCAACTTGGTAATACTTTAGCACCCAAAGTCTAAAAAGAAATAAATTAAATGTTATTCCTCGCACGAGATTAGTGGAGATGATGGATTGAAATATTCCGAGTAAATTGATAGTCGTATCATATCATATGAATTTGGGGACCAAATTCTATTTAAGTGGGGGTTGATGTAGTACCCCGGAAAATCCATTAATTAAAAATTATGGATAAATTGAAAATTTATCAATTTATAAATCCAACCAGTTAAAATGGTACGTACTATTATCACATGTGTATAAACTCATATAAAACTTCTGTAAAAATAATAATTATACTTTAAATAATATTATCTAATGACCTATCATTAAATTTGGGCACAGCAAAATCATTTAGATCAAGTTTAAGAAATTATGCGACTTATTAGCGTAATTAAGGAATAAGCCGAAGAACCCATTATTTTATGAGCCAAATTGGTTTATAAATTAAAATAAACATGTGGGTAGACTTTAAATAATATGGGTCGATAGCCCATTATGATATATGGACCAACGGTCAATCTTGGACGATGAATAAATTCTCTAATAAAAGGATAATTAAAAATCCAATAAGTAAAGTAAGAACGTGGGATGTACAATTAGACTCATTTGAGATATTGGGCCAAGAGTAAGAGCCTAAATGATGAATATTAGAAATATTGGCATGATTAATATTTAATCAATTTAAAAATATGAAACTACTTGAATAAGTGTGATAAATAGATTTACATAAAGATAAAGGGTGAATAATTGGAATTAAATCTATACTCATTAAGTCAAATTAGTAATGGGTTTTATTAATAGTCCTAACCTGGATTGTTGGGCCCTAATATGAAGAGCCCACCATGAGATGGGAGTTAATTAAGTGAAATTCGGATTAAATATAGTAATAATTAGAAAAAAGGATTAGATAAATAATAAATGACATATATAAATCCCTAAAAAGAGTCATAGACTTATCCTAACTTATTACCCATGAAATTAGATCTCTCCCCAAGCCAATTACTAGATAAATGATAGAATAGGGGGAGATAAATGTGGAAATTCGGAGTTAATTAATAAATAAATTAAATAAGGGTAAGATAAATACTAAAAAGGGTTATAAATGTCCTAAAAAGAGTCACAACCTTACCCAAGCCCATTACCCACGAAATTGGATCCCTTCCCAACTCTATTAGGTGGATAAATAAGAGAAAGTGGGAGATAAGGAAGGAAATTCAGAGTTTAATGGAAGGGAGGACTCTTATAATGGCTAGGACTCCTATAGTTAGCCATATACACCAAAAACTCATCCCTAGCAACCCATTTTCATGGCTGGAACTCTGGAGAACGAGGAGAAGGGCTGGAGACAAAGGGGCAAGGAAGAGGAGGCTAGAATAAGGAGGAGTTTTTCCATTTTCGTCATCAAACTAGGGCTTTCTTACTCCACAAAAAAGGTAGGCAATCTCTCAAGCAAAAATTGTGTAAAAATTATCCTAGGTAGCCTTCATGTACCTATTCAAAAGCCCCATGGTTTTGTTATATTTAGCTCATCCATTTGGGCGAATTTAATTCGTGAAGCTCTGTTGTTACCATGAACCGAAATCTTATGTTTTCTCTAATTCCCAACATGTACTTGCTCTTATGCCATGATAAAATTGTCGTATATACTGCATCTTATTATCTTTCAAACGCCCTTCGTTTCATTCTATTTCAATCTCCTATGAGGGAGAATTAATTCTTTGAATCTCTATCAGATACATGCACCCGACCCTTCATGTTTGCTTGTGAACTCTGTGCATACTTAATCCCATACCATGAGAAAATTCTCATAAATAATATATCTTGTTAGCTTTCAAACACCCCTAGTTTCGGAATTTTTCATCATGTATTCATCTCTTGAACCCTGACTGTACCTATTTAGGTCATTGAAATGTTACGTGTTCAAAGCATGCTTAAATCTTGTCAAATTTTAAATTAATCGAGCATGCTGATAGATCTATGTGTCTACTTTCATATGAAGCTGGATTCGTGATTTTGGGGTCATTATACGATTTTATATTGAATTTAGAAGAGCCCTGTGTCAAATCTGATCAATCCTGGAAAAAGGGAAAAAGGGCCGGACTCTCCTGATATCGCGACGACGCGACCCGCCACCATATCAGCCGGGTCGCACCTCGCTGGCACGTCGCGTTAAGAATGCGGAGGTCTATGCCGTCGCATTTCCACCCCTGAACCGGGATTGGGGTCGGTTCGCTTGTCGAGCCCAGTCACCTTGTCGCGACCTGGAGTCGCGACGGGTACCCCCGTCGCGTTAATAGAAAAACAGCCAGAACTCAAAATTACTTATATACCCTTACTCTACTTGCTAATTAGTCATTGTTTAACCTTAATTAAACATTGTTATTCATAATTTGATCTAAATAAATATTAATGTGCAATAAATTGCATGAATCTAATTAATTTAAAAGACTTCTGCACAATCCATCATGCTCTTTTGATTTCATACACTTGCACACACTTAACCATCATGTTGCCATTAAACCTTAGTAAATTACTCAATAATGTATCTGGTAATTAAGTGAAACCAATTACCTAATTTTCCATATTATTTTATTGACACATGTCTTCGTTTTATTCGCATGATTTGTATACCGTTATCGCGTCCCTTTGCCTTCGAGCACTCGAGGCAAGACGGACAACGCTCCATTACACACTTTCCCTTGACTTGGACCACCTCTCCATCGGGAATACTCTCGATTGGACTAGGGACTCCTTGTCAAGGCCTCCGTGAGTCTTCTTGGCTTTGGCGCACGTCCATTGCCGACAAGCTGGTTGTACCTTTAAATCTCGTTACACTCTTATGGATCAGTACAATCCAAACGACCTTAGTGAGATCTCTCTTATCTTGTGATCATGCCGGACCACCTGGCTCGTGTACACAACACGGCTAGTGGGGCGGGTGTGACTTCTACCAGACTGCCGGTACCCGACCTGGTGTTGTGCAACCGTTACTATCGTGGTTTATCGTTGTTCTACGATTATACCCCTATCTCATCTACTATCTTTGAACTCTCATCTATTCACGTTCACTCTACTATCTTCTATATTCATCTAGTACTCTCTTAAGACTCTTGAGCTGTTGTGGCTCCCATTGCTTGTACTATATATTGATGACCAAACTGTCCCCATAATAAATATTTCCATTTATTTATATATTAATTTTGATGATTAACAAAATAACACTAATAGATTTCTTGAGCCTTGAGAACAGGAAGCAAAAGAAAAATGAAAGATCAAGACAATCTGGTAAGTCCCATCATTTCTATCTAAGTCCCTGTAACGACTTCTTTGATAAGCAGAACGACTTACTCTTTGACCGGAGCACTCGAATCGTTACCGTAACGACTTCTTTAGACCTCGTAACGATTTCTTTAGAACTCACAACGACTCTCTAGCCGTAACGACTTCTTTAGACCTCGTAACGATTTCTTTAGAACTCGCAACGACTCTCTAGCCGTAACGACTTCTTTAGACCTCATAACGATTTCTTTAGAACTCGCAACGACTCTCTAGCCGTAACGACTTCTTTAGACCTCGTAACGATTTCTTTAGAACTCGCAACGACTCTCTAGCCGTAACGACTTCTTTAGACCTCGTAACGATTTCTTTAGAACTCGCAACAACTCTCTAGCCGTAACGACTTCTTTAGACCTCGTAACGATTTCTTTAGAACTCGCAACGACTCTCTAGCCGTAACGACTTCTTTAGAGCTCGTAACGATTTCTTTAGAACTCGCAAACGACTCTCTAGCCGTAACGACTTCTTTAGACCTCGTAACGATTTCTTTAGAACTCGCAACGACTTCTTTATTAATCATAACGATTTCGCGTAACGACTTCTTTATTAGTCATAACGATTTCGCGCAACGACTTCTTTATTAGTCATAACGATTTCGCGCAACGACTTCTTTGTTAGTCATAACGATTTCGCGTAACGACTTCTTTATTAGTCATAACGATTTCGCGCAACGACTTCTTTATTAGTCATAACGATTTCGCGCAACGACTTCTTTGTTAGTCATAACGATTTCGCGCAACGACTTCTTTGTTAGTCATAACGATTTCGCGCAACGACTTCTTTGTTAGTCATAACGATTTCGCGCAACGACTTCTTTATTAGTCATAACGATTTCGCGCAACGACTTCTTTGTTAGTCATAACGATTTCGCGCAACGACTTCTTTATCAGTCATAACGATTTCGCGTAACGACTTCTTTATTAGTCATAACGATTTCGCGTAACGACTTCCTTATTAGTCATAACGATTTCTTGCAACGATTTCTTTAGAACGCGCAACGACTTCATAAGTTATCACAACGATTTCTTTACAGTTCATAACGACTTGCTATAACTCATAACGATTTCATAAGTTATAAAGTCAGCAAGATTCTCTTTATCGAATTTCTTGATGCATCAGTATAATGCTTTTTAATAGCGTTGAAAAGTCAAAGTCATATCTTGTCCGTTGACTGCTATGCATTAAATGCTCTCCGATCGTATCTCCCATGCATGCAGACAATATCTTCCATTTCTATGCTACTCTGTCTACGTACTTTTTCTTGGACAGAAAGGAGCTTTGCTATATACTGCAATATCTGTTCCATCTCAACTAACAATAGACAGCAGTCCTAGCTGTCTTCTATTTATTGATGATATGCTTACAGATATCTGACAAGACTCATCTGGACAACGTTGGACACAAGATACAAAGTTCTATGACATCTCTTTGGCGTGTACACCAGGATAAAAGACTGACGATCAGAAGCTTCCTCAGTAACCAGTCTAACGTACACAAGGATAAGAGACAACGGACATTTCAACGTTCGAATTTGAATCAGCAGTTTAAATAGAAGACTCAAGACGAAAAGAAACATACACAGACATAGAGAGTGGAACTGCGCTGGATTTTAGAAGAAGAAAGAAATCCATCTCTTAGAATCTTTAGAACTTTGAAGAAGAGCGAAGCCTCCACTCCAAACCTGGTTCTAAGCTCTTAGCTCTCTGTGCTCAAAAGGAATCTTCTCATTTGTAAGAGCCTGTGTGGTCCTTGGAGAGAAAAACCTTGTTAATCTCTTTCTCTCTCGGGGCTTAGAGCTTCAGGTTGTAGCTGGTCAAGCTAGAATCTGAAGCCTGTTTTCACAACCTTTTTTATTAGTTGTGTTCCCTTCTGGACGAAGGAAGACCTGGTGGTATCCAGGGTGGTTGTTGTTCCCTTCTGGACGAAGGAAGACCTGGTGGTATCCAGGGTGGTTGTTGTACCCTTCAGGTTGAAGGAAGACCAGTTGAGGCTGGGTGTAAGGATCCTTAAGGGGGATTGTACCCTTGGTAGTAAAATCCTGAGGTATTGCTCAGGGACTGGACGTAGGTCTCCTGTGGAGAGGAGTTCCGAACCAGGATAAAAATCCTGTGTCTTGTGGTTGTGTTTTGGTGTGATTGTTGTCTTGTTTGCTCTAACTCTAACCTTGTTATTAAGTTGTGCAATCTTTTCAGTAAACAGGTTTTAATCAAACATCGAAGTTTTAATAACCCATTCACCCCCCCTCTGGGCTAGCTAGCTGGGCAACAAGTGGTATCAGAGCCCGTCTCTTCGACAAAGAAGAAGATCCAACGATCTGAAGAGCAAAGATCAATGGCAGCCCAAAGTCACTTCGAAGGTCAGTCTGTCAACAGACCTCCCTTGTTCGATGGTGAAGATTATACGTATTGGAAGACCAGGATGGAATACTTTCTACAAGGCCACGATTATCAAATCTGGTCAATAGTGGAAGAAGGTGATCTGGTCGTCACAAATGAGAAAGCACAATGGACAGATGAAGATAGAAAGAAAATCTCCTTGAACTGTAAAGCTAAGAGCATTCTATGTTGTGCTCTAAGCAAGAAAGAGTTCAACAGAGTTTCAGCATGCAAATCATCCATGGAAATGTGGGAAAAGTTAAAGATCACATATGAAGGTACAGACAAAGTAAAGGAGACAAGAATCGACATTCTTGTCACTCAGTATGAAAGATTTCAAATGCAAACAGGTGAGTCTATTACCCAAATGTTTAGTAGATTCACTGACATTACTAATGGCCTAGCAAGTCTAGGAAAGTCATATGAAAATGCAGATATGGTAAGGAAGATTCTCAGATCCCTGCCATCTTCATGGACGGCAAAGGTCACAGCTATCGAAGAAGCTAATGATCTTAAGAAAATGTCAGTAGAAAAACTCATTGGGTCTCTCATGGCCCATGAAATAAACATGGAAAGACTAGGAGAACCCTCCAGTAGAAAGAAGCAGTCAAATGCGCTCAAAGCTAATGGGGACTCATCAGAAGAATCCTTAGATAACAGTGAAGATAGCAAAGATAGTGATGATGAAGAAGCCATGCTCTCAAGAAGATTGCAGAGAATCTTGGCAAAGAAGAAGAAGTTCCAGTCTGGTAGGAGGTACTTCAAGAAAAACAAAGATCTCAAAAGACCAGATGGAAAAGATCAGAAGAGAAATGAGCCACTTTGCTATGAATGTAAGAAACCTGGACATATCAAGGCAGACTGTCCAATGTTAAAGAAAAATGATCACAAGAAGAAGGACAGCTCCAAGAAGTTCAGAAGATTCAAAAAGAAAGCCATGGCAGCTGCATGGGACAACAGCAGCGACTCAGATAGTGAGTCAAGCTCGAGCAGTGAAGGTGAAGAAGCCAACTTGGCTCTCATGGCGAATACCGAGGATAAGGTAACATCTGATTCTTCTTTCGATTCCTGTAATGACTCAGATTCGGATAATTTGGAAAGTGCATTTAATGAACTCTACAATAAGTATAAAGAAGTGTGTAAACTACTTAAGCTAAGCAAGAAAAATATCACATGTCTCGAAAATACCAACTCAGATTTAAAATCTGAAAACGAAGAACTAGAAAAACAAATAGTTGAGCTTAAGAGAAGAAATGAACTATTATGTGAAAATTTAAAAGACAAGAACAGAAAAATCACTGACCTAGAAAAACAGGAAAACTCAGATGATCTAAGAAAAACTGTAAATGAATTAAAAGAAGAAAACAATACACTAGCAAGCACCCTAGAAAAATTTACCAATGGTAAAAACTCTTTAATATTAAAAGGTGCTAGGAGATCGGGTAAAAAGAAAAATGGACTAGGATATACACCCCCAGATAATGAAGAAACCATAATATACCCTAAAACATATCCTACACCAAAATTTGTACCCGAACAAGATGTAGCATACAAAGCTGATTTCAAATACATAGAAAAAGTAACTAAGTTATCCTGCTGCAGTCACTGCAACAAGCTAGGACACATTAGAATGACATGCCCAACAAGACATAAAAAATGGATATTAAAAGGTAAAGTTGATGATACTAACCAATCAGGACCCAAAGAGAATTTGGGTACCTAAAGCTTGATGTTCTCATTTCAGGTTAACCATCGAGCATCCAAATGGTATTTGGATAGTGGGTGCTCAAGGCATATGTCAGGCAACAAGAAGATATTTGTTGATCTCCAAGCTGAAGAAGGTACAGTCACCTATGGAGATAATGGAAAAGGGACTGTGATAGGAAGCGGGTCTGTGAACATCAAAGGAAAATCAGTCATAAAGGATGTAATGCTGGTCAAAGGGTTAAAGCACAATCTCATCAGCATCAGCCAGTTGTGTGACAAAGGCCATCAAATTCAGTTTCAAGAATCAAAATGCAGTATCTTAAAAGATGGTGAAGTCATATTTGAAGCCTACAGAGAAAGAAATTTGTATGTTCTATATCTCGATGAACTCAAGGATCAAGATGTGTGTTTGGCAGCTAGCAAAGATAAATCAACTGAGTTGTGGCACAGAAGATTGGGCCACTGCAGCCTGGATGGGCTGAACAAGCTCAGAAAAAGAAAACTAGTTGAAGGACTGCCAAAGGTGAATTTCAGATTGGATAGCATTTGCAGACCTTGTGCAAGAGGAAAGCACACCAAGAGCTCCTTCAAATCAAAGACTGTAGTAACCACCTCAAAGCCCTTAGAACTACTTCACATGGATTTATTTGGGCCAATGAGGACTACCAGTTTGGGAGGAAAGAATTTTGGATTCGTAATAGTTGATGATTATTCAAGATTCACTTGGGTATCCTTTTTAGAGCACAAAGATGACGCATTTGAGAATTTTGTCAGCTTCAGTAAGAAAGTTCAGAAAGATCAGAAATTCTCAATTATCTCTATTCGATCAGATCATGGTGGTGAGTTTCAGAATGAAAAGTTTTCGAAGTTCTGTGATGATCAAGGAATTGAGCACAACTTCTCAGCTCCAAGGACACCTCAACAGAATGGAATTGCTGAGAGGAAAAACAGAACTCTTTTGGATATGGCAAGATCAATGTTATCAGAATATGATCTGCCAAGATATTTCTGGGCCGAAGCTATCAACACTGCATGTTATATCATAAATAGAGTGATGATCAGGCCAATTCTGAAAAAGACTGCTTATGAACTCTAAAGAAAAGAAGCCAAAGATTAGCCATTTCAGAATATTTGGATGTCCTTGCTTCATCCATAACAATGGAAAAAGGGACATTGGTAAGTTGGATGCCAAATCAGATGAAGGCATTTTCATGGGGTATTCCTCTAAACCTAAAGGTTATAGAGTTTTCAATAAACGTTCCTTATTAATTGAACAATCAGTACATGTTATTTTTGATGAATCTAACCCTTCCTTGAAAAAGGAAGAAATTAGTGACATTGATGATGCAGATGTCTTGTCCGAAAAATTAAAGAAAACTTCAATTAAGGACAAAGAGGATCCAACTCTGGAAGAACTGCAGCAAACAGAAATCCAACATAAAGATCTTCCAAAGGAATGGAGACATCAGAAAGATCACCCTCCTGAAAACATCATTGGTGATCCATCTGTAGGGGTAAGAACTAGAGGTAATGTAATTCCATGCGACTATTTAGCATTTGTTTCTCAAGTAGAGCCTAAGACAGTCAATGAAGCGTTATCTGATGAATCTTGGATACTAGCCATGCAAGATGAACTAAATCAGTTCAAGAGAAACCAAGTATGGTCACTTGTTCCTAGACCATCCAATCATTCAGTTATTGGCACCAAATGGGTGTTCAGAAATAAACTGGATGAGTCTGGAATAATCTTAAGGAACAAAGCCAGATTGGTGGCTCAAGGCTACTCCCAAGAGGAAGGCATAGATTTCGATGAAACTTATGCACCTGTAGCTAGACTTGAGGCCATTAGGATTTTACTTGCTTATGCATCCGCACTTGATTTAAAACTTTTTCAAATGGATGTCAAATCAGCCTTTTTAAATGGTTTCATCAAGGAGGAAGTTTATGTTGAACAACCTCCAGGTTTTGACGACTCTGAATTTCCAAATCATGTATTTAAACTACATAAGGCCTTATATGGTCTAAAGCAAGCTCCTAGAGCCTGGTATGAAAGGCTCAGTAATTTCTTATTAAATCATGGTTTCACTAGAGGTAAAGTAGATAGTACATTATTTATAAAATCTAAAGTTAAACATATACTTCTTGTACAAATCTATGTGGATGATATTATTTTTGGATCTACTGATGAATCTCTTTGCAAGTACTTTGAAAAGCTTATGCAGGGAGAATTCGAAATGAGCTTGATGGGGGAGTTAAGCTACTTCCTTGGATTGCAAATTAAGCAAGGGAAGGATGGCACTCATATCTGTCAAGCAAAGTATACCAAAGAGCTGTTGAAGAAATTTGGATTTGAAGATGCAAAGCCATTATCAACTCCAATGAGCACATCAACCAGAATGGACAGTGATCAAAAAGGTAAAAGGGTAGATCAAAAGAATTATCGAGGTATGATAGGATCATTACTTTACTTAACTGCCAGTAGACCAGATATTCTGTTCAGTGTATGCATGTGTGCTAGATATCAGGCAGACCCTAGAGAGTCTCACTTAATCTCTGTAAAAAGAATATTTAGATACTTAGCTAGAACTCATGATTTAGGTCTCTGGTATCCTAGATCTTGTGAGATAAATCTAATAGGATATTCAGATGCTGATTATGCTGGTTGCAAAGTAGATAGAAAAAGCACCAGTGGATGTTGTCAGTTTCTTGCAGGATGCTTAATATCATGGACATCCAAGAAACAAAATTCAGTAGCTCTATCAACAGCTGAGGCGGAATATGTTGCTGCTGGAAGTTGCTGTACACAACTTCTTTGGATAAAGCAACAACTTGAAGACTTCGGCATTCACATCAAATCAATTCCTCTATTGTGTGATAATACTAGTGCCATCAACCTCACCAAAAATCCAGTTCAACACTCAAGGACGAAACACATTGAGGTAAGATATCATTTTATTCGAGACCATGTAGCTAGTGGTAATTTAGAAATTTCGTTTATAGATACAAATGGTCAATTGGCAGATATCTTCACAAAAGCCCTACCTGAAGAGAGATTTACATCTCTTAGAAGGGAACTAGGGATGTGCAATTTGTGAAAGAGTTTCTGTGATGTTATTGACATATAAAGTTTTCAGATTAAATGAAAAGTTCTCTCTCCGTTAAAATTAAACAAAACTCTGATTATCTATATGCTTTGACCGCTTCTGTGTAGAAAGTTGTTTGACTTGTCAAACCTTTGTCGCTTTCTACCTTTGCCGCCTTTTGGCGCTCCCGTCATTAAAGTAATATTAATTTATCCAAACCGTTTTGAGATCGATTCGCCTTCCACCTTTACCCTTTTTATTCTCTATCTGTTCACCTAAAGCTGATGCCCTAACGATTTTGGGATCGTCTCTCTGCAACTTTCGAAGCCTTCTTCTCTTCCCGCGAAGAACTCCTTCGAAAACTTCCGTCCCTTCCATCATCCTCCCTTCCAAAATCCTTTCTTCTCTGCACCCATGGCCGCTCCGTTGATCTCCGGAAGTGTTGGGGGCTACAGTGCTGAGTATTTATCCCCAAAGGAGCAAGAAAGATTTACTTTTGTGAAGACAAAGATTTGCGGAAATAAGGCGGTGGATGTTCAGAATCTTGAGAAGAGTGGCATGGCCAGGCTAGTTGATACTATAAGAAGATCGCAGTGGATGGATGTGGTCACATTCAGTGAGGTAAGCTACCCGGACTTGGTAAAAGCCTTCTACATCTGTCTGAAGTCAGAAGCAGATGGATCCCTTGTTTCCTCTGTCAAGGGTATTCAAATCAGAATAACCCATGAGCTGTTGCGTGATCTGTTTGGAGTAAAGACCTCAGGATTTAGTGGCATTCACTCTGTGAATGATGAAGTCAAAGGTCTCGGGATCATCGGTCCAGGATTTAAGTTGAAGGATGGGAAGCTGGATATTAATCAGATGTCCGCGTTCAACCGGTTGCTGCACTTTATAGTCTGCCAAATCTTAGTTCCCCGTAGTGCTACCTTTTCCTCATGCACTAGGGCAGATTCGGACATAATGTTCTGGGCAATCCAGAACAAAGAGATAAACCTGGCCGCAGTGATGACTGAGCGAATGATGGTTGCACATGCTCAGTTATGGGAAACAAAGAGCAAGTTGAATGTTTCCCTTCCATATGCCCATCTTCTGACCAAGATTTTCAAGCACTTTGGAGTAGATCTGTCAGGGGCGGTAGCTGAAAAGATGGGCCAGTCTATAAGGTCCAGGAACCTGAAGAAAAGTGGCTTTTCAGTGCAAGAAGGAGTTTGGTCGAAATCCTCTGTGGCTGAAGGAGAAGCAGTTATTGCAGATATTCCAGAGGCAGTAGAAGTAGAGCAAGAAGCAGCAAGTCCAGCAGAGCAAGAACCAGTTGAGTCAGCTGTGGGATGCCTATCCGAAGCTCAATTGGTAGAGGGTGCAGCTGGTGTGGCTGATTCCTCGCCCACCACCTTAGTCACCTCTATTTTGAGAGTGATTTTGGACTCTGTTCCCTCCATCTCAGCCTCTTCTAAGGCAGGTGGACCTGATGAAGATGTCGTCTTGGAAGAAGCTCCTGCTCAGGGGGAGCAAGAAAGTTTTGAAGTCCCTGCTCCCATTCAGGGGGAGCATGCTGAGAGTGAAAAGCCAGAGAATGAAGCCTTGGTTAATGATAGTGAAGGCCCAAGTGCAGCTGTAAATCTTGAGGAGCCTGTCTCTCAGCCAAGTAAGCAGAAAAGAGTTGTTCATAGGAGGTCAAGGAAGGGCCATAGGAAAGTCAAGTTGAAGCATGTTATGGCTTTGTTAAAAGCCCAAGGAGAGATGTTGGCATCAGTTCAGTCTGGTATACAAGGAATAGTTTCAAATCAAGTGTCAACCTCCTCAGATGTATCCTCAATAAGAAATGCAATGAGGTATTTCAATAAGGAAATGTCTGATATGAAAAATTTGCTGGCTAGTATTTCAAAATCTAGTGGTGTCCCTCCTGCACCTACTCAGAGCAGTCCAGCTGAAGTTCCTAGGCCACCAGGGCCTCCTGCAGAAGTCTCAGGGCCAACAGGGCCGCCAGTTCAGGAGTCAGGGCCATCAGGGCCATCTGTTGTAAGGTCACCCGGACCAGTGGCAGCCTCAGGGTCTTCAGGACCCTCTCCTGCAGTCAGAGAAAGTCAGGCCAAAGGAAAAGAGCCAGTGTCAGTATCCAAGGCCCCTGATACTTCATCTCTTGCCACTCCAACCCTCTCCACACCTTCATCTCCTCCTACTGCACCTCCTGCTCCACCAACCATAAAACATCCCATGCCTCGCACAAAACCTTCCTCATCCTCTACTTCCTCTCAACCCTCCTTCTCACCTTCTCCAGCTCTCATCTCAGCTTCATCCTCCTTAACTCCTCAACCTTCATCTATTAAAACCCAAACATCTCATCCTCAACCAACCTCTTCCTTTAATCCTAAACACTTGTTCTATCCTCCTACTCCTCCTAATTCTGTTACCTTTCCTCCAGTAAAACCTCTGCCTCTTGGTATTTTTGACACCAATGTTCCCGACCCTTTTGAACGGAACACTCTCCTCACCATTCTTTCCACAGCTTCTCACATTCACAGGACTGACCCTCCTAGTCCTGTCCTGAAAAAGAGAAAAACCTCTTCCTCTCTAAGCACTCCCTCTGCTTCTCTCTATCCTCCTTTATGGTACTCTCTTACCCTTGATCCTAAGAGAAGACCCATCTACAGAGAATACCTCCAGAAATGCATTCTTTCTACCATTTATGGTATTCCTTTTCTCAACCTCTCCGAACACCTAGCCATTGTTCTTCCTTTTACTCAGATATCTCAACCTTTCAAGTCCAAAATCTTTGAGGGCACTGAGTTCAAGACTGAAGATCAGTGGGCAGCCATCAAAGGGAACAAGGCTCAGTACTCAAAATACCTGACTGCAAGGGCCGAATCCCTCTCTCACAGAGATCACCCACTCACCTTCTCTGAGTGGTTTATCTTCCAGCACAAGAACTCCTGGGGATCCTTCATTTTGAAGGAAATTCGCATTGCCAGAGCTTTTCAGTTGTACAGTGACTTCTGTTATTTGAACAAAATTCCAGAAGTTCAATTTTGCCAGTTCAACTCACAGATTACTGTGCGGCAATCAGAGACCCCTCTCAACCTTCCTTTTACAGTAGATTTTGTCTCCTTCAAGGCTGAGTTTCCAGTTCTTCTGCCGAAGCTGCACTCGTTAGTGCTTAATTCAGATGCTGGATCTCATGCTCTCGACATGTTTGCAAGGCAGCTGGGCCGGATGTCAGCAAAGCAGGGCCGATCTCCCTCCTTCTTGCGGTTCATCTTCAGAGAATATCACTCTGGCCGCATCTCTTCCCTGACCTTAGCTCCACTCATTTCTGAGTGTGAACGTCTCATCTCATCAGAATGGGAGCTTCTATATCGTGCCTCTTATCAGCAACTGGAAGCTATCAATCAAGATCTGGTTAGTCAGAGGAAGCCGACTCTTTCTGCAGAAGCCTTTATGGATCTCAATTCCATCGCTCCCTTACCAGAGCTCTATGCTGTCTGGGCAGCTCGATATTCTGCCTTCTTTGCCCTAAAGCAGGATCTGTTAAATCACCAACTTCACTATCCAGTTTCCTTGGACAGATTTCTCCATAGGGCCAGTTTTGGCAAGAGTACTTACTTCAGATTTATTTTGGACAAAACTCAGTATGGAGAGTTCATAGAGCAGCAAAGGCAACTCTACATTCAGAGGAACATCCCTTCCATGGGACCCTCCTTCTCAGTTACCTTTGGAGTGTTTCTGCAAATTTTTGAGGATCTTGAGATCAAGGCATGGGCTGTCATCTCACAGCATGCCTCCTTGTTATCTCCTCTGTATTATCTTTCTCCTTCTTAATAAAAATCTTTCTCTCTTCTTTGTCTCACAGCTTATCTTTTTGCCTAATGACAAAATGGGGGAGACAACTAACGTAAATCTGAAAAACATATTTCATTTTTTGTATGATGTTTAGTATATTTTGTCATCATCAAAAAGGGGGAGATTGATGACCAAACTGTCCCCATAATAAATATTTCCATTTATTTATATATTAATTTTGATGATTAACAAAATAACACTAATAGATTTCTTGAGCCTTGAGAACAGGAAGCAAAAGAAAAATGAAAGATCAAGACAATCTGGTAAGTCCCATCATTTCTATCTAAGTCCCTGTAACGACTTCTTTGATAAGCAGAACGACTTACTCTTTGACCGGAGCACTCGAATCGTTACCGTAACGACTTCTTTAGACCTCGTAACGATTTCTTTAGAACTCGCAACGACTCTCTAGCCGTAACGACTTCTTTAGACCTCGTAACGATTTCTTTAGAACTCGCAACGACTCTCTAGCCGTAACGACTTCTTTAGACCTCATAACGATTTCTTTAGAACTCGCAACGACTCTCTAGCCGTAACGACTTCTTTAGACCTCGTAACGATTTCTTTAGAACTCGCAACGACTCTCTAGCCGTAACGACTTCTTTAGACCTCGTAACGATTTCTTTAGAACTCGCAACGACTCTCTAGCCGTAACGACTTCTTTAGACCTCGTAACGATTTCTTTAGAACTCGCAACGACTCTCTAGCCGTAATGACTTCTTTAGAGCTCGTAACGATTTCTTTAGAACTCGCAAACGACTCTCTAGCCGTAACGACTTCTTTAGACCTCGTAACGATTTCTTTAGAACTCGCAACGACTTCTTTATTAATCATAACGATTTCGCGTAACGACTTCTTTATTAGTCATAACGATTTCGCGCAACGACTTCTTTATTAGTCATAACGATTTCGCGCAACGACTTCTTTGTTAGTCATAACGATTTCGCGTAACGACTTCTTTATTAGTCATAACGATTTCGCGCAACGACTTCTTTATTAGTCATAACGATTTCGCGCAACGACTTCTTTGTTAGTCATAACGATTTCGCGCAACGACTTCTTTGTTAGTCATAACGATTTCGCGCAACGACTTCTTTGTTAGTCATAACGATTTCGCGCAACGACTTCTTTATTAGTCATAACGATTTCGCGCAACGACTTCTTTGTTAGTCATAACGATTTCGCGCAACGACTTCTTTATCAGTCATAACGATTTCGCGTAACGACTTCTTTATTAGTCATAACGATTTCGCGTAACGACTTCCTTATTAGTCATAACGATTTCTTGCAACGATTTCTTTAGAACGCGCAACGACTTCATAAGTTATCACAACGATTTCTTTACAGTTCATAACGACTTGCTATAACTCATAACGATTTCATAAGTTATAAAGTCAGCAAGATTCTCTTTATCGAATTTCTTGATGCATCAGTATAATGCTTTTTAATAGCGTTGAAAAGTCAAAGTCATATCTTGTCCGTTGACTGCTATGCATTAAATGCTCTCCGATCGTATCTCCCATGCATGCAGACAATATCTTCCATTTCTATGCTACTCTGTCTACGTACTTTTTCTTGGACAGAAAGGAGCTTTGCTATATACTGCAATATCTGTTCCATCTCAACTAACAATAGACAGCAGTCCTAGCTGTCTTCTATTTATTGATGATATGCTTACAGATATCTGACAAGACTCATCTGGACAACGTTGGACACAAGATACAAAGTTCTATGACATCTCTTTGGCGTGTACACCAGGATAAAAGACTGACGATCAGAAGCTTCCTCAGTAACCAGTCTAACGTACACAAGGATAAGAGACAACGGACATTTCAACGTTCGAATTTGAATCAGCAGTTTAAATAGAAGACTCAAGACGAAAAGAAACATACACAGACATAGAGAGTGGAACTGCGCTGGATTTTAGAAGAAGAAAGAAATCCATCTCTTAGAATCTTTAGAACTTTGAAGAAGAGCGAAGCCTCCACTCCAAACCTGGTTCTAAGCTCTTAGCTCTCTGTGCTCAAAAGGAATCTTCTCATTTGTAAGAGCCTGTGTGGTCCTTGGAGAGAAAAACCTTGTTGAATCTCTTTCTCTCTCGGGGGCTTAGATGCTTCAGGTTGTAGCTGGTCAAGCTAGAATCTGAAGCCTGTTTTCACAACCTTTTTTATTAGTCTGTGTTCCCTTCTGGGCGAAGGAAGACCTGGTGGTATCCAGGGTGGTTGTTGTTCCCTTCTGGACGAAGGAAGACCTGGTGGTATCCAGGGTGGTTGTTGTACCCTTCAGGTTGAAGGAAGACCAGTTGAGGCTGGGTGTAAGGATCCTTAAGGGGGATTGTACCCTTGGTAGTAAAATCCTGAGGTATTGCTCAGGGACTGGACGTAGGTCTCCTGTGGAGAGGAGTTCCGAACCAGGATAAAAATCCTGTGTCTTGTGGTTGTGTTTTGGTGTGATTGTTGTCTTGTTTGCTCTAACTCTAACCTTGTTATTAAGTTGTGCAATCTTTTCAGTAAACAGGTTTTAATCAAACATCGAAGTTTTAATAACCCATTCACCCCCCCTCTGGGCTAGCTAGCTGGGCAACATATATGACTGTCTAGCGCCATAATATGGGTCCCGTGACCCTCCTGACTCGAATGCATAATTGTGCAGGGCACAAAGAGTGTCCGAGGGGTTCCAATCTAGTCCTGGGGGCAAAGAGCCACCCAAAAATACCTGCAGGGGCTATTGGCGGTGATCTGCATTACACCGGTTCTGACTATCTCGACATTGGCTAGACACCTAACTGTTATACTATTAGTCTGAGGAGTTCAGACGTACTGTACCATTTCGGTGCTATTATTGTGCTAGCACTGACTGTTATAACATTAGTCTGAGGAGTTCAGACGTAATGTACTATCGTTAAACAGCTACTGTCCGAAAGTGACTATTGCCATACTCGACTAGTGCACCGTGGTGCAACCATACACGTTATCTCATTACATGTTATCTCTTTACACGCTATCTCTTTACATGCAATCTCGTTACACGTTATCTTGATATACAAGCTATCTCGTTACACGCCACCTTGATACAAGCTATCCTATTACATATCATTTTGATACACGCTATCTTGTTATATGGTCTTTTCTCTATCATTCTAGTTTTGTAATATTCTTGTGAAGTGTATTATCGTTCACATGTTATCGCATGCTATCATTCTAGTATGCCATCAATCTCTTATCATGTACTATTTCTCTCTTGACTATACTTGATCGTTCTCTCTAGTTAACCTGCGTTACAAGACATTAATCACTTAAAGCATGCTTGTTCACACGAGATATTAAGTCCTACTGAGCGTTATCGCTCACCCTTCGTTATTTGTTATTGTGTTTTCAGGTAAGTCAAGTGACGACCTTACACACAACAACGGGATTGGACTGGAGTGATGAGCGTCCTGAAGTCAGAGCGATGGAATGTCCTTAGTACCTTAGAGTCTAGTTAGATATTTACTTTAGATTTCTTTTCCAAATGTAATAAAGTCATTGAGCCCTATGTTTTGGCTCTGAATTAGTAGTTGTAATAGTTTAGATGAATTATCAATAAAACGATGAGTTTTATTACAATTATTGTTCATTAGTAGCTCTGATATTTGCGAATGTATGCGTAATTTACGTTACCATACACGTTGTTCATGCCTCCCCGATTTATTCCGCTGCTAAATTGGCGGGGCATGACACTCTCCCCCTTAAAGAAACTTCATCCCCGAAGTTAGAGTAAGGGTACTTCTCTGAATAGATGTGGATATTGCTTCTTCATGGCCTCCTCAAGCTCCCACGTAGCTTCCTCTCATGAAAAGTTCCAACATAACACCTTTACGGAAGCTATAGACTTGTTCGTAAGATGTTGCACCTCAGGGAATCTCTCCTCATACTCCAGAACAGTCATGGAACCCTGAGTAAGAGCAAGAAACTCTTGTTCCATCTTGTCCTGAATGTGCTCGATATTGAACTTGGCCTTAATGAATCTAGTGAACTCCGTCCAAGTTACCTTTATCTCCCCATCTCCGTACCTAGTTTGTAGCACATAGGGCTACCAAATGTCGGCTCTCTCCTGTAAAATGTAACCAATAAACACTAACTAAACCAAAGCAACCCATATGCAAGTATATATCCTCTAGGTACCTATAGCATATAGGTCGCTAAGCTCACATTATCTCCTTCCACATTCCAGATAGCACAGAAGATCTTCTCCACTTCCCTCAGCCAACTCTCCACTAGAAGAGGCAGACTCTCTCCCTTAAAAGAAAGTGGAGCCATCCTCTTGAAATGCTCCATGATGGATGGACCACCATGTCCAAGCTCCTGAGAGACTGGAGCTGCAGCTTGATCCTAGAACAACATACAACACATAAGCAAATGCACAATGACCAAACAAACTACTCTAGCTAGCTTAATAATGCCAACTTGCATCTGCAACTGAGCCTATAATGCACCTGAGTCTGCATCGCCTGGACTAAGCCTTGCATGAACATGTCATAGTCCACGAGCAGTGGTGGTGGTGGCACAGGGGGACCCTGGTGGCTAGGGCCTACTGCTCACCCCTCTCCTCATGCCTCTGCTCATCCTCCCGAGCCTGAGCACCATGTCCACCACGGCTTGCCATTGCCTGTAAAACAAGCAACTCAATTAGGATCTAAGTTCTTAGACCTATCCCTATCTTTAATTTGTTATTAGATATTTTCTACCTCTATGGACTAGTTTCTATAAAGACTTTGAAATAATGCATAGGTGATAGCTTATTTATGTACAATCTCAACCATTCTCTAAAATAGCCCTCTTAATACTGGTATGATTATATCAATCCATGTCAATACAAAGCATGTTGTTATAGTGAGACATATACCCAACACTTCAAAGTAGGTAGAGATGTACACAAATAAAAAGAGAAAGTACAATAGAAGTAAATGAAATTCTTATTCCATCATTACCAAACACATCCCACAATCTATATAGTAGCAAAATAAGTATAACAACGTCCATGATAACCAAGTCCATAATCCATCAAGGTCTCACGTACTAGATAAAAGGACGGGTACAAGCTATAGTGATAGCTCTCTAAGTCGCAATTGCTCCTCACACTCGAAGTCGCTCTTCACTACCTCCTCCTCGAGCTCCAGAATACTTATCTCACTTGTATGTTTAAGCAAGAATGAGTCTATGCAATAGACTCAGCAACCAACCTATTGGCTGCATCCATATGCTTACCGTATACACTTTATACAAATGCAACACATCAAGTAACTAATGCATGATTCTCATGGCAATTAGCAAGTACTATATAAACATGTTTTAATATACTAACTACATGTGGATTTCCTATAACACATAATGGTTAACACAACTAACTATCATTACAAGTTTCTACATATTCACATAATCAAGATAGAACACATACATACTCATGATACTAATATGTTATCTTTCTTATCTCATGCATTACTATACCACAAATACTTACTCTTTACTTGTTGTTTAGCATAAACATATCACATTTACAAGGTTTCACATTTCTTGGCATTGGGTCGCATTCTCACATCACTTTCACATGATCACATTGCACATTCACACTTACTATCACATTGTTTCACATATTGTCGTGACATAGCCCAAACCATCATAAAGAAGAACACTATCACACACACATATCACATACCTATCACATAGGCAATACAGTGACAAATCTTGATAACTACGTAGAATCGGGAGAAGCACTCTTTACCCTAACCAGTGGTACTTATCCACCTCCAAGATTTCTTCTTGATACCCACAGGATATCACATACATATTGAGTCTTCCCATAGGAACATTTTTCCTGTACGGCTCTACAGCCTTCTATGGTAGCAGTGTCAATATCGACACATTAATCACTTTATCACCTTAACCACTTGTTTATCACATAATTCTAATGCACTTAATACCATGTTCACATGCTTATGAAATAAACACATACTTTATGTTAAAAAATATTCTTTACTATCTCTCAGTGATAAAATGTAGTACCCTAAAAAATCCATTAATTAAAAATTATAGATAAATAGAAATTTTATCTATTAATAAATTCAATTGATTAAAATGGTACGCATCATTATTGCATGCGTATAAACCCCTATAAAAATTTCGTAAAAATAGTAGTTATACTTTAAATAATGTTCTCTAATGACCCATCATAAAATTTGGGCATAGAAAAATCGTTTGGACTTAGTTTAAGAATTTATGCGACTTATTAGCATAATTAAGGAATAAGTCGAAGAATCTATTATTTTATGATCCAAAGTGGATTATAAATTAAAATAAATATATGAGTAGACTTTAAATAGTATGAGATGATAGCCCATTGTGATATTTAGACCAATAGATAATCTTGGTCCATGAATATATTCTCTAATAAAAGGATAATTAAAAATTCATTAAGTAAAGTAAGTACATGGGTTGTACAACTAGACTCATTTGAGTTATTGGGCCAAGAGTAAGAGCCCAAATTATGAACATTAGAAATATTGGCATGAATAATATTTAATCAAATTAAAAATATGGAGTTACTTGAATAAGTGTGATAAATAGATTTAAATGGGAATAAAGAGTGAATAATTGGAATTAAATCAATACTCATTAAACTAAATTAGTAATGGGTTTTACTAATGGTCCTAGCATAAATTGTTGGGCCCAAATATGAAGATCCCATCATGAGATGGAAAGTAATTAGGCTAAATTCGTACCTAAAAATAGTAATAAATAGAAAAGGGTTAAGATAATGACTATTTTAACTCTTACTTATCTTAAAAAGAGTCCTAACCCTAGTCTAACCTAATAGGAATCTATCCTAATCTAAAATTGAGATTTAGATGAGAGACAATTGAGTTAAATATAAGAGACCCAAATTAAATAGGGAAATTCGTAACTATATTATCTCTTAATTAAAAAGGGGTCATTAAAACACTAATATGACTCATATATATCTTAATAAGAGTCCTAATCACATCCTAAACCATTGGCCAGGAAATTAGGCCTCTCCCTTACCCAATTAGATAGATATAGCAAGAAAAATAGGTGATAATTATGGAAATTCGTAATTAAATGAGGAGGAAAGAGTTTTAAGTGATTTAGAACTCTACAAGCCATCAACACACCCCCCATTTGACCCTAGCACCCCACAATTTCGTGCTAAGACTTTTGGAGAGGAAGAGGAGAAGATCTGGACCAAGGAGCAAGGAAGGAGAAGGTTTGGAGCAAGAAGGGTTTTCATAATTTCGTCATCCAAACTAGGGCTTTCTTACTCCACGAAAAAAGGTAGGCAATCTCTCAAGCTAAAATCGTGAAATAATTACCCTAGGTATACTTCATTATCTCTTCAAAAGCCCTATGGTTTCGTTGTATTCTGCTCATTCATTTGGGCGAATTTAATTCGGGAAATCCTGCTGTCACCATGAACCCGAAATCCTATGTTTGCTCTAATTCCCAACATCTACTTGCTCTCATGCCATGATAAAATTCTAATATATACTGCATTGTATTATCTTTCAAACGCCCCTTATCTTGCTCAATTTCGATCTCCCATGAGGGAGAATTAAATCTTTGAATCCCTATCTGTTGCTTGTACCCAACCCTTCAAGTTTACCTTCAAACGTCATGCATACTTGATATCCTGCTATGAGAAAATTCTCTAAAATACTACTTTGAGTTAGCTTTCGAACGCCTTTGGTTTCGTAATTTTTTATTGTGTATTCATCTCTAATTAATTCTTGGAACCCTGACTACACCTATTTAGGTCACCAAAACGTAACCCACTCAATGCATATCTAAACCTTGTCTATTTTTAAATTAATCATGCATGTTGATAGATACACATGTCTACTTTCATTTAAAACTAGTTTCGTGCTTTTTGGATCACTGTGCTATTTTATATGGAATTTAGAACATCCCTATATCACAAAGGACTCGCCCTGGGAAAAAGGGAAAAAAAGGCAATCTCACCTGTTATCACGACGACGCGATCCGCCGTGATATCAGTGAGGTCGCGCCGGCCGATAGCGTCGCGTCAAGAACACGTCGGCATAAGCCGCCGCGATTCACTCCAGACCGGACCAGACCGACCAGACCATGTGTGGCGTCCGACCGCCCTGTCGCGACTTGAATCGCGACGGGTGAGTCCGCCGCATTTTCATGAATCCGACCAGAATGTAAAATTGTGCATATGCCCTATTGTTTAAGCTATAAACCCCTTAATTGGCCATGATTAACCCATGTTATAGTTAATTCGACTTGGTAAATTAATAAATGACATTAATGATATAAATTTAATTATTTAAAATGACATTGCACCACTTGTCATATCCTCAAGATTTCTTTACACTTACACACACAACATTATTAAATATCATTTGACCTTAATAAGTTATGCAATAATGTATTCAGTAAAATAGTGAAATAAATGACTAAATTACCCTATTATATTAAATACAATTGTCTTCGTTTTTACTCGCGCATTTTAAATACCATTATCGTTTTCCCTCGGCCTTCGAGCACTCAAGGCACGACAGACCAGCTTTCTACACACTTTTCTCTTGACTTGGACCACCTCTCCACCGAGAATACTCGACTGGACTAGGGACTCCTTGTCAAGGCCTCCGTAAGTCTTCTTGGCTTTGGCGCACATCCATTGCCGACGAGCTGGTTGTACCTTTAAAATCTCATTACACTCTTAGGGATCAGTACGATCCAAACGGCCTTAGTGAGATCTCTCTTATCTTGTGATCACGCCGGACCACCTGGCCAGTGTTCTTAGCACGGCTAGTGGGTGGTGGTGACTTCTTCTACCAGACTGCCGGTACTCGACCTGGTGTTGTGTAACCATTACTAACGTGGTTTATCGTTGTTTTACGATTATACCCCTATCTCATCTACTATCCTTGTACTCTATCTATTCACGTTCACTCTACTATCTCGTCTATTCATCTAGTACTCTCTTGAGACTCTTGAGCTGTTGCGGCTCCCATTGCTTGTACTATACATGACTGTCTAGCGCCATAATATGGGTTCGGTGACCCTCCTGACTTGAATGCATAGTGTGCAGGGCACGGAGAGTGTCCGAGTGGCTCAAATCTAGTCCTGGGGGCAGAGAGCCACCCGAAAATACCTGCAGGGGCTATTGACGGTGTTCTGTATTGCACCGGTTCTGACTATCTCGACATTGGCTAGACATCTAATTGTTTTACTATTAGTCTGAGGAGTTTAGACATATTGTGCCAGTTCTGTGCTATTAGTGTTCTAGCACTGACTGTTATAACATTAGTCTGAGGAGTTCAGACGTAATGTACTATCATTAAATGGCTACTGTCCCAAAGTGACTATTGTCGTACTAGACTAGTGCACCGTTGTGCAACCATACACGCTATCTCTTTACATGCAATCTCATTACACGCTATCTTGATATACAAGCTATCTCGTTACATGCCACCTTGATACAAGCTATCCTATTTCATGTCATTTTGATACACGCTATCTTGTTATACACTATCTTGTTACACGCTATCTCGTTATGTTGTCATCCTAATTTTGCAATACTCTTGAGAAATGTATTATCGTTCACTTGTTATCTTGTACTATTACTGTAACACCCTATATAAGAATATGTTAAATGGACTAAATCAGCAGACTACCAACAACTCAGACTAGTCATTTTCAGAGCTCGAGCAGGAAAAGAATTCTGAAGTTAAGCGTGCTCAGTTGGGAGTAGTCACAGGATGGGTGACCTTCCTGGGAAGTCTACCAACTAGCACTGTTGTTGGGCCAGTTTGCTGGTTGGGTCGTCACAAATGGTATCAGAGCCTTGCCCAGCCGGAAGTGCAGGAACTAAGTGCCACACAGGGCAAAGTGCTACGCTATGGGAGCCACCTCTTGAGGCCATAATGGCGCAAAGTGCTACATAGTGGGAGCCACCTCTTGAGCCTGTGGGGGCCACCTCTAGAATCCTGCCTGCCTGGGGTTTGATTGTGTGCTATATGTGAGCAGCGACGAGGACCTCGCTTATATAAGAGGGGTAGATTGTAACACCCCATATAAGAATATGTTAAATGGACTAAATCAGCAGACTACCAACAACCCGGACTAGTCATTTTCAGAGCTCGAGCAGGAAAAGAACTCTGAAGTTAAGCGTGCTCAGTTGGGAGTAGTCCCAGGATGGGTGACCTTCTTGGGAAGTCTACCAACTAGCACTATTGTTGGGCCAGTTTGCTGGTTGGGTCGTCACAATTACTTTCTTGACTATATACATGATCATTCTCTCTAGTTAACCTGCGTTACAAGACATTAATCACTTAAAGCTTGCTTGTTTACACGAGATATTAAGTCCTACTGAGCGTTATCGCTCACCCTTCGTTATTTGTTATTGTGTTTTCAAGTAAGTCAAGGGATGACCTTACACCCAACAACGGGATTGGACTGGAGTGATGAGCGTCCTGAAGTCATAGCGATGGAATGTCCTTAGTACCTTAGAGTCTAGTTAGATATTTGCTTTTGATTTCTTATCCAATGTAATAAAGTCATTGAGCCCTATGTTTTGGCTCTGAATTAGTGGTTGTAATAGATTAGATGAATTATCAATAAAATGATGAGTTTTATTGCAATTATTGTTCATTAGTTGCTCTGATATTTGCGAATGTATGCGCAATTTTTATTACCATACTCGTTGTTCATGCCTCCCTGATTTATTCCGCTTCTAAATTAGCTGGGCATGACAGTTGGTATCAGAGCCTAGGATGTCCTTATCAGGATATTTAAGTTTAGGATGTTCTAGGTGAACTGCACTGACATGTGTCTAAGTCAACTACCATACCTATGTGAGAATTGGGTAGAACCATGGTTAAGATCTGAATATATTATAAATATATATGTATCAACTTGGTAATACTTTAGCACCCAAAGTCTAAAAAGAAATAAAGTTAATGCTATTGCTCGCAGGAGAATAGTGGAGATGATGGAATGAAATATTCAGAATAGAATTGGTAGTCGTATAATATCATATGAATTTGGGGACCAAATTCTATTCAAGTGGGGGAGGATGTAGTACCCCGAAAAATCCATTAATTAAAAATTATAGATAAATAGAAATTTTGTCTATTAATAAATTCAATTGATTAAAATGGTACGCATCATTATTACATGCGTATAAATCCCTATAAAAATTTCGTAAAAATGGTAGTTATACTTTAAATAATGTTCTCTAATGACCCATCATAAAATTTGGGCATAGAAAAATCGTTTGGACTTAGTTTACGAATTTATGCGACTTATTAGCATAATTAAGGAATAAGTCGAAGAATCTATTATTTTATGATCCAAAGTGGATTATAAATTAAAATAAATATATGAGTAGACTTTAAATAGTATGGGATGATAGCCCATTGTGATATTTAGACCAATAGATAATCTTGGTCCATGAATATATTCTCTAATAAAAGGATAATTAAAAATTCATTAAGTAAAGTAAGTACATGGGTTGTGCAACTAGACTCATTTGAGTTATTGAGTCAAGAGTAAGAGCCCAAATGATGAAGATTAGAAATATTGGCATGAATAATATTTAATCAAATTAAAAATATGGAGTTACTTGAATAAGTGTGATAAATAGATTTAAATGGGAATAAAGGGTGAATAATTGGAATTAAATCAATACTCATTAAACTAAATTAGTAATGGGTTTTACTAATGGTCCTAGAATAAATTTTTGGGCCTAAATATGAAGATCCCATCATGAGATGGGAAGTAATTAGGATAAATTGGTACCTAAAAATAGTAATAAATAGAAAAGTGTTAAGATAATGATTATTTTAACTCTTACTTATCTTAAAAAGAGTCATAACCCTAGTCTAACCTAATAAGAATCTATCCTAATCTAAAATTGAGATTTAGATGAGAGACAATTGGGTTAAATATAAGAGACCCAAATTAAATAGGGAAATTCATAACTATATTATCTCTTAATTAAAAAGGGGTCATTAAAACACTAATATGACTCATATATATCTTAATAAGAGTCCTAATCACATCCTAAATCATTGGCCAGGAAATTAGGCCTCTCCCTTACCCAATTAGATAGATATAGCAAGAAAAATAGGTGATAATTATGGAAATTCGTAATTAAATGAGGAGGAAAGAGTTTTAGGTGATTTAGAACTCTACAAGCCATCAAAACACCCCCCATTTGACCCTAGCACCCCACAATTTCGTGCTAAGATTTTTGGAGAGGAAGAGGAGAAGATCTGGACCAAGGAGCAAGGAAGGAGAAGGCTTGGAGCAAGAAGGGTTTTCATAATTTCGTCATCCAAACTAGGGCTTTCTTACTCCACGAAAAAAGGTAGGCAATCTCTCAAGCTAAAATCGTGAAATAATTACCCTAGGTATACTTCATTATCTCTTCAAAAGCCCTATAGTTTTGTTGTATTCCGCTCATCCATTTGGGCAAATTTAATTCGGGAAATTCTGTTGTCACTATGAACCCAAAATCTTATTTTTGCTCTAATTCACAACATCTACTTGCTCTCATGCCATGATAAAATTGTCATATATACTGCATTGTATTATCTTTCAAACGCCCCTAGTCTTGCTCAATTCCGATCTCCCATGAGGGAGAATTAAATCTTTGAATCTTTGTCTATTGCTTGTACCCAACCCTACAAGTTTACCTTTAAACGGCATGCCTACTTGATATCCTGCTATGAGAAAATTCTCTAAAATACTACTTTGTGTTAGCTTTCGAACGCTTTTAGTTTCGTAATTGTTCATCATATATTCATCTCTAATTAATTCTTGGAACTCTGACTGCACTTGTTTAGGTCACCGAAAAGTAACCCGATCAATGCATATCTAAACCTTGTCTATTTTTAAATTAATCGTGCATGTTGATAGATACACATGTCTAATTTTGTTTAAAACTAGTTTCGTGCTTTTTGGATCACGTGCTATTTTATATGGAATTTAGAACGTCCCTATATCACAGAGGACTCGCCCTGGAAAAAAGGGAAAAAAAGGCAATCTCACCTGTTATCACGACGGCGCGATCCGTCGCGATATCAGTGAGGTCGCGCCGGCCGATAGCGTCGCGTCAAGAACGCGTCGGCATAAGCCGCCGCGATTCACTCCAGACCGGACCAGACCGGCCAGGCCCTGTGTGGCGTCCGACCGCCCTGTTGCGACTTGAATCGCGGCGGGTGAGTCCGCCGCGATTTCATGAATCCGACCAGAATGTAAAATTATGCATATGCCGTATTGTTTATGCTATATACCCCTTAATTGGCCATGATTAACCCATGTTATAGTTAATTCGACTTGGTAAATTAATAAATGGCATTAATGATATAAATTTAATTATTTAAAATGACATTGCACGACTTGTCATATCCTCAAGATTTCTTTACACTTACACACACAACATTATTAAATATCATTTGACCTTGATAAGTTATGCAATAATGTATTCAGTAAAATAGTGAAATAAATGACTAAATTACCCTATTATATTAAATACAATTGTCTTCGTTTTTACTCGCGCATTTTAAATACCATTATCGTTTTCCCTCGGCCTTCGAGCACTCGAGGCACGACAGACCCGTTTTCTACACACTTTTCTCTTGACTTGGACCACCTCTCCACCGGGAATACTCTCAACTGGACTAGGGACTCCTTGTCAAGGCCTCCGTAAGTCTTCTTGGCTTTGGAGCACGTCCATTGCCGACGAGCTGGTTGTACCTTTAAAATCCCGTTACACTCTTAGGGATCAGTACGATCCAAACGGCCTTAGTGAGATCTCTCTTATCTTGTGATCACGCTGAACCACCTGGCCAGTGTTCTTAGCACGGCTAGTGGGTGGTGGTGACTTCTTCTACCAGACTGCCGGTACCCGACCTGGTGTTGTGCAACCGTTACTAACGTGGTTTATCGTTGTTTTACGATTATACCCCTATCTCATCTACTATCCTTGTACTCTCATCTATTCACGTTCACTCTACTATCTCGTCTATTCATCTAGTACTCTCTTGAGACTCTTGAGCTGTTGCGGCTCCCATTGCTTGTACTATACATGACTGTCTAGCGCCATAATATGGGTCCGGTGACCCTCCTGACTTGAATGCATAGTGTGCAGGGCACGGAGAGTGTCCGAGGGGCTCAAATCTAGTCCTGGGGGCAGAGAGCCATCCGAAAATACCTGCAGGGGCTATTGACGGTGTTCTGCATTGCACCGGTTCTGACTATCTCGACATTGGCTAGACATCTAATTGTTTTACTATTAGTCTGAGGAGTTTAGACATATTGTGCCAGTTCTGTGCTATTAGTGTGCTAGCACTGACTGTTATAACATTAGTCTGAGAAGTTCAGACGTAATGTACTATCGTTAAACGGCTACTGTCCCAAAGTGACTATTGTCGTACTCGACTAGTGCACCATTGTGCAACCATACACGCTATCTCTTTATATGCAATCTCGTTACACGCTATCTTGATATACAAGCTATCTCATTACATGCCACCTTGATACAAGCTATCCTATTTCATGTCATTTTGATACACGCTATCTTGTTATACACTCTCTTGTTACACGCTATCTCATTATGTTGTCATCCTAATTTTGTAATACTCTTGAGAAATGTATTATCGTTCACTTGTTATCTTGTACTATTACTTTCTTGACTATACATGATCGTTCTCTCTAGTTAACCTGTGTTACAAGATATTAATCACTTAAAGCTTGCTTGTTTACACGAGATATTAAGTCCTACTGAGCGTTATCGCTCACCCTTCGTTATTTGTTATTATGTTTTTAGGTAAGTCAAGGGATGACCTTACACCCAACAACGGGATTGGACTGGAGTGATGAGCGTCCTGAAGTCATAACGATGGAATGTCCTTAGTACCTTAGAGTCTAGTTAGATATTTGCTTTAGATTTCTTATCCAATGTAATAAAGTCATTGAGCCCTATGTTTTGGCTCTGAATGAGTGGTTGTAATAGATTAGATGAATTATCAATAAAATGATGAGTTTTATTGCAATTATTGTTCATTAGTTGCTCTAATATTTGCGAATGTATGCGTAATTTTTATTACCATACTCGTTGTTCATGCCTCCCTGATTTATTCCGCTGCTAAATTAGCGGAGCATGACATAAAACATACTTAACAGAGCCTAACCATGATATTAATCTTTAGGAAATCATCACTTTTACTTAGGGTCTGTTTGTTTAATCGTAAAACATCACCCAGGAAAAGTTTTTCGGGAAAATTTTATGTTTTAGGTCATTTGTTATCTTGTAAAAATAAAATACGTAAAATAACATCCAAAAATTTCTGGATTTCGGCATCCGCGCATGAAAGGCGGATGCCGTTTTGCAGGTGGTGCGACTGCACCATTTCACCCATTCCACTTGTATGCACTATTCATTTAAGATGATTTTTTTATTTTTTCCACTTATTTAAATAGTATTTGTCAAATTTAATTATTTCTCAATAGTTAATTTATTTTTTACTTTTTTATTAAAATATTTGTAGAATATTATTCATTCAAATTATAATTTTATTTTATTTCTCCAACTTTAAATTATCTTTGTCAAAATTACTTATTTTTTATTAGTTATTTAATTTTTTAATTTTAAAAAAATATTAAAAATAAAAAATTAATAAATAGTGTTAGTACACAAGGAATATATGACTCTCTCTCATTTGAGTAGATCATAAGATCTCATATCCCTCCATACAAATTTATATTTTCCTAACAACCAAATAGATAATTACGTTTTCATTTTCACGGTAAAATTATTCCGTGGAAAATTATTTCCTTCTGAAACTGTTTTACATACAACCAAATAGACCCTTAATCATGCTTAACATGGTCATTATGACCTCATAATTGGAAACAACAACTTCGAATATCATAACATGCTCAAAATTTTACCACAGGTCATAGATATAGAACATACTTATTTCTAATGTTACCAAAATTTTCGGAATAGTATAACCAATTTTTAAAATTAAAACAGATTTCAATCAATTAACATGTTGTTTCACTAAAAGTAGGCTCAACAGGAACTGGTGAATCTAACCATATAAAATCATGTTCATAGGAACCCTAAATCCATGGAAAAATACTGAGACATACACTCATGAAATATCTATTTTTTTCCAAATTAAACTTAATATACATGCATATTTATCATAACAAAAATCCTAGTAAATTACAGAAATATTCAAAAAATACTAAAATCTCATAATTTACACCACAGTATGTACAGGCTATGACAAAAACCCAAAAGTCTTACACTCAAAAATCTTTGAAAAATCATATCACATATTTTACTATAGATTTCCTAAAAGCTAAGAACTTAACAGTAAGGACATTATTGTCAAGGGTGGTTGGCAGCAATGTATATTGCTGTCAAATCAAGAACTTGGCGTCAATCTATGTTTCCTTCAAGTACCAATCTTCAGAAAGTACAAACCGAAAACAAGGGACTTTGGGGGTCCATGACATGAGGCACAATTCGGTGAAAACCATAAAAGAAACTAAGCGATAGGCTCAAGGATGAAACCCTTAAGTTACTTGCCTGAACATCGTTTTAGGTTGAAGAAGCCTTCCTTGGCCAATCCAAAGAAGCATTTCTCCCCAACTTGATGCGACCTTCACACCTTTTCGACAGTTGGTAGCACGAACACGCCTTCCTCCCGTCCAGAAGCACACCCACATGCTAGTCCAAGTTGGAGAAAGCTCCTTGGCTTTTATATTCATTTGCTAACTTTGAGTCCTATAGCTTGCATGTTTCCAATGTTGTTGGGTTTACATATGTATTAAGCACTTGCAAGCATTTAATGCACAGAGATAAAGATATTAGGTGAGATTTCATCTATCAATTAGACATTCATACCTCTGTTGCAGAAGTCATCAATTTCTTTTGACAAATTTATATTCCAAGTGTCTTCATTTTTGTCTGATAAGAAAGAAATGCTATCAATAACATGTTCAAGATGTGAACACATAGCCTGGGCATGAAAAAGGTTGACTGAGCATTTAATGTAAAGATATGTGTGAGATATTATGTAAGAATATGAGAGACAAATTTGAAATGTGGAAAATTTGGGCGCCAAAGGGATTTATTTATCAATCAATGTGAAATGAAACTTAAGTGAACATCAATCGATTGCATGCAGACAAGTAAGCATAATTGGTATAAAAATAGCTCCAAATGGAACAGAATAAATATGTTCACCAATTGGACGGAAAATAGCATTAAACATTTTTTAATCACCAATCGGAATAAAAATGACACCAATTGGTAGAAACATGGGAAATAATATCAATCGTAACATAACTTTGACTGGTCAGGAGTCGAAGTAGGACTAAATCTTGCATGACTTGTTCACCTATCGATATCGTTGATCCTTCAACTCGTTAAGATATAAACTTCGACTGCTAAGAATATCAAGTAGTTAGTCGAAGTGGGACTTTGGTTGGAACTGAGAAAAACACTGTTAGTCAAAGTGGAACTTTATATATGACGAAGTGAAACTTTAGATATGACATAATGGAACTTCGATTGGTAACTTTGATTGATCAGAAGAAAAATATGCATAATGAAGTGAAACTTCGGAAGGTAACTTCGACTGATCAAAAGAAAAATGTGTATGACGAAGTGAAATTTCATATGGTAACTTCGACTGATAAGAGATTTCTTCTTCAATTGAAGTGGACTTAAATATGAAGTAAGTCATATTTATCCTATTTGTAGACTTAATTAAAAATAGATATTAAAACATAATATCATCAAGATCATTAAGATCATTACGAATAATAAGAAAATAAACTTATCAAGAATGATAGGATAATAGTGTGTCGACACTTATGTATTTTCTGTAGACGATGTGCTACACAGGTCGACACCTATGCATTATCTATCAATATGTGTGCTACACAGGTTGACACCTATGATGAAAATGAAGATGCGATAGAACAGATGAGTACATTAGATATGATAAATATATTTACAGTATAGTCATGATTAAGGACATGTGATTTTGAGATTTTTGTTATCACCAAAATAAATAGTCATGCAGATAAAAGAGTCAACATATGTGTGTGATGTATTATTTTCCTTATTGCAATTATTTATATCTATTATACATCCCCTTGGGCACAATTGCTTTCCCATCCAAACTCTTGGATCTGTGGATAATTAGTCTCTAAGCATTGGATTCTAAGGTGGCATTTGTTAACACTTATTTAAATGTCTAAATCTAATTTCACATCTATTCTCTAAATCTGAAATTAAAAAAGAACTTAATATATATAAGATATAAGTTAAGAGGTGTTTGAGAACTAACTTAAACAATATTTGAAGTGTAGCACAATTGGTTAAGATGCTATACACTACAATTGGGTAGGTCTTGGGTTTAAAACCCAAAACCACCAAAAATATTTTTTTTTGAAATTGAGTCGCCAGAGCTGGCAGCTGGTGATCGTCGGAATCCGGCGACAGTCGTCGGATTCGGATTCCAACCATCGGCGATCGCCAGTCCGGCGACAGTCGCCGGATTCCAACCGGCAGCTGCCAACGATCGTCGAAATCTGGCAATAGTGATCGGATTCTGGCCGGCAACCACTCGACGATGTTCGCCGTCAATTGTTGAACTGAAAAAAAAAAAGTGATACATCTTAATTTAAAAATTAAATGATGTTTTAGACTTAAGTGATTAATTAAGATATAATTTCAGATATTTTATCAAAAATATAAAATCTTAAAAATTAAATATTTCAGACTTTAAATAAGTGTTATCAAATAGGGCCAACTAGCTTATTTGGCTCCATCCATAATGTGGAGTTATATCTGAGACTGAATAATATAGTCACTTATAAATTATCTTTAATGGTACCACCTATATTTCCTCTACTAATTCATGTGTCTTATTTATTCTGTGAAAAAAAAAATTTGTAATTAGGAAACTATGTCGTGTGTGACTTTCTAAACTCAGAATTAGTATTCATGAATTTCAAAATTAAGACTCGACAACTCTTCTGATTTATGGGTATTACCCCCACCACTTTCGATGAACTCGTTTTCACATCTCTAGTCTTTATTGGACAAATGTCAATTTTACTGCAGGAGCTTCTCTCTCATCCATTATTTATAGTCCCCGCCCCACCGATCCATCGGACGTAGGCATCCAAACTGCACCCTCGTCTCTCTCTCTCTCTCTCTCTCTCTCTCTCATAAACACAATAGCAGAGAAAATCAGAAATATATGGCTGCAACATACATATCCATCAATCAGTGGAAGCTGCTGTTGGTGTAGCAGAAGAACTGTACAGAAGGAACGAATAGCGACAGCAGAAGAAGAGGCGGAGCGGGAAGCTAAACTGGGGAAGACGACACCGGAAGGATGAGCAGGGAGTCCTCTTTACTTGCTTTCTCCTTCTTTCCCACCACTTCTTGCGCCTGACCCCAAAGCTTTCCTGTTCTTCCTCCTTCCACATCGGCGGCAAAATCTCCTCAACCTTTTCGTAGCAATACCAACAGTGCGGCTTGTGGGAAGGATACTGTAGTGGCAGTGGTGGATTAGACAGAGGAAAGGAAGAAATTTTAAGTGGAATAGAGGTGGTGGAGCAGTAGCCATTGACGGGGAGATCGAAGAGGACTCTAGAGATAGACTAGAAAGAGAAATCGGATTAAAAAAAAGGATGAGCATGGAGGAGTCGATTAAATCCCTCTCCCTCGACTACCTGAACCTGCTCATCAACGGGCAGGCTTTCAGCGATGTCACCTTCAGCGTGGAGGGACGCTTTGTCCATGCCCACCGCTGCATCCTCGCTGCCCGCTCTCTCTTCTTCCGCAAGTTCTTCTGCGGCGCCGACCCACACCCTGGAAACCAGGGCCTCTTCCCCGACCATGCGCACCGCGGATCTCTCTCGCCCTCCTTGTCGTCCGCCTCGTCACCGAGGGGTGTAGCCGGAGGTGGGGGGAATTCGCTGTTCGTTTCCGTGAACTCGGTGGGGTACGAGGTCTTCTTGCTACTTCTGCAGTTCCTCTACAGCGGCCAGGTCTCCATCGCCCCGCAGAAGCACGAGACCAGATCCAATTGCAGCGAGAGGGGATGCTGGCACACTTACTGCACCTCTGCGGTCGACCTCGCCCTCGATACGCACACGGCTGCACGCTCCTTTGGCGTGGAACAGCTCGCCATTCTCACCCAGGTCTTGACCACGCTCCTCCCCCCTTCTCTTTGTGACTGTATCTGAGAGATCTCCCTCCGGCCGCTAATCCACTTCACTGTGTAGTCTCTCCCCTCACCCGTCCACCCCTTCCTTCTCTTCTCTTCTTGATCAGAAATTTTATCTCGATCGTGCACCGACTAGCGGGGATCCGACCATCTCCGGTTTATGAGTTGTATCTCATGGCAATCTGCGTTGTCAGTCACAGGCAACAACAGTTACCTTGTGACTTAAGTAAACAAGTAAACAATTTAATTAGTTCTTTCTTCCTTTCCCTCTCTCTTTTCCGTCATTTGATGTTCCCCAACTTGATTTTTCCCTGCAGCCGATCAATGATTTTTCTGCATCACTTCTGCTAACCCAATTATCTTCATCACTATATATGGATCCACATATGACAGACCGTCGGCCGGATTCCTAGCTGACGAGTCTCTGCACATTGTTGTCATCTAAATGTGCATTTCAGTGATATGCTTCATTAGAATTCGCCATTTCAGCGTTTTAAGTTCAATCTTGGGGTTTATTCCTCCTTCGAACATCGACTTCTTCCAATGCTTCCTCACCATCCTTTCATAACTAGCTAGTGAGACAAACATATATATATATACTGCATATATTCTTCACCCAAACCACCAACCTGGGCATATATACTTGTGCACTATATGTAGTCAAACATGTAATCTACATGTCGTTCGAAATTTCTTAATTGTTAGGGTGTTCGCCGTTTCGCTTACATATCGATTGGGGTTTCGCTAATTGTGTCTTCGCGCGCGCGCAGAATCAATTGGAGAACATGGTGGAGAAGGCGTCGATAGAGGACGTGATGAAGGTGCTGATGGCATCTCGGAAGCACGACATGCACCAGCTGTGGACGACGTGCTCCCATCTCGTTGCCAAATCGGGACTTCCTCCGGAGGTCCTCGCCAAGCACCTCTCCATCGATATAGTAGCGAGGATCGAGGAACTCCGCCTGGAGTCCTCCGTCTCTCGCCGCTCCTCGTTCATGCAGCAACTCCACGCCCATCCCCACCTGCCGGCCCTCAGCATCTGCCCCGTCTCCTCCGCCGAGGTCGAAGAACAGCAAAAGATCCGGCGGATGCGTCGCGCCCTCGACTCCGCCGATGTGGAGCTGGTGAAGCTCATGGTTATGGGGGAGGGGCTCAACCTTGACGACGCGCTCGCCCTCCACTACGCTGTCGAGAACTGCAGCCGGGAGGTCGTCAAGGCCCTGCTTGAGCTTGGAGCCGCAGACGTAAACTACCCCGCGGGTCCCGCCGGGAAGACCCCCCTCCACGTAGCCGCTGAGATGGTGTGCCCAGACATGGTGGCGGTGCTCCTGGACCACCACGCTGACCCGACCATCCGGACGGTGGACGGGGTGACGCCGCTCGACGTCCTCCGTGCGCTCACCTCCGAGTTCCTCTTCAAGGGTGCCATCCCTGGCCTCACCCATATCGAGCCAAACAAGCTCAGACTGTGCCTCGAATTAGTCCAGTCTGCGGCACTGGTCCTGTCGAGGGAGGAGGAGACGCCTGTCGTAGGCGGAAGAGGCGGCAGCAGCGGTCTGAACGCGGCCGTCGTATGCCCACCCCATAATATGTATGCGGAACCCAGCAGCGGCAGCAGGAACAACTCCGGAACCAGCAGCGATATGGCCAGCCCCAGCTTGGATTCGAGGGCGGTGTACCTAAACCTTGGAATGGCGGCTGCATCGCGCTTGGGCTGCAACAAGACTGGCGACGATGGGCGGGAGGACGACGGTAACAACAGGCCTCGACGCAGTCCTGGGCTTGGCGCATTCTCTATGTTCTCCCATGACTTCCCATAGCGATTGAGATTCTTCTAATTATACGCACGCAATATATGTAAGCAAAGCTAGTCTACTCTACTCCCACTGCTGCTGTCACTTTCTACGCACTGACCCTAGCTAAAGCTTGGGCTCATTTATACAGTTCTCTTCAGGTCTCTTGTTGATCTGCTCCTCCCATGTCAATCATACATCTAGTGCTAGCTGGGGTGCATGAGAGAGGGAAACGGATAGCTAGATGGGAGGTGATCCATCATGGCATAATCATGTTTACTCTAATCTACGAGGGTTTACCTATATATCCAACCCCCGTACTGCACTTTGTGATGTTTAGGGGGTCCAGTACTACTTCATTTTTCTTCCTGAAATGGTTGTCTCCCTCATTATATAGATGTTTCTGTACTTTTTGTTCATTTGTGCGTTTGCTAGGGGCGTTGGTCATGCAGGTTGTATCTGAAAATTGAGCCTTTTTCTTCTCCTCATCCCTCACGAATGATCAGTTTAATATTTATCTCCTGCAAAATTAAGAACATTCTAGAATCCATATTATACATCCCCTCCTTCGACGGGTTTGGCTTTACTAGTGTGCATCTGGAGAAGAAGAGAAAATATAAAATTGATGCAATTAGCAAGCTACGTACCCAATCTTCTCACTCTTGCAAGCAAGCTATGTACCCAATCTTCTCGTTCTTGCAAGCGACTGACTCCTTATTATGACGTGTATAGATACTGCCTCATTTGTCTATTATCCTTTGCACTCCTCCCCCACAGTCAATCGACTATATATATATAGTGATAATGTTGTGCCCCCACCCCCCCCCACCCCCCACTCCCACAAAAAAAAAAAAACAAATTCCAAAAATCTCACCCACACCAAACATATCGTCTCTCTCTATATATATATAACCATTTCTAGTTTATCATTGTTGTGATGGATGGTCTCTCCTCAATGTGCTTATGCTCCTCGCCGGAACCATATTTGTCACCACCGGGAGTAGCTGTAGAAAGCAACCCCGGCGCGTTTATGGAGGCTGTGGGATCCATCTGTCAACTTTCTTACTTTTCCTTGTGTTTAGGCTTTGCTGTTATGTGGGGCATTAACATAGCTAGCAAAGGCGAATGACTTGTCTCCTCCAAGAACAGCGTCTTCACTGTCCACGTAGTTTCCCTCACCCGACTTTTTGGCTTTTCCATGCTGCTTGGTCGACCATAGCCCTTTGATTTCGTTTCCCCAGTGTTATCTATATATAGTACAACAATACAAAGGAAGGGTTCAATCGGCCATAGACAAATATAACTATCGTCTTGCACGAGGGCTTCATTGAGTGTGACTAGTCGACGCCATAAAAGACCTGTTACAATGCACATATCGGAACTGCTTCTCTGTACATGATCTGCTCTTTGTCTTCGTTTTTAGTTTTCCCCCCTTTTGGCCACTTCAATGATAAGTATGCTTTGCGCTTAAGAAGCTCTTAGATTCAGCAAGAAGAAGATCTCGACCTAACTTCCTCTCTTTTTAATCTTCTCTCTCTCTATCTCTCTTGCCGGCCCTATGCACAAACCCCACCACAAAAAGAAAGAAAAAGGAAAAAAGAAAGAACCATTAATGTTATCCATCTCTTTTGGATATGTTCGTTATTCCATCCATGGGTGGGTATGTGGGTATAGGTCCATCTCGTGGATGCTTCTTTCGGATGCCCGCGGTAAAACTTGTGTCAAGAAGTTTTACCTTTCATATGAAGCAATTAAAGTTCTCCAATATTCCATACCGCGTTGGAAAACATCCAACTATTTTAGACTGACCCTAACCATTTGGCTAATAGAATATTTTGTTTGGAATTTCACTTTCAATTGTTGGCGCCACAGCCCTGTTCAGCTGTGGAGTACCCCACTTGGGCTGTGAGCTACACATTCTAATAATGTGGCCATAACAATGCTGCCTCTAGTAAGACAATCAAGATTTGTGGTAGTGATGAAGAGAAGCAATGCTTGCTGATCTTCTATATATTTGCTACCGACTGGACGGACTTATAGTAAATGTTCTTCCTCATTCTTTGTGAACAGTCACGTTAATTTCTTTTCCTCACCCACCCAGAACCAACGGCATGCTTGTGACAAGGAGCTTGATCCCGAGTTTCTATTTTTGACACATCTCATATGTAACCATGCACACGGCCATTTGTTCTTCCTTTCCATGATCGTTTCCCTGACAATTTAAGTAGTACGATGTTCTTGTTATATGGCCATCACGATACACTTGGCCGCATTAAAGTTCCATATTCTAGAGCCATGTAATGTATGTTAATTAATTAACTAGCTAGATAAAGCCAAAGCATATGGTGTGTTTTGAGTGCTGTTACTGCACTAGCAACTCTATTACTTTATCATTTTGCTGAATAGATAATGGAAATAGATCTTCTTTTGTTGTGCCTTTCCCTGTTAAAATTCATATCGACAAGATGCGGTTTCAGTACTTTTGCTCGAAAGCAATTCATGATTAACGTCTCAAAGCACTTAAACAGAAACTTTAACTCTCTTTTTTCTTCAGTGTGCAGGGTTATTGGATCAGCAACAAAAGACAATACGTCAATGAAACATCAAGTGATGGGTGTAAAATTTTAATTTCTTCTTGTTCAGCTGTTGTACCACCTCTTTTTGAAGCTCACATGCATGAGTTAGTCATTTATTTGTTGAGATTTACTATCCTCTAATTACCCCCGTCTCCACAAATTCGCAGTCAAGTGCTTTATTGGTGCAAATATGTAGTGATCAGCAGCTGCATTTACTCCTTCAACAGTCGAGCACTTGGCGAAGCTTGAATTTAGGGGAAAAAAAACACAAAACATTAATATCTTTCCTCTTGTTAATTTTTATGGCTTATTCGTTGTGCAATGAGCTCAGTCTAATTTCTTTCTGCTGTATGATCAGTCATTTTAGATAGATGTGTGGAGAAATATTTAGTTGGCATGTAGGTTCCAATATGATTTAGGGTGACACAACTTAAAAGGGGCCGGGTGCATGCCAAGAAAACTAGTGCACGCCGTCGCTGTGGAGTTCATCCCAAAATTGATGCATTGGGAAAGGAGAGAAAGGCCCTTCATCTCAAATTAGATCCCATGCATATTGCCACTTGGCGGACCATAGCATCTATATATTCATCAAGGCCTGTACCTGTAGGATTACATATAGCAATTTGTTTCATCGAGATCTATACGGCACTGTTGAATGTTTTGGTCAAAATGATCTGATATCTCTTCTCAAATCGGTGATAAAAAAAAATCTCTTCTCAAATCTAATATTTCCTGGCATGCATAAATTATCTGCGAACACTATAGTAATCCTACTCAATAATATCTATATAATACAAAATATAGCTCCTTTTGGTTGCTAGGTTGCCTTCTTTATTTCAATGTATGCATGCATCCGTATGGGGAGGCACAAGCTTATTTTATGGAGAGGAAACTGCTTGAGACATAGAAACAACTTATATGTGCATAACAATTTTTTGCTAATAATTGAAGAAAAGTTATGGACTAATGTGTTATATGATCACTTTTAAATTTATGAATGGACTCTTGATTGACCATAATTGTTTAGACTTTATGGCATATATAACACAAATCTGGTCGTGGTAAGAGAGAGAAAATTAAAAAAAATCCAACATTTTCAAATTTCGATTAGCATTTAATGTAACATTAGTACAAAGAAATTGAAGTCTAGGGTAGATTATGACCTTAGTCTGGTCTGCCCTCTTTCCCTTTCTTTTAGTGAGAAGTACATCCTTTCTATTCTATGTAAGAAAAGAATCTGCACAGTGATACTAATTTGAATTTTCTTTTAGATTCAATTTGTGGACATAACTATAAAAAAGAGGGAGATTGTTTGACCCCTCTTGTTTCAATTTTGGCAACTAATAACTGTGTTTAAAAACTATGAAAAATAAATTTTGTTGGAAGTCACTCACATACCTTGTTAATGTGAACAATACAATTACAAAAGCATGTGTAAAGTTGACTTCGTCTATGCAATATGTTGCCTAGATCACATAGATCTTTGATCAGAAAGCTTAATCCCATTATCTATGTCAATAATGATTTTCTAACTAAAACTTGGTTTATTTTCAAAACAATCATGTGCTTCTTCATTGAACTAATTGATCACTTATGAAAGAAAAATTATCTAGAATAAGAATGCAAGGGGGGTGGGGGGGACTTTGCATCTAAATCAATCTTCGAAACTTAAGTGGAAAATCAAAGTATTTGTAGAGAAATGAGTTGAGAGAAGGTACTACTTCGTCTATTCATGAACACCTCTCACATATGCTAGACACAAGAGCGCTAGCTTCACTCAAATCCACTAGACAAGAAGGTGCTAGTTCGCCTATTATAACGACAAACCATAAACATTAAAGAATTATGTTCATCTCCCTTACAAGAAGAAGACTCAAAGTATGTCTCAACATACAAAATATAACAAAAATTGGCTGTCTGAGATAGCAAATCTGATGGAGGATGTTTCCTTTACGTTCCCATGAGCACATCTAATGGATATTGAGTAGAGGATGTTCAAGAGTCTCTCCTGCAGTAGCCCGAATTTCTTTAATTTTTCTTGTTGATGAAGGTTCAAAAACCCTATAAAGTCATCCATCTTCTCCTTATATCCATCCTAGGAACAACCATCTTTGTTTAGTGTAGCACCAAACTAGAAAGTTAAGATTTAGAAAAGAACATGTGTCATATGGTGTCTACCGTTTAGTGTCCAATTATCATGATACCCCAAGAGCTATTTTCTAAGTCTCTTGACTTCTTTCAAAGCAGTAACTTAGAACTAGCAATCATCCACTCCTAAAGATGCTTGTCATCTAAGAGTTAGGTCACTGATTAGTTTTATAATCACCAAAAACAAATGTAAAAAAACTCAGCAACTCAATTTGATTTCATTGATATTGTCTCCATCAATTAAATGTACATATGTTGATTGATCAAGTACATTATTTCTTATATTTGGATGCTTCTTTTCTTCATTCTGTCTTGGGCACTAAAGTTAACAATTAAATACTCTAATTGACTTTGTACCTTGTTCATTTCCATCGGGCAATTATTCTGAATATCTAGTTCATATAGCTAGAATGAATCATTATAAAAAATTGAATTGATCTTATCTATCAATTGTATACCCTCAGTGATATTGATTTTATAACCGGCATAATTGCCTTGCATATTCTATAAAACTTTATCTGCATGAAAACATATTGCTCATACGTTTAGAATAATCTATGTTGAACAAATGTTCTTAATATAATTGCATGATCTAACTCTTTCTTGTTACAAAAAGCTTGTGATCCTTAATATCCTCATATGTGTACTCTCATCATCAATCACCGAATTGGATTTATACATATGCCCATCGTATGAAGCAATGGTTCATGCTTTCTTTTACTTTAATCATGTTTTCACCTAGCGTTACTTATACAGATTAGTAGCATAGTGTTTCCTTTGATTAGCCATATTGTCACACCATTCATATTAAGATATCATTCATAACCACTATATCTATTCTTGTATGCTTTATCTATCAATCATGTATTTCAATCTTATCTCTTCATCAATTATATGCGCTGACTATGAGAATTATATGTTTTATGTTGATTAAATTGAATAGTTATGTACTTGCGCTTCAACTATATTATATGTTTGATGTTTTAAGTTGAGTTAGTATGGTTATAAATTATGGAGATTGTGGAAGTCTATTGTATGCCACGTACGATCTATTACTTCCTATTATGAGATTCAAGATTTACAACAAAATTTTGGAGAACACAATTGATGCTCACTTGAGATTTAGTTCACCCTTTCATCATTAGATCAATGGAATGTTAGAGTTGAAAACTCGGACACTAACAAACATATTCAAAACTTGTAATTTAGACTAGCAAGGAGTTGGGATGAACATATATCACTGATAGATTTTGCATACAATAACAATATATCAATATGCTACTACTAGAATGGCACCATAAAAAACATGATATGGTAGGTTGTGCAAGTCAGCAAACTATTCGTTGTCAAAAAAAAAAAAGTCACCAGACCATTCAAATGGAGTTGGCAAGAGGAGGTTGATTGAGCCACATATGGTGCAAGATTGTAACTACGTTCGTAACATAACTCAGGGAGGGAGTTAAAGTGTAGTGTGGGAGAGCATATATTCTTCAATATTTCTCTATTAGAGGAGTGGCGAGATCCAACAAGAAAGGAAACTTAATCCTAGATATGTAGGTTCTGCAAAGGATTGATAAGGCGGCTTATCAATTAGAACTGTAAATTATTGTTCCATGAGATACTCTACATGTCAATGTTTTAGAGTGCATGAACTAGATCTGTCTTACAACATTATGAATCAGTGAAGATGGCCAGTTAGTATTTTGCATTGAATCGAATATGTGTTAGGATAAAAAATGATTCAAATGGTGAAGGCGTCATAAAAGATTGAAGGAAGTATGTGGGAGGAAAATGAAGAAATGAGAATGAAATATCCACAGCTATTGAGTATGTATAGAATTTTTAATATTGAGGATGAAATTTTATAAACGGGAGAGAATATGTAACCAATAAATCAGTGCATTAGATAGGTTCACTTAATTAGTTGAAGTACAAATAAGATAAAAGTTGGCTCATTTGAAAAAGAATTTTGCGTTGATCACTTTGAGAAATTTTGTCATTTAGCACATGAAAAATATTAAAAGAAAAAAATTTTCAAGTTATGGTAGTTAAAATTACCAAACTCTCCCAACATGCATATGATGAGCTTTGTCATAGGCTTATATGTGCTTTGTTGTAATGGCTCCGACGCCCGGACCCATGGCTCCCGCCAAAAATTCGACCATCGGCACCGCCGCCCACGGGTCCGAAGACCCAAAAGAGCTAACGGACTAGTCTAACAAGATATGTAACATAAGTAAGTAACGACAACAAGTACTGAAATGAACTAGCAAGTGAAAGAAAAGCGTCCAACACAAAGTACGAGTCTAGTACAGTCCCAAAGTAACAAAATACAAGTGCAGAAGGAAAGAAAATAACAGATCTCTTAGCTAGGGGCATATCCCAAGGGTGACAAAACAAGTACAAAGGGAACACTGCTCATGGAAGACGCCGTCTACTATGGCCCCTTCTCCTCAGCCCGTCGCAGAGGGTACTGCTGTGAAGTCTCACCTGTAAAGAAGGGCATGAGCTTCACGAAGAAGCCCAGTAGGAACTACCAATCTCCCACTAGTTCTAATAAGTAGAATAGATATGTGTTTATAACTGAAATTAAGCAAGTAAATCTATTCTACTAATAAAGTAAGTGCGGAAGCAAAAAGTAACTACATGGCCATCGATCTAAAACAACGTTAGGACCGAAAACCCAGGTAAACCACGGCACTAGGAAGAACCTAAGGCTGCAAACACAGACAGTGAACAACTGCATAGAGAAAGACACTAGCCACGGAAGGCAACTACCACTAGTCAACCGGTCAGGTGCGCCACGCGCCTTATCCTTGACCACCAGTCCATGTCTAACACCTCCCGTCGGAGTGAGACGTGGAACTAAAGTAACACACAACTGCCATAGTCTGGCCAGACTACGATCCTACGCCTGGCCCCTCTATATGGTACCGGAACCAGGTAGAGTGAGGCAGTGAGAAGGACTAGCTGATCTGTGCCGGAAGAACACCAAAACCACCTTGGCATCCTAGACTCAGCCAAGAGAGATCTACAAACAACTCTACGCCGTTGTCCCCACCGTTTTCCCCTCTACTACCAGAGTCTATAACTCGAGCTCGCCCACCGCCTGGAGAACTCCCTCAACAGACGCGCGGAGACCAGTGGTCTAGGTAATGGTAACAACCTCTCAACAGACAAGCCCACAAGTGCCTAGCACCAAGTGAACGACTAGTGTATGACCATACTAGGAACAACACAATTGCCAAGAAAATAGAGTCACAGCGGAACGAAACTCCGAACAGGTCGCCAGTCACCCTCTGTCTGAGAAGGTGACAGGGTTACTGTCGCTTTCTCACAGAAGGTGACCCAAGGGCTATCGCAAACTAAAAGTGACACGCGATCTGTCGCGACCTGGGTCTGAAGGCGACAGGAAAACTGTCGCGAGTTGGGTCGAGACAAGAGCATTGTCGTGACCATAGCCAGAGGTCCGGGTGTCCACCCGAGACCTCCCACAACCCATAGGGAAAACCATGTATGAAGGAGACGACCACCCTGTCGCTACCATAACACGACAGGGTGTGGCGTCGCGTTCACACTAGAAGGTGACGGGTCGACCTATCGCGATCTGGGTCGCGACAAGAACCTTGTCGCAACCATAGACAGAGACACTCGAGACCTCCAAAACATGCCACAAACCACAAGTCCGATGAGTACAAAGGGAGGGGAGCATGTAAAACGATGTAAACACATGGTTTAAGCTCAAACCACCCTCATCCACACCCATGCATGTCAAGGATATGCATCTACGCTCCAAAAATCTCACATGCATGCATGATGGAGCACTCACACCCAACCCCAAATTCCAACACAAACATGCCAAACATGCAAACCACAAACCTATCATGCTTCTACTGGCTTGGAGAAAGGGGTTTGAAAGTCCCAGCATGGTAGAACTAGGGGGAAGGCAAGGGTCCCTACCTCAAATCGAAGAGCCAACCCGTTGGGGTCTTCTCGTGTGCTTGCCACCTCCTCCTCGCTCCAAGGACCATGGTCACGCCGTCCATGAGCAACAAACGTCCTCCTACAAGCCAGAGAAGAGTCACCACCATGAAGGAGAGGAAGCCACGCCAGAGAAGAACACCACGCCGGGAAGAAAACCCACCAACCTCACCACCAAAGCCCTCACACTCTCCTTACGGAGAGGCTAGCACACAGGGGTCGGAGGAAGAGAGAAATCGCCAGAAGAGAGGAAAAAGAAGACAAGTCTGATGTCCTTGCATATATAGGCCTCGGACCTGAGAACGTGACAACCAACTCATCGCGTTCACTTATTGAACGCGACGGCTAACCTGTCGCGACCTCAAGTTCATTATCAGACCTGACCAATGGGTCTGCCACGTGTCATTCTCGCAACCCTGACCCAAGAACACTACACCTGACATGTCGCCTTCATCTGTCAATGCTTGACATGCATCCCAACTATCCCGACAGCAAAACAACAAAACTGCATGTTGCAGTCAGAAGGGTGAACGCGACAACATGTCTGTCACATTCCCAACTAGAACGCGATAGCCATCCCATCACCTTCAGAAGGCGACGGCCCGATACATCGCTATCTTCACCTGAAGGTGGCTGATCAAAGAAAGGAGGATGTTATATTTGTCATAGGCTCATGCCACTGCTAAGTATATCAAGGGAATAGTGAGATGTTTGTTGTCGTTTTCAATCCCATTCTAGCCAAAATAAGAGAGAGGAAGAGAAAGAAGGGAGAAGAAAAAGAACAAAATGATAAAAGGTTTATGGGATTATTTTCTTTATAGAAATATTATCATTTTTAGTAAGATTAGTTATGGAAAAAGATTTTAGTGTCTTTAAGATAATTAGTCATCTCAATACTTTGGAAAATGTAAAAAAAAGGGGTTAAATCACTGTAAAACTTTAAATATCCACTTTATAATTTGTTTGGGCACTACAACCAAAAGTAGTGCATGTGATGAATCAACAGCATGTTAATTTTTATTAGGTAATTTTAAATTAATTATGATACTTAAAAGCTTAACTTTTGCTTTCGAAGACTGTGTAATAAATTTCGTGATGATTACTTCATGTTTAAATTAAATGATTAGATGCCTTATATATAGGCCCCAATTCTAGATATATAGGATCCCCTGAGTAACTATATATGGACATTTTAATCATGAAATCTGCTTTTAAAATGATAGATATCATCCAAGTATTGCTAGATGGCTCCCCAACTATTGATGGTCATATTGAATGTGACGTTAATTTATATGTTTCGTCAATTGTATTTTTTTAAATAAAGTTAAATACATGTATACTCCTCAAAACTATGATATTTTTACAATATGCCCCTTACATTTTGACTTCATCAAATATACGCCATATTTGATAAAGGTCATATCAAAAATATAAGAAATATTATGTTAAATATATCTAAACGACGAAAATACCATTATCAAAAAAAATTGTGCCGGTGAGAGAAACTAGGGTGTGGGGGTGAGAAGGAGATTTTATATTAAGGGTGGAATATTCTTTTCAACCCCTTAAGCAACTATAGTTGGATTCAACTGATCAAAGAATATTTGTGATGTAGTACATTCAAATATCCCATATTTTATACGTATTTAACTCAATACTGCATTTAAGTTGTCACGACAAGTAAAAATGTGGATAAATCATGTGTTGAATGATATCATTTAAGTGACTCATGTGAAAAAATCATAATATCATTGAGTTATTATTAACTTATCTATCTGAATTTTGGATTGACTTCTAGGTTTACAAAACCTATTTACAATCATTATATCTATTGTTTTAGTCTATGTACTCTGTTTAAAAACATGTATAATTTTGATGAATGATATTTATGATTAGTATTGTCTTAGATAATTTATATCAAAATTTATTTGTATTCTCATTTTTTTTTATTAATCTTATGCTTCAAATGGCTAAAAAAAATTAAGCATATATATGGCCGGACAATGTCATCTTACTACTCTGCTTGTCCACATTCTTCCAAATAATTAAGCATATACACATCAAAATACCCACGAGTAAATATGAGAAGTATATATAGGAAATTTTCGCTTAAGTATCTACTACAACCCTGTTATGTTCTCTGGTGACTTGACAAAAGGGAATGTGGACAGTGGCCACGAGCGCAAGAAGGTCACTACCACCACCGATATAGGAGCGAAAGAAGAGTGGACAGAGCCGTACGAATACAAAGATTCTGAGATCGATAAAAGCATAATGGTACGTTGTTAAGAAGAAGCAAAGAGCAACAAAGGAAAGAAATAAGAAACCATAACAACAAGTTTATGTGAGAGAATAATAATGGGATGGGAACCGTTATATAATAAAGCATACGAGAAATGCTTGTTATTCGGGCGCCTAAATAACTAGTTGACGTGGATCGACCACGCGGACGACTTGATTGGTGGGCCCATCTAACTCACGTTGGTTATCCAAGTGTCCGGATAACTAGTATTTCTCAACGCATATAGGAGATTAGTTTTCAAAATAAATTTGGGACTGTTTGGCCCATTAAACCCATGGACTGATGGTTGATAGAGAGATATTTTGAAAGGAAGAAATACTTGAAAATCGCACGGCATGGGGTGGGTACAGGACATGATAGTGGGGGAGTGGTACATTGTTAAGAAGAAGCAAAGAGCAACAAAGTTATGTGAGAGAATAATGGGATGGGAACAGTTATACAATAACACAGGAGAAATGTTAGTTATTCGGGCACTCAAATAACTAGTTTACGTGAATCGGCCACGCAGATGACTTGATTGGTGGGCAGGGCGGATCTGGAGATAAATCAGTGGGGTCATGTGACCCCACTGGATTTTTAAAATCCTATTGATAAGTTTAAAATTTTCCATTAAAGTAGTTTGGTTGGAAAATTTTTTAAAGGGAGTGACCCCACTAGAAAAATTTCTGGGTCCGTCTACGTTGGTGGGCCCATCTAACTCACGCTGGTTATCCAAAGTGTCCGGATAACTAGCATTTCTCAACGCATATAGAAGATTGGTTTTCAAAATAAATTTGGGACTGTTTGGCCCATTAAACCCATGAGCTGATAGTTGATACAGAGACAATTTTGAAAGCAAGAAATACTTGAAAATCGCACGGCATGGGATGGGTACAGGACATGATTTAGATGTATAGTTTGCGTGAATATAGAATTTGATTTAGTGTAGCACTTTTATGGACTAGCCTAGAGAGTTGTCAACTAGTACATTCAATATTTTTTTAAATAAGTCACACATTATTAAATTATTCACTGTAAAATCTAGTCAAAATGAAAAATTGAAGATTGTGCATCCACATTAATGGAGCCTATGATTGTTGGATCGACGATGGGATTGTAAAGGCATGTCCGTGATATTAATTTATAATAATATATGAGTAAATTAATTAGAAAATTCTGACTGTAACAGAGAAGTTTTTACTATAACAAAATTTAATATATACCGTAATAGGGGATAATACTTACTATCATGAATTACAGTTCTGTTAGGAACTAGAAAATAAGTCAATTATTTGATAAAAATTTCTAATTAATTTACTCTAAATATATTTAAAAGAAAAAAAACATTTATTATATTTGTAACAGAGCTCCTACTGTCATGCCCCACCTGCAGTTCGGCTCATGTGGGCCCCTGACCATGACAGAGGTGGATACACACATGATCACAAGTTAGCATACATCATGAGATCAAAGATATTACATGCCACAAAGATATTACATATCATAGAAGGCCAAACCATCATTCAAACTAAAACACCATCATATTACATATCTATCAACACAGCTTACACAATGTACAAATTAAATACATCATTAAACATCTCTTAAACACAATTATAAAACATTATCTAAAATGAAAAAGAATAATCATTTCTGAGGTTTTGTAATTTGGATGATGTTTTTTAATTTCAAATATTTTTGGGTTTAAGAAATGTTGAATGATGTATATAATTTACACATTGTGTAAGTTGTGTTGTGGATATGGTATGGTGGTGTTTTGGGTTTGAATGATGTTTTTTTTTTTTGTACAGATGGCGGAGCAAACTCCATTTTACTAACATAAAGATGAATGAGATATAATATGCATGACAAGACAAAGCAACATCACATCCGCCAACTCCATTTTACTAACATAAAGATGAATGAGATATAATATGCATGACAAGCCAAAGCAACATCACCCAACAGAGCAAAGGAAACATAATATTTAAGTCCCAAGAAAAGCTCCAAACAGACAAAACAAAACACAAAATCCCCATTAAATTAACCAAGATCAAACTAAAAAGAGATAATTTGAATGTTGCTGAAACAAAACATCACAGGAGACTTACTCTAATGGAGGAAGATTGTACAATTTTTTGGTGGCCGACAACGAACGATAGTTCGGACAACACATATGAGCTTCAATACACAAGCTAAACCAAATGCTTCATAAACCCGACGAACGGAGAGCCAAGTTTGAATGATAGTTTAACTTTCTATGGCATGTAATATCTCATTTTATGATGTACACTGGCCTATGACTATGTGTGTGTCTATCTCCATCTCGATCAGGGGCCCTCATGAGTAAGACCAGAGGTGGGGGACGTGATTAGGGGGTGCTCACTATTCGGTTCAAACCGAAAAATCAAACCAAAGTTTGGTTTGGTTCGGTTTGAACATGAAAACATTTTAGTTTGGTTTCAAACTAAAGCGGAAAAGAAATTTTGGTTTGGTTCGATTTCTAAGTTCTATAAACCAAACCAAAGTAATTAAACTAAATTATAATAATAAATTTTAATTTGTATATATCTATCAAGTTTATTCAACATATTTAAGTAAAAATACATATTATGGAGGGTAATATAGTCATCAATATTTAATATTTCATTTCAAATCTTATTTGATAATGATTTATTAGAGAAACGTGTGATTAAAATCTTATTTAAGAATAAGAGAATCTGAAGACCCATTTATTTTCAAGTTAAACTGGTTTAGTTTGATTTCAAAGAACTTCGGTTTAATTTGATTCGGATTGAATCCGAATTTGATTTGATTTAGTTTCTTAAAAATTTTCTATAAACCAAACCAAACTATAGCATAAACACCTCTAGCCGTGACATCTATTAGGTGGGCACAATGTGTCGTTAGGGCATGGGTCAATAGAAGCCCCTCCCAAATACATTTATTATATTTGTGAAATTATAATAAATATTTTTCTTCACAAAAATATAAAATAACCGCACCATACACGTTACACACTGTTGTCTGTCAAATGAAATAATCTGACAAAGCCCAAGTCCAGTCTACGCACATAAAAAAAAAATTTCTGGGTGGGGGACGTTGTTTTTGGTTGGCGAATATAGAGCGCAATAGCCATCTCAAATTCCAAAAGAATAAAACGAAACCATATCAAGTGCCATAGAGTTAGCATATATAATAATGTTCTGTTAGATATCTAAGTTCATGATCCATGCTCTTCTTGTGCTAGACCTATGGGACCGAACCAGCAGGCCTATAATCTTAATGGACCCATCCAACTCGGCTTATCGAAGAAGCCTAGATTCTTTAAACGCTAGCTTAATGGGCCTTGTCCAGTTGTATTCGCTAAACTAATTAGCGTATGAGCATCGGGGGTTACAAAATCATACGATATAATACGTTAAATACATTTTAACCCCTGACGACGACCGTACCTTCATATATACCCCTATAGCGTAGACATCATCAAATATACCCATTTAATAAAAATGCGTCAGTTACAACTTACACTTACACCCCTTGGATTAACTAGCCATCGCAATCTAATGAATATTCTGTCAAAACATGGACAGAATTGTTCAATAAATTCAATGAAAAAAATATCTTATCAAAAACATTTGTGGGTGTAGGAAGGAGATTTTAAATTGATGGTAAATTAGTCCTTTATACTCTTTTACCCAACTATGGTTGGATTCGACTGGTCAAATGGTATTTGTAATGTAATACATTCTTATGCAGGGTATAGTTTATAAGGTGAAGATTTTATAGATATATACATGAACGGACCTCAAATATATTCAGTGAAGTCACGTGACTCTATTATGTTGTAAAAAAATTATTAAAAAAATTAAATTTTACCGTTAGTGACCTCACTGGATTAGAAATATAAATCTATATGTGCACCATTAGTGACCCCACTAAATAAAATTTTTAAGTTCGTCTATAGATATATACGATATTTCCATATATTTCAAGAGTATATGCTTTTATCTCTACTTTTTATAGTTTATGATCACTTATAACAAGTGAAAATAGATTTGTGGAGAACATGCAGAAAAATCGAGATTTTAGATATATGAAAAGTCGGGTGCTCAGGGCTTGTCCCGGTACGGTTAGTACTGTCAAAGTTTGTGTCGTCTTCCTTGACACCCTCACTCCTGAGTTTGAGTTGTACGTCCGACTGAGGGAAAGACGACAGGGGGCAGCGACACGTGTTTGTGGGTGTGTGGTTGCTTGTAGCGCACTCGTGGTTGGGGGACGGACACCAGTAGACGTACTGGTCCCCAGCCAGTCCTGTTTCCAGTGCCTCACTTTAGGGTTCTCGGCCAGAGTCCTTCAAGGTGTCAGACTTGGGCCTACAGCTGTGTGGTCTACAGATGTGATGTTGGTTTGTCCCCACAGTTCTTGACTTTGCTGAGGTGGAGCGGCAGCTGGACCTTTCGTCCGTGGCTACGAGGCTGAGAGGTAGACTTGTGTTGTTTGTCCGGGTTTGTGGCTGGTGTCGCGAACCAGTTCTCATGACTCGTATGCGTCGTACCCTTCTTTAGCTTGTACACGCGTATGTGGTTTTCCGTTTATTTACTTACAGTTATAGTAGCATGTGTAGGCATCATATATTTTTAATGCTTACAGCTTTGCTTACCTTATCTGTTGTGCATTGGTTTATCGATTTTGGGGGAATTGCCCCCACTGAGCCAGCGACTTGTGAGGCTCACCCCTTCTTCTTCCAAGTGAAGGAGAATAGGAGGGTTCTCATCCCTCTTCTAGTTCAGGTCATTATTATAGTGGAGTCGGGCCTTTGCCACCAGCAGAGTAATACTTTTACTTGTGGAGTCTCGGAGGTTTGTCCCGGACTGTTGTACTTTGTTTAATGACTATGATATGGAACTGAATATGTACATTTTATGTGAATATATGTGAGGAATGAAATCTTATTTATGTTCAGCATGTTTCCTTTATATTTTCACAGACATGTGTGGTTGATATCCCTTGCGAGACTTCGACTCGATCGCGGGAGTCGGAGTCGTGTCGGGCACGTTATTGGGTTAACGGGCCTGAACGGCAAGGACCGTCACATACTCAGTGCCCAAACGCAATAGGATGCCAACCCAGATGGAGCCCTCCCACGACGGGACAGCCCCCTACTGCACGGTGCCTCGACGTTCAGCGCCCTTGAAGCGACTCTGATACCGCGTCACCTTCGCTAAGAGTTGTACCAAGGGGAGAGGTGGAGGAGCGGTGCTGGGTGAGGCACTCCTCCGACTAAAAGAAGAAGACAAGGGTGATGGTGGCAAGAGCACCGAGATCTGAGCAGGTGGGGGGGGCGATGGTGGAATGGGTCGAGCATGGTGGGTGGGCGTTGGGGGCAAGTTAACCTAACTTAGGGGTAAGTTAGTCTTTTCTCCCATTATATATGTTCACTCCAGTTATTTGCAGTAAAGAATCGGTGACGATAGGTGCACAAATGAAGGTTCTTAGATTTTTTAGAGGTATATAGGTTGTTTTCATAAAATTAAGGGTATAGAGGTAATTTGAGAGTTTTTCAGAGGGTATATAGGTAATTAACCTAAAATTATAAATATATTATCTTTACTAAATTATTGTCTAAAATATTACTCTTAATTTAAACATCATAAAATTATTTTGTGATTGATTTTAACCAAAAAGATAAATATTTCTTAAATAAGTTGTTATTTCTTTCAATTAATAATATTGTGACTAAAATATCCTTTCTCCCTCCACGGCTTCTGTCTCACTGACTCACTTGCGCAGAGTCCAAGTATAATCTTCCGCAACGTTTTGCCTTGAAAAGTGATATTTTGAATAGCATTTGTTATGTCCATTTTATACAGTTTTTATTGTAAGAATTTGTATAAATTAAAAATATTTTTAATAGGTAATGGAGAGTAGGAACTTCGTCACATGATCCGTTTGGTTAGTTGTAAAATATATCCACAGAAAAAAAAATTTCTAAGGAAGAATATTTATAAAAAAATAAAATATATAATTATTCGTTTGGTACACAAGTAAATGATTTTTTGAAAAAGACTTTTGGGTGTTTGATTTTCAATAACATATTTTTCAAAAGTATTTTTTAAAAATGTTTAAAAATAAAAAATATGTGTCGGACGATCGCCGTCGGTCGCAGGGCTTCTGGCGTCTACTATCGGGACGGCTGTCAGTCATTGGCCATCGATCATTGGTCATCATGCGTCGGCAGTCGATCATCGATTGTCGATCATTGACTGCTAGTCACAGGGCATCAGGCGTCGACCACCTGGGCACCGACTGCCGATAGTCGATTGTCGGGCACCAATCCTTGACTATCTAGCCCAAGGCCTCGATCGCGACTGTCTTTCACCAGACGCCAATCATTTGGCGTTATCACCGGTCGTTGGCTACTGATTGTCGGCAATCAAACGTCGAAATGGGAGCAAAGATTGTAGTCTCGCTCATGTAAATCTTATATGAAAAAAAATCGGGAAAAATAATTTACGAATTCTCATAAAAATATCAAATTTTATAATTTTTGGGTAAAAAAATTTTAAAAATTAACTTTTCAAAGATATCAAATAAATCATTGGATAAATTTTTTCCTAAAAATATTTTCTGATGTGAGATTTTAAATTTGCCCGAACACTTCTACGCCCTTCAAGCACAGAGAATTCATGCCCTTCAGCTTGGCGAGCTCTAGTTTGGCCAACTTATTTTTACTCAGTTTTGAATCTTACCTCGGCTAACACCTCCATTTTTCGGCGTTGGAACCTTAGCCCCGCCAGTACGTCCATTGCTTGGCCTCGAGTTTTAACTCAACCAACTCATTTGTCGTTCAACCTCGATTATCTTCTCAAGTAGGTTTATTGCCCCATTTTGATTCTATAGCTCGGCCAACATATGTATTGTCCAACCTTAAGTCTTAGCTCGACCAACACAGCTTCCATATCTTCGTTGTTCAGACGCCAATCCAATAACAGAGGGAGACTACTGTTGTTGCAGCTGCAACAGTGAGTGACAACTTCCACATCTTTTTACGGAGAACCTGATCATTGATGGTAACTATAAGTAGGGAAATCCATGTCCAATTCTGAAAAATAAAAAAGGATTTAAAGATACCTAAAAAGGTCCATGAGATCGCTCTAATTTCAGATCTCCCTTCTGACTTAAATATCAAAAAATTTCTCCTAGTTGAGATCTCATTCTCAGGGCCCTCGAACGCCCTTTCTTTTGACTGCAAACCACCAACACAAGCGACCCGCCATCAACCAACTCTGATCTTGAGGTCATATGATGGAAAAGCCCATCTAATTATTATTTTATTTTGTCATTTTTGTTCTTTTTATCACTTTACTTGTGAAGTGATTGTGACTTGGAGTTGTATAAGGACATGTGTTTATTGCAATTGAACTTGTATCAATTGAGTTGTGTAAGCACCTATTTTTCATATCAAATACACATGTTTTCATATTCAACATTTATATTAAACACAGTTGATAACATAACATTACTAGTCACAAAATAACAGTTGATAACAAAAGATTAACAATTGTCAAATAACATTGTCAACAATGAGTTGTTTCTCAATCGACCAAATATTACATTAACATTGTCAACATTGACCACTTCCTTGGCCACTTTCATGCACTATGCTCCCTAGACTTACTTGATATTGCATGACTATCAAAGTTAATGGATGCTTGACTATCCATGTTTATGACAGTATGCAAATGGACATCTCCCATGAGCCATGTATGGCTTCCCTTCCCTGACCTAGTACTCTTCCACGAGTAGTGGCACGTCTCATACATGTGTTGGTTCCTCCTCCACATCTTGTATTTCCTTCCAAGCTCCCTAACTAGGTCGGCGCTTTCCCTCTTCCCCGGCCTCTTTATCCGTAACATGCAAGACAAATGTATTACAATGTGACAATAATATACATTTTGGATAGCAAATGGGTTCATACATAAATGTCATTACTCGGGCCAACCGAAGATGCCACATTTGAGGATACTTCTGGATCTCTGCCACCTCTCCAACCCCTCCCAACCCTAGAAATAAACCTAGGTGGCCTTCGAGAGAATTGCCTATAAGGTGAAGTATTATGATGGTGTGTACAATGAATGAACAATGTGCAAAATGAGAAAACGGCTTAGTAGTTTACTTTTGGTTTGATGTGAAGCCTTTTCCAATATCTGTGACACGGACTAAGATCCCCGGAGGAGTTCTTTGTAAGTGTTTCTATAATGACCCCACTGGAAATATCTGGTGCAGTTATGGATCCCCTTTGTAGCATTTTCCTTTGGGTCTCTAATCCTCTTCTTCTTTGGTCGCCCCTGGGGTCTACGACATTTAGGGGGAAGCACATCATCTATTTCAGGTGTTTCCCACATCTTCTTATCAGTTAAGGGGACAATTGAGAATTTGTAGGCTTCTTGAAAATTTGTAGGCTTCCTTGTATGCTTCAACATGATAGCACTTGTCAATATAATCTTAGATTTCAAGCCTCTCTGGGTATCAACCACAACTGCCACATGCTGACATGGCAGACCACTCACTTGTCATTTCCAACAAGAGCAAGTCCTCTCTTCTAATCAAACAACTGACCTCTCATAAGGGCCTTTAACTTCGGCCCTATGGTCAAATGAGAATCTAACTTAAAATTTACCTAGTGTTCTTGTAATTTTTTTGACATGTGCCATGCACCATGGCACAAAAGGCTCTTTCCATCTTCTACTATGTCATCTTCTTTGGTCCATCTTCACCATGATCTTCTGTCATATACCATCAAACATATTTATAATAGGCAGCCCCCTAGTGTCACTAACAAATGCATTCCAAAATTCAACCAAATTGTTGGTGATATAGTGGCATTTTGACTTGCTAGAGAACTAACACCTGAACCACACACAAGCCATATTCTCCAAATAATTTTCTACCTATGCATCAAGTTGTTCAATTTCAAACAATTGGGATTGATATCCCCTAATGGTATAGCACCTTGCAGCAGTCCATGCAGCAGCCATGAAAGCTTGACTCGACCACTTCTTCTTGAAAGCCTTGTACATATGACACATGCAAAAGCTAAATAATAGATAAACAAGTCATAAATTAAACCAAGAAGAAGTTAGAAATTAAACCAATAGAGGAACAAGTTAGAAATTAAACCTATGCTCAGCTTCTTGAAAGACCTATGGGACAGCCAACTCAATGCTCTTGTCTATATTGGATATAAAAGTCAGGCCCTCTGGGTTTCTAATTGCCATCTTCAACAATTTGAGAAACCATGTCCGTAAATCCCCACTTTCCCCTTCCACCACACCATAAGTAATTAGGAACAAAGTAGAAATTCCCATCTATCCCCACAGTAGAAACCAACACCCCACCAAAAAAGCCCTTTGAGATGACATCCATCTATATCTGACACTGTACGACACCCACCAATGAACCCCTGATGCATGCACCTAAAGAAATGAAGATTTTTTCAAAGCATCTATGAAATGAGGTTTTCAACTCTAAAACTAAATCAAGATTCTTTAGATGCAATTCATTAATGAACTATGGCAAATACTTGTAAGAATTCTCCACCTTATCAAAAATCTATTATTTGGCTATTTCTCTAGCATACCAAATTATGTGGTAAGGAATCTATAGACATTGTAGGCTGTTAATAACCATTAACGTATGAAAACATTCAAACAAACATGAAAACATTCAAACAAACAAAATACTACCATATCTGCACATTGTAGGCCCTTAGTAAATTGGCCATCAATTTTTTGGGGGGTATCAATCTCCGAATTCTCCTTTACTATCCCTACCACCCTAGCTGAAATCTAATATCTGGATGCTATCCAACTTCCAGTCCTACTAGTATCCTTGCAAGTGTGTTCCTCTTGCATAATCTTGATGGCAAAGGTCTTTATATCTTGTAACGTTGATGCATGAGCTCTCCATTTTCATTCATTATCAACACAAACTGCAGTCATCCTAATGCTATCATTTTTAACCAGTTTAAATTGGAATTGGTTCTTGATTGCATATTGTCCTAGAGCAATTTTGTAAGCCATACAAGTAAGAAAGATAGCACCAACTCTAGTATCTTGATTTTCATTGTCAACCTCCACATTTTCACCCCCTCCATCTGACAAGCCCCCATCGGACTTATCTGAAGTTCTTGGCATTGAATGGTATGAGTCCTCTATGTGCATCTCATGAGACTCACAAAATGACTGATACTCATTAGTATTTACGACATACTCAGAGTCTTCATCATCAGATACTTGTTTATGGTACCTTGTATCATCAAAGTCTTCATCAACAAAGTGTGACTCTGCTTCTCTTAGATAAATATCTTCTAACTTTGAGGTTCAATAACAAGAGTTTCAAAAAGTCTATAATTTGATATCATGTCAATAATGATTTCAAGAATGACAAGTCATGTGAACATGATATCATTATTACAATAATCGAGAGAGAATTTTGGTAGCCTAACAGCATAACTTGCATTTAGTTCAATTTTTACATTAATGGCTTACTTTGATGTATAGAGAGTCACACTCAATCGAGAAGTAGACGAGAAGAGAAGTGCACACTATCCTTAGGAAACTTCAATGGTACAACCAACTCAATCTCCATGAGGGAATCCACGGAGTATGAAGAATTACGGAGGTATTGTTGGAAAGATCACTAGTATGGCAGAATGGAATGTCCGACAGAGAGTTTCCAATCCTCCAAGAAAAGTGTTGCCTATTGTGCATATGTGTAGTGAAAGAAGGGCCACACGATATCCGTACAATCGCATAAAACATTCGAAAAGTACTAAGAAAACATGACATGACATATGGCAAAATAGACATGATCATATTAACATGATTTCATTCACTTTTAAGCATGGATTTTCAGTTTGCAAGGCAAGCAAGATTTATCAAGATAAAATTTCAACAATCACAAGATAGGAAGATCAATCAAGATAGTTAAGAAGCATTTAGAATGATTTTCAAGTTGTTAAGACTTTTATCATGTGTTGAAAGATTTTAGGGTACTATACAGACTGTAATTATATATTGAAATAAACTAACCATGCAATGCATTAAATAAACCACTGACTGGACGATTTCTGGATGACTTCAGAATTCGGTACAAGAGATGCTAATTCCCAAGGCTTAAACAGTGGAAAAAAAAGGCTTCTAGGTGGTTTCAAAATTTGTGACAGGTACAATCGTCGCCAATTCCAAGACTTAGATTTTTGGACGTAAAGTAGTATTGTCTCAAAATAGCGACGGGTAAACTAGATGCGGTTAAATAGCATCCGAGAGACTCGACGCTGATTCCAGAATCGCAGCGTACATGTGCGCTTGGATTCTAGGGTTCCAAAAATTTGAAATATAAAATAACACGACACTCGAGGGCCAAAAAATCACACAAATCGCGTCTATGATAATGGACACTAATAATGTGGACACTAAAATCCAAGCGGCACACAATTTGGTGCGTTAGGCCTTGTCAGATTGCGTAACACCCCGAATTTTTTATTTAGTTGAGAAACTTGAAAAATAAGGTTCTTAGACTTAACCATTATTCTTAGGTTGAATGAATTGATATTTGGGAATGTTTAGCATTAATGAACGTTTCTCCAGCGTCGTACTCGGACGTGCGCGCTCCCACAGGGCGACACTGGAAAACTGTAACGAAAATAAAATCTAAAAATACCATAATTTCTAAAAAAATGTGGAGATCTTAAAAATATAAATATCCAAATTTTTCGGCATACGGACTTCGAGGATAAGTCGACGTGACTATTTTTAGGGTGATTTTTCACCTACTGTAAAATAAATTCTAAAAATTAAATTAAAATCGCCATAATTTGTAAAACAATTACATTAGCCTATGGCTGAAATTTCAACACAAATGGACATCATTTGAATATGTTTAAATGAGGATCTTTGGGCCAGTCGAATTAGGGGCTATTTACGGTGGTGATTTTCTGGGTAATTTTATTTGCCTACGTGTTAGGGGCTATGTGAGCCACCTTACCTTGGTGTGAGGCCTACACGTTAACCCTATAGGTGTAAGCTTTGAAGAGCATGCATGTGAGACGTGTTGTCGTGGAAATCAAATGGCTTCTACAATGACACCTTGATGACCGACGTGCCATCGTGCATGGGAACTTTGATGGGCTATAAAAGTCACTCCCCTTCCTTCGTACACATCCTTTCCACCCCTTTGTTCTTGCTCTTGTTTCCTCTACCCCTCGCTGCTGGAGTTGCTCTTACTGTTGCTGTGTTTGCCAGCCCTTATGTTGGTGAATCATTGCTAGAGTTGTAGCTTTTATAGAGCTATTGCTTCTACTTCCTTTGTTGAAGGTGCAGCTGCCATAGTTGTTGTTGTTGCTATTGAAGCCGCTACCCCATCTCCTTCCTCCTGCTAGTTGGGGATCTCTCTGTTAAGGGGAAGTGCAGGTCTTCACCTTCCCAAGAACAGGTAGGATTCGAACCTCTTTCCTTCTTCTATAACCCATATTCTTGGACATGCTTTAGAACCTACTGTTTGGATGTCCAAACTTATGCTCTAGTGTCATGAACACCTCTAGCACTATATGTATGTTTTGAGTTGCTATAGAAGCTACTCCTTGAGTTCACATAATCCCTGTTTGGAAAGGATTTCCTTCCAGTATCATGTTGTAGTAGGTTCTTAGCTATTCATGTGTAGGATTCATCTCCCTCTAATTCTATTCTATCTTTTGTTCATGGCAAAGAGGTCTTGATAAAGGAACCAGTTGTATACCAGTAACTCCCCTGTTCCTACCTCAGTTGTGATAAACACCTTCATATTAGAAAGGAGAAGATCCTTGTCCCACTGGGAGATCAAGATTTTTCTTCCACCTTTGATACTTGTTCATGTTATGGAGTTGTGTAGAAGTCTTAATATCTTTAGAACTATGTAGGGACTTCTGTTTAGTTTTTAGATACTTCCAGTCTTGATTTAGAACTATGAAAAATAATGTAATTTAGTGTTCATATTGCAGGATTTTCCAATAAACTATCGTTATTAAGACTATGCTTTCATTACTACACTATGTTAGTTTCTAGCTAGCCAGGTTTCAATTATAAGTCTCTTGTTTCATCTCGATTGTTTAGCTTATAAACCACTATGAGAACTCCAATTAGACTCTTCCATTTGGTATAAACCATGTCTTGGTTTATAAGTTCTATAATTAGGGTGTTTAGAATGGATTTAAACATCATTTCTGGAAGTTCTACTGCTACCTGTCGACAGCCAGCCCAAAGCTGTCGACAAGCGCATGTCTTCCAGAACTCCAGATTTCTGGACTGTGTGTATCTGTCGATAGCCCTCTTGTTGCTATCGACAGATACCCATAGAGCCAGCAAACCTGAGCTCTGTTTGATGCCATCTATCAACAGCCCCTTCCTGGCTGTCGACAGCTACAGCCTTGATCTGAAATTCTACACTTTTTCATGTATGAATACTTGCTAAAAGTTCATCCTAATAGCCTAGCAAGTTACCCCCTTAATTACTTGAGTATTTTCTGTCATTCTACTATAAAGAATACCCACTCGAGGTACCTTGCTCACCCTTGAAATATTCTTGAGCTTGTTAACTACGAAAGGTACCCCGTTGAGTCCATTCTCCTGTATTCGGTAACTGAGTTCATGTAACTTAATGTATTGAGAGTCCAAATACTAGAACACCTTGTAAGTTATGATTAACTGATGATGATGACATTTATTGGGTCCTTGGACCCCACTTGACTGATATGCCTGTGCAAATTGGGCTGGTCCAGTCCTGGGAGGAGCACCCGAATTCATTTACTGGCCATACGGATTGATAAAGGACAACTGACTGTCTAGCAAATTGGGCTGGTCCAGTCCAGGGGGGAACACCCGAATTCAATTACTGGCCGTACGGAATGATAAAGGGCAACTGGATGTTTGGCATAGCATCAAATACTGTTGATTATAGTCATCATGTTACCTGATACTGTTGATTACAGTCATCCTATTACCTGTTCTGTGTGAATATATATATATATATATATATATATATATATATATATATATATAAACCAAATTATCAGATTCACTGTGAATTCCTGAGCACGTTTTATAATTCAGTACTATTGTTCCAATTTTCATTATCATGATAAGATATTTGTTTGTTCATCTTTGGTATCAGTCAAGTCTTTTCTTGTGTTTACATGAACTAGAACTTGAGTTTCAATGTGAATTCCTGAGCATATCCCATGTATCCATTCTATTGTTTCACATTCACTGTCATATTCAGATGCTTGTTGGTCCATCTATGATTTCACTCAAGCCTTTTCCTTGATCATCATACCGTGTAATCCTTTAATTTGAGAATTTGAATCCTACTGGGCTAGTTAGCTCACTAAATCTTATTTTTCAGGTATCTAGAAGGCGGGAACTTCGGGATTTGTGTGTGGAGAGACCAACCTTTACGGCGTTTAAGTGTGAATTGTAATGGAGAGTCATGTAATACCTGTGGAGTGTCAATGAATAATTATTTTTGATTAGTGAAGTCCGAACATTCTTCTGCTCAAATAGTTCAAAGTTTACTCTTGATTCCTCATGTGTTCACGTTCCGGCATTTATAGTTACATTAAATGACGGGACGTGACAGATTGGGCCTGAATCGCGTCGAACTGGTCTGTCTGAGACTTAAGAAAATGATGTAAATCGACTTGCTTGGGCTATAACGTAGATTCTAGGGTTCTAGGATGAAACTATGGACATGAATGTTGTTGGGAACTGGAGGTAGAAGAGTTCTAGGGTTTTGGTTTGACCCAATTTGATTTAGGGATGCGTAAAACATGATATGAACAATAAAAACCTTAACACTGCACGATGTTTGGAAAACACTTAATACTCTTAACATGCTTAACGAACATTAGGAAAACATGGGCATATGAAACTAGACTCAATGAACTTTCTTTTGGTATATGGCATGTTACTGTTGAGCTCGAGATCACTGACCTTTGATCGCTTAGAACTTCCTAGTTGCTAAAGGTCGATGCAAAGACTTAGGGAAGAAGTTCTTCACGAATCTAAGCTCTTGGATCGTCCTCCTCACTCATGGGCGTTCTTCCCACTTCCAGAAACAAAGTTTGGGTGTTTAGGGTCGGCCACAAGCTCTTATGATGGTTTTATATGGTTAGGGTTATGAAGTTACAAGTTGGGGGTTTCCTAATCTCATGCATAAGTCCTTCCATACATAGAACTCTTAATTAGTCTATTTCCTCATTAATATCCGCTCTAATGAGAAGGGAAAAGAGAGCAAATTTTTGCTCTCATAATGGGCTTAGGGTTTGACACTAATTATGGCTCAAACCCTTCATGTTTGGACTTAAATGAACCATATTACTATTGGGTTTAGAGCAAATATGAATTTCCAATATTATTTCCCTTCATTTGTGCTACAATTGGACTAATAACTCTAGTTAACCCATTATTTAAGAGTTTAGCATTTTATTTTAAATTCCTATAATCTCGATAATTTTTTTTTTAGTTTTTAAATTTCCAGAGTGCTATAACTAAATCCTAAAACCACCACATACACATAATCTAAGAGCTTAATCCACAATTGTACAAGGAAGATTGTTTGCTTACTTTATCGGCCGCTTTCATTGGAGTCTCCCTTATGATGACCAAACCTTCTCCATATAAATTAATTCACTTATTTATATATTAATTTTGATGATCAACAAAACATTATTAATGAATTACTTGAGCCTTGAGGACAGGAAATAAAAGTAAAAGAAAGTTCAAGACAATCAGGTAAGACTCTCATTTCATAATTTTTCCCAAGTCATTGCATCGACTTCTTCATACTTCATATCGAATTCTATTGATAATCAGAACGATTCCTTTATAAGTTCATATCGATTTCAATAGAGTCATCATAACGATTTCATAAGTATTATGATCGATTTCCTTTCTGACCGAAAAGCCGTGATGTTTCAAACAAATCGATACCGTAACGACTTCTTAAAGATCTCATAACGATTTACTAAGACATCGCAACGATTTCTTTGGAAAGCGTAATGACTTGTCTGTCGTAACGATTTCTTCAGTACTCGTAACGATTTCTTTTGAACTCGTAATGACTTGTCTGTCGTAACGATTTCTTCAGTACTCGTAACGATTTCTTTTGAACTCGTAACGACTTGTTGGTCGTAACGATTTCTTCAGTACTCGTAATGATTTCTTTTGAACTCGTAACGACTTGTCTGTCGTAACGATTTCTTAAGTTCTCGTAACGATTTCTTTAGAATTCACAACGACTTTCTAGCCGTAACGATTTCTTAAGTTCTCATAACGATTTCTTTAGAATTCACAACGACTTTCTAGCCGTAACGATTTCTTAAGTTCTCGTAACGATTTCTTTAGAATTCACAACGACTTTCTAGCCGTAACGATTTCTTAAGTTCTCATAACGATTTCTTTAGAACTCAGAACGATGTGCTTGGTACAACGATTTGTTAAGAGTTTCATATCGATTTCTTTGATGATTATAACGACTTGCTTATCGGTAACGATTTGATAAGAAATCACATCGATTTCTGTAACACTCATAACAACTTCTGTGTTACTCATAACGACTTTTGTATTATTCACAACGACTTCTGTATTACTCACAACGATTTCTGTAATGTCATAACGACCTGCTTACTAGTAACGATTTCATAAGTCATATAAAGGGATCGGGCTTGTCCATATCGATTTCATTTGTTATATCAGTATAATACTCCTTAATATACGTTGAATAGTCAAAGTCGTATCTCGTCTGTTTGACTGCTACACATTCAATGCTCTCTGAACGTATCTCTCATGCATGCAGACAATATCTTCCACTTTCATGCTACTCTGTCTACGTCCTTTTTAGACAGAAAGGAGCTTTGCTATATATTGCAATATCTGTTCCAACTGCAACTAACAATCGACGACAGTCCTAGCTGTCCTCTATTTATTATTGATTTGCTCGCAGATATCTGACAAGACTTATCTGTACAACGTTGGACACAAGATACAAGATATTAAAATGTTTCTCTGACGTGTACTAAGGATAAACTACTGAAGATCAGAAGCTTCCTTGCAGACCTGTCTAACGTACACCAGGATGAGAGACAACGGATCTTTAACGTTCAAATTTCAAGTAGAAGCTTAAATACAAGACTCAAGACTGAGAAGAAACACACTTTTGAATACTTTTTGAAGAATATTATTCTGAAAGAAAGAATCGCCAATCCTTCAAGTCTTCTGTGATTCAAACAAGAGCGAAGCACTCTATTCCAATCCATCTTAGCTCTTTAGCTCTCAGAGTTCAAGAAGAATTTCCTGTGAGAGTCAGTGTAGTCTTTTGAGAGAAACTAGTGTTAAAATTTCTTCTCTCTCGAGGCTTGTTTGCTTCAGATTGTAGCTGTTGAGCTAGTTCCTGAAGCTTATTCTTATACTTCCTTTTATTAGTTGTATTCCCTTCTGGGTGAAGGAAGACCTGGTGGTTTCCAGGGTGGTTGTTTTCCCTTCAGGTTGAAGGAAGACCAGTTGTGGCTGGGTGTAAGGATCCGTGAGGGGGATAGTACCCTTGATAGTGAAATCCTGAGGTATTGCTCAGGGACTGGACGTAGGTCTCCTGTGGAGAGGAGTTCCGAACCAGGATAAAAATCATTGTGTCTTGTGGTTGTGTTTTGTGTGTTTGCTGTCTCATTTTCTCTAACTCTAACCTTTGTTTAAGTTGTTGTGTAATCCTTTTAGTGAACAGGTATTAATCAAAGATCAAATTTTTAATAACCCATTCACCCCCCCCTCTGGGCTAGCTAGCTGGGCAACAAGTGGTATCAGAGCTAGTCTCTTCGACAAAGAAGAAGATCCAACGATCTGAAGAGTAAAGATCCATGGCAGCCTAAGGTAACTTCGAAGGTCAGTCAGTCAACAGACCTCCTTTGTTTGATGGAGAAGATTATACCTACTGGAAGACGAGAATGGAGTACTTTCTACAAGGTCACGATTATACAATATGGTCTATTGTAGAAGAAGGCGATCTTCTAGTCACCAATGCAAAGGCTCAGTGGACAGATGACGACAGAAAAAGAATCTCCTTAAACTGCAAAGCTAAAAGCATCCTGTGCTGTGCCCTCAGCAAGAAAGAATTCAACAGAGTTTCAGCCTGCAAATCCGCAATGGAAATGTGGGAAAAGCTCAGGATTACCTATGAAGGGACAGATAAGGTAAAGGAGACAAGAATCGACATTCTTGTGGCTCAATATGAAAGATTCCAGATGCAGTCAGGTGAATCCATAACCCAAATGTTCAGTAGATTCACAGATATCACAAACGGATTAGTTGGATTAGGAAAAGTCTATGTTGTACCAGATATGGTCAGGAAGATCCTCAGATCACTGCCATCCTAATGGACTCCAAAGGTAACAGCCATTGAGGAAGCCAATGATCTAAAACTAATGTCATTGGAAAAGTTAATAGGATCCCTTATGGCTCATGAGATAAATATGGAGAGATTAGGAGAATCCTCCAGCAGAAAGAAGCAATCAAACGCTCTCAAGGCAAATGATGATATTTCAGAAGAATCAATGGACAACAGTGAAAGCAGTAAGGACAGTGATGATGAAGAAGCAATGCTGTCTCGAAGACTTCAAAGAATTCTAGCAAAGAAGAAGAAGTTTCAGTCTGGGAGAAGATTTTTCAAGAAAAATAAAGATCTCAGAAAACCAGAAGTAAAGGATTCGAAGAAAGGAGAAGTGATATGCTATGAATGCAAAAAGCCTGGACACATCAAGGCAGATTGTCCAATACTTAAGAAGAATGATCACAAGAAGAAGGACAATTTCAGAAAATTCAAGAAGTATAAAAAGAAGGCAATGGCAGCTGCTTGGGAGAACAGCAGTGACTCAGACAGTGAGTCAAGTTCAAGCAGTGATGGAGAAGAAGCCAACCTGGCTCTCATGGCCAACACCGAAGACAAGGTAACTTCTGACTCTTCCTTTGATTCCTGTAATGATTCAGATTCTGATAATTTAGAAAGTACCTTTAATGAACTTTATGATAAATATAAAGAAGTATCCAAATTACTTAAAGTTAGTAAGAAAAATGTAATCTGTTTAGAAAACACTAATTCAGATCTAAAAACAGAAAATGAAGAATTAGAAAAACAAATAACTGAACTTAAAAGAAGAAACAAATTGTTATGTGAAGACCTAAAAGCTAAAAATGAACAAATAACAAAATTGAAAAAACAGGAAAGCACAGATGAATTAAGGAAAGAAGTTAAAAACTTAAATGAAGAAAATAATAAACTATCAAGCACACTAAAGAAATTTACCAATGGTAAAAACTCTCTAATATTAAAAGGTGCTAGAAGAGCAGGTAAGAAGAAAAATGGGTTAGGATATACACCCCCAGATAATGAAGAAACTATAGTCTACCCTAAAACATATCCAACACCAAAGTTTGTATCTGAACAAGATGTAGCATACAAAGCTGATTTCAAATATATTGAAAAGTAACTATGTTACCCTGCTGTAGTCATTGCAATAAGTTAGGACATATTATAACTATATGCCCAACAAGACATAAGAAGTGGATAATAAAAAGTAAAAACAATGATACTGACCCATCAGGACCCAAAAGAATTTGGGTACCTAAAACTTGATGTCTCTATTTCAGGTTAACCCTCGAGCATCCAAATGGTACTTGGATAGTGGGTGCTCAAGGCACATGTCAGGCAACCAGAAGCTTTTTGTTAATCTCCAAGCTGAAGAAGGAACAGTCACCTATGGAGATAATGGAAAAGGCACAGTGATAGGAAGCGGGTCCGTGAACATCAAAGGAAAATCAGTTATTGAAGATGTAATGCTGGTCAAAGGATTAAAGCACAATCTCATCAGCATCAGCCAGTTGTGTGACAAAGGCCATCAGATTCAGTTCCAAGAATCAAAGTGCAGTATATTAAAGGATGGAGTAGTCATATTTGAAGCATATAGAGAAAGAAACTTGTATGTTCTCTATCTCGAGGAACTCAAGGATCAAGATGTTTATTTGGCAGCTAGCAAAGATCAATCAACAGAGTTGTGGCACAGAAGACTGGGCCACTGCAGCTTGGATGGATTGAACAAGCTCAGAAAGAGAAATCTAGTGGAAGGATTGCCAAAGGTCAACTCAAAAATGGATAGCATCTGCAGACCTTGTGCAAGAGGGAAGCACACCAAGAGCTCTTTCAAATCAAAGACAGTAGTGACCACCTCAAAGCTATTAGAATTACTTTATATGGATCTATTTGGGCCAATAAGAACTACCAGTCTCGGAGGAAAGAATTTTGGATTTGTCATAGTTGATGATTACTCAAGATTTACTTGGATATCCTTTCTAGAGCACAAAGATGACACCTTTGATAATTTTGTCAGTTTCAGCAAGAAAGTTCAAAAGGATCAGAAGTTCACCATTATCTCTATCCGATCAGATCATGGTGGTGAGTTTCAGAATGAAAAGTTTGCAAAGTTCTGTAATGATCAAGGAATTGAGCACAACTTCTCAGCACCAAGGACACCTCAACAGAATGGAATTGCTGAGAGGAAAAATAGAACTCTTTTGGATATGGCAAGAACAATGTTATCAGAATATGATTTGCCAAGATATTTTTGGGCCGAAGCCATCAACACTGCAAGCTACATCATTAATAGGGTAATGATCAGGCCAATTCTGAAGAAGACTGCTTATGAACTCTACAAGGGAAAGAAACCAAAGATCAGTCACTTCAAAATATTTGGATGTCCTTGCTTCATCCATAACAATGGAAAAAGGGACATTGGCAAGTTAGATGCCAAATCAGATGAAGGCATCTTTATGGGGTACACTTCTAAACCCAAAGGTTATAGAGTTTTCAATAAACGCTCATTATTAATTGAACAATCTGTGCATGTTATTTTTGATGAATCTAACCCCTCCTTGAAAAAGGAAGAAATTAGTGACATTGATGATGTAGATGACTTGTCCGAAAAATTAAAGATTACTTCAATTGAGGACAAGGAAGATCCACCTCTGGAAGAACTACAGCAGACTGAAATTCAACATGAAAACCTTCCAAAATAATGGAGACATAAGAAAGATCACCCTCCTGAGAATATTATTGGTGATCCATCCGTAGGGGTAAGAACAAGAGGTAATGTAATCCCTTGTGATTATTTAGCCTTTGTTTCTTAAATAGAGCCTAAGACAGTCAATGAAGCTTTAACTGATGAATCTTGGATAATAGCCATGCAAGATGAACTAAATCAGTTCAAGAGAAACCAAGTATGGTCACTTGTTCCTAGACCATCCAATCATTCAGTTATTGGCACCAAGTGGGTGTTTAGAAATAAACTGGATGAGTCTGGAGTAATCTTAAGGAACAAGGCCATACTGGTAGCTCAAGGCTATTCCCAAGAGGAAGACATAGATTTCGATGAAACCTATGCACCTGTGGCTAGACTTGAGACTATTAGGATTTTACTTGCATATGCATCTGCATTAGATTTAAAATTGTTTCAAATGGATGTCAAATCAGCCTTTTTAAATGGTTTTATCAAGGAGGAAATGTATGTTGAACAACCTCCAGGTTTTGATGACACCGAATTTCCAAATCATGTATTTAAACTCCATAAGGCTTTATATGGTCTAAAGCAAGCACCTAGAGCCTGGTATGAGAGGCTCAGTACTTTCTTATTAGATCATGGTTTCACTAGAGGTCAAGTAGATAGTACATTATTTATAAAATCTAAAGTCAAACATATACTTCTTGTACAAATATATGTAGATGATATCATTTTTGGATCTATTGATGAGTCTCTTTGCAAGTACTTTGAAAAGCTTATGCAGGGGGAATTTGAAATGAGTTTGATGGGGGAGCTAAACTACTTCCTTGGATTGCAAATTAAGCAAGGGAAGGAAGGCACTCACATCTGTCAAGCTAAGTACACCAAAGAGTTGTTAAAGAAATTTGGATTTGAAGGTGCAAAGCCACTATCAACGCCAATGAGCATATCAACCAGAATGGACAGTGATCAAAATGGTAAAAAGGTAGATCAAAAGAACTATAGAGGTATGATAGGGTCATTACTATACTTAACTGCAAGTAGACCAGACATTTTATTTAGTGTATGCATGTGTGCTAGATATCAAGCAGACCCTAGAGAGTCTCATTTAATTTCTGTAAAAAGAATATTTAGGTATTTAGCTAGAACTCATGATTTAGGTCTTTGGTATCTAAAATCTTGTGAAATAAATTTAGTAGGATATTCTGATGCTGATTATGCTGGATGCAAAGTAGATAGAAAGAGCACCAGTGGTTGTTGTCTGTTTCTTGCAGGATGTCTGATAACTTGGTCCTCCAAGAAACAAAATTCAGTAGCTCTATCAACAGTTGAGGCAGAATATGTTGCTGCTAGAAGTTGTTGTACACAACTCCTATGGATAAAGCAACAACTTGAGGACTTCGGCATTCATATCAAGTCAATTCCACTACTGTGTGATAATACAAGTGCCATCAACCTCACAAAAAATCCAGTACAACACTCAAGGACTAAACATATTGAGGTTAGATATCACTTCATTCGAGATCATGTAGCTAGTGGTAACTTAGAAATTTTCTTTATAGATACAAATGGTCAACTAGCAGATATCTTCACAAAAGCCCTACCTGAAGAGAGATTTACATCTCTTAGAAGGGAATTATGGATGTGCAATTTGTGAAGAGATTCCTGTATTTAAATTGGCATATAAATTTTTTTCAGATTAAATGAAATTTTCTCTCTCTCTCTCACTTAAGCAAAACTCAGATTATTTGCTTTTCTTTGACCGTTGTTGTGTTAAAAGCAGTTTGACTCGTCAAACCCTTTTGTCGCCTTTTGCCGTTACCGCCTTTTTGGAGCTTTCTGTTTTCGATAAAGTAATTTTAATTAGTCAAATCGTTCTGGGAACGACTCATCTTCCACCTTTACCCTTTTCTCTTTTATCTATTCGCCCAAAGTCGATGCCCTAACGACTCCGACATCGACTCTCTGCAAGATTTGAAGCTTTCTCTTCTTCCCGCGAAGAATCCCTAGAGGGCTTCCATCTCTTCTATCATCTCCCTTCTCCAGAACCGTTTTCTTCTCTCTACCCATGGCCGCTCCGATAATCTCTGGAAGTGTAGGGGGCTACAGTGCTGAGTTTTTGTCCCCAAAGGAGCAGGAAAGGTTTACCTTCGTCAAGACAAAGATTTGCGGAAACAAGGCAGTGGATGTTCAGAATCTATAGAAGAACGGCATGGGCAGCTTAGTAGAAGCTTTGAGAAGGATGCAGTGGATGGATGTTGTTACTTTCACCGAGGTAAGCTATCCGGACCTGGTGAAAGCTTTTTTCATTTGTTTGAAGTCAGAGGCAGATGGATCCCTTGTCTCCTTTGTTAAGGGTATCCAAATCAAGGTAGACCATGAGTTATTGCACACGTTGTTTGGAGTAAAGACATTTGGGCATAGTGGTGTTCACTCAGTGAACGATGAAGCAAAGGGTCTTGGCATCATAGGTCCAGGTTTCAGGCTGAAGGACGGTAAGCTTGATATAAATCAGATGTCTGCATTTAACCGCTTACTTCATTTCATTGTCTGGCAAATTATAGTTCCTCGGAGTGCTACTTTCGCATCTTGCACTAGGGCAGATGCGGATATGATGTTCTGGGTAATCCAGAATAAGGAGATTAACCTGGCCGCAGTCATATTGGAGAGAATGAAGTTTGCTACTGCTCAAATCTGGGATACAAAGAGCAAATTGAATGTATCCTTGCCCTACGCTCATCTCCTAACCAAGATTTTCACGTATTTTGGAGTTGATTTATCTAGAGCTGTTGTGGAAAAGATGGGCCAGTCTATAAGATCCAGGAACCTTAAGAAAAGTGGCTTTTCAGTGCAGAATGGGATATGGACCAAGACCTCTGTGGCAGAGGGAGAAGCCATTATCGGAGATGTTCCAGAAATTCAAGAAGAAGCAGTAGATCCTCCAGCAGAATTAGAGGTCAGATTAGCAGCAGTAGAGCAAGCAGCAGCAGAACCAGCAGTGGCAGATCAAGTAGAGATTTCCAGTTCACCCATCTTGGAGGCTGAGTCTCATCCTCCAGAAATTCAAATGGAAGAAGCTGCAGCAGGTGTGGCAGATCCTTTACCCACCTCCATAGTTGCCTCTATCTTAAGAGATGTTTTGGACTCTCTTCCCTCCACCTCAGTTACTTCAGAAAAAGGTGGACCTGACAAAGAAGAAGCTATGGCACCAGGCCATACAGAAATTTTGACTGAATCAGTTGTTAGTGTTGAGGTGCAAGCAGCTACTCAACAAGAAGTGATTGGGGAAGTAGCTCCTAGCCAAGGGGAGTAAAGTGCTAAAGAGCCTGAGTTGTCAAAATCCGTGGCAGAAGGTCACATTCAGAAGATTGTCTTGGAGGAAGCTCCTGCCCAGGGGGAGCAAGAAAATGTTGATCTCCATGCTCCTATTCAGGGGGAGCAAGTTGGCAATGAGGAACCATTGATAGAGAATGCTCCTGAGGCAGATGCACCATCTCAGGAAATTCAAACTCCTGCCAGCGTTCCTGTTAGTGAAGGCCCAAGTTCAAGCCATGTTAATATTGAGGAACCTATTACTCAGCAGAGCAAACAAAAGAGAGTGGTCCACAGAAGGCCAAGAAAGAGCCACAGAAAAGTAAATCTGAAGCCAGTTATGGAATTGTTGAAGGCTCAAGGAGATATTTTATCATCAGTTCAGACCAGTGTGCAAGGCATTCTTGCTAGTCAAGCTTCGACCACTTCTGAGCTATCTTCAGTCCGAAATGCAATGAAGTGGTTCAATAAGGAAATGTCTGATATGAAGTCGATGCTAGCAATTCTTTCAAGGTCCAGTGGAGTTTCTCCTGCAGCTACTCAGAGCAGATCAGCAGCTGTTCCTCGGCCACCAGGGCCTCCAGCTCAAGAGTCTCGGCCAGCAGGGCCTTCAGCTCAAGCATCAGGGCCACCAGGGCCATCAGTTCCAGCATCAGGGCCTTCAGTGCCAGCATCAGGGCCACCAGGGCCATCAGTGCCAGCATCAGGGCCATCTGTGCCATCTGCAGTTGTCAGAGAAGGTCATGCAAAAGGGAAAGAGCCCATTGAAGTTACCAAGGCCCCTGACACTTCTACTCTTGCAACTCCAACCCTCTCCTCACCTTCATCTCCTTCTACAGCCCCTCCAACTCCACCAACTCTCAAACACCCTATGCCTCGCACCCAACCTTCTTCCTCTCTTATTTCATCCCAACCTTCTTTCTCTCCCACTCCTTCTCACACCTCAGCTCCATCATCATTCTCACCTTCTTCACCTCTCACTCAAACCACTCCAGTTCACCCGTCTACATCCTCCAATCCCAAACACCTCTTCTATCCTCCTACTCCTCCTTCCTCTGTCACCTTCATTCCAGAAAAACCTCCACTAGTTGGTGTCTTTGACACAAATCTTCCGGATGATTTTGAGAGAAATACCCTTATCACCATTCTCTCCACTGCCACTCATATCCACAGGACTGATCCTCCCAGTCCTGCCAAGAAAAAGAGGAAACATTCATCCTCTGTCAGCATCCCCTCCTCACCATTATTTTCTCCTCTTTGGTACTCTCTTACCCTCGAACCTCAGAGAAGACCCATCTATAAGGAATACCTTCAAAAGTGCATCCTCTCCAACGTCTATGGTATTCATTTCCTCAACCTCTCTAAGCAACTAAACACTGTTCTTCCTTTTACCCAGCTGTCCCACCCTCAAAAATCCAAAATCTTTGAGGGTACTGAGTTCAAGACTGAAGATCAGTGGGCCAATGTCAAGGGCAACAAAGTACAGTTCACCAAATACTTGACTGCCAGGGCAGAATCTCTTACCCATAGAGCTCACCCACTCACTCTTTCTGAGTGGTTTACCCTTCAGCATAAAAACTCTTGGGGACCTTTCATTTTGAAAGAGATCAGAATTGCCAAGAACTTCCAGCTGTACAATGATTTCTGCTACTTGAACAAGCTGCCGGAAGTCCAGTTTTACCAGTTTCATTCCACCATTGTGATGCTGAGATCCGAACGTCCATTAAATATTCCCCTCACAGTGGATTTTGCAAGTTTCAAGGTCGACTCTCCTGTTCTTCTGCCGACGCTACACTCCTTAGTGTTTGACTCAGATGCCGGCTCCCATGCTCTAGATATGTTTGCTAGGCAGATGGGCCGCATGTCAGCCAAGCAGGGCAGATTGCCTTCATTTTTGCGGTTCATTTTCAGAGAATACCACTCTGGCCGCATTTCGTCTCAGACCTTGGCTCCACTCATTTCTGAGTGTGAAAGGCTTTCTCCCACCGAATGGGAAAAGCTCTATATCGCATCCCATCTTCAATTGGAAGCTATCAACAGTGGCCTAGTCAGGCAAAGAAAACCTATTCTATCAGCAGAAACTTTCTTGGATCTCAACTCTATTTCTCCCATTCAAGAGATCTATGTTCAGTGGGCAGCCAGATATACTGCCTTCTATGCTCTGAAGCAGGATCTGCTTGATCAAAAGATTTTCTATCCAATCTCTCTAGATAGGTTTCTCCATCGTGCCAGCTTTGGAAAGAGCACCTACTTCCGATTCATCCTGGACAAAGATTAGTATGAAGAATTCCTGGAAGAGCAGCGGCAGCTTTACATTCAGAGGATCTCTCCAGCCATGGGTTCTTCCTTCTCAGTTGCTCCTGGTGTTTTCCGCCAGTCTTTTGAAGATATGGAGATCAAGGCATGAACTGTTATTTCCCAGCATGCCTCCCTTTTGTCTCCTATGTATTATCTTCCTTCTAATTAATACAAAGCTTTCTCTCTTCTTTGTCTCATCGCCTATCTTTTTGCTTATTGACAAAAAGGGGGAGAAAATTAATGCAACTCTGAAAAACATGCTGTTTTCATTATGTTGTTTAGTATATTTTGTCATCATCAAAAAGGGAGATATTGATGACCAAACCTTCTCCATATAAATTAATTCACTTATTTATATATTAATTTTGATGATTAACAAAACATTACTAATGAATTACTTGAGCCTTGAGGACAGGAAATAAAAGTAAAAGAAAGTTCAAGACAATCAGGTAAGACTCTCATTTCATAATTTTTCCCAAGTCATTGCATCGACTTCTTCATACTTCATATCGACTTCTATTGAAAATCAGAACGATTCCTTTATAAGTTCATATCGATTTCAATAGAGTCATCATACCGATTTCATAAGTATTATGATCGATTTTCTTTCTGACTGAAAAGCCGTGATGTTTCAAACAAATCGATACCGTAATGACTTCTTAAAGATCTCATAACGATTTACTAAGACATCGCAATGATTTCTTTGGAAAGCGTAATGGCTTGTCTGTCGTAACGATTTCTTCAGTACTCGTAACGATTTCTTTTGAACTCGTAACGACTTGTCTGTCGTAACTATTTCTTCAGTACTCGTAACGATTTCTTTTGAACTCGTAACGACTTGTTGGTCGTAACGATTTCTTCAGTACTCGTAACGATTTCTTTTGAACTCGTAACGACTTGTCTGTCGTAACGATTTCTTAAGTTCTCGTAACGATTTCTTTAGAATTCACAACGACTTTCTAGCCGTAACGATTTCTTAAGTTCTCGTAACGATTTCTTTAGAATTCACAATGACTTTCTAGCCGTAACGATTTCTTAAGTTCTCGTAACGATTTCTTTAGAATTCACAACGACTTTCTAGTCATAACGATTTCTTAAGTTCTCGTAACGATTTCTTTAGAATTCACAACGACTTTCTAGCCGTAACGATTTCTTAAGTTCTCGTAACGATTTCTTTAGAACTCAGAACGATGTGCTTGGTACAACGATTTGTTAAGAGTTTCATATCGATTTCTTTGATGATTATAACGACTTGCTTATCGGTAACGATTTGATAAGAAATCACATCGATTTCTGTAACACTCATAACGACTTCTGTGTTACTCATAACGACTTCTGTATTATTCACAACGACTTCTGTATTACTCACAACGATTTCTGTAATGTCATAACGACTTGCTTACCAGTAACGATTTCATAAGTCATATAAAGGGATCGGGCTTGTCCATATCGATTTCATTTGTTATATCAGTATAATACTCCTCAATATACGTTGAATAGTCAAAGTCGTATCTCGTCTGTTTGACTGCTACGCATTCAATGCTCTCTGAATGTATCTCTCATGCATGCAGACAATATCTTCCACTTTCATGCTACTCTGTCTACGTCCTTTTTAGACAGAAAGGAGCTTTGCTATATATTGCAATATCTATTCCAACTGCAACTAACAATCGACGACAGTCCTAGCTGTCCTCTATTTATTGTTGATTTACTCATAGATATCTGACAAGATTTATCTGTACAACGTTGGACACAAGATACAAGATATTAAAATGTTTCTCTGACGTGTACTAAAGGATAAACTACTGAAGATCAGAAGCTTCCTTGCAGACCTGTCTAACGTACACCAGGATGAGAGACAACGGATCTTTAACGTTCAAATTTCAAGTAGAAGCTTAAATACAAGACTCAAGACTGAGAAGAAACACACCTTTGAATACTTTTTGAAGAATATTATTCTGAAAGAAAGAATCGTCAATCCTTCAAGTCTTCTGTGATTCAAACAAGAGCGAAGCACTCTATTCCAATCCATCTTAGCTCTTTAGCTCTCAGAGTTCAAAAAGAATTTCCTGTGAGAGCCAGTGTAGTCTTTTGAGAGAAACCAGTGTTAAAATTTCTTCTCTCTCGAGGCTTGTTTGCTTCAGATTGTAGCTGTTGAGCTAGTTCCTGAAGCTTGTTCTTATACTTCCTTTTATTAGTTGTATTCCCTTCTGGGTGAAGGAAGACCTGGTGGTTTCCAGGGTGGTTGTTTTCTCTTTAGGTTGAAGGAAGACCAGTTGTGGCTGGGCGTAAGGATCCGTGAGGGGGATAGTACCCTTGATAGTGAAATCCTGAGGTATTGCTCAGGGACTGGACGTAGGTCTCCTGTGGAGAGGAGTTCCGAACCAGGATAAAAATCCTTGTGTCTTGTGGTTGTGTTTTGTGTGTTTGCTGTTTCATTTTCTCTAACTCTAACCTTTGTTTAAGTTGTTGTGTAATCCTTTTAGTGAACAGATATTAATCAAAGATCAAATTTTTAATAACCCATTCACCCCCCCCCCCTCTGGGCTAGCTAGCTGGGCAACACCTTAAACCCCCAACCCCCCGCGTTGACCTCTTCTCTACAATGCTAGAGCCATTAAGCCTTCGCCGACCTGTTCTATGCAATATAAGAGTCGTTGCACTGTCGTCGACCTCTTCTCTGTAGCGTTGTAGCCCTTGAGTCATCATCGACTTCTTATCTGCAGCATCAAAGTTGTTGAGCGCAATAGAGGAGGAAGTGTCCCACTGTTGAATAGACAATTGAGAAGCAATCATACAACCAAATAGATTGTGCTAGCCTCTTACCCTCTTCTACAAAACTCTAATTTTGATTGGACGCTCTTCCCATGTCCTGTAAATCCTTCGATTGCCTTCCACTGGTGCCCTACATCTCAAACTACAAAGCATAAACAATGTGAGCCGAACAAGGGACGAGGAGGTGAAGAAGAGTTTCACAAACAAAGGTTGTGTGGACTTTTCCACTTTTTGGGTTTGCTTTACCAGGATCAAACTTTACTTCACTTACACTTATTTATAGGGACTAAAAAATAAAAAAAAAAATTTTATTTTTTTTATTTTTTTGTGTATTATTTATGTGTATAAATAATATATTTATGTGTACAAATACATCATTTATATGCACAAATTATAAAACAAACAAACGTGTGGAGAACCCCTCCAACTCAGCAGACATTACTCACATTACTCAAAATACTTAGGGGCAGAAAATACCATAGACGACAAAAAAACCAATCATGCAGGCCCATTAATAATGCCAGTATGGCACACAGATTGTCGTCCACTGTTTTGTGATGGATTTGCAGTCCATCCCAATTATTTAGTCAAATAGGAAAACAACGGATGAACGAGCTAGTGATGTGGGATAAAACAAGTATTCTTATAATTACATTTATCTATCCCATCATTATTTCCTCACTGGGTTTTGGATCTCAGGAGGCGACAGTTATCCCTACAACGAGAACGCAAAAAAAAGGGGAAGGGAAAAAGTGATTTTTTTTTCCGCTTAGTTATCTTTTTCATATTCCTAAATTTTTTCTCATGATTCAGATCCATTCGTTTCTGCTAGACAGCGCAGGCAAAGTTGTTTTGCATCTCCGATGGACTCCGGGAGTTTTGAGAACAGCGAAAAAGGTGGCCGTCCGATCCTGGACGTCGTCGATCAGACGCCTATCGTCATCTCTGGCCGTCCATCATGCGGACGAAGTCCTCGAAGCAGACGAAGCCGACGCCGCGGGAGTCGACCCCACCGATCATGCGGCGGCAGTCGTCGAGGGTGCAGCCGTCGTCCCCCAGCGCCCGGAACACCCCCAGCAGCTCCTCCGCCGAGATCCTCCCGTCGCCGTCCGCGTCGAACACGCCGAAGGCGTCCTTGAGCTCCTCCTCCGCCGGCGGAGCGCCCTCCGAGCCCCCCGGCCGCCGCCCCAGCGCCGACCCCAGTGCCTCGAAGTCCTGGAGGCTGATACACCCGTCGCCGTCCCGGTCGACCTCCGCCAGCATCATCGCCACCTCCTCTTCCGTCGGCGGGTCGGACTTCCCCAGCCGGCGGAGCACGACCTCCAGCTCCTGCTTGGTGATCTTGCCGTCGCCGTCCCGGTCAAAGACGCAGAAAAGCTCCGTCACGGCGGGGGGGACGGACGAAGAGGAGGAAGAAGAGCAGTACTCGGCGTCGAGGCAGGAGACGTTGCGGCCGAGGATGACGGAGCGCGGGGTCTGCAGGGCGGCGGTGGCCTTGGAGAAGGAGTCGTTGGAGCCGGAGGAGGTGCTCGACCCGAACGACGGCGTGTCCGACCGGGACATGGAGCGCCTTCTGGACCTCCTCCCTCCTTTCTCACCGCTGTTGGCGGAGGAAGAGGAGAAGAACGTCGCCATCAGCTTCATATCTCCGAGGAGAGAGAGAGAGAGAGAGAGAGAAGCAAACAGAGAAGGAGAAGAGACGAGAGAGAGAGAGAGAGAAGGTAGCTGGTTTGATTTCGAGGAAGGCGTGGAGTGGCGCCGATGATTAAATGGAGCAGCGTGCGGGGACGGGAACGAAGGCCCAAGTGAGCTTCCAAGAAGCTTCCTTTGGAGACATTTATCTCCTCCTTGTTGATGTGTACACCCTTTTTTTCTCAAACCCCCCCCCCCCCCCCCCCCGGGGGCTTTCGTCCACTAAAATATGAATAATAATATTATTATTATTTATTATTATCAATAATGTTATTTACTTCTACAAGTTGAAACTTTTGGTCTCAATATACTTCCCATTTCCACGATAATGTGCCCGATGGCCGTTGACTAACTAAAGAGGTTTTAATTGTATTAAAAGTATATTAGAAAAGTATAATAAATATTTTTTGTATCTCCAACATATTATTTTATTGGTATTTTGTCTTGCCCACTACTCTTCTTTTTTTTTTCTTATCTATGAAGTGTGAGAATTTTCAATTTAAACTTTATAATTGAGAGTAAATATGTTTAACTTATAACATTGATTTTCTAAAGACTACATTTCTCAAAGATTAAAAAATGAATCAGGTACGAGAAGTGAATTTGTGGCTTCCCCGTTATAAATCGAGATCTCTACCAAAATTTGAGTGATATTTATGACAAATATTTGATAAGGACTCGTAATTAATTTATTTTAAATAAATAAAAAAGTGTGAAAATTAAAATCACTTTTTGGGTGGAAACCCCAACGCATGGGTGGATTCCAACTGCGGCGCGACTTTTTAAGTGGATCCACCTGCCGGATTACATTTATAGTGCTGCGGCCTTGTTTTATTGTTTTGTTAATGGGCCTTGCCTTTGCACACTGCGCGGGGAGGACAGCGATAGCATGCGTTGGGATCGTTCAGTTGGAAGAAATAATGGAGTCCAGTCTTGGGTCCCATCCTTTGGGATTGTGGGCACCACAACCCGCACACCATGTTTCCCAGGTTTCACGGAGGAAAAAAACAAACTTCCCAAGAAAAATGAGAAAATTTTACCGTATTTAAAATTTACACTTTCCCACATTTTTTTATTTTTTATTAAATAAATACAATATACTTTAGTGTATTGATAAAATACAATTTCTAAGTGCAGTAATTTTTTTTCAAAAAAATACATAAGAAGCACACCCACGTTCTAAACGATTAGATAATTTAGTATTTTATGTCATATTTTATCAAGACACGTGTAAATCTAGTATATTGTATTTTGACAAAAAAATTCAGTATTATTTTCACACTTAGCAGATATTACTTATCATTACATAAACCATATCTCGTAATGGATAGATTTCTACATAAATTTTCTTTTAGCATGCAACATAATTATTCCGAGTTTTGATTTTTTTTTCTTAAAAACAGAAACTTTATCACATTGAATCATATCCAACAAAAATGCCCATACAACCTGATCAGAAGTAGAACGGGACGTGTAAATCCTTTCACTAATATGTATCATCTTTTTATTATATTTTTTCAGACTATCCGATGGGTAATTAGTAGTTCACAATGACACAATTAAAAACACTTATTAAAAAAAAAGAAGGCATTGTTGAACGCTGGGCAAGCTCTTATAGTTTCTAGATGTTCAACATATCGGCCACCTCGAAATTAGAAAAGGAAAACAACAATGATTCAACTTAATTTGGAGTAGTTTTCTAAAGTTCGATTTAGTTGTTTTCGTTATTTATACGAATGTGACAGTTCGTTCATTAATCCAAACTGTAGAGGTTCTAATTTTACCTGCTACTCAATCATGTTCCTAACGGGTAGAGGAACGGTAATTTTGTTGATATTCCTGTGGAGGTTATTTCTAGTCTCATAGGCTTGCAGGCCCCATCATGGCCTATCACGGTCCATCATAACCCAGCAGGTTGGTGTGACCTTCAGGCAGTGCGTCACGTGTCCTCGGAGACAGTCCAATGCTTCCGAACATGTTCTGGCCACCAAGACACATAAAGGTTCAAAGGGTAGTCTCCGAACACCCCGTAACCCGTTCAACCAGGTCACGGCCTACCGGACAGGTCCTGCTCGAACCCTTGAAGCAGTTTGTCACTGAACACAGCTACGCATCCGAGCACCGAGTAGCCTAACTGGGCACCGAGCAGAAGCCCTGTTCGGTATCCTTCAGCCAAGAGCCCTCAAAGCGGTTGTTCGCCTCCCAAGCAGTAAATGAGACGGCGGGACAAGCGTCCCACGACAAGGCATTAATCATAAAGAATCTCAACAGGTGTCTCAACGGACACCTGGCCTAGGAACCTAAACCGACGCACCCCTCCAGTCATCATTAGAGTTGATAGCGTCCTGACTCTTCATCTCTCTCCTATAAAAGGCACAAGTAATTCACATGCAAAGGTGCGAAACTTCTGTCGCACACACGCCCTCGCGCGAGACACACACCAGCGAACCTTCTTCTCTAAACCTCTTTACAGTCTAATTTGACTTAGGCATCGGATGGTTCCTCCGGTTCTTCAACCGAACCCCCCTGATTCTCTTCTGGGTCTTGCAGGTCTTCATCTGCACCGGCGTCTATCTTCCCTCTCTTCTCTTAGTGGAGACCCATTTGGCTCAGACCAAGAAAATACGTCCACAATTCCTAACGGGTAGAGCAACGACAATTTGTAGGGGCCAAGCACCCATAGTGGCAACCAACCAATGACAACAACATCAAACAAAGCAACCCAATTCGGTGGCAATCCAATCAGAAAGTAGTAATAGTAATAGGGACAAGGCAGTGCCAGGAACTAGCCAACAACCTTAGCATCCGTAACTCAGATAAGTAGCATGTTTTCAGAAACACAAATTTCTAGTGTAGAGGAAGGAAAATAGTTTCGATCGTCCAATCTATGTATTTTTAAGATTTGTACAAGAGGAAAAAGCCGCAAAGGCACTACAAAATAGAACCAACAATTAATTAATCGTTAGGTGTTGCTTTGGGGAAAATCTTTCGATACTTAAGTTAGGAAAAAGTAGGAGAATGAGAACAGTAGAGAGACAAGCAAGTAGTAGAGTGCTCAGGTGCATTCGAAATTGCATACCTTATTCCTTCTCCTGTCAATCCTCTTGTAAATGTCATCTAGAGTTCTCATTGTTCTCCATCATCTCCTCCCCTTCCCATGCGACATGGTTTTGAAGATAGTTGGAGACACCTACATAAATGGACTAGTCAAGAACATGGATCAGCATTCGTTCCAACCGAATTTTCCGAACATGAGATTCCTCTTGCTATACTTTAGAGTCACAAAGGCATGCTTCATTGCAAGCACCATATTCTGAGCTCTCAAGAATATGCCTTGCCACGACCAACAATCGAAGACTGCTTAAAGGGCTGATGGACCCAATTGGGAAACAGCCCATTCATTCAAAGCCAAATTAATGGAGGTCTTGGTGATGGGAGGAATTAGATTTTGGTGAAGTAACCACATTCCACCACTAGAAAAGATGGGATTTCTGATGGAACACAATGTTCCCAACGGCTTTTCGACGAAAGATTGTCGGAAAGTGTCCGTCGGAGATAAAGCGTCGAACTTTAAATTTTCGACAGAACAAAATTTCTTGGACATTCCGTTGCAAAATCCAACGAAAAAATTCCATCGAAAAATCCAACAGAATTATTTCGTCGGCATTCTGTTTGAAATTGCCGACGGAATATATCCGTCGGCAATTCAGTCTGAAGTTTTAATTTTTTTAAATAAGTAAACATTCATTTTACACCTATTAAAAAATCTAATACATCTATAAAATACATGCACAATAATAAATATCCATGAAATTCATCCATAATAATAAATATTTATAAAATATCATCCACGATAATAAATATTCATAAAACATCCACAATAATAATATAACAAATAAAAAAGTCAAGATAGATCTGCCGCATTGTCCTCTCTATCCGCCTCATGCTCTCATGTGTTGGAAGATCCTATATTACAAAAAGCAATATTAGAAATATGAATAAAAATTTGTTTATTTTTATAAATTTAAAGAAAGAATATATGAATATTCACTAATTCAATTCGAAAAATGGTTCTCCGAGGGTCGAGTTCACATCGAACATCCGACGATAGAAAAACTGGTAGAAGAACTGCATAACTAACACAATCGGTCGATCGATTATTAAGAGGTGTCGACAGATGCTCTGAAGATGTCGACAAATTAGGAGATCGGACGACAAATTTGGTGATTTCGGTTGATCGATTATGGACCAATCGATTGATGGTGAAAATGCCAATCAATTGATGACCGAAGTTCCGATTGGTGAAGAAAAGATCGGACGACCGATTTGGCAAAATCGGACGACCGATCTAGCCAGTACAGATTGGCACTGGGACAGTCAGGAAATCGGACGATCGATTGGCCAACCGATTTGTCAGTCGATTTGCTAACTGAAGCGTCAGTTGAAGTTAAGTTAGAAATCGGACGACTGATCCTAAGTTACTTCCCTGTAAAACACCAAAAGATCCTCAGCCAGATGATCTCCTATGCCAGCAACACTTTGGAGACACCTTCAACCTTCAAAGGAACAACCTCCTAACATGTAGATACTTGAACTAGGTCTCCACAAAGATCAAATAATGGATCTCCCTTCTTCTCCCCCTTAAGACTTGGAGAAGACTCCAAAACGGGATAACTAGACAACCCTTTATAAAAGGATTGGCCTTCCTTACTTGGTCTAGAGAGGGTAGGAGTCGTGTCTCCGGCCATTACCGAATATTTTGCCCCTTACCATATCCCAACCAGAGTAGGGTGGCGAAAATTCTGCAGCTGCACCGCAGGAAAATAGACGGCAAGGGTGATTGCCATATACCCACGGTTGACGTCAATTGATGCTGTCGTCAATCTGTTGTTGATGGCAATCGATATTGCCGTCAACAACACAAGTTGACACAACCATCGACCTGCCTGAGAACAGTCCAACAAATTCCATAGAAATCCTATTTACTCATACACATCACAGTTTTTTTTAATGCACAGTAAAATAGATAACCATTTTAATTAAAATCTATGAATAAAATTTCAGGGCATCACAACTAATATGAGTCCAAGCTTCGCCATCAACAAGATAACTAATTTCATCATCATCATGATGGACTCTTCCTGCATGCCATGTCATATGTTGAGCTATCTTTGGGGACATACATTCGTTGCAATCTGGGCATGAGTGGAAAGTAGAACATGATCTCTTATCTGGGCATGAGTGGACAGATTTGAATTGTCCCCCTCTCTTAGGCTTGAATCTGTTATACTGACAAATAGAACATGATCTCTTATCTGCATCATCTTTGTAATATAGCATACAATGATTAGGACATGTATTGATTTTCAAGAATCCAAGCCCTAGATCATTTACTTTCTTCTTTGCACGGTAAAAAATTTCAGGCAACCTCTAAGATCAAGGCAACATACTCTTGATGTGTAGGAGAAGCCGGTCAAAACAACTCCGACTCATATGAAATTCAAATTTCAAATTCAGTAGTTGGGAGACCACTGACAACAAATTGTGATTTTTACAACCATCTCATAACAGCTCATCAGCATCCTAAAGTAATTGATAAAATCTTCTAGCTACATTGTTTAGCGCCTCATTGTTGCATTGGTCTCCGTGAACATTATAGTCTAGACCACCATCATCTATAACCATATTCATATATGTACTTGTGCCTGCAACATTGGTGGGCTCATACTAGACATGCTCACCATGACATGTCCAAAACTCATAATTTGGAACAAATCCTTTCGTGTACAAATGATGTTGGTCATCCCACGGTGAAATCCACTTTAAGTTTTTGCAACTTGAATAGAGGCATTAGATGTTACCTTATTGGTCTACTCCTACAGTTGGACTCCCAATGCAAATTGAATGAAACTGTCAACTCCATCTTTAAATTCCTCTGACACCTTCCGGTTAACTATTCTACGGTACATTCATGAACGATGTTGAGACATTTTCCTGCACCCATTAAATGTTAACTCATAAGCGATTGAGAAATTCATAAATTCTAAAATAAAACTGACCCACCCTCACATCGTTTGACTTAGCAAAATGAATAGAAATGATATATTATTTAGATTATCACTTCTTACCCATCCGTGAAGGATTGATCGCATGATCATTTACTATATGTGTTTGTACAATTTGCTAAAAAAATTGGCAGCATCTCTCCACACCTTTCTAATATACCAAAAGTATTTATTGATTAAGATATTTTCTTAAACACTTATTAATAAGTGGTTAAGAAGATATTCAAAATCAATAATGATATATCAGAGAGAAGTGAGTAGACACAACATAAATTTTTAACAAATAATACAAACACATATAGTAAATGACCGCCTAAGTGCGATCAAACATTCGCAAAATGTCCAAACGGGACAATTCAAGACTTTGAGTCAGATATGCATATTCTCATCATTGAAATGAAAACGTTCGCATCAATCCCAAAATCTTGAACAAGAAGGTTCATTGACATAGGGCTTAACAAGCTCTCCTGGGGTACGTGTAGTGTTAGGTTGCACTCATGCACCTCAGCTCACATACAACAACCTAAGTAATGAAATAAAATCATATTAAAAAAAATCTACTCATTGATATGCATGCATACATCGAACAGAACAACACATAATTTAAAGAATATTTAAATAAAGAACTTCTAACATGTATCGATAAATTAAATAACATAGAATTAAATCAATGCCAATGTATTCAAATATTAAGACATTAAGATAGATCCACACACGACCATTAACGTAGAATTAAATCAATAGCTAATGAACTCTTAAGAGAGAAACAATGAAATTTTTAAAAGTATTTTATGGACATGGGTTGAAGGCCCCATTGGTATTTGGTCATCTCATTTGATTTGGCGTTGGCCTCTGGTGCATTGGTGACTCGATTAAATGCATGCCCTTTCCCAAATGACAATAAAATTGACCCCCCCCCCCCCTCCTTTTGCCAAATGAAAAACTCAATAAAAGGTAGAGTAATAGGAATGACAGGATCACCTTCGGAAACAACATGAGACGAGCTAGACGTTAGACATGTTTTTGACCTGTGAGATCTATAATTAAAATTATTTTAATTTGAAAATAACTTTGATTTTATAATAATTTTAAAATTTATTTATTTAAAATTTTTAAAAAATTTACACATCACAAGAGCATAGAACTAGTATATATAATACCACATGCACCTTTCTTCCCATCCCCATTGGGAGAATCTGAGAGAACCAAACAAGAGAAAGGAAGAAGATCACATCCAAACTAGACTAATAGTAGTTAGATATTCCCCAACCAAAGAATATAAAGTGCAAGAGAAAGAGAAGAGAAACTCCTGCATGCTTCTCATGATAGTGCCACAACACCACCAAGTCTGACCACTCACACTCTGTAGCCATGAAAGCAAAGCCCATCCCTCCATTCATAGTAGCTTCTTCATCCTTCTTGCGGAAAGGAAGCCCCACTCAAGCAATGAGGAAGCAACACCAACAGTCCCCACCTCCCCTCCTCAGCCTCAAGGCCGGGAGGGGGGGGGTTGGGGGGTGGAGGGGGGGGGGAGCAGTGGAGGGGAGGGGGGAGGGGGTGGAGCCTGGAGGAGAAGCACTGTAGGGGGAGGGGGGCTTTGGGAGGGGGAGTGGGGGCCGTGGAGGGGGAGGGGGTGGGGGGGTCGCCAGGAGGGGGAGCAGTGGGGGTGGGGGGCACGGGAGGGGGAGTAGTGGAGGGGGGAGGGGATACCTGCAGTGGAGGAGGCAGCGGCGACACAGGTAGAGGTAGTGGTGCAGAGTCGTGGTGACGTAGGCGGCCGCGGCGGACGTCGTGGTGGTGGTTAAAGGCGCTCCTCGCCGGAGGCGATGAGAGAGAGAGAGAGAGAGAGAGTGTGGGGTTTGGGGACGGAGGCGAGAGGGGGAAAAGTGGTTTTGGTGATGGATATTTTCGACGAAAATTTTTCTGCCGAAAATTCTGTCTATATTGCCGACAGACAATATCGATGGATTTTTCGACGAAAATTTTTTGGTTGAAAATTCTGACATAAATTATTCCGTTAGAATTACCGACAGTTTCACCGACAGAAAACTTTCGTCGAAAATTTTCGTCCATAAACCCACTTTTTCTTGTAGTGTTCTCCCTCCTTAATGGCCCTAACATAAGTAATTGGATTCTATATGCTATGATCATATTTTTCCCTTCTCAATGGACCTAGCATAAAGAATTAGACTCTAGTAGACTGTTATCACATTCTCCCTCAATAAATCTAACAAGAAGATTTGAACTCTAATAAACGTTGATCATATTCTATCTCCTCACCAATTGTACAGTCTAGAGCAGTGTTCTTACCTCGACGGATGTGGGAAAAAAAAAATTGAGCAGTGCCTGAGATATTTCATTTCTTTGAAAATGATGTCCACAATTGTGGGGGTATCTTGTTTTGCAAGAAAATGGAATTATAATCGGATTGAGATGGACTTGAGTTTGAGTATCTAAGACTCTTAAGGGGCTATTTGAATGTACATTATAAACACGTTTGTATTTATCTTAAATCAATTTGATACTGTAACCTTAGTTTAGATAATTAAAAAGGATGTTATCACAAAGTACTCACTTAAGAAACTCAAAATTCCTCCATAATGTGTTTTCCCTAAACCTATCCCGAGTTAGTTTATGGTGAAGATTCTTTCTATAAACAGGGTTTGAGTAAATTATAAACACACTTGTATTTAAGAAAAAATCCAAATATATATGAGTTAATAAAAATGTGTTACAATAAACATATTTATTACAAACAATATCCAAACAAGTAAGTAGGAAGTAGTCTCAAGGAGATTAAAAGACGAAGATCTCATATGAATAATGGTTGTAATCTCGAGAGGTGGTAGGAACACCGAGGGAGTTCCAAGAGTACAGCCGCCAGGGAGGAGGTATAGATATCTTAATTTAAATAAGTGAATAGTTTAGTTCCTATATAATGAAAAATATTTATTACATTTATCAATTGTATTTTTAATATATTTGGAAGGTCAAAGTGAACTAAAAAATATAATTGGCAAAAGCAACAAGTATTTCTCTCCTACAATATTTCTCTCGTGATCATGTGTATGTATATATTCATCATATCCATGATACTAACACAACAAATGGAGGGAGAGAGAGAGAGAGCTGGTTTCTTGGCGAGCTCATCTCCTCGAGAGGGGGAGTGATTAGGCACATAATATTTACTGTAATGAATTACAATTTGATCAGGGATTAAAAATAAGTTAAATATCTGATAGAAACTTTTAATTAATTTATCCTTTTTATACTCCAATTCATACCATCTGATATATATCAAAAACTCGTTTGGATGTGGGGTACAGTAGTTTATATGATGATAGAAAGGATATAGCAGCTAAAAAAAAAAAAATTCTGTATGTAGTAGTCGAATAGGCATGCTTAAGTTAGGAATTTGTCATAGGAGAAATCTCTCTAACACTTAAGTTAGCCCAATAATTTTGGAATGCGATCGAAGAGTGTGAGGCCAAATATTCATGCAGACCTTTCCATCTACTATAACCACTTCCAATTAAGTAGTAGCGGGATTATGGTTTCAATGGCTTCTCAGTGATCCTAGTCTATGCCTCTATGCATGGTAGTTAATTCCCAATTTCAGAGTGCCTGTGAGAGGAAAAATAATTTCAATTAAGAAATATGTTTGGTATTAAGATAGATCGAGAATAGTGAAGATATCATCAAAATTCAGTATTAAAATAGATTGGAGATAGAGTGAAGATATTTTTCGAATTTTGAAGATATCTATAATTTTGAAGATATCTTCACTGTATTTTCGGTCCGTCCTAATACCAAAACTGTCCTTAGGATCCTAAGCTTAGCCATTGAATCTGTCTTAGTGAACACTCTTTATGGAATTATTGTTGTTCGTACAACTTGTCGACAATGCCTTTGGAAGCTCCTAAGTTATCAAAATGGCACACCAAATAATCCCAATCTATTTTTCTTTGGGCCAAACATGCTGATTTTGAATGCCCCTTTGATAATTAAACAAGTTAATTATAGATAAATTATTCAGGAATAAGATATCTCTATTTATATAATTTTTTAATTTGACAGGTAAAATTATCAAGGTTGATAATTTTATTACACCTAAGAAAGTGAGATAGAGTTTTCGAAATCGATCAACATTTATTGGTGATAAAATTCTGCCTATGTTATCGAGTCATTTTTTGAATTAACAGGTGTAATAGCGAGTAATTATCAAGACCTATCAGGTTATTAAAGTGAGTGTCATTGGGTCTCCGTCTATTGACATGCGACTTATAACCTTAGGTAGGATGCCCTGTGGTCCTTCAAATGGGCACATATTATGGGCCTTGTGGCAGGGAACATAGTTCAGTGGGTAGCATATTTTTCCAATTGGGTCACCCTTTAAGGGTGTTGACCATAGTCATTAAGTCCGGTCAAGTGAACATTCTCATCTGAGGACCCTGGTTGGATCGATCGGTTAGAACTCTTGCTTAAAAATAAGAGGTCCCGAGTTCGATTCTTAAGAGGGGTTTACCAGATTTACATGTAATCCTCGAGGTGTGTAGATCCGAGATTTTTTCGGTCAAGTGGAGTAAGAGCAATACAAGTACACGAAAAGGAGGAGCTGCCAAGTCCTGATCTTGAAGTTCACGAACACCAATCTCTGAACCCACAAAATCACACGGGGCGAGATTTCTTCGTTACCAAAAAAAAAAAAAACATTCTCATCAAGTGATTGTTGTCTTTAGGACCTGACAATATGCAATTTCTGGAGGTACCAATTATCCAGACTGGTTAATGCCAAGCTATTCTCCTTGGGGCCAAAGGCATCAACTCTTATCAGGTCTATGTTTGATTGTCATATGCGGCTCATAACCTTGGATAGGATGCCTTGTGTCATTCTAAAGGACCTATGCTCTAAGCCTTGTGGACCATTCTAGGGTACTAAGTTGTATCCTATTCCACATCAATTCATTTATGTTAATAATATTTGAAAAATATTTTAGAAAGATGGGTGGGTGGTTGGGGGGTGGTGGGGAAGAGATCCTTAGGAACTTGTATGTATATATCACTAGCTCTATGTCCATGAGATGCACGGAAATACTTTAGGTATAAATATTTAATATATATTTATATATCTTAATATATTTATATAATGACATTTGTTTAAAAAATGTTCTAATAATATTTTGTTTATATATATATTTTTAAAAAATGATGTAAATAATTAAAATAGAACAACTTATCTAAGAACATCATAAATTTGCAGCGTATGAGATGTTGGTGGAGAAGGAAACATATACATGTCAAACTTTGGTATGTTATTAAATTTTTTTAAGAATTGTCATATTTTATATGCCAACCATGTTTTTAAAGTGTTGTATTTTTTTAAGTTTTTTCAAAGGCTGCTTTATACGGTGGCATGTTATTAAATTTTTTTAAGAATTGCCATGTTTTATATGCCTGCCATGTTTTGCCCTACATATTTTAAGGAGTTTTGAAAATGTTATATCTTTTTAAGTTTTTTCAAAGACTACTATATACGGTGTTTTAGTATTGTCGGGAAATAATTTTTTATGTTGCCACGTGACAACTTTAAGACTTAAAATATCTATACTATTATAATAAAACCCAGTCTTAGAAGTACACATGGCAGCACCAGAAATTTTTTTTTCTGCCCAAACTGAGATATCTCCGTCTTGGTGCTGCCACGTGACAGCACCAAGACAATTCTACTCCTACCAATAAATAACTCAATAAATCTATCTATACTATTCTAAATATCCTAAATATCCAACTAAACGTTCCGTGTAAAAAGGAAATCATATTCCCCTTTCCTAGATTCCACCTTATTGGTTTTATGACAACTTTCACATGTAAATCTTGCTAAATCTTACAGCTCCATCTATACTATTATAATAAAACTCAGTCTTAAAAGTACACGTGGCAGTGTTAGGTTCTTTCAAATTCCCGCCAAAACTGAAGTATGTTGTATTCTCCATCTATACTCTCTTTCTCATCTTCTATACTAATATTATATTTCTCAGTCTTGGTGCTGCCACGTGGCAACATCAGGACAAACTTAAACCTCCCCACTAAATATTCTTGGTAATTTTATTTCCCCTTAATATTGCTCGGTAAAAAATAGAAATAAAAAATCAAATCATATTCCCCTTTCTCGGTAATCCTATTCCCCTTTCCCGATAATCTTATTCCACCTTACATATTTTTAGTAATAAAAAAAACTTTCTCTTCTATTCAAATTCTCCCCCCCCCCCCCCCTCCCTTTCTTTCTTTCTTTCGCAAGCCTTTTCATTTAAAATTCAAAAAACTTTCTCTTTTAACTCTGTTGGTGATAAGAGAGGCGCTTCCTCCGTTTTTCAAATGCTGCTGAACTGTTCCTCCATTTCTCAAAAGTTTTCCTCTGTTTTCTTAAACCTTCTTGATATGCATGAAAGAAGATATCAAGTTTAAAAATCTTCCTCTGTTTTAAGAAAATCTTTCTATGTTTAAAAGATTCTACCTTTTGTCAAAAATTTTCCATTAAAATGAGGCAACCACGACTATGAAGCTCCAGCTTGGATGGGATGTCTTTCTCAGGCACAGCACCGTGAAGTAAATGCAGTGGATTGGTCACAACGCGAATCGGTGGATAAACGATGTGACTCCTCCCTGTTAGCTTCCTCCGTTCTCTTTCTCCGCCTCTTCGAGATCTCTTCTTAACAATGTAATTGGTCACAACGCGAATGCAGGAGGAGTGGAGGGTGCAGATGCTCCCCATACAGTTCATCTTCGCGTCCGTCAACCCCGTCGTGGTGATGCGGCTGCGCTGCAGATCGCAGGTCCGGGAGTAACCCCCCTCTGGTGCCTCCCCACGTCCCCCGGGTCCTAGAGCTGCAAGCTGTAAGCAACTGTGTCCGGCGGCGCCCCACCCGACACCAAGTTCTGAGTCTTCTGACCATGTCACGTTTGCGACAACAAGGGCTGGGAGTCGTGGGTGGCATCAATTCATGAGTGTGTTCCTGTTTGCAGACGAAGTGGGAGCTCAAGGGGCTTGAAGGTGGATCCGTGCCGCCGCACTTCGCGCTGGACGTGCGGGGGCTGCTGTACCCCGACAGGGGAGAGGAGGGGGGCGCCGCCGCCCGGAGGAGCCGGCTCAGGGGGCACCTGGAGACCAGCATCAGCATGGTGCTGCCACTGGTGCCGGAGCACGTCCTCAAGGGTGTCGCGGAGTCGGTGAGACGTGGGGAAAACCCCACCCTCCTCCCCCCTCCCTGTTGAGCTCGATCTCTGGTTGGGTTCTGCTTTGTGTGTTCTATGCTTTTGCTAGAATGGCCTCCCGTGCAGGTGCTGAAGAGGCTGGTGGAGAGGATGAAGCAGGACGTGGAGGGGATCAAGTCCCCAAGAGCAACGCTGACGACCATCGCTAGCAGCGCCACCGCCCATGTCGTGGCCCCAAGAGCAGCAGCGTTCGTCCGCAGGGCGGGAGGCATTGCTCCGGTGCTGGCATTGGCGGACCTGCCGGCTTGGTGAGAGGACGTGGGTAGGAGGCCGGCGGCGGCAGAGGATGGGGAGGGAGAAGGAGCGGAAAACGCGGCAGGAGCGGGGCCCTTGCGGCCGCCGACCTGCGGAGCTTGAGGCACACCACGAACCTCGACCACTGCCGCCGGACGTCATCCAGGAGGGCCAGCGGCCGCCGCCACCTCCGGAAGCAGGAGTACGGCTTCCCCTGCCGCTTCTGCTCTCCCAAGTGCCGTCCGGCGTTTGCCCGTCATGTGCGCCACGTGCACAAACGCCGCTCGCTCGCTGGCTGCACGTCGTCTTCGCCCACACGTCGCCGGGTGCACATCTCCCCTCCCTCGCTCGCCACCGCCGCCGCCAGAAGGTGCCTAGAGGTGGCACGACAGCTGCTGGGGTGCCTCTCCTACTGCACCAAGTACACCCTCACCGACTGCCAGTACACGGATTGGCGCTGCATGCTGAGGAAGAAGAAGACCTCCGATCCCCCTCTCCCCGCACACACGCCCGGCCACACAATCACATTTACTGTAGCGATACAGTAAATTTACTGTAGTGCTACAGAACTCACTGTTCATTCAACTTTTATCTATTTTCCTGTCTTAGTTTGATTTTTTAAAAAAAAATCAGATTGGGTAATATTAGTTGTTTTGATTTATAGTTTTTTTAAAAAATATAAAAAACATAACTTAAAAAATTATATTTCATCAAGGTAGAAATGGACATCACGCTTCTGCACTTCATCAACACCACATCATGCACTTCATCAACACCACATCATGGCCTGGCTCCGGCTCTCCCTCTCTGATCGCCTCTCCTACAAGCAACGTTACATCCACCTCCATTTTTTTAAAATTTTCCCAATCGCTATCTAGGGACCTAGATAGGTTTTGTAAATTTTCTTTTAAGCCTACAACTTACTATATATAAACACTGATATAATTGATTTGTATATATGAATTGTTGTTGACAATGTTGATATAATTGATTTGTATATATAGTATGGATATACTAATTGTCATGTTATCTAGCCGGGTATACAAACAATAACATGAATTGCTAGCTGTTACGACGATATAATTTACTCATATAACTGTTATATTATAATAGATAATTCTATCTTTTTAAAATTTAATATATAAATTTATATTGTCATATCCGTTTACAATTGGAATTTTATGATGCTGTCTTGCATATATCTTTATTGTCATATCTTTTTTTTCACGCATTCAAAGATATGTTGTCTTGCATATGTTTTTGAATAAATTTTACTATTTATAATATCTTTATGAATTCAATTATCTTCATATTATTCTAACATTATCTTCTAAGATCTATAATTATCGAGCATAATTTTGGGAACCCTATGTATTATTTTGTTAGAAATTCTGGTCTTCACTATGTTGGCATAAGATTTCTTCCAGAAAAATTTCTTTCTGCATTTATCTAGAGTGAATAAAAATTGGTGAACCTGAATGTGCATCTTTGGTGAACTCGAATGTACATCTAGAGTGAACAAAAAATGTCAGAATGAATCTACGTTTAGGGTTTAGGGGAACTCACACCCTCAATTCTAAAGCAGCAGCAAAGAATAGTCATGTTTATAATGATCATCAAATGATATGGGTTGGCTACAAGTCGTCCCTAATAAACTATGGTTTTTAATTGATGGAACTCTACGACAAGCAACATATTTTTTGGATTGGTAATTTATACTCCATTATATATCTTTATAAAATAATAACTAATATTCATCATTCACTTTAATATATTATTATAAAATATATATTTTGGTAAGTGATATATATATATCTCCATTCTCTCTATTAGAAAATGATTTGTAATTTATGATAAAATTAAGGTTCTTAATTATTCTATTCATCTTCTAAATATATTTTTAAACATTCACCGTGCATCGCACGGTGTCCAACTAGTTTTTTAAAAAACTTACAGTTTTATGCCATCTATTATCAATCGGTAATTAATATGGCTTGGACCAAGAGACTTCACGTTAAAACCTCTCCCTCCACGTTCCGATGCCAATGCTCTCCCCATCCATCTCACTTCCCACTTCCGCATTTACACAATTTAAACAAACCCTCCCCCACCGTCGCCTCGCACGAGCTATTTATCTCTCTCCCCATACTCCTCATCGCGCCGAATCCCATTTTTGCACTGTCATCTGCGCTCCTCCGTCGTCCAGTTAGCGAGCTTCCCGACGCACTCATCTGCACAGTTCGTCGCCTGAAGCCGCCCACGAACTTCTCTCCGTCGCGAAGCCTCAGCAGGCAGGCCCCCGTGCCCCACCTCGCCGCCTCTACCCGCCGGGTTCGCCCTGCGGGTCCGCCAAGCCCGACCTGCGTCCATCGTGCCCGCCGCCCGGGAACAGGGTCCCGCCCTGTCGCGCACAACTGCGTGCCCTATTGGACGCGTCGGCTGCCCGCATGCTGTTCTGCGTTCGCACGCGGCGTCCTGCCCAATGGCCTGCGTCCGCGACACCTACACGCGCACGATAACCACGTTCCGCCGTCACCGCCTCCACGCCACTCCTCGCCCACGCACCGAGCTCCGGCACGTCTACCCCAGCAACATTTTTTGAGTAGCTATTGCCTCTGCCAGCGTCAGTTCGGGCGTAGAGTATTAGATCTGCTTCAACTGATCATGTAGAACAAATCGATCTACTCCTCGGCGGCATGTCTGCCCAGACTCTTTATCCACGGAACCGTCCCGGCAACATGCCTTTCCGTGGCTGCGGAGGCATCGGAATCGTCTGTGGGTGCAGTGCAGCAGAAAGATGGTGGATTTCGTGTCGGGGAAGGCCGCCTGGTGCTCCAACTGCAATGAGAATGTTATGGTGGTGTGTGCCTTATGCAGTAGCTAATGTCTTGCTCTCCCTCTTGCAGCAGCTCATCTGAAGAATATGAAGAGGAAAGAGAGATCCATCATCCCCCTCTCAAGTTTGACGTCAGTGGTGAACCGGCGGCCGGGGAGCCACTGGAGATGGACGTACTCCACGACCGGCGGGACGTTGCTGCCTGTCTTTCGGCCGGACACCGATTCAACTCTACCCCTGTTACAACCAGCACGCACAACATCATCAGCAACCACATGCGATACATCTGGGCGAACAAAGCTTCATGAAACTGCTGACGCTGGAGAGCCCAGTCAACATTGCGGTGATATGCCCTTCAAGAAGAAGCAAAAGGATAGCATCAAACACATATCTATCTCTCTCTCTCTCTCTCTCTCTCTCTCTCCTCTCTCTCTCTCTCTCTCTCTCTCTCTCTCTCTCTCTCTCTCTCTCTCTCTCTCTCTCTCCCTCCTCTCTCTCTCTCTCTCTCTCTCCTCTCTCTCTCTCTCCTCTCTCTCTCTCTCTCTCTCTCTCTCTCTCTCTCTCTCTCTCTCTCCTCTCTCTCTCTCTCTCTCTCTCTCTCTCTCTCTCCTCTCTCTCTCTCTCTCTCTCTCTCTCTCTCTCTCTCTCTCTTCTCTCTCTGCACCACAATGCTCTCTACCCACGCTCTTCCAACCCCACAAGACTCTTTTCACATGTTTTATATACATGAAACATCTCCCCTCCCTTGGCGGCTAGCGACAGTGACAATGCAAAGTTCACCACAATGCTCTCTACCCACGCTCTTCCAACCCCACAAGACTCTTTTCACATTTTTTATATACATGAAACCTCTCCCCTCCCTTGGCGGCTAGCGACAGTGACAATGCAAAGTTAACCTCCAACATAATATATATACACACTATATGAATTGATTTGTATATACAAAATTGTTGTTAATATTGATTGTAATAGATTTCTCTCTCTATATAAATTGTAATGTTATTTAGCCGGGTATACAAACAATAAGATGTATTGAT